>CM057348.1:358587898-359233712 GCA_030015575.1 Agapanthus africanus | reverse complement strand
ACCGCTATGCAAAACAAAAGGAAACGTCTTTGCAATAACACTTTTTAAATTTGTTCCAACAACATCAAACAGGTTTGTTTTACTTTTTGCATTGATCAAAATCAACGCAGTCCCATCAATCAATCACACCAGAAAAGAACGAAAATAAAATGTACGTATATGCCATCCGCATTCGTCACTGGGTCCCGTCATCACCCGTTAGGTTACTTAACTAACGACAGAGCGGGGACTGGACTAGCGCGGGTGTAAAACATATACAACATCTAATAGTATATAAACCAATATACATAATCGCTCCAGGCGTGATAATATGCAACATTACAGAAAAGTAATAAGCATCACAGAACAATACAGATAAACTGGGATCCCCGGGTTTCACAGAGCCGCTGCTGAAACCCGACGTTCCCCTGTTGTGTGGATAGCCTGTGCAATGTAACCTAGACCCCTACGGGTGCGGCAAGTTACCCGCCAAAACCTGAAGCGAGGTAGTCCCCACAGCATAGTGAATGGAACACCCGGCACTTCACGGAATCCGGTAAATTGAGCACCCTTCCTTGGGTCAACCTGTACCCCCTACGAGTGCGGCGAATAGTCTGCCAATTTTAGAGTGGGGCCCCTCTGCCTCTCAAAGCCATAAGATGCGGACCTGTTGCCCTCCAGAACCCGGCTATCCGTGCACTCCGTCGCGGGGTAAAACCTAGTACAGTAATGAAAAATAGTACAACAGGTACATCGACCGCAACCTGGTCGTGCCCCAAAAGAATATTATACAACAGGCAGTGACGGCAGTCCACATGTTGGACGCTCGCCCCGCAATATCAAATGTACAAATAAACTCAAACTGTACTACCATTGCACACTGCTATCCACCACGACAAATCCGCAACATCACAGCACAACACAGAACATCAACGCGAATGTCACGTTCGCAAACCCGTCTAAAAGAACTATAGCAATCGGACGCGGTTTACCGATCAAATGACATTCCCGGTCGGAGATATAATGTAAGCACTGTAAACCAACGTGTTTAAATTTCGATCGACTAAATATCACAAAGTGGGCCCCACGCAAATCTGGAGAACAGTAACAAAACCTGGGCCCAAAAGATATATACCAAAAACCCCAAATTCCAACATGGAATGCACTGTAGAAAATTGAGTGAGTGATCCCACTTTCCTGCGGCGGATCCGCGGCAAAACCCTAGCTGGTGCCGCGGATCCGCGGCGGAACAGTGGAATTACTTCCTCGAATTTCTACAGTATTCCTAAAAAACCCTGCTTCATTTTCTGGTATGGTCAAAATATTTTTAGGACACCGTTTAAAATCAACAGAAACTGTCAAGCTTGGATTTTGTAGTTTTTGATTTCCGGTTCGATCGATGTTTTAAACGCGTTAGCACAAGTTAGTATAGCAAAATGGTGAGGCTCTGATACCACTGTAAGTCTACACTAGCGCCCCGGCCGTCTACAGACGCCAAATACGGAACAAAAACTTTTAAACTGGCGCTAACGTATACTTTAACCCGGATCTGCCATTATTGCTAAACTAACAAACTGTAAAGAGTGTAGAAAGGTGATACCGAACGATCCGAGTCCTTCGTTCTTTAACCATCATCCCACGCTCCGTTGCGGCTGCTCCGATCTCGTCGATCTCTGATCTGCTTGTCCAGGTGGCACCACATCACTGATTCTTTAAACGGGCTCCCGCCTCTGACTCGAGGCAACTCGGTCGTCAAGTTTGCTAAAAGAGACGACCAAGATTGATGTAGAGAATGAGTAGATGACTTTGTCTCTCTTCGTCCAAGTCCATGGACGATCGGTAAATGAAGTTGCCGATGGAAATGAAATGGAACAAGAAATGAACTATGAAATTTCCATGCATCCAAACTTTAGTCTTTTCTTTTTAGCAACCATAATTTCTCAAATGAGTGAAGTGTGGAGGAGAGAGAGGGCCGGCCACTATTAAGGAGGAGGAGGGTGAGTGTAGGAGCAAATAAGGAGGTGACCATATACAAAGATCAAGAAGAAATATCCTTAAGTAAACAAAACTCATTAATGAAATGAATGACTCACTAAACCTAGTCATCCATTCATTAATGCAACCAATGAAAACACAACACCAAATAGCCAAGTCATCACCTTCTAGAACCTTCTAGAAGCATGACTCACCCTCATCCAAGAAAAGATAAATCCGTCTTTAACCGAATGTTAAAAGACGGCTGATAGAAAACTGGAAACTGGCAACTTCCAAAAGTGATCCTGAAACGACTTTCAGGATAACCCCGTAACTGTATAAATATACCCGCATTTGTATTACGACCGAATACAAATGCAACTGAGACAAAGATATTATATCTACTCAATATAATACTCGGATCCGGCTTAAACCAAAGCCGACCAGTATCATCTGCCCGAAAACTGACACGTGCGTAAACGCACGTGCATATTCCGAACCCTGCCATAAAACCATACGGCCTCTACAACGTTTCGCCCGAACTTGGAAAACTGTCTGTGGGGGACTCTAATGACTCGTCAGTACCCTGGCAGTGGGTTTAACCACAAACCGTCAGCGGCACTAGCAATGCGTAACGGCTGCCCATGGACTGACCTCAAGGGAGGCTGATGAGCGAACTCATCCAGAAACCCTACTGAGCCTAACAGTGACAATGTATATACAGTCCGGTCCGTTCGTCAATGAGTATCGCATATCCGCCTAGGGGGCTAGTAACGTCAGACCCCCAGAAGCAGTATAAGTCGTGTCGGAGTGTAGCCCAAAAACACCCTGAGATACTACTGGAGTACCTACCAGTAAATCTCCTGCCATGGCCATGGACTATGTGTAATGGCTCTCCTAGACACAGCACGACCTCGCACCCAATACCGGGAGAGACGACTCCCCTGCCGATCCGCTCACGTGCCTCCATATGGCTCGGGACTGTACCCAAAAGCTACCTGTTTGCACGACTCCTTTGAGCCGTGGTAGGGTAGAAATCAAAGAACAGTGGGAACTCACACGAGACAAATGACGACCTCAGGTCGATGAACTAACCTGTACACATGTCACCAGGGAACTGCTATCTGACGATAGGTATAGTACTAACTAGCAGATTCCCGGCGAGTCCTGTCCGGTGTACTCATAACCCAATGAGCACCTGTATACATCTTAGGTGATCCAACTGACACCAGTGGCTTGTGAGATCGGCCACCGCCCCTCGTCGGGGTCTCGACTGTATACACTAGTCTACTCCGGAGTATCGATGCCCTGTCTCGAAACTCCCACGACTAGGGACCACAATTAAGGATATGCATATAATGTTAGTGTATATGCCCTAGAGGCCATTACTGTATCATACTAGTTTGTATATTACTTGATGGAAGCTTGGGATATTCACCTTGTATAAACAATCTTGCTCAATATAGTAGTATGCTACTTGGTTTGTTTCTACTTCAATGTGTACTTGTGTTTATTTCAGTATATCACTTATACGCATTAGTGGAGCCCTTAGGATCTTTGCTTGATTACCAGCGTTGTGATGGCAGTCACACTAGTGGGGGCTGGGTAATCTATAGGCACATCCTTATACAGGTCCCTAGTCGTAGGACTATCGAGACAGGGCATCGATACTCCGGAGTAGACTAGCATATGCGCTTCTCATCCCAGTGTGGGAGATGGTCTGTCCCACAGCCATCAGTACGTCGTACTGGAGATAGTATACGGGTGCTCGTTGGGTTACGAGACAGGACTCGTCGGGAACTGAAAGGTTGGTATTATACCTATCGTCAGTTATCAGTTCCCAGGTGACATGAGTACAGCTTAGTCCGCTGACTTGACACTGGCACTTCGCCTCGAGTGTGTTCCCACTGCACTTTGATCACTACCTTACCACGGCTCAAAGGAGTCGTGCAAACAGGTGGTGATTGGGTGCAGTCCCGAAGCACTTGGAGGCAGTGACGGTTAGACAGGATTCGTCTCTCCCGGTATTGGGGGTTGACATCGCGCTGTGTCTAGGAGAGCCATTACACGAGTAGTCCCTGGCCAGGGCAAGCGAGATATACTGGTAGGTTCCAGTGTTATCTCAGGGTGTTTTGGGCTTCACTCCGACACGACTTGTACCGCTATTTGGGGACTGACGTTTTACCGCCCCCTAGGCCCGACATGCGATGTATCAGACGAACAGACCGGACTGTACGGAGAATGTCACATTCAGACTCAGTAGGAGTTCAGATGGGGTTTCACCTCGTCAGCCTTCTTGTCGGCATCTACCTGGGGACCGTTACGCACAGCTAGTGCCGCTTGCGGTCTGTGGTTAAACCCACTGCCAGCGTAGTGTCGAGTCTTTAGAGTCCCACACAGAGGGTATTCGCCTCTGGGCAAAACAGAGTAGAGGTCGCATGGTTTTGCGACAGGGTTCGTTCTCATCCGCGCACTTGTGCACGTTTGGAGTCCGGACGGATTATACTGGCAGGCTCTGGTTTGAGCCAGATACCGGTATATGTTTTGAGGGTTGCTTTTATATCTTGGTGTTCTTGTTCCTCGGAACGAGAATGCAGGTGTGTATGCACAGTTGCTTGAGGCGGAGGATGAGGTATTTCATTAGGGTTTCGGAACGGGTGCGTATGCACAGTTGACAGTTATCTTTTTCCAAACCCTAATGGATTTATGAATTATCTATTATTAATAGTAATTAAATGAGAATTTTGTTATGGTTGATTTTGTTGACTTGTTGACCATGGTTGACTTGTTGACCATGGTTGAATGTTGACCACCATCATGCTTTAAAAAGTCCTCCTTGATTTATGCTTACATTTCATTAAATGAAGCATGGTAGTGGTCATTCCAAATTACCATCAACTATTCTCATTTTCAAATATTATTATTAGATAATTCTTTTCTTTTGGCATTATGGTTGCAAGAAAGAAAAGATTGCTCATTATCTCATTTAGCTTCTCTCTCCTCTCTTCATCTTCTTCTTCCTCTAGCAAAGAGAAACCATCTCATGTGTTGAGAATCCTTCTCTTTAAAAGGAAAAGCAAACCCTAGTCACTCTCTACTCATTCTAGGCCAAAGGTTTAGCAAGCCGGAAACCCTAGTTCACTCAAAGATCGAGGAAGAGCCCAAAGGTCGAACCTTCGAGGTGGATCCATCTTCGACGGAAGAAGGCGACGAAAAGAGAACCATCAACCTCTACAAGATTTCAAGAAGAAGGAGTTCAAGTTTAGGTATAACCTTCATCCGAGTAGCTAACTCCCTTTAGCGTTTTTGCTAGTTTAGTTTAGACACGATCCCGACCTTGTTTAGTCCATGTTGCCTCTTGCGATAAAAATTTGTTTTTTATACCGTTTCCGCCTCCCCGTAAGCACCGGGGGTCGCAATATGGACTTACAGTGGTATCAGAGCCTAACTAAACTTAAACTAGCTTGGTAGCGAAGTGTATGGAAGTTCGAAACCGAAAAATCACAAAACCGGAAAAACCAAAACCCTAAGTTTCTGTTGAAATTTTTTCTGCTCAAAATGAAAAACTTTATACTTTTAAATTCGGCTCAGGGTTTTGTTTGAACAGCCAAGAAAAACGATGCACTAATTCACTTAAACCGCCGCGCTTCCGCGGCACGAGGTAGGCATGTGCCGCGGAAGCGCCGCAGTTTAGTTTCCTCTCTGCATCGTTTTTCGTGCAGTGTTCTTCTGGTGGGATTTTGGGATTTTTAAGATGTATTATATGTACCCAGATTTTCCAGAACAGAAATTCACTTTTGGGGTCCTATAATTCCGTATTTTTTCCGAACTTCACTGCGCTTTGGCTATGTTGGTTATATCTGTGATGTTTGCATGTATTGAACGTCGGCTAATCGCTATAAGTCGATTAGTCGGGGTTATACATGATCTGAGTTTGATGTTGGATTGTGTATATGAATGTGTTGGACTGTCGCGGGTGAATAGCCGGGGTGGATGTGAGATGAGCTTTTGTTTTTCTTTCATTCATTGTAAATGTAAATTGATGTAATAATTTTATTTGTTTGGCCGCACAACCGGGTCGGGGTTGTAGCCGTCATTGTATAATTCTTTTTACTGTTTTTGCTCCTAGGATAGACCCATGGAGGGGTGCACAAACTACCGGGTACTTGGCGGGTAGTTTGCCGCACCCGTAGGGGTCTTGGGTGGGGTATTTGGCTATTCACCGCGACCGTGTAATCCGCTTTTCGTTGCAGGCTCGAAAGGATTGCGGATTGCTAGTATATCCAATGTATTCATCTGTGATCTGTAATGTCTATCATTGCTTTCTATTTAGGCGTTGCTTATGTTTTACAGCCGCGCTAGCCCAGCCCCCGCTCTGTCGTTAGTTAAGTAACCTAACGAGTGATGACGGGACCCCGTGGCGAATGCGAATGGCATAAGCGTACGTCATATTTTGGTTGTTTTCTGCAATGGTAGGATTAAATGATGGGACGCATTAAAAGAACTAATGCAAGAATATCACGCATTAAAAGAACTAATGCAAGATAATAAACCAAGTTAAAGTCGTTGGAACACTTTCGAAAAACCACTCGGTTCTTTTCAAAACTAACTTTTTAAATGCGGAGCTTGAGCCACTCCTTCTAAAAAGCTATCTCGTTCCATCGATTATATCAAGTTCACTACGTTCACGGTTTCGCCAAAACCATTCGTAGCCCTCCATCATTTCAGTTAAATATACGGTAGTATTCAAGCTATGTATTTTGACCTCACGCCAAGGCATAGTGATTGGTAGCTGCCGGATATTTATCTGTTGCATAGATAGAATGCGTTGTTTTGAGACAGTCGTACCACTATTTTGGCCTACGTCAAGGGTAGGTACGGGTGGATTCAAATCAACCGGGATAATGATGGGAAGAACTTGACATGTGACTTATGACATTTTGACCTCACGCCAAGGTCATAAGAGCATGGGGCAAAAATCCACATCGGGAGTTTCATAAGTACTGAAACTTGCTAGATTTGCATACCATTTGGAGTGTGATGATTATGGTAGGATTCCTTCATTTTCGTCACGCGATGATATTTGGATCCCGATCCTACTGTGAGTATATGCTACTCCTCGGGAAATTTCTCACTAAACGATCAATGCTATAAACCTAGTAGGTGCCTAGAAAGGTGTTAGCGGGGCTACGCCCCCAGGGAAAAGAGGTTATTTAATTAAGGAACTTCGCGAAAGCGTTGGAAAACCTCCCTCGAAGTACCGACACTGGCCTGGCTGAACGGTTAAGCAAGTATTGTACGGTGGGATTGATCCCGGCTAATTCTTCCTTTGTGGTTTGAGGAGGGATTCGAGAGACAGTGGGAGCCATCCTGTTTAGACAAATTAAAAACCATTCTAAACTTGCAAGAGCATCGTGCTAAGTGTTTCTTCTCTCCCCCTGCAGCGACCAAATCGAAATGACTGGACTTAAGTTACTTCTAGATAAAAACATACTGACAGGGCCAAACTACAAAGATTGGCTCAGGAATGTCAAATTGGCAATCGCTTACGACAAGCTGGGGTATCTTCTTACCACCAAAGCTCCCCCCGTCCCAGGTCCCACCTCCAGCATCACGGATAAGGAAATCCGTACGACTTGGGAGATTGACAGCGCGAAGGCCAGGTGCCTCGTACTTGCCTCGATGGACAACGACCATCAGAGGAGGCACGAGAATATGGATTTGGAATCCATATTTCTTCATACAAAAGAACTGTATGGAGAGCAGTCTCGTATCGCAAGATACGAAGTGTCGAAGAAGTTATTTTCGACTAAGTTGGCCGTCGGATCATCGGTAGCGGACCACGTGCTTAAGATGATTGGCTACACTGAGGAGCTCGCGGAACTTGGGACCACGTTGGACAGTGAACTCTATACGGATATAATTCTCCAGTCCCTTCCATCCACTTACGCCCAGTTCATACTGAATTTCAACTTGCAAGAAAAGGAAGTTGAACTTTCAGAACTCCTCAACCTGCTGAGGAGCGCAGAGGGCACCCTACAGAAGGGTAGGGATACACCCGCTTTGTTTGTAGGAGGATCTTCTTCCTCTAGGTCCAAGGCGAAAGCCAAGGGAAAGAGAAAGAAAGCCCCCGCCAAACCAAGAGGCGGTGTTAGTAAAGTGGGTACGAAGGGAAAGGAAAAGGCAACAAAGATTGCGGGGAAGCTTATTGGAAAGGAAGAATGCTTCTATTGTCATAAGAGCGGACACTGGAAGAAAGATTGCAGGGCTTGGAAAGCCAGGACACAGGAACTGAAGCAGGTTGCGGCTTCAGCTTCAGGTGTGTATGTTATTGAAAACTGTCTTTCTATAAACTCTACTTCCTGGGTATTGGATACCGGATCAGGATCTCATATCTGTAATTCTTTGCAGGCGTTGAGAAACCGTAGGGTTTTGAAGGCAGGTGACATGACCCTCAGAGTTGCGAACGGAGCTAGCACGGATGCTAAAGCCGTGGGGGACTATCACCTGGGAATGTCAGATGGGCATGTTTTGGTTTTACGTAATTGCTTTTTTGTACCCAACGCAACTTGTAATATCATTTCTGTATCTTTGGTTTCTAAAGAAGGTTATGAATTTGCGTTTGTAAGTAATGTTGTAAACATTCACCTTAATCAAGTTCTGATTGGGTCAGGTACATTGAGCAATGGTATATACGTATTAAACCAACCACAGATTTTCAATGTCCAGAATACACACAAAAGAAAGTCTCCAGATATCAATCAGACCTTCTTATGGCATTGTAGACTGGGTCACATCAATGAGAGAAGGTTGACTAAGTTACATACAGAAGGATATTTGGATCCGTTCGAATAGCAATCATATGCCACTTGTCAATCCTGTCTCAAAGGAAAGATGACAAAGACTCCGTTCACTGGACAAGGAGTAAGAGCGAGTGAGCTCTTGGGACTCGTACACAGCGACGTGTGCGGTCCAATGTCTACACATGCGCGAAGCGGTTATTCTTACTTCATTACTTTTACGGATGATTTTTCAAGATACGGTTATGTCTTCTTAATGAAACATAAGTCCGAAGCTTTTGAAAAATTCCAGGAATTTAAGAATGAAGTAGAAAAACAAACCGGCAAAAGTATCAAGATTCTAAGATCGGATCGAGGTGGAGAATACTTAAGTGCCGAGTTCCTGAATTATTTAAAAGAGAATGGGGTTCTCTCTCAGCTTACTCCTCCATACACCCCGCAACATAACGGTGTATCGGAGAGACGGAACCGGACCCTATTGGATATGGTACGGTCCATGATGAGTAACGCTGAGTTACCGCGATCATTCTGGGGGTATGCGCTAGAAACAGCTGCATACCTATTGAACCGAGTTCCTACTAAGACTGTGCCTACCACACCATATGAATTATGGAGTGGGAAGAAACCCTATCTTCAGTACCTAAAGATTTGGGGATGTCCAGCTTATGTCAAAAAGCAGCATACGGACAAGCTCGAGGCGCGCTCAGTACTGTGCAAGTTTGTGGGATACCCAAAGAACTCCAGGGGGTATCTTTTCTATTACGCAGAGGAACAAAAAGTCCTTGTTTCTCGTAATGCCCATTTTCTGGAACATCAGTTCTTAGAAAAAGAAGTAAGTGGGAGCGCAATAGAACTGGAAGAAATTCCAGAACCACAGACTATTACTGAAAGCTTAATGGAACCAGAGGGTTCAAATGAACAGGACATTCCTATGCCGCTCCGCAGAAGTAGTAGGCAGTCTCATCCGCCCGAGAGATACTACGGTTTTCTCATAGACGGGGATAGAGAGGATTGCATCATAGACTATGATGAGCCTACTAGCTTCCAACAGGCCGTTCAGAGCGTTGACTCGGTAAAATGGCTGGATGCAATGCGGACCGAAATGGAGTCCATGTACACCAACAAAGTATGGACGTTGGACATTGCTCCAGACGGGGTAAAACCCGTAGGATGCAAGTGGATCTTCAAAAGGAAGATTGGTGTAGATGGACAGGTTGAGACCTATAAAGCTAGACTTGTAGCAAAGGGTTTCCGTCAAAGACCTGGCTTGGACTATGACGAAACCTTTTCTCCAGTGGCTATGCTGAAATCCATTCGGATCCTTCTTGCCATTGCTGCCTTCCACGATTATGAGATTTGGCAGATGGACGTAAAAACCGCTTTTCTAAATGGAAATTTAGAGGAGTGTGTCTATATGGATCAGCCAGAGGGTTTCATTCAGAGTGGGAGCAGCGGAAAGGTGTGCAAGTTGCTTAAGTCCATCTATGGACTAAAGCAGGCATCGCGGAGTTGGAACATCTGTTTTGATGAGACGGTCAAGGAATTTGACTTTATCAAAAATCCAGATGAACCATGCATCTATAGTAGATTTGTAGCGAGAACTGTAGTATTCCTTGTTTTATACGTGGATGAAATTCTCTTAATAGGAAATGACATTCCTATGCTACAATCTGTCAAAGGTTTCTTGTCACACAGGTTCTCCATGAAAGACCTGGGTGATGCCTCTTACATCCTGGGGATCCGGATCCATCGTGATAGATCCAAGAGGATATTAGGACTTTCACAGTCCAGGTACATCGACACCGTACTGAATAGATTCAGTATGGAAGATTCCAAGCGCGGTAACCTACCGGCTTGTCACGGGATCACCCTCTCTAAAGAGATGTCTCCCAAGACTGATTTGGAGAGGGATCGCATGTCTATTATACCCTACGCTTCTGCGGTAGGCTCTATAATGTATGCGATGTTGTGTACCAGACCGGATGTAGCTTATGCACTGAGTGTAGTAAGCCGGTATCAGTCAAACCCTGGGGAGAAACATTGGATAGCAGTAAAGAACATTCTCAAGTACCTGAGAAGGACTAAGGAGATGTTCTTGGTGTATGGCGGAAAAGACCTCCAGATTGAGGCCTTTGCTGACTCCAGCTTCCAGAGTGACAAGGATGATTCCAAGTCCATGTCGGGTTTTGTCTTTACCCTCAATGGAGGGGCGGTGTGTTGGAAGAGTTCCAAACAGGAAACCGTTGCAGACTCGACTATGGAAGCGGAATACATCGCTGCATCTGATGCCGCAAAAGAAGCTGTCTGGATAAGGAAGTTCTTAAAAGAACATCAGGTGCTTCCGTCCATTGTTGACCCAGTACCTCTGTATTGCGACAACAACGGGGCTATAGCTTTAGCAAAGGAACCCAGGTCCCATCAGAGATCCAGGCACATCTTGAGGCGGTATCACCTGATCAGGGAGATCGTGGATCGCAAGGAGATCGAGGTTCGGAGGGTTGCTTCAGAAGAGAACACTGCAGATCCATTCACCAAGGCCTTATCCCAGACTCAGTTCGAGCGGCTGATCGAGATGATAGGTCTTCGGTACGCCAGTTCATGGCC
Organism: Agapanthus africanus; assembly: GCA_030015575.1. Lineage (NCBI taxonomy): Eukaryota > Viridiplantae > Streptophyta > Magnoliopsida > Asparagales > Amaryllidaceae > Agapanthus > Agapanthus africanus. Next base: position 359,222,355 of record CM057348.1, on the reverse strand, counting down.
TTAGTGCAAGTGGGAGATTGTTAGTGTATATGCCCTAGAGGCCATTACTGTATCATACTAGTTTGTATATTACTTGATGGAAGCTTGGGATATTCACCTTGTATAAACAATCTTGCTCAATATAGTAGTATGCTACTTGGTTTGTTTCTACTTCAATGTGTACTTGTGTTTATTTCAGTATATCACTTATACGCATTAGTGGAGCCCTTAGGATCTTTGCTTGATTACCAGCGTTGTGATGGCAGTCACACTAGTGGGGGCTGGGTAATCTATAGGCACATCCTTATACAGGTCCCTAGTCGTAGGACTATCGAGACAGGGCATCGATACTCCGGAGTAGACTAGCGTATGCGCTTCTCATCCCAGTGTGGGAGATGGTCTGTCCCACAGCCATCAGTACGTCGTACTGGAGATAGTATACGGGTGCTCGTTGGGTTACGAGTACACTGGACAGGACTCGTCGGGAACTGAAAGGTTGGTATTATACCTATCGTCAGTTATCAGTTCCCAGGTGACATGAGTACAGCTTAGTCCGCTGACTTGACACTGGCACTTCGCCTCGAGTGTGTTCCCACTGCACTTTGATCACTACCCTACCACGGCTCAAAGGAGTCGTGCAAACAGGTGGTGATTGGGTGCAGTCCCGAAGCACTTAGAGGCAGTGACGGTTAGACAGGATTCGTCTCTCCCGGTATTGGGGGTTGACATCGCGCTGTGTCTAGGAGAGCCATTACACGAGTAGTCCCTGGCCAGGGCAAGCGAGATATACTGGTAGGTTCCAGTGTTATCTCAGGATGTTTTGGGCTTCACTCCGACACGACTTGTACCGCTATTTGGGGACTGACGTTTTACTGCCCCCTAGGCCCGACATGCGATGTATCAGACGAACAGACCGGACTGTACGGAGAATGTCACATTCAGACTCAGTAGGAGTTCAGATGGGGTTTCACCTCGTCAGCCTTCTTGTCGGCATCTACCTGGGGACCGTTACGCACAGCTAGTGCCGCTTGCGGTCTATGGTTAAACCCACTGCCAGCGTAGTGTCGAGTCTTTAGAGTCCCACACAGAGGGTATTCGCCTCTGGGCAAAACAGAGTAGAGGTCGCATGGTTTTGCGACAGGGTTCGTTCTCATCCGCGCACTTGTGCACGTTTGGAGTCCGGACGGATTATACTGGCAGGCTCTGGTTTGAGCCAGATACCGGTATATGTTTTGAGGGTTGCTTTTATATCTTGGTGTTCTTGTTCCTCGGAACGAGAATGCAGGTGTGTATGCACAGTTGCTTGAGGCGGAGGATGAGGTATTTCATTAGGGTTTCGGAACGGGTGCGTATGCACAGTTGACAGTTATCTTTTTCCAAACCCTAATGGATTTATGAATTATCTATTAATAATAGTAATTAAATGAGAATTTTGTTATGGTTGATTTTGTTGACTTGTTGACCATGGTTGACTTGTTGACCATGGTTGAATGTTGACCACCATCATGCTTTAAAAAGTCCTCCTTGATTTATGCTTACATTTCATTAAATGAAGCATGGTAGTGGTCATTCCAAATTACCATCAACTATTCTCATTTTCAATTATTATTATTAGATAATTCTTTTCTTTTGGCATTATGGTTGCAAGAAAGAAAAGATTGCTCATTATCTCATTTAGCTTCTCTCTCCTCTCTTCATCTTCTTCTTCCTCTAGCAAAGAGAAACCATCTCATGTGTTGAGAATCCTTCTCTTTAAAAGGAAAAGCAAACCCTAGTCACTCTCTACTCATTCTAGGCCAAAGGTTTAGCAAGCCGGAAACCCTAGTTCACTCAAAGATCGAGGAAGAGCCCAAAGGTCGAACCTTCGAGGTGGATCCATCTTCGACGGAAGAAGGCGACGAAAAGAGAACCATCAACCTCTACAAGATTTCAAGAAGAAGGAGTTCAAGTTTAGGTATAACCTTCATCCGAGTAGCTAACTCCCTTTAGCGTTTTTGCTAGTTTAGTTTAGACACGATCCCGACCTTGTTTAGTCCATGTTGCCTCTTGCGATAAAAATTTGTTTTTTATACCGTTTCCGCCTCCCCGTAAGCACCGGGGGTCGCAATATGGACTTACATGACTTGGGATCACGTGCTTCACGGTAACTCTTATAATACCCTGCTGTATTTTTTGGATATTTTTAATTTGGAAAAATCCACATTTTCAGAAAATGTACAGAGAAGGTTTGAGTTAGGGTTTCGGGGTTCGATCGGGTTTCTAACATCGTCTACACTTCGCCTAAGGCTCTAGCTAGGCTCTGATACCACTGTAGGGTTACTAGGCACACTCAAGAGGTTCCACAAGGCATCAACCATGCCAAATTTAAATTTTCCGGTGCCGAGAAACCCTAAACTAGATCGATTACTAGAGATAAGGCGAAAAAGAGAAGCAAGCAAACTACTTTGCTAACAAGTGTACAACCTTTGTAGATCCGGTCCTCCACTTCTTTAGCTCCGTGATGACGTCCTTTCGCTGCGATCACCGGGATCCCGGACTCTTGCGATGCTTTCGTCGGAGAAATGAGCGGGCTAGGTCGTTGACTTCGATGCCGAAGATGATCTACATCGAGGCAACTCTAACTCAAGCTCCATCTTCACTTGGTCATGAAACTTGTGAAGATAACACACTCTACTACATGATAAGTGGTAGAGGATGAAGAAATAAGAAGTGGGTTCACTTTAGATTTGGATTTCTCACTTAGATTCATCACTTGGAATTTTCAAGAAAGCTTTCTTCTTTTCTTCATGAAGAAGAAGAAGAAGAAGAAAGAAAAAGAATAATGAAAATGAATAATCCATAATAGAAAATCAAGTGATGCTTATCATTTAGCAACCATGGGTGTGTGTAACTCATGTAGAGAATAAACTAAGGTTTAGTTAAATGGTTAGGTTAAGCATAAAATAAAATGGTTGAAGCTTCATGAATCTTCAAGAATAAAACAAAGAAAACCACCACCATTTTGTTTCTTGCCAACATAAATAAATAAATAAATAAATAAGGCAAATGAAATCCCAACCATTAACTAAACATGGTGTATAGCATACACACACCCAAGTTTGCATGTATCATCAAACATGATACAATCAAGTGCACAAAAATATATCGCATATACTACTTGTGCACATCAAGTGAGAAAATCAATCTTAAGTGAAAAAATAATACTTAATGTAAAGTAATATATCAAATATATAATTATACATTAAATCATTAAATCAACATTTGATTTAATGATCCGGTCATATTGCATATAACCAACTAATATCAATAGTAACAACTTATCGAATCAACACTTGATCCGATAACCCGGCTATATCGCATACAACCGATTAATGTCATAAATCGCGAGAATAGAATACAGTATCACATACTGTTTTTATTCTCGGTCCCGCACATATCTCATATGCGCTCCTATTTCGTTTCGCTTGAGCCAGGAAACCCCTGTGTAGGACTCTAAAGACTCGTCAATACGCCGGCAGTAGGTGATGATCATATCAAACACCCACAAGCCGCAAGCGGTCTGCTAAACGTAACGGCCACCCGGGTATTGAGTGATCAGAAGATCAACGAGCAAGCCCCCTCACACTCCTATGAATCCAACCAGTAACACTACCGTACAGTCTTGTCTGTTCGTCTGATATGTCGCATATCTCGTCTAGGGGTGGTAAACGTCAGACCCCAATAACTCGATAAGTCATGTCGATATGAGGCTCATAACGGGTCGAGAAACTACTGGTAACACTTACCAGTAAATCCCTAAAGCAACCTTGGCCAAGGACTTCCTGTTATAGCCAATCGAGCACAGCGCAACATCAACTCCCTATACCGGGAGAGACGAAACCCCTCCTATCGCTCATTGCCTCCATGTGATTCGGGACTGTACCCAAAAACCACCGTTTTGCATGCCCTCTTGGATGTGGTAAGGTGGAAATCAAAGCACAGTGGGAATCACACAAGATTCTATGACGATCTTGAGTCTACAGACTAATCTGCACCAGTGTCACCAGAGAACTGGAATCTGACGTAAGGTATAATACCAGCTGGGAGTTCTCGGCGAGTCCGTCCAGTGTACCCAGTCTCCACTGAGCACCCGTATATCATCTCTGATGTCAAACACCAATGGATATGGGATCATCCATCGCCCATCTGTATGGGTCGAGAAGGTATACGCTAGTCTACTCTGGTATATCGATGCCCCGTCTCGATACACCCACGACTAGGGACTTTGAAGGATGTACTTATGGACTACTACGTCCCCACTAGTATGATCCGCATCATAGTCCAGGTAGTCAAGTACACATCCTAAGGGCTTTACCAACATGTAACAGAGATACAATCAGTGTACCCGTTAAAGTAAAGAGTAACCAGATAGCATATTATCATTTCGAGCAAGAAAGTCATCTCTATATATGTCCAAGCATCCACTACAATATACATCTTATAGTAATGGCCTCTAGGGCATACATATAACTAACATTAACGACTACTCTGTCCCCACCAGTATGATTTTCATAATAATCCTGGTAGTCAAGTTCTCATCCTAAGAGCTTTATCAACATGTAATATAGAGACAATTAGTGTACACGTTAAGATAAAGAGCAACCAGATAGCATACTATCATGTCGAGCAAGAATGTCCTCCCTATATATGTCCAAGCATCCACTACAATATATATCGTATGTACAGTAATGGCCTCTAGGGCATACATATAACTAACACTACCATGATGCAATCCTCGCTCCCACTGTCACCGAGAAGATCGTAGTATCTCTCAGGTGGATAAAGAACCCTACCAGATTCATGGAGATGCTAAGGTTCGTTGGAGACTATTGAATCCTTTAGTTTCACCAAATCATCAGCTGTTAGTTTGTCTAACTGGAACTCCTTCCAGTTCTACCCCATGACCACAAATTTCTTCACAAGAAATTCCTTTTATGAAAAGGTGGCATGCTGAGAAACAAAACACCTTTTCCTCTTTAGTTAGGTAGAAGATATACCCTAGCAAATGTTCGGGATATCCAACAAACTTATATAGAACTGACTTTGCCTCGAGCTTGTCCGGATTTTGTTTTTCAACATAGGCTGGACAACCCCATATCTTAACTCGTTTAAGACATGGTCTCTTCCCATTCCATATCTCATATGGAGTGGTAGGCATTGATTTGGATGGAACCCCATTCAGTAGGTATGTAGCTTCTCAAGTGCATAACTCCAAAAGGAAACAGGCAACTCAGCAGTACTCATCATAGAGCGCACCATATCTCATAGGGTGTGATACCTCCGCCCCAATATACCGTTTGTGCTGTGGTGTACTCGAAGGAGTAAGCTGAGAGAGAACCACATTATCCTTTTAGAAACTCCAGGAACACCATGCCCAAGTATTTTCCTCCTCGATCATATCGAAGGACTTTAATACTTCTACCCGTTTGGTTCTCTACTTCATACTTATATTCCTTGAATTTCTCAAAAGCTTCAGACTTGTGTTTCAACAGGAACACATGTCCGAATCTTGAAAGATGATCAGTGAATATAATGAAGTACAAAGAACCATGCATGGCATTTGTAGACATAGGACCGTATACATCATCATGTATGCGTCCCAAGAGTGTAATAACTCTTCCTCTGTTTCCAGTAAACGGAGTATTGGTCATTTTATCTTTGAGACATGACTGGAAAGTATTATAAGATGAAAAATTCGAACAGATTCAAATATTCATTCTTATGTAACTTAGCTAGTCGTGTCGTATTAATATGACCTACTCTACAACGCCACAAGAAGTATTCGTTCATTTCTGAACTATTCTTCTTGTGTGTGTTCTATATACCTTGAACTATGGTTTGATTTAGAACGTATATGCCATTACATAACGTGCCTGATCCAATCAACTCTTAATTAAGGAAAATATTCATAACATTATCCATCAATACAAAATTATATCCATCTTTAACTTATTAAAGAAACAGATGTAATATTGTATATCAGGTTCGGTATGTAATAACATTCGTTCAGAATCAATGTATTTACCTCTTGGTAATACAGGGTGATATCTGCCAACAGATTTGGCTGCAACAATTGCACCATTCGCTACACTTAGAGATATATCACCCATTCCCAGTTCTCTACCTTTCTGTAGCCCATGTAACATATTACATATGTGGGATCCTGTTCTGGTATCACATACCCAGGACGCAGAGGATACTGAGAAACAATTTTCAGTAATGAACACACCCGAAGAAGATGCATCAAAATGCACTTTCTTCGATTGGGTGGCATGGGAATCTGTATATTCCCTTATTTCCTGTTCAGACTTATAACAATTATAAGAAAGAACGGAACCAACGTTACCCATCACAGTATACAAGAAGGTTCGGTCAATACATCCATTTTATTATCTTGATTAAGGCATGACATGGTCGCTACCAGGAGAGAGAGAGAGAAGAAAACACTCTGCGTGCGCTCTTGCAAGATTAGATTGGTTATTATTTTATCTAATCAGGATGGCTCCGACCTTTTTTATCAAATCTTCCTTCAAACCCTAAAAGGTAAGACTAGCCGGGACTAATTACACCTTACAAGTTCGCCAATCTTTCGGCCAGGCCAGTGTCAGTACTTTGAGGGAGGTTCCCCGTGCTTTCGCACGGACATAATTAAAATAAACCTCTTTTCCCAGGGGTGTAACCCCGTTAACACCTTTCTAGACACCTACTTGATCGGCTAATTGTAATGTACAAAACTGTCCCAGGAGTAACAATTACTCGCAGTGGGTATCGGAATCCAACTATCTCATAGAAGGTATGCAATCTCATTGCAAATTTCAACTCTTGAAACTCCCGATAATGGTTTTTACCCCTAGTACTTATGACCTTGGATGTGGTCAACATATCATAAGTCATAGTCAAGTTCTACCCATCATTTAGTGATTAATTAGACCCACCCACATGACCCTTGGCTATGGTCATCATAATCATGTGACTGTCCTAATTAATCACATCATATGCCTTGTAGGAAGACATCACTTAGCTACCGTACACTACGCCTTGGCTATAGTCAACATACGTAGCACGAATACTTAGTACTCTACTTCCTAAAATGACGGAGGGTTGTGGATGGTTTTTATGAAAACCTTTAATGCTTTGAACTTGATATCGTTGTAGAATCGAGTGATTTTGAAAAGGAGTGTTTTTTAGGCTTTTGCTAGTTTTGCTAAAGAGGTCACTCCCGGTGAAGGGATCTCGGCTCTTTCCCCCATCGAATGAGGTGCTGAATATTCTACAAGGAATACCCTTATGCAAAGCATGAACTAAAAAAGCAATCAAAAGACAACACCAGGTGGGTTGTAGCATCTTCCAATTTCGCTAAAGAGGTCACTCCCGGTGAAGGGATCTCGTCTCTTTCCTTATCGAATAAGATGCTGGATATTCTACAAGGAATACCGCTATGCAAAGCAAGAACTAGAGCTACCAGTTTTTAAAACAAGTTTCTACAACATCTTTAGGTTACTTTTATTTCATTAATCTCATTAATGAAGTCCCATCAAATTATGCTTCCCAAGCATCACAGAAGAAACGAAAACCGCAATATTTATTATATATCATATATATAATATAAGCATTCGTCTCAGAATATCAAGTGATCACATCACAGAATATCAGCAGCAGAAGAACACATATGAAATATTGGATATATTAGGAATTCCGTGTTTTAAATTAAGCCAGTAAAAAACACGGATTCCACGGTCGCGATGAATAGCCAAACCCACATCCCTAGACCCCTACGAGAGCGGCAAGCAACCCTCCCAATTCTAGAGTTAGGAGGCCCGGTCTCGACTCCTCGAGGTGGTCTCCCACTGGACCCTAGAACCCGATTACTTGTGCTCTCCTCCTTGGGTCTATCCTAATGCGGAAAAGTAAATAATATACATCAATAGTGACACCATCCTCAACCCGGAAGTGCCCCAATAAAAGAATATTACATACAAGTTTTTACATGAATGAAAATGAAAAAATCTCATCTCACATAAAAAAAACCGGCTATTCAAAACACGACGATCCAATATAACATATCCCAGCAACACATAACATCACATGTCATCAACGTAAGTAAATATGCGTATCCCAATTGTCGTTGACATATAGCAACGAAACCGGTGATACACCACATATTACACTTACAGTCGCAAAAAAGAAAGTGAAAAACTACAACAATTGGAATTCGCAACCACCTTAGACATCTTAAACCCAATGTATCACATACTTCGGATTTCATGCCTAACCAAATGAATTCCTTAGACATCGCATGTCTATCAATTATAAACCCTGCATTTTAGTCTTGATATTGAAAATACTTTTCAATAACCAGTCGGGTAATTCAACAAGATTCCCGATAACCTGATCGAATGCTCATCGGAAACTTTAGTAGACGGCTGCACCCCCGATGCCGTCGACGAAGTGCACTTAGGCGGAACACCGCGGTCGCGAGCACCCGAATGGATGCTTTTGGCAACGGGGTTCTCCTACAGTCACTTCGTCGGGGCAATGGTGCGTGGATATCTAGTAAGGTTACCCGACGAGTATCCGCGTACACTACGTCATTGCGACGGACTTTTGATCCACATCAAAATTCCGTGGCAACCGCTCAAATGAGACTAAACTGCTAAATTTATAAAATTCAAACTAGTTATCACATAACTAATTATGTGGATTCCAAATATTGTATCACAATCACAGATAGCTAGACGATGTTAAACTTTTCGATCGAATAAACAAACACCCAAAATTTTCCAAAGAGCTCAACACTTGAGCGGAGTTCAAAAAAGTGCCCAGAACATGCTACAACACCTATGGACAAACCGTAGAAGGGTCAACCCTTGCCTCAATTGTGGCGCCGCAGAACGCCGCAAACCCTAGGGTTTGGTGGTGGTTCCGACAGTTACAGAATCGAGTTAGGGTTTCGTTCTTCTAGAGGGTCCATAGAAAACACCTGCATGATTTTCTGAAGATTTCAAACTTGGAAAAAATCCAACTCATAGAAAATTTCCAGGGAGGGAAAAATTGGGTTATTGATATCCGTTCGAACTTTTTAACGTCGTCTAAATAACCCGAAATGATGTTAGAATTACGACTACGAAGCACTCCGAATTGCCTTTGCACAAAGATAACATCACATGCAATTTTAGCAAAAACAAGCAACACCTGAAACACCAAAACCCAGAGACCGGAACACGATAAAAGTTTGAAGCCCAGAACAATCTACAGAACCGGCCAGGCCAGAAATTCTTGATTTGTGGCCGGCTAAATTCTGGCGAGGAGGGTTCAAATTTCTACTGTGTTCATGTTACATCTCATATAACATTCTGCAACTGCTTAAAAAAATTTTAGACACTTTGAAAAATTCGACAGAAACTGAGTTTATATTTCGAGTGTTTCGGAGTTGTTTTGGTTTCGTAATACTACAACATCGTCTGATTCTCTAGCATGGCTTTGATACCACTGTAGGGTTCCCTAAGGCGGCCGCTGGGTTTCGGGAGGCAACAAAAATGCCGTTTTCAAAAAAATTGGCATGCTAAAGAACCCTAACGCTAGAATCTAAACTAGAGAATTAGACGAACAAGCCTGTAAACATCTTTACATCTAAGTGAACAAGGAATACAACCTTTGTAGACCGGTCCTTCACTTCAATTGCTCCGTGTAGTAGTCCCTTCGCTCCAAGTAGTTATCTCCCGGACTCTAGTAAGGCTCCACAAGGTGAAATGAACAAGCTTGCTTGAAGTCTTCGAGGCCGAAAATGATCTACGTCGAGGAGACACTAACTCAACCTACCTCTTCACAAAGTGATGATCTAGTGAAGAAACAAGCTAATCTAAATGGCTAATAGAGAAGAGGTTGATGAAGTAGGAATTTTGCTCACTTTAGAAGTGGTTTTCTCACTAATTTTCTTCACCTCTCATGAAGCTAGAAAGCTTTTGGAAATGAGGAAGAAGATGAAGCGTGAATGGAATAATGAGTGAGAATAGCAACCATGGGTGAGTTAGTATCATATACTAACTCATGTAGAGACTAAACCATGGCTAAACAATAATGGTTGGGTTAATAAATATCTTCAAGTAAAACAAAAAGAGTAGACTTGGTCAATGGTTCCACAAGCTTCTACAAGCTTCAACCATGTGACAATTCCCAACAAATTTGATTTACTCTAAATAAACAAAACCTTATATTATTATAAGCATGGTGTGAGTCTCATACATCCATGTAGCATGTGGCATCAAGCATGACACAAAAGATGTACATTAATATATATCACATATATACTAAGTGTACACTAGTGAGAAAAAGAATACTTAAGTGAGCTAATATTAGTTAATGTAAGATAATATATCAAATATATAATTATACATTAAATTATTAAATCAACACTTGATTTAATAATCCGGCTATAGCACATACAACCGACTAATATCAAATGTATCAACTTGTCGAATCAACACTTGATTCGACAGCCCGGCTATATCACATATAATTGACCGATATCACATATCGCAAGAATAGAATACAGCATCACATACGCGTATTAATCTCAGTCCCGCACATATCATATATGTGCTCCTACTTCGTTTCGTTTGAGCCAGGAAACCTCTGTGTAGGACTCTAAAGACTCGTCAATACGCCGGCAGTAGATGGTGATCATATCAGTCACCCACAAGCTGCAAGCGGTCTATTAAACGTAACGGCCACCCGGGTATTTAGCGATCGGAAGATCAATAAGCAAGCCTGCTCATACTCCTGCGAATCCAATCAGTAACACTACCGTACAGTCCGGTCTCTTTGTCAAATATGTCGCATATCACAGCCTGGGGGTGGTATAACGTCAGACCCAATTGCCTGATAAGTCATGCCGATGCAAGGTCCATAACGGTTCGAGAAAGTACTGGTAACACTTACCAGTAGATCTCAGCAACCCTGGCCAGGGATTTCCTGTTATGGACAATCGAGCATAGCGCAACATCAACCCCCAATACCGGGAGAGACGAATCCCCTCCTATTGCTCATTGCCTCCATGTGACTCAGGACTGTACCCAAAAACCACCCTTTTACACGACTCAGTAGAGCTGTGGTAGGGTGGAAATTAAAGCACAGTGGGAGACATACAAGACTCTATGACGATCTTGGGTCGGAAGACTTATAGGGTTCCGAAGCACAACAACAAGGTTTCGGGTGGCATCATCCATGCTAATGTAAAATTTTGCCATGCTTAAAAGAACCCTAACCTAGATCTTTTACTAGAGAGTCATACGGAAACTTAAAGTAAACAACTTTACAACTAAGTGATTAGGGATTACAACCTTTGTAGTCCGTTCCTTCACTTCATTAGCTCCAAGTAGTGGTCCCTTCGCTACGATCATCGAGCTCCCGGACTCTTGAGAGGCTCCACACGGTGTATGATGCATGCTAGCTTGTAGTCTTCGAAATCCAAGATTATCTACTTCGAGGAAACACAAACTCAAGCTATCTCTTCACAAATTTAGGGTTTAGTGAAGCAAACACCCTAAACTAAATGGCTAATAGTAGAGGATGATGAAGTAGGAAATGGGCTCTCTTTAGTTTCTTTTTCTCACAATATTTCATCACAAAAAAAAAGATAGCAAGCTTTCATGAGGAAGAAGAAGATGAAGTGATGAATGAATTGAGATGAGGTTAGAAATGCAACCTTGGGTTAGTATATGTCATGGCTAACTCATGTAGAGAATTGACCATGGCTAATAGATTATGGTTAGGTTAATAAATATCTTAGGCTAAGACAAAATTGGTGGACTTAGTCAATGGTTCTACAAGCTTCATCCAAGCTCAACCATGACAAAATCCACTCAATTTTGAATTACCAAAAATAAATATAAACTCACCACATATCATATTAGCATGGTGTAATTCTCATATACCCAAGTTGCATGTATAACCTAGCATGTTACAATTATACATATCACATATATACATAATTTTGTAACAAAAGAAAAAGAATACATTAAACATATATCACATATATGTTAAATGTATCCAAATGTGAGAAAATGAAATACTTACGTGAGCATATATTAGTTAATGTAATTTAATATATCAAATATATAATTATACATTAAATTATTAAATCAATACTTGATTTAATAATCCGGCTATATCATATATAACCGACTAATATAATATGTATCATTTTATCGAATCAACACTTGATCCGATAACCCGGCTATATCACATATACCCGGCCGATATCACATATCACGAGAATAGAATACGGTATCACATATGCGTATCAATCTCGGTCCCACACATATCACATATATGCTCCTACTCCATTTCACCTGAGCCAGGATACCTCTGTGTAGGACTCTAAAGACTCGTCAATACGCCGGCAGTAGGTGATGATCATATCAAACACCCACAAGCCGCAAGCGGTCAGCTAAACGTAACGGCCACCCAGGCACTGAGCGATCAGAAGATCAACAAGTAAGCTTGCTCACACTCTTGTGAATCCAATCAGTAACAGTACCGTACAGTCCGGTCTCTTCGTCTGATATGTCGCATATCCATTCTAGGGGTGGTTAATGTCAGACCCCAATAACCGATAAGTCGTGTCGATGTGAGGCTCATAACGGGTCGAGAAACTACTGATAACACTTACCAGTAGATCTCCATATCATCCCTGGCCAGGGACTTCCAGTTATAGCCAATCGAGAACAGCGCAACATCAACCCCCAATACCGGGAGAGACGAAACCCCTCCTATCGCTCATTGCCTCGATGTGATTCGGGACTGCACCCAAAAGCCACTGTTTTGCACGTTCCCTTGAACGTGGTAAGGTGGAAATCAAAGCACATGGACCGTACCATATCCAATAGGGTTCGGTTCCGTCTCTCCGATACACCGTTATGTTGCGGAGTGTATGGAGGAGTAAGCTGAGAGAGAATTCCATTCTCTTTTAAGTAGTCTAGGAACTCGGCACTCAAGTATTCACCACCTCGATCCGATCTTAGAATCTTGATACTTTTGCCGGTTTGTTTTTCTACTTCATTCTTATATTCCTGGAATTTTCCAAAGGCTTCGGACTTATGTTTCATTAAGAAGACATAACCGTACCTTGAAAAGTCATCCGTAAAAGTAATGAAGTAAGAATAACTGCTTCGTGCATGTGTAGACATTGGACCGCACACGTCCCTGTGTATGAGTCCCAAGAGAACGCTCGCTCTTACTCCGTGTCCAGTGAACGGGGTCTTTGTCATCTTTCCTTTGAAACAGGATTGACAAGTGGCATATGATTGATATTCGAACGGATTCAAATATCCTTCTGTATGTAACTTCGTCAACCTTCTCTCATTGATGTGACCCAGTCTATAATGCCATAAGAAAGTCTGATTTATTTCCGGAGACTTTCTTTTGTGTGTATTCTGGATATTGAAAATCTGTGGTTGGTTTAGTACGTATATACCATTGCTTAATGTACCTGACCCAATCAGAACTTGATTAAGATGAATGTTTACAACATTACCTACAAACGCAAATTCATAACCTTCTTTAGAAATCAAAGATACAGAAATGATATTACAAGTTGCGTTGGGTACAAAAAAGCAATTACGTAAAACCAAAACATGTCCATCTGACATTCCCAGGTGATAGTCCCCCACGGCCTTAGCATCCATGCTATCTCCGTTTGCAACTTTGAGGGTCATGTCACCTGCCTTCAAAACCCTACGGTTTCTCAACGCCTGCAAAGAATTACAGATATGAGATCCTGATCCGATATCCAATACCTAGGAAGTAGAGTTTACTGATAGACAGTTTTCAATAACATACACACCTGAAGCTGAAGCCGCAACTTGCTTCAGTTCCTGTGTTCTGGCTTTCCAAGCCCTGCAATCATTCTTCCAGTGTCCACTCTTATGACAGAAAAAGCACTCTTCCTTATCCACAAGCCTCCCTACTTTCTTTGTTGCCTTTGCCTTTCCTTTCGTATCCACTTTACTAACACCGCCCCTTGGTTTGGCGGGGGCTTTCTTCTTCTTTCCCTTGGCTTTCGCCTTGGTCCTAGAAGAAGAAGATCCTCCTACAAACAAAGTGGATGTTTCCCTACCTTTCTGTAGGGTGCCTTCTGCGCTCCTCAGCATGTTGAGGAGTTCTGAAAGTTCAACTTCCTTTTCTTGCTAGTTGAAGTTCAGGATAAACTGGGCGTAAGTGGAAGGAAGGGACTGGAGAATCAAGTCCGTATAGAGCTCGTTCTCTAACGTGGTCCCAAGTTCCGCGAGCTCCTCAATGAAGCCAATCATCTTAAGCACGTGTTCCGCTACCGATGATCCGACGGCCAACCTTGCCGAAAATAACTTCTTCGACAGTTCGTATCTTGCGATACGAGACTGCTCTCCATACAGTTCTTTTGTATGGTGAAATATGGATTCGAGGTCCATATTCTCATGCCTCCTCTGATGTTCATTGTCCATAGAAGCAAGCACGAGGCACCTGGCCTTCGCGCAATCGATCTCCTAAGTCTTACGGATTTCCTTATCCGCGACGCTGGAGGTGGGACCTGGGACAGGGGGAGCTTTGGTGGTAAGGAGATACCCCAACTTGTCATAAGTGATTGCCATTTTGACATTCCTGAGCCAATCTTTGTAGTTTGGCCCTGTCAGTATGTTTTTATCTAGAAGTAACATAAGTCCAGTCATGTCGATTGGTCGCTGCAATTAGGAGAGAGTGAAGAAACACTCAGCATGACGCTCTTGCAAGTTTAGAGTGGTTTTTAGTTTGTCTAAACAGGATGGCTCCCACTGTCTCTCGAATCCCTCCTCAAACCAAAAAGGAAGAATTAGTTAGGATCAATCTCACCGTACAATACTTGCTTAACCGTTCAGCCAGGCTGGTGTCGGTACTTCGAGGGAGGTTTTCCAACGCTTTCGCGAAGTTCCTTAATTTAAGAACCTCTTTTCCGTGGGGGCGTAGCCCCGCTAACACCTTTCTAGACACCTACTTGGTTTATAGCATTGAACGTTAAGTGAGAAATTTCCCGAGGAGTAGCATATACTCACAGTAGGATCGGGATCAAAATATCATCGCGTGACGAAATTGAAGGAATCCTACCAGAATCATCACACTCCAAATGGTATGCAACACTAGCAAGTTTCAGTTCTTTTGAAACCCCCGATGTGGATTTTTGCCCTATGCTTTTATGACCTTGACTTTGGCCAACAAATCATAAGTCACATGTCAAGTTCTACCCGTCATTCTCCAGGTTAATTTGAGCCCACCCGCCCATACCCTTGACTTTGGCCAACAAGGTAGAACGACTGCCCCAAACCAACACATCTATCTATGCTGCACATGAATACCCAATAGCTACCAATCACTATGCCTTGACTTTGGCCAACAAACATAGCTTGAATACTATTGACCATCCATGTGAAACGACGGAGGGCTACGAATGGTTTTGGCGAAACCGTGAACGTAGTGAACTTGATATAATCGATGGAACGAGATAGCTTTTAAAAGGAGTGGCTTAAGCTCCGCGTTGAAAAGTTATTTTGAAAAGAAACCGAGTGATTTTTGAAAGTGTTCCAACGACTTTTACTTGGTTTATTTTTCTTTGCATTAGTTCTTTTAATGCGTATTTTTCTTGCATTAGTTCTTTTAATGCGTCCCATCATTTAATCCTACCATTGCAGAAAACAACCAAAATATGACGTACGCTTATGCCATTCGCATTCGCCACGGGGCCCCGTCATTATCCGTTAGGTTACTTAACTAACGACAGAGCGGGGCTGGGCTAGCGCGACTGCAAAACATAAGCAACGCCTAAATAATATCATATATAGATATATTGCAATGATAGCCATTTCAGATCACAGATGAACACATTGGATATACTAGGAACCCACAATTCGTACGAGCCTGTAACGAAAAGCAGATTACACGGTCGCGGTGAATAGCCAATACCCCACCCTAGACCCCTACGGGTGCGGCAAACTACCCGCCAAATATCCGAAGTGGAGCAACCTCCCTCAACGATATGAGTAGGCCACTCGGCACTTCGAAATACCCGATAGTTTGTGCATCCCACCTTAGGTCTATCCTAGGAGCAAAAATAGTAAAAAGAAATTATACAATTACGGCTACAACCCCGACCCGGTTGTGCGGCCAAAAATAATATTACATTAATTTACATATTACATGAATTGAAAGAAAAAAAAACTCTCATCTCACAACCCCCGGCTATTCACCCGCGACAATCCAATGAATTCATATACACATACCATCAACATTACAGATCACAGATTTGTATAACTCCCACTAATCAACATATAGCGATTAGCAGACGTTCAATACAAATATCACATCACAGATATAAACCCGTCAGCCTTAGTCTTTAGAAGTTCGATAAAATACGAATTTTCAAGCCCCAAAAACAAATTTTTCTTTCTGGAAAATCTGGGCTGAAAAGACATGCTCCAAAAATCCCAAAATACCCCTATGAACAAACTGCAAAAATAAAACCACACGACCGAGTCAACTCGGCCGCGGTTCCGCGGCGGGAGCAAGCTCCCGCCGCGGATCCGCGGTGCGTTGATCGATTCAGCGGGTCGAATTTTTGCAGTTTCTTCTAAAAACCCTGAGTCCATTTTTGGTATATCTCAAATAATTTTTACAGCACTTTGAAAATCGACAGAAAGTTTGAGTTCCGGGTGTATTTCGCAACTTTTTCTCCGATCGAACTTCTACTTACTTAGCTAACATGTTAGATAGTGTTTAACCTGGCTCTGATACCACTGTAAGTCCATGCTACCTCTCCCGGTACTTACGGGCATGCGGAATTTGATGAAAAACGATTTTTCTAGAGGCGGGTAACATGGACTACCAATACGGATCTTTGTTAAACTACTAACTAACAACCTAACAAGAGTTTACCTACTCGGTTAGGGGGCTATACCTTTCTTGAACTCCTTCGTCTTCGACTCCTCCCGGTGTACGGATCGGCCTCACCTCGTCGTCTCCTTGCGCCGAAGATGGATCCACCCGAAAGCTTCTACCTTTGGCTTCTTTTTCGAACTTTGAAGAAACTAGATCACTTGGCTTGCTAGGCCTTGTGAACTAGAATGAGTATAGGAATGTTTTGGTGTCTTTTATCTCTAAGGCAATGAGTCTCAACACAAGAGAATGGTTTGCCTTGAGGTAGAGAGAGCAAGAGGAAGAGGGAGAGCTTGAGAATGAGAGAGCTCAAGAGAGAGAAAGCAAATGATAGAATGAACCATACTTTTCTCATTCTCACCTCTCATAACCCAAAAGCCATTACAACAAAAATAGTAATCAAGTATTGTGTAAATGGTTTAAGTCAAAATGGCTATATCATTTCATGCACTCATTTTGCATAAATAAACAAGCAAGCAAAAGTCTTTGCCATGGAATGATAGCCATTGTCATGATGATGGTCAACTAGTCCAACCTAGTCAACAAAGTCAACAAAGTCAACCCCTCAACAACCATGTCACTATAATACTTAATTAATATTAATGTTAATCATATATCTTATTCTCATAGGGTTAAGCAAAAGTCAATGGTCAACAGTCCACTGTCAACAGTCAACAACCCCAATGAGAATACTCTGCCTCTGTCTCTCTGTCAACTGTGCATACACACCCGCATCCGCGTTCCGAGGAACACGAATACAAATGAGATAAAACTAATTCCAAAACGTACACTAGGATCTGGCTTAAACCAAAGCCCGCTAGTGTTAACTGTCCGGACACTGTACGTGCACAAGTGCAAGGATGTGACCGAACCCTGTCGCAAAACCATACGACCTGTCGCAAAACCATGCGACCTCTACTCTTTTGCCTAAAGGAGAATAGCTTTCTGTATGGGACTCTAAAGACTCAACACTACGCTGGCAGTAGGTTTAACCACAGACCGCAAGTGGCACTAGCTGTGCGTAACGGTCCCCAGGTAGATCCCGACAAGAAGACTGACGAGATTAAACCCATCTGAACTCCTACTGAGTCTGACTGTGACAATCTCCATACAGTCCGGTCTGTTCGTCTGATACATCGCATGGCGGGCCTAGGGGGCGGTAAACATCAGTCCCCTAATAGCGGTACAAGTCATGTCGGAGGGAAGCCCAGAACACCCTGAGATAACACTGGAAACCTACCAGTATATCTCGCTTGCCCTGGCCAGGGACTACTCGTGTAATGGCTCTCCTAGACACAGCGCGATGTCAACCCCCAATACCGAGAGAGACGAATCCTATCTAACCGTCACTGCCTCCAAGTGCTTCGGGACTGCACCCAAAAACTACCTGTTTGCACGACTCCTTTGAGCCGTGGTAGGGTAGTAATCAAAGTACAGTGGGAACACACTCGAGGCGAAGTGACAGTGTCAAGTCAGCGGACTAAGTTGTACTCATGTCACCTGGGAACTGATAACTGACGATAGGTATAGTACCAACCAACAGTTCCCGACGAGTCCTGTCCAGTGTACTCGTAACCCAACGAGCACCCGCATACTATCTCCAGTACGACGTACTGATAGCTGTGGGACAGACCATCTCCCATACTGGGATGAGAAGCGCATACGCTAGTCTACTCCGGAGTATTGATGCCCTGTCTCGATAGTCCTACGACTAGGGACCTGCATAAGGATGTGCTTATAGATTACCCAGCCCCCACTAGTGTGACTGCCATCACAACGCTGGTAATCAAGCAAAGATCCTAAGCGCTCCACTAATGTGTATAGGTGATATACTAAAATAAACACATGTACACATTGATGTAGAAACAAACCAAGTAGCATACTACTATATTGAGCAAGATTGTTTATACAAGGTGAATATCCCAAGCTTCCATTAAGTAATATACAAACTAGTATGATACAGTAATGGCCTCTAGGGCATATACACTAATAGCTTGCCCATGCCTCGTGATTCCCATTCCACCCTCTCTCTCTCAAGTCAACTAAAAATTCAAACCTCTCTTAAATTTAGATAATCACATAAAACAAATGGTATGACATTTAGGTTAAGGTGCCATGGCTACTTATGCATGGTTAACCCTAATTAACCCTAGGTTAACATACACAAGTGTATGCAAGCCCGAAATAAATAATAGTAAAATATTAATTAATTTTTATAAAATATTTGAAAACTATTTTGTTAAACTTTTTACTAAAAATCCGCATTATCGCTTAATTAACTCTAATCGCACTCTAAGGTGTTACAATCTTCCCCGCTTAAATAAATTCGTCCCCGAATTTAAAAATCTTATTATACGTACTTTCAAAGAGATGAGGGAATTTCTTCCGCATCTCGCTCTCGGCTTCCCAAGTGACCTCTTGACTATTCGGGCTACGCCAAAGAACCATCACTGATGGCAAGACCTTTGACCAAACTTTCTTCACCTGCCGATCCAATATAACTACCGGCTGCTCGGTGAACGAATGATCGCGTTCTAGCTGAACGGTCTGGTGCTGAATCATGTTAGAAGAGTCATGAAGGTATTTTCGAAGCATCGTTATATAGAATACGGGGTGAACATCCAGAAAACTGGTTGGAAGTGCCAAATGATAGGCAACGGTACCAACTGGCTCAAGGATCTCAAAAGTACCTACAAATCTGGGAATAAGCTTCCCTTTCTTCCAAAATCTCATCACGCCCTTCATTAGAGAAATAAGTAGGATTACATGATCCCCCACTGCGAACTCGAGCCTGTGAAGACGACGGTCGGCATAAGACTTCTGTCTGCACTGGGCTGCTCTCATCCCATCCTAAATCAACGAAATTTTCTCCGTAGTCTCTTGAACTAGCTGGGATCCCAAAATCCTGCTCTCTCTAATTTCGGTCCAACAGACTAGCGATCGACACTTTCTACCATACAAAGCCTCAAAAGGTGCCATCTGAATGTCTCCTGATAACTGTTATTGTAGGAGAACTCTATCAATGGCAAGTGACGATCCCAACTGCCACTAAAATCAAGCACGCACACACGAAGCGTATCCTCCAGAGTCTGTATAGTCCGCTCTGACTGACCATCGGTCTGCGGATGGAAAGCGGTGCTAAAACTCAATCAGGTACCTAAGGCTTCCTGAAGCTTCTGCCAAAGACGGCTAGTGAACTGGGTGCCCCTATCGAATACGATGCATGTGGGAATGCCATACAAACGTACAATCTCATCAATGTACAACGGAGCATACTGAGCATAACCGAAAGTGGTCTTCACTGGAAGGAAGTGAGCCGCTTTCGTCAACAAGTCAACAATCACCCAAACGGAGTCATACCTTCGACTGGACCTGGGTTGACCCACAACGAAATCCATGAAGATCTGTTCCCATTTCCACTTCGGAATGGGTAAAGGCTGCAACCCTCCTGCCGGTCTCTGATGCTCAGCCTTGACTTGCCGACAAGTCAGGCACCTCGAAACGAAATCCGAAATATCACTCTTCATCCCTGCTCACCAGTAGATATCTCTCAATTCACGATACATCTTGGTGGAACCTGGGTGAACACTAAAAGCTGACTGATGTGCCTGCTCTAGGATATCGCGTCTGAAACCATCTGTATCAGGTACACACAAATGAGTCCCAAAACGTAGCACAACCTGGTCATCAATCTCAAACTCCGAATCTCTACCCTGCCGAACCTGCTCAAGAATCTCAGAAAAACGGGCATCGGCGGGCTGTGCCTCACGAATACGATCCAGTAGAAGTGGACGGGCACGGACATGAGCAAGCTGTCCCCCAGTGGAAATGAACTCAAACCGTACTCGGTTGTCGCACAAGATCTGCCAATCTGCAGAAAACTGTCTCTGAACTATGCTCAACTAGGACAAGCTACCCTGGACCTACGACTCAAAGCATCGGCTACCACATTCGCCTTTCCCAGGTGATAAAGGAACTCACAATCATAATCCTTCACAAGATCCATCCAACGACGCTGTCTCAAATTCAGATCCCGTTGCTGGAAGTTGTACTTTAAGCTCTGGTGGTCTGTGAAAATCTGACACGACTACCCGTATAAGTAGTGTCTCCAAATCTTAAGCGCAAAGACCACCGCGGCCATCTCAAGATCATGAGTGGGATAATTTTGCTCGTTCTTCTTTAACTGTCGGGATGCATAAGCGATAACTCTATCATCCTTCATCAATACACAACCGAGCCCAACTCGAGAAGCATCACAGTAAACGACAAAGCCGCCCGTTCGAGAAGGCAAAGATAAAACTGGTGCAGTCGTCAACCGAGTATTCAACTGCTGAAAACTAAGCTCTCATGCCTCAGTCCAAAGAAAAGGAACTCCCTTCCTGGTCAGTCCGGTCATCTGTGTAGCGATACTCGAGAAGTCCTACACGAAACGGCGGTAGTGACCGGCTATGCCCAAGAAGGTGCGGACCTCTGTCACTGATAAAGGTCTGGGCTAAAGCTGTACGGCCTCGATCTTCCTCGGGTCCACACAAATACCGTCTCTCGTAACCTCATGACCTAGGAAGTCAACACTATCAAGCCAGAAGGCACACTTCGGGAATTTAGCAAACAGTTGGTTCTCTCTCAATGTCTGCAAAGCAATCCTCAAGTGCTGCTCATGCTCCTCACGACTCTTGGAATAAACCCGAATGTCATCAATAAACAAAATAAAAAACTGGTCGAGGAATGCCTTGAAAATCCGGTTCATCAAATCCATGAACGCCGCTGGGGCATTGGTGAGTCCGGACGACATCACCAAAAACACATAATACCCGTAGCGCGTACGAAAATCAGTCTTCGGAATGTCATCATTCCGAACCAGCAACTGATGATAACCCGATCTCAAATCAATCTTAGAAAAATGTCCCGCACCCTGGAACTGATCAAACAAATCGTCAATGCAAGGTAAATGATACCTATTCCGCACCGTCACTCGGTTCAATTGACGATAATCAATGCACAACCACAAACTGCTGTCCTTCTTATTAACGAACAGAACAGGAGCTCCCCAAGGCAAAACACTCGGACGTACAAGTCCCCTATCAAGAAACTCTTGCAGCTGATCTTTAAGCTCCTTAAGCTCCGCCGGGACCATCCGGTAAGGCTGTATAGAAATAGGCCCAGTGCCGGGGATCTGATCAATGCAAAACTCAATCTCACGCTCTGGCGGCAATCCAGGTAACTCATCAGGAAAAACGTCGGGAAACTCCCGCACGATAGGAACCCGGTCCAACGAATCTACTGTGGATCTGGTATCACGAATGAAAGCTAAGAATCCCCGACATCATCTCCTCAAAAGCCGACTAGCGCAAAGGGCTGAACTCAAACTGTGAGGGGCGGCACCACGGTCCCCATGTACAACAAGAACTGACTCGCCGGGAAAACAGAACCTAACTATCTTCTCACAGCAGTCCACAGACGCGTAGTGAGTAGCTAACCAGTCCAAGCCCAGGAGAACGTCGAAGTCCAACATCGCAAGAAGGATCAACTCGACGGACGACTCTCTATCTCTAATACGGACGGCACATGACTGAAACACATGTCGCGCAATAAACGACTCGCCAACAGGAGAAGTCACGACAAGCGGCTGATCTAGCAAACATGACTCTCGGCCTAACCTTGCACGAAGTGTCTATAAACACACGAGTGTGTAGATCCTGGATCAAACAACACGTGTGCATCGAAAGAACATACTGAAAGTGTACCAGAAACCACTGCATTGGATGCCTGCATGTCCCGATGAGTCAAAGCAAATATACGAGCCTACCCTCTACCTACAACTGGCTGTCCTCCGCCTCTGCCACCCCTTCTTTTCTGAATAAACCCTCCGCGACCATGACCTCTCTGAGCATAAGTCTGACACAGAGCAACAACATGCGCAAGAGGAAACGCTCTCTGAGGTGGAGAAGGTAGTAAGGTAACATGTGGTACGGCTTCCTCGTCCTCACGTGGCTCAATACAATCTCTAACGCAATGATAAAAACTCCCGCACCGGAAACATCCAGAAGATGACTGCTAACCCTCCTTGGGATAAGAGCTAAATAACTGGCCCCATCCCAAGCCCCTGCTACCCCACGACCAGAACAAAATCCGTCGCGGCGTCTAAACATCTTTCTCCGTGCTGATACACCAGTACGAACCCTTTTCGGTTCCGGAACTACCGAAGTCTCGGAAAGATGCTCCTCAACTAGTAGGGCTGCGTCCACCGCGGCTGCATATGAGTCACAATGCTGGGCGCTGATAGCAAGGAACAACTGGGTAAGTAAGTCTCGTACAAACCTCTTGATCCGCATCTCCTCAGTGTCCACCAAATATGGATCATACACCGATAGCTGAGTAAACTAAAGATCGTACTCATCCACCGTCACACCCGGAGTCTGGCGCAATGACTCAAAACTGCGCGCTCGAGCATCCCTGATGCTCTGCAGAAGAAAACAGGCAAGAAACACCGTCAAGAACTCAACCCAGGTCATAAGAGAAAGACATGCGGCCCTGCCCCTCTCTAAAGACTCACACAACTTCTGGGCAATACCCTCTAGACGAAAACTCATGAACTCTACCCATCTCGCGTCGGAGCATCTCAGCGAACGAAAGATCCTGGCTATCCTATCGATAAACGACTACGGATCTTCAGCTGCATCAGTGCCGGTAAAAACCAGAGGCTTCTGCCTCATGAACTCAGATAAAGATACAGTGATAACCTCCATAGCTGTCGCTATAACTTCCTGAACCGTATGTACCATCGCGGTCCCCGTGACAGGTGGGACAACCTCTTGTCGCTGCGCTCTACTGGCCTCAACTAACGATCCCATCATCTGGCGCAAATCCTGCATACCGGCCTCTAGCCTAGTAATACGATCAAGCAAAGGTGGATCAATCTGCTCCTATACAACCAGCTTACCGCCCTGGTCAGTTCTCGTCTCAGACAAGCCAACTCTGACTTCGGCTCTCGCGGCCGCTCTCTGCGCCCTCGTAGTCATCGGCGGCATAATGGCTGGAAATGAAAACAGGATTCAATAAGAACACGGAAATCAAATCACAGGGATGTATATAATCACGGAAGGAATTTCAACCAACAGTCCTAAGGTCGCATAGGCGGAGTACCGTGTCGTCAGTATGCCGCGGAACATACACACGCTACGTCACTCTGCTTAAGCTACCTACTCCATCATACCAAGGTCATCCTACACCCCAAAATGTAAAACCTAGCGCTCTGATACCAACTTTGTCACGACCCCAAAATTAGGCACGTGACCGGCACTTAAACTACGTAACGTCAACAGGCGTAACACAATTTAAGTAAGCCGAAAACCCAGAAATCTAAACCATCAAAAGCAGTAAGCGATAAAAATATTGTTAAAAACCTTTGGAAATCTCAAGTAAAAATCTTTAAAGTTTAAATTTATTTTCTTAAAAATTACGGTAACACCTCCTTTGTAAAAACTAGTCCCGAAATGGGTACAAACATAAGATATAAGTAAAGCATCCCAAAACGGGAGCAAATCATGCCCAAAGGCTGAAACAACCACCATAAGCATAATATACGACGCCGTAGCGAAGAAGCAGACAATATAAAGTGAAAACAGCATAAGAGATAAACCTGCATAATAAAAGCCAGCTCACACAAGCTCGACACCCAGAGTCACAAAATATACAATATCGTCCTCACAACTCGTCTCTAAGTCAATACATAAAGGTGGTAGATGGAGAGTACTAGATATAATGGATATAAAATCGGATAACCGCAACCCTCCTGTAGCAAAACGGCTCACAGCCAACCGTTGCGGTATCAGCTGCAAAAAGATACAATAAGAATCCCTGACGCGACTATTCTGAGGGTCAACCTGCAAAACACTGTGGCACAACGGGGGTGAGTTTCCAACTCGTGAATAGTAAGCAACACCGTACAGATAATCGCAGGTATGCACGTACAACGATAATCTATCACATGTAATTTGATAGTATCAATATGGTAATCTGGATATGCAACAATCATGAAAGGTACTCTATCAGGTACTACAAATACATGAAGCAATGCATATCAAATGAATGCTGAGTATGGGATAAAACATGCCATCATCAATGAATCATCATCGTGGAAAAACCGGTGTCCATCAACGACCCCCCAAATCCCAATACCTCAGGCGTCGTCACTCTGATAGGCCCTCATATCCTGTAAGTCTCATGGAACCTGAGTGCCCAACATCGGCACTCAAAGAAATCATGAAAACTCGTGTCTAACATCGACACGCAAATCCACATAACTCAGGCTCCGTCAGTCCGGATCGGCCCACGGGCTCCGTCGGTCCGGATCATCCCATATCCATCTCAAGACTCCAGTCGGTATCCTCCGAATAACCTCCAGGTCAAAACAATCACCGGTATGTATTAGTCCCTCTTCCAGGCTCATCGTCTACTGCACAACATCCCTTTCTTGTCCCGAGGTACCATACCGGGTCCACAATGAACCCGCAAACGGATCATCCTGCTTCTCGAATCAGGTTTCTAACACAACTCTCAGAACCGAGAAAACTCATGGTGGACGCACTGAAATATTATATAAAGAGAAACCGGGTTTTGAAAACAATGCATACTTTCTTGAAATAATACCACGGTTCTCAAATCCATAAATCATATGAAATCCGTATCTCAATGCGTAAATCCATGAAATATGATATATGCAACATAAAACAGTAATATGAGCATATCAAGGTGTAACAATTAAGAAAAAAAAATATTATTTTTTGGAATTTATATAATTGAATAAAAAATATTATGAATATTCTAATGTATAAAAATTAGTGTTAATGTTATGGTTTGATTATATACCAATAGATTGGTAAAATATTGGAAAGTTACATTGAATGTTGATTTTTAAAGAATTTGTGAGATTTAGACATGTTCTGAATTATTATATAATTTATTATATACAAGTTCATGTCTAAGCTTGTTTAATAATCACTAATTGTGCATTAAGCATGATTATGCACATGTCATGCACCATATCATATTACACATTTGTTACATTTTCCTACCATAGCCTTTTCCTTTTGTTTCATGCATGGCTTTGTTTTAAAGGAAAAGAAAGTTAAAGAATAGAAAAGAAATGATAAAGGAAAAGATTTTTTTTATTGTGCCATGGAGAGATAAAGGGGTATGGGCAAGAGAGAGAAGAGAGAGAGAGGGTGAGGTGTTCTCTTGACCTTGGTCTCATTTCCTCATTCATTTTCCCTTCATCATTTTTCCCCCTCTTCCTCTTCATGGCTGCCCTCACTCCCCCACCTCCTCTAAACCCTCACACCACCACTAAAATCACATCAAAACACATCATTCCCTTCATTAAATATGTGCACAAGCTCACTATAAACTAGGGAACAAAGAAAATTTGGATTTTGGAGACTTGGGGCAACTCATGAAAATTCCTGAGTTGCCAAATGAGGTAATATCTACACCATTAGTTTTGTATTTGAATTCCTTAAACTCCCATAGTACTTTAGAGTTGATAAATTGAGGTTTTGTTATAATGGAAAATTCCTAGATGAGGGTTAGAAGTTTCTATGATATGGGAAGGTGCAATTAAGGATTAGTAGTGACTGCAAACCTGCCTAGTGCTAGAATACTGGAACAAACTGAGCCCAGATACCCAAATACGAACTTTGAAATCTGCTGATATTGGATTTTCTGGAAATTGTGTTGCTGTATTGAGTTCTTCTATGACCCGGGGCACCTGAAAAATATTTAGCGATCACTGTGATTCGTGCAGGCAACTTAGGACCTAACCATAAGAACCGAGACCCCAACCATCATTCTTGGCCGCAGAAAAATTCTTTCTGGCCGCAAATTATTGCCAGAGTAAGGGTGTTAAGATTCGCGTTTGGTCCATGGATTTATCTTCAGTAACTAGACCCTCCACATATGCAAAATTGGCAAATTCAACCTAGGGTAAAATCTAGAGGTGTTTTCTTAAGTTACTGCTTTGTTTTGCGACTTCGTTTTAACTTTAGTTTTGGTATCTGGGTTTTAGATCAGTGGTGTGACGTTTGCAAGTCAATCTCGAGGGTTGTTGGTTATTCTTGCATGCGTAGACCATAGGTTTTAACTTATGTTCGATTCGTGTGTCGTTTTGGTTTTGAATTGGATATTAATGCGACACGATATGTCATGACATGTAGTTACCTCCGCGTGAACTTCACGAGGACAAGCAAGAGCGTGGCGCCATCGACTTCGGCAAGAAAGGATCAGGTGAGTAGATGTATATCTTCGGGGGAAGTCGGGTGGATGGCGTATAGCACCCCCGCAGTTTCGTAGTGTAACATACGAATATGGTACATATATTATATGTATGGTATTTTGAGACATGTATAATTCGCGAGAAAGGTTTTAGGAGATCATGGGATAAATTTTAGTATGATTGGTTGATAGTGTCGTTAGATAGTTTTTAGTCGCGAAACCCTAGAGTAAGGTACACACACACATGCACACACGGGATATGATTTTGGTGTATATGATATATGTATATATATGTGTGTGTGTGTTGGTGTGTGTGTGTATATATATATATACATATACGTATACACGGGTGATGAGGATAGTATATGATACTTGGAGATGTGTCGATGTGATTGGGCATGATGCCAGGAGATCGGTGATGTGATTTGGGTCGTGTTATGAGATACGCCATATTATATTAGGGAATTGATGCGCTATGTGTTTTCATACACACGCGGATATATGTTGATGGTATCGGTATGTACTAGACTTAGATCAGTACCCTGTTCATGATATTATGATAATGATACCATATGGATATTGAGGTATATGTGATAGGCGACCCGTACCCCGATTTTGGGATGTCGTACGATGGATTTACCGTACAAGATATAAATATGATTATAGATCCGCATTTTTGACTCGAGGATGTCGTATTATATATTTTATCGTATGTGAGGCTATTGAGGCGGGATCACCGACTACTAGATATATATATCGACTCAGGCTTATGTGGTTTTCCTTACCTTTTGGTTAGTCTCTTAGCTTGTCATGTAGTTTACTTAGTTGATGTTAGAGATGGGCATGAGTCATACTTATTTCCAAAATTAATGAATCGTGAGTATTTTAAAGACAGGCCAAAGGATACTATGGATATTTGAAAGGACGTACCTTTTCTTAAAAACACTGTAGCACCTATTTTCTAAACACCACAATTCGTGCGATTTCAGACAACAAAAACTGTATCACTCGTACATATAAATGTATATTCTTTTTTGTTGCATTTACTATTCATTCTCCGTTTATTCATGTTGTTATCATCGCAATGCATGCTTAATGTGTACTTTAGTGATTATGAAACCCTGCTGTCAGGACACCAACACCATTACCGATGATGCGTATGCTCCACGTACACTTGTTTGCCGGCTCACACACATCATCATCGGTAATTTCCATGTCACGTACACATTAGAAAATACAACTTCATTAGTATAAATTGCTAGCTGATAGTTTCGACACTATACTCGTGCGCTTGCTTTTATATGCTAGATTAGACAATGCATTTATTACTGTGATATTTCATGTATATTTATATATTCAGTGGCCATGCGATATTATGGGCCAGTCCGGATTGCCGGAGCCCGGTATTCACTGTTATTGATCCTTCATTTAGGAATTTCGGATTTTCCATGAGATTTTTGAATTTGGAGAAACCACAAGGATTTTATAAACTGATTATCATTTCTAAAAATAGAAACTGCGGTTTTCTCGTGATATGATATGATAAATGTCCACCATGAGTTTTCTCGTCTCTTAAGCGGTATCATACACCCGATTCGAGGAGGAGGAGGAACCGTCTGTGGTGCATGGTAGACCCGGTGCGGTACCTCGGGGCGAGAAGGTCGCAGATGATGGAGTTGAGCCTGGCAGGGGAGCATTACCGACCGGTTATTTGTGACACGGTGGATATCCGGTGGATACCGACGTAGTTGTGAGATTATATGTTTTGGGCCAGTCCGGAATGCCGGAGCCCATGGGCCAGTCCGGATTGCTGGAGCCCGAGATATTGAGACGTTGAGGTATTGAGATTATATTATATTGGCCAGTCCGGATTGCCGGAGCTCGGGATATTGGATATTGGGATATATGTTTGGTGTCGATACTTGACACGTATTTTATGTTGATTTCATTGATGATAGCTCGATTTTTATATACAGAAATCTCACTAAATTAAGAATAAGGTTTTCTCATTCATGATGCATTCTGTTTTCATTTGTAATGCATTCATACATCATATATATGATATGTTGCTACGTGAGGCACTGACACGAGCACTTGATATTACACTTATGTATAGAGGTTTACCTTTGCCATTATATTATGCTTCAGGCTATATTATTTTTAGGATATTACTATCGTATGACCTAGGATTGAGTCATACATGCGATTTCTGCTCGGTGATGTTTTCTACTCACGGGTTGGCAACTCACCCCTGTTGTGCCACAGTTTCTTGCAGGTTTTGCCGTACAGGTTTTCTTGGCGACTTTGCTGGCACACTGCTCCTTTCCGGAAGATTTCTTTGGTTGGTGGGTTCACTCGCATCGTGACAAAGTTGGAGCGCTAGGTTTAACCTTGGTTCGAGTCTATGTTTGACTATGCGGAGTCTAGGGAGTATATATATATTCGGAACCTAGGCTTAACCTTACGGAACATTG
This sequence comes from Agapanthus africanus, assembly GCA_030015575.1. Lineage (NCBI taxonomy): Eukaryota > Viridiplantae > Streptophyta > Magnoliopsida > Asparagales > Amaryllidaceae > Agapanthus > Agapanthus africanus. The sequence goes on along the minus strand of CM057348.1, from coordinate 359,192,656 downwards.
ACATGGTCGAGGGGCTATTAGACCCGAACTTTCGTCGCTTAGGTTGACTTTGGTTGATGGAGTAGGTGACTTAAGTAGAGTGACGTACCTATATAAGATCCGCGGCGTACTTACGATACGCTACTCCACTTAAGAATCCTTAGGATGTACATTTCTTTGCACCGTATTATATTCATTCGTATGATCTATCCTCATCGATATCGGTTTGTGGTTTGTGTTTCCACGGTTACACAGGCAGAAAGAGCTGCGGCTAGAGTTACGGTCAGCATGAGCTCATCTTGGACGAGGACTGACCCGGGCGTAATTCCGGTGACATACGAGTGTATAGATGTGTCGTTTTATTGTGGTTTTTGCGCCATCAGCGTTGATGGATTGCTTTTACTAAAATTTCTCGAACGTGCAGATCAGCACCAGAGGATTGGACCACTACTAGAGGCCAGCTAGAATGTGATGACCGTCAATGCACCGTTATTCTTGATGATTGAGGCACTGCTTAGCGTGCTGACGAATGAGCCAAATGTTGCTACGACTGACAAGATATCCCCCAGATGTTTGAAGCTATTGCAGCTCGAGTTATACTTAGAGATATGATAGAAGATCGCTAGTCACCCAAGGATGAATTACTAGGACATATGGTTCGTTGCATACCCCGATGCGAGGTCAGCAGATTGATTGATTCCAGCTTGAAAAGACTTCACTCGGGTACGTTGAGTGTCGATAGAAGTCGATCGAAAGTCAGAAACCCATTTTTCCAAGTTTAAGGTATTCGGAAAAACATGCAAATAATTCTGTGGACCCTCTAGAAGAATGAAACCCTAACTCAATATAATGACCATGGGAATGCTTTTGAACCTTAGGGTTTGCGGCAGTTCTGTGGTGCCATTAATGAGGCTTGGGTTTGCCCTTCTACGGCTGGTCGATAGGTACTGTGGCATGTACTGGATATTATTAAAATGTACTCAAGAGTTGTGCTCTCGGGGAAATTTTGGGACCTTGACAAATCGATCGAAAAGTTCGACGTCGTCCGGATATCATGTGATGGGATACATTACTTGGGAGACTCTAGAGATGAGTATAGCCATTGTAGGGCAGTACACACTGCTACGAAGAGACGAGTCCGAATCAGTCGACATTAGAGAAAAGTGGACTAAGAGGTTCGTGTGAGATTTTGATGAGATGGCGTTCCACTACGTTGACATCTGAGATGTGATACGCATGTTGAGGTGTTGAATATGGATATATCTCCCAGAAGGTGTAGTGATGAGTATGCAGCCGTTCTGGAACAAGAAATAGATTTAGTAAAGGGTGATAACTTCCGGGCAGTTCAGCAGAAACGAGATTGGGAGAGACCCCGACAAGATCCTTCTGGAAATACTAAACGAGAAGACTTGGACCAAGGATCGGTCATATTATGCACACCCAATAGGCCAGAGTTCGGCATCGTCGACGAGACAAGTTACGAGTTACCGTGATAGTTGGCCAGAGATCTTTAGAAGTTATGCCAGAGCGGGACTGTTTTCGCCATTTTGGATTTCGGTATTTCGGGCGATCTATTTCCATGATTGAGTTTCCGTGCACCACAGTTGCACTCGGTTTCGATTTAATATCATGCGAGATGTTGATTTTGATTTCATACCTATGGTATGTATGTGTTTTGACTTGTTCTTTCGGTGTAGATTTCATGCATTTCAGTATTTGGATTCGATTTTGTGCACGTTGATGCACGTAGTTGTGAGATTATATACCACGGTATACCTGATTTGGATTGAGGTTTGTCATATACCGTTGATTTCGATTGTGATATTCAATATGGTTTCCGTGCACCTTGTGCACTTGAGTTGGATTTTGCGCATACTTGGCGCGTTTGATGCGATTTTGGTGCACACCAGATGCACTAAATCGGGATTCATCATGCATATCAGATACACCTGATACTACTGTCAGGCACACTCGTTGCCCTTGACAGGTGTTTTCGTGCACACCCATTGCACTTAGATTTTGTTTCTGTGCAATAGATGGCACATTCATTGATTTCGATTTCTGTGCGCACCAGACACACGTAGAATTCTTATACACACTTTGGGATTGATTTCTTTAGGAGCAGGATGTATTATGATATTTACTATTTGGTATAGTGAATGGGCCGGACTAGTCGGAGGACAGTACCTGAATATGTTTTTGCATGCATTGATAGTTATCGATGGGGTTTCCAAAAAGGGGCAATAGTCGCAGTATTTACCTACGTGTCCGAGATGACATGTGACATTTTACAAGGAAACCCTTCTAAATTATTTTCAAAACGGCGAGAGGATATATATATAGTTATTTTCTTACAATAGACGTCCGCCACTGTGCCGTGATACGCCCATCGCACAGCGACTTGAAAAGGTTTGGCATGCATTTCTGTCAGATGTTTTGACAAATCTACAACGATGTGTACAAGTATAGTTTTGATGTATATCATGTTGGTTTTCGTATTGGACTTTGACATTGGTGTCTTCACCATAAATCCGATGATTTCGAGATTCTTGAAGGATTTTTTATTATAAGTTATATACTCATTTTTAATGCGCATGCACTGCGCTACGATATGTTTTATGTATCATGATTTCGGAGCCCCGACGACTTGATCATTTTACTGAAATATTTTAGTATTTGAGGGGTTTAAATTTAAATTCGGGGACCGAATTTATTTAAAGGGTGAAGACTGTAACATTTCAGAAAAATAAAATATTATTTTTGGGAATTTATATAATTGAATAATAAATATTATGAATATTCTAATGTATTGAAATTAGTGTTAATGTTATGGTTTGATTATATACCAATAGATTGGTAAAATATTGGAAAATTACATTGAATGTTGATTTTTAAAGAATTCGTGATATTTAGACATGTTATGAATTATTAAATAATTTATTATATACAAGCTCATGTCTAAGCTTGTTTAATAATCACTAATTATGAATTAAGCGTGATTATGCACATGACATGCTGAAAGGTTCCTAGGCACCCTATAATGGTCTCACAAGGCATCGAACATGCCAATATAAAAAAAATGGTGCCGAGAAACCCTAGACTACGGATCGTTGCTAGAAATCTAGGCGAAAAGTAAACTAGTTAACACTTAACTATAAGGATATGGAAATTACAACCTTTGTAGATCCGGATATCCACCTCCACGGCTCCGCAACGAAGTCTCCTCGCTGTCCATGTCAAACCCCGGGCTCTAACGTCGGCTTCATCGGAGAATGAACGGGCTTGGTCATCGACGACGATGCCGAAGATGATCTACGTCGAGGCATCGCTAGATCAAGCTCCCTACTTCACAAAGTGATGAAACTGTTGGAGATAGTGCCCTCAGAGTCAATTATTAGGTCACAGGTACGTGATTGTAATGATTGAGGGAGGACCTATCCCGGTAGGACAGTCTTACTCGAGATGATAGTATGCTATCTGGTTTACCTTTATCATCGTGTACTGCTTTAGGTGACCTGACACGTCGCTATTACACGTTGATAGAGCCCCTAGGATTCTTGCTTGACCACCAGCAATATGAGGGCGATCATATAAGTGGGAGCTGGGGGTCTACAAGCATATCCTTAAAAGGTCCCTAGTCGTGGGAGTTTCGAGACCGGGCATCGATACTCCATTAGTAGACTAGTGTATACAGTCGAGACCCCGACGAGGGGCGGTGGCCGGTCTCACAAGCCACTGGTGTCAGTTGGATCACCTAAGATGTATACAGGTGCTCATTGAGTTATGAGTACACCGGACAGGACTCGCCGGGAACATGCTAGTTGGTCATATACCAGACGTCAGATGGCAGTTCCCTGGTGACATGTGTGCAGGTTAGTTCATCGACCTGGGGATCGTCATTTGTCTCGTGTGAGTTCCCACTGTACTTTGATTACTACCCTACCACGGCTCAAAGGAGTCGTGCAAACAGGTTTTAGTTGGGTACAGTCCCGAGCCACATGGAGGCAGTGAGCGTATCTTCAGGGGTTCGTCTCTCCCGGTATTGGGGGTGAGGTCGTGCTGTGTCTAGGAGAGCCATTACACAAAGTCCTTGGCCAAGGCAAGGAGATTTACTGGTAGGTATTCCAGTAGTATCTCAGGGTGTTCTGGGCTACACTCCGACACGACTTGTACCGCTTTTGGGGGTCTGACTTTTACCAACCCCCTAGGCCCGCCATGCGATGCTCATAGACGAACGGACCGGACTGCACGGATATTGTCACTGACAGGCTCAGTAGGGTGTCAGGATGAGTTCGCTCATCGACGTCCCTTTTAGTCAATAGCTGGTGGCCCGTTACGTATTGGCTTATACCTCTGACGTGCTAGTGGTTAAATCCACAGCCATAGTATTGACGAGTCTTTAGAGTCTACCACACTTTCAGTTACTCAAGTTTCGGGCGAAACGCTGTAGAGGCCGTATGGAGATATGGCAGGGTCCGATCAGATACGTGCGGTATTGCACGGATCAGGATCGGACGGTTTGTACTAGTAGCCGTATAGGTATATGGCAGGGTTCGATCAGATACGTGCGGTATTGCACGGATCAGGATCGAACGAACATTACTAGCCGGCTTTGGTTTAAGCCGGTCCTAGTTTAGTACAGTGTAGATTTTGTCTCTTTGCATTTGTATCCGGACGGAATACAGATGCGGGTGTGTATGCACAGTATCGGGGTTTTCCTGTAATTTATTACGGGACCAGTTTTCTGGAGTTGCCAATTTGCATTCCGTTCCGGCCGGTTTTCCATTGTTCTTTCCCGGCCGGACTTTTCCGATGGAGGGGGTAATTTGCAGTTTTGCAAATTACTTTTGTGGAGGGGGTTTCTTGCAAAAGTATTGATTATGATAGCTTTCATTTCTTTTGCTCCATGCTTTTGAATTGAGTGACATGAAAGGGTATGGTTTGAAAAAGGTAAAGCATGGTTGTATGTTTTCTTGTCTTGGGTTGTGGTCACCTCCTTCTTCTCCTACACTCACCTCCCTCATATGATATATGGTTTTTCCTCCACCATTCTTCTCACTTGATGAAAGAAGTTTTTCATGGTTGAGAGAAAGAAAAAGATGAGAGCTTCATCTTTGAGAGAGTAGCATTCTTGATTTTATTTTCGATGCTAGAAAAATGCAAGCACCATTTTTCTTCTTGATTCCTCCATCATCTTTCAAAAGGCAACAAACCGCAAAGTGAGACATCCACTCTACACTATACTTCCTACAGCATATCTTGAGCATGTCGAGTTGCCGGCTTCATGCGCGAGTTGCCTCGGTATTGAGGTGGGAGCCCGTAAAAGTACCCGGCTTCGTGGTGCCCTTTCCGACGAGGAGGAGACGGACGGAGATCCCGCGAGGAGATCGGAGTGGAGATGAAGACCGGAGGACTTGGATCGTCGGTATACATCTCTTCCCTTTCTTATTAATAGCGTAGACTTGTTAATGGTTACGATCCGGAGTTGAGTGCGCGGTGGTGCCGGTTTGCAAAGTCCGCAAAATTTAAGTTTATCACCGTTTCCGCATTCCGGCGTCGGATTGACGGCCGGGGCGCCGCCGTGCACTTACAGTGGTATCAGAGCCTCGCCATTAACTTAGTCTAGCTTTGTGTAATGTGTTTGCATTTCCGATCGATCAAAAAGTCCAAAAACCCGTATTTTTGCACATCAGTTTCTGTCGAATTTTTTTTGAGTCCAAAAATTTTTCAGGTTGTCTCAGAGTGATGTGCAGGGAATTTTAAGGTCACTGTAAAAATTTGGTTCCACGAACTTACCATACCGCCGCGGAAGGGCGGCCAAACCCCTGCTTTGGCCGCGCTTCCGCCGCGGAGTTAACTGTTCACCCCCTTGAATTTTTGCAGTGTGTTCCTGAATAAAAAATGTGGTTTCTGGAACATTAAAATTGGGCCCATATTTTCTGTGGTTGCTACAGTTTTCTTTGGGGCCCACTTGTTAATTGTTTGATCAATCGGAAAATTTTAAAACACATTTTTCACAGTATTTACATTATATCTGCGACCGTGAATGTCACTCGATCGGTAAATCCGGTCTAACTGCTATAGCCCGGTTAGACGGATTTGCGAACGTGACCTTCACGTTGATGTTTTGTTTTTGCTGTGATGTTGCGGATCGGTCGTGGGGGATAGCCTGGATGCAATGCTAGTACAGTTTTGTTGTATTATGTACATTTGTTTTTGCGGGGCGAGCGTCCGACATGTGGACTGCCGTCACTGCCTGTTTGTATTATTCTTTTGGGGCACGACCTGGTTGCGGTCGATGTACCCGGTGCATGTATATTTTACTTTCTGTACTAGGGTTACCCCGCGGAGGGGTGCACGGATAGCCGGGTTCTAGAGGGCAACGGGCCCGCATCTCAGGGCATTGAGACGGAGGGGCTTCAGTCTGGAATTGGCGGGCTATTCGCCGCACTCGTAGGGGGTACAGGTTGACCCAGGAGGGGTGCCCAAGTTGCCGGATTCCGTGAAGTGCTGGGTGGTCCATTCACGGTGCTGGAGGGGGCTGCCTCGCTTCAGGTTTTGGCAGGTGACTTGCCGCGCCCGTAGGGGTCTAGGTTTTCATTGCACAGGCTATCCACACGACCAGGGGAACGTCGGGTTTCAGTAGTGGCTCTATGAAACCCGGGGATCCCAGATATCTGTATTGTTCTGTGATGCTGTACATTTCTGTGATGTTGCATTTTATTCACGCCTTGAGCGAAATACTATATATTGGTATATATATTAGTAGATGTTGTATATGTTTTTCACCCGCGCTAGTCCAGTCCCCGCTCTGCCGTTAGTAAGCTAACCTAACGGGTGATGACGGGACCCAGTGGCGAATGCGGATGGCATATACGTACGTCAGTATATTTTCGTTCTTTGTGGTGTGATCAATTGATGGGACTGCATTGATTCGGATCAATGCAAGTTAAAAACAAACCTAATCTGATGTTGTTGGAACACTTTTCAAAAAGCTGTTATTGCAAGGACGTTTACTTTTGCTTTGCATCGCGGTATTCATTGGAATATCCTGCTCCTCAGTCGACGAGGCAAGGGCCGAGATCCCTTCACCGGGAGTGACCCCTTGGACAGAAGTTTGCGTCAGGGCATTAACTTCACTATAGCCGATTACTTTTGCTTTGCATCGCGGTATTCATTTGGAATATCCTGCACCCCATTCTACGGGGAAAGAGCCGAGATCCCCTCACAGGGAGTGACCTCTTTAGCAACGGTTTTCGTCACTATATTTTTAAAAAAGCTATCCGTTCCTTCAACGATATCAAGTTCACTACGTTAAAGGTTTTCGCCAGAAATCATTCGTAGCCCTCCGTCGTTTCATATGGGTAGTCAATAGTATTCAAGCTGTGTTTGTTGGCCTTAGTCAAGGCACAGTGTTTGGTAGCTATTGGGTATTCATATGCTGCATAGATAGATGCGTTGGTTTGGGACAGTCGTATAGCCTTGTTGGCCTTAGTCAAGGGCTTGTACGGGTGGGTTCAAATCAACCTGGACAATGACGGGTAGAACTTGACATGTGACTTATGATTTGTTGGCCTTAGTCAAGGTCATAAGAGCATGGGGCAGAAATCACATCGGGAGTTTCAAAAGAACTGAAACTTGCCAGATATGCGCATACCTTCTGGAGTGTGATACCGTGAGCGGATTCCGTCACGTTATCATGCGATGAGAGTTGGATCCCGATTCCCACTGATGAGTTGGTTTACTCCTCGGGTGACCCCGACTAATTCTTCTTTCTGGTTTGGAGGAGAATTTGAGGTACAGTGGGAGGATTCCAGATTAGATAAATTGGTAACCATTCTGATCTAGGTTAGAGTGCACGCTGAGTGTTTCTTTTCTCTCTCTCTTTGGCAGCGACCATTGACCCGACCCTAAGACTATGACTCAGTGACCAAGTTGACCGAACCTTCTTAAACACTGGCTTTTGGATTGTCAGAGTTGCAGACCTCATTGCCACTCCTACTTTTACCCTTTTCTCCAGGACACCCCGTATTACTACGAACGTCCACTTCCATTGGACAAAACCATCGTATGGTTAGATACGAACTCGAAGGAATTCGAGGATGGTTTCCGGTTCTGGAGAAAACGGATAGGATTATTCAGTTGTCTTTTCCTTTTACCCTCTCTCAGGTTACGAGTACTCCTTGGTTTAGGGGTAGTACACCTATTACGCAAATTGGATTGTCTTCTTCCAAACCTTAGGCTGGTGCCGACCGGTAGGGAATGAAGAAAACCAGTTAGCCTAAACGGTGTACAGAAGGTATTAAGTTCAGACAAAACAAGGGATTAGTAAGAGGGCAAAGTAAATTGCGACTGCTATTCACGACCGAACCAAGTATTTCTTCGCCAATCCTAAATCACCTTTGTATTTCTCCAGGACACTCCGTATCACTACGAAGATCCCATTTTATTGGATAATCCATCGTATGGTTATATACGAACTCGAAAGGAACTTGTTCCAGTTCGGGGATGGATCCTGGTTCAGGAGAAATAGGAATAAAGTACATTCAGGTGTCTTTTATCTTCACCTTCTCTCGCATTGCGAGTGATCCTAGGACTAGGACAGTACACCCATTATGCTTATTGGATAGTCTTCTTCCAAACCATAGGCTGGTGCCGAACGGTAGGGAAGGAAGAAAACCATTTGGCCCAAAGGGGTGTACAGAAGGTAATGACTAAAGACATATGAAGGGATTTGGAGAGGTGGCAAAGAATTATACGGTTATAGTTGTGAATCTGGATAATGGTAGAGGCATTACTAGGAATACCAGGATACCCCATCGAAACATTTCAATGTTTCAGGTTCAACTGTGTACTGTTAAAAGAAAACTGATTTCCCAATTAGACACTAACTCCAGGGTATGTATTTACCAGGTACGATTCTCACATCTGTATGGTTTTACAGATGATGAGTGGGAGTAGGTTATTGGGAATTGGGTGATTATCCTCATTATATCGGGATTCGTTGTAATCGGTGATATTTGAGGAAATCACCTGGCCTGTTTGCCGGTCGGCAAATATTTGGTTTTGAATATCCGCTGTTATGCACCAATTTCAAATTGATATATCTGTACGTCTATTTTCATAGAGTGAGATATACCTTTCTGAAATTATGTCTATGACATTTACCTATATCAGTGGATGGTTAGGTAAGGAGCATTAAACAGCGGTGTAATTCTTCTTAACCATAAGTATAGTTTTCAACCTACGGCACACAGTGATTGAGTTATCAGACTCAAGGGACTTTTACAGAGTATTGTATGTTGTCCAGGGTCCATCAGGACAGAGGGGATGGTCCTCGTACTATATTCGGTTTACTTATGACTTCTCTAGTTTTTAGACAGGTGTTTCGTGGAAACACAGGGTCCGAATTTTGAGAAGTTATAGGTATTTGAATAGAGTAGAGAACCAGGTATAGCAAGTATCGGGATTCTTCAAAGAGATCGAAGATGTAGATACTTGTGTATGGTATTCAGTTGATAGTAATGATAAAGAGATCTTGCTTCTCTTTCAGGTTACTCATAATTGGAAGCAATCCTAAGTTGAGTAACGCTGATCGGCCTCCTTCCATTTAGTTGACATGCGCTGGGGACAGCTGCATGATTTGAATCTGGTTCAATTAAATCAGTGCCTCTAGTTCTATATTGGATATAGAACAGTTCATATCTTAACGTTGTTAAGGTACGGGGAGTTGTCCGGCTTATGATTAAAACCAGACTCTGGACAGCTCAAGGCGCGTTTCTGTAATGGCTGTTTGTGGGTTGACCCAGGCTATGACGAGGGTTGACTTTCTACCATCTGGAAGATCAATAGTGATATTGTTCTTAACTCGCCACATTTTAAAAGAAATGGTTATTTTTCAAAAACAGTAGTGGGAGTATGGTAGAACTGGAAGTGATACCAGAACCGCAAACGATTGCTGAAGATTTGATAAGGAACCTAAAGATTCAATCTGATTTGACATTCCATTGGCCACTCCGCAGATAAGGTGGGTAACTTCAGGCACCCGAGAGGTACTCCGGTAGCCTCAAGGACGGTGACGGGGAAGTTCTTGTTTACCCACACTTACCATTGTTGTTGTTCCAGGCTGCGAGACCCGGCGGGAGGATGAGTATGGCGTCGTTCTAAACTAGCTTTAGAAGTGCACGTCTATATGACTCTGCCAGAGGGTTGTCGTAGTCAGTTGGAGCAGCGGAAGCATTGGTGGACATCAGGCTTATGTCTATTTATAGACTAAAGCAGATGTAGCGGAGATAGATCATCTATTTCTGATGTGACAGTCATAGGTTTGACGTCATCAGAATAGGGGATGGATCTGTTGAGAAGGTAGTAGGAAATGATATTCCTTTACTACGATCGGTTATACTTTGGTCGTCACACAGTGGTTTCTCCACAAAGGACATGGATTTTATATCAGACATACTGGTTACTAGATCTATGGTTTTAGATCTAGATTTGGGTGGTTTCCCAATCAGGGTACTTGACAGCATTCTAAGAGTATTTAGGATGGACGACTCCTGGCACGGTAGTGTACCTGCAGATAATGGAGTCACCCTCTCCAAAGGTGTCTTACAGACTAAAGGGGAGAGGGACGGGCATGATTGGCAGATCACCTGCTCAGGCAATTGAGTCAATCATGAGATGTCAAGTACCACACCAGATATTGTTCTTGCACTAGATGCAATAAGTTGACATTAATCCAATCCTGGAGAAACTGTCGGAAGCAGTTTTAGAACATAAGTGGATGTTCTAGGGATATGATAACGACAGCCTCATTCAGGAGACAGTTATCATTCCAGGCTTCCAAGGTGACATGGACGACAAGGAGGTTGTCAGAGTTATAGTTTTCCTTCTGATGAGGGGCAGTATTTTGTACAGGTGGTCCAAGACAATACTGAGGGAGGCATGGCGCGCAGGATACTGATTAAGTTCAGTTGACGATACAGTCTAAGAAGTTTGGATTTGGAGTTCATTTATGAGCTAGGTCCCATCAGACATCCAGACATATTCTGAGACTGGTATTACTCTTTTCGGGAGATGGTTTTCTCCGCGAACTTGAGATATAGAGAGACATAGAAAGAAACAACTAAGCGGATCCACTCACTGAGGCTATTCCTCGAAAGCAATAGTTCCGCAAACGAGCTTTGTGAGACTGACTAGTAGAGGAGTTGGATGTTCGGTATCACACGGGCTGTGAGTATGCGACATCGCAATAATTAGCCTTGAGTGCAAGTGGGAGATTGTTGGAGATAGTGCCCTCAGAGTCAATTATTAGGTCACAGGTACGTGATTGTAATGATTGAGGGAGGACCTATCCCGGTAGGACAGTCTTACTCGAGATGATAGTATGCTATCTGGTTTACCTTTATCATCGTGTACTGCTTTAGGTGACCTGACACGTCGCTATTACACGTTGATAGAGCCCCTAGGATTCTTGCTTGACCACCAGCAATATGAGGGCGATCATATAAGTGGGAGCTGGGGGTCTACAAGCATATCCTTAAAAGGTCCCTAGTCGTGGGAGTTTCGAGACCGGGCATCGATACTCCATTAGTAGACTAGTGTATACAGTCGATACCCCGACGAGGGGCGGTGGCCGGTCTCACAAGCCACTGGTGTCAGTTGGATCACCTAAGATGTATACAGGTGCTCATTGGGTTATGAGTACACCGGACAGGACTCGCCGGGAACATGCTAGTTGGTCATATACCAGACGTCAGATGGCAGTTCCCTGGTGACATGTGTGCAGGTTAGTTCATCGACCTGGGGATCGTCATTTGTCTCGTGTGAGTTCCCACTGTACTTTGATTACTACCCTACCACGGCTCAAAGGAGTCGTGCAAACAGGTTTTAGTTGGGTACAGTCCCGAGCCACATGGAGGCAGTGAGCGTATCTTCAGGGGTTCGTCTCTCCCGGTATTGGGGGTGAGGTCGTGCTGTGTCTAGGAGAGCCATTACACAAAGTCCTTGGCCAAGGCAAGGAGATTTACTGGTAGGTATTCCAGTAGTATCTCAGGGTGTTCTGGGCTACACTCCGACATGACTTGTACCGCTTTTGGGGGTCTGACTTTTACCAACCCCCTAGGCCCGCCATACGATGCTCATAGACGAACGGACCGGACTGCACGGATATTGTCACTGACAGGCTCAGTAGGGTGTCAGGATGAGTTCGCTCATCGACGTCCCTTTTAGTCAATAGCTGGTGGCCCGTTACGTATTGGCTTATACCTCTGACGTTCTAGTGGTTAAATCCACAGCCATAGTATTGACGAGTCTTTAGAGTCTACCACACTTTCAGTTACTCAAGTTTCGGGCGAAACGCTGTAGAGGCCGTATGGAGATATGGCAGGGTCCGATCAGATACGTGCGGTATTGCACGGATCAGGATCGGACGGTTTGTACTTGTAGCCGTATAGGTATATGGCAGGGTTCGATCAGATACGTGCGGTATTGCACGGATCAGGATCGAACGAACATTACTAGCCGGCTTTGGTTTAAGCCGGTCCTAGTTTAGTACAGTGTAGATTTTGTCTCTTTGCATTTGTATCCGGACGGAATACAGATGCGGGTGTGTATGCACAGTATCGGGGTTTTCCTGTAATTTATTACGGGACCAGTTTTCTGGAGTTGCCAATTTGCATTCCGTTCCGGCCGGTTTTCCTTTGTTCTTTCCCGGCCGGACTTTTCCGATGGAGGGGGTAATTTGCAGTTTTGCAAATTACTTTTGTGGAGGGGGTTTCTTGCAAAAGTATTGATTATGATAGCTTTCATTTCTTTTGCTCCATGCTTTTGAATTGAGTGACATGAAAGGGTATGGTTTGAAAAAGGTAAAGCATGGTTGTATGTTTTCTTGTCTTGGGTTGTGGTCACCTCCTTCTTCTCCTACACTCACCTCCCTCATATGATATATGGTTTTTCCTCCACCATTCTTCTCACTTGATGAAAGAAGTTTTTCATGGTTGAGAGAAAGAAAAAGATGAGAGCTTCATCTTTGAGAGAGTAGCATTCTTGATTTTATTTTCGATGCTAGAAAAATGCAAGCACCATTTTTCTTCTTGATTCCTCCATCATCTTTCAAAAGGCAACAAACCCCAAAGTGAGACATCCACTCTACACTATACTTCCTACAGCATATCTTGAGCATGTCGAGTTGCCGGCTTCATGCGCGAGTTGCCTCGGTATTGAGGTGGGAGCCCGTAAAAGTACCCGGCTTCGTGGTGCCCTTTCCGACGAGGAGGAGACGGACGGAGATCCCGCGAGGAGATCGGAGTGGAGATGAAGACCGGAGGACTTGGATCGTCGGTATACATCTCTTCCCTTTCTTATTAGTAGCGTAGACTTGTTAATGGTTACGATCCGGAGTTGAGTGCGCGGTGGTGCCGGTTTGCAAAGTCCGCAAAATTTAAGTTTATCACCGTTTCCGCATTCCGGCGTCGGATTGACGGCCGGGGCGCCGCCGTGCACTTACAGAAACTTGTGAAGGAAACACACTCTACTACTTGGCAAGAGGTAGAGGATGAAGAAATAGGAGGTGGGTTCTCTTTAGAATTGGATTTCTCACTCTCAAGCTCAAGTTGCCATTGATGGCCTCAAGGTTTCAAACTTGAAGATGAAGAAGAAGATGAGCTAGAAATATGATAAGTCTCTTTAAAATAAAAAGAAAAAGGAATACTTATCATAATTCTTTCTAGGGTTAAGTGTAGAGAATATACCATGGTTAATGGATGGGTTAGGGTTAAGCATGATGACAAGAAGGGTTAAGAAGTCAAAGCTTCATGAAGCTTCAACTAAAAGACAAAGAAAGCCACCATTCTTATCATAATCATTTCCAAATAAATAAATAAAGAAATGAATAAATAAATGATTAAGCAAAACCCTAATTATCACTTAACCATGGTTTAATCCTTCACACTTAACCAAATGATCAAGTATCATCAAACATGATACAAATACGTGCACAAAAGTATATCACATATACAATGTGCATCAAGTGAGAAAATCCATATAAAGTGAACCAATACTAGCTAATGCAAAGTAATATATCAAATATATAATTATACATTAAATCATTAAATCAACATTTGATTCAATTATCCGGTCATGTCGCACATAACCGACTAGTATCCTATGTATCGATTTATCGAATCAACGATTCGATAACTAGGTCATATCGAATATAACCAATCGAAACATTTATCGCGAGAATGAAATGCGGTATCACATACACGCATTATTCTCGGTCCCGCACATATCTCATATGCGCTCCTATTTCGTTTCGCTTGAGCCAGGAAACCTCTGTGTAGGACTCTAAAGACTCGTCAATACGCCGGTAGCAGATGATGATCATATCAAGCACCCACAAGCCGCAAGCGGTCTGCTAAACGTAACGGCTACCCGGGTATTGAGCGGTCAAAAGATCGACGAGCTAGCCCGCTCACACTCCTGCGAATCCGACCAGTAACACTTACCATACTGTCCGGTCTCTTCGTCTGATATGTCGCATATCAAGTCTAGGGGTGGTAAACGTCAGACCCCAATAACCCGATAAGTCGTGCCGATGTGAGGCTCATAATGGGTCGAGAAACTACTGGTAACACTTACCAGCAAATCTCTGATCAGCCCTGGCCAGGGACTTCCCTGCTACGGCCAATCGAGCACTGCGCAACATCAACCCCCAATACCGGGAGAGACGAAACCCCTCCTATCGCTCATTGCCTCCATGTGACTCGGGACTGTGCCCAAAGACCACCGTTTTGCACGCCCTCATGGACGTGGTAAGGTGGAGATCAAAGCACAGTGGGAATCACACAAGACTCTATGACTATCTCGGGTCTACAGACTAACATGTACAAGTGTCACCTAAGAACTGCCATCTGACGTGAGGTATAATACCATCTGGGAGTTCTCGGCGAGTCCGTCCAGTGTACCCAGTCTCCACTGAGCACCCGTATACCATCTCTGATGTCAAACACCAATGGATATGGGATCATCCATCGCCCATCACATGGGTCGAGAAGCGTATACGCTAGTCTACACTGGTATATCGATGCCCCGTCTCGATACACCTATGACTAGGGACCTTGAAGGATGTACTTATGGACTACCATGTCCCCACTAGTATGATCTGCATCATAGTCCAGGTAGTCAAGTACACATCCTAAGGGCTTTACCAACATGTAACTATAAGACAGTATAAAGAGACTAGTTTACATGTTAAGATAAAGAGTAACCAGATAGCATACTATCATCTCGAGCAAGAAAGTCTTCTCTATATATGTCCAAGCATCCAATATAATATACAACATCTGTACAATACTGGCCTCTAGGGCATACATACAACTAACAATCTCCCACTTGCACTAGGGCCAGCAGCTGTAGTATCGCATACCGAGCATCCCGAAGAGTCTCTCAAACTGTGTCTGGGGAATGGCCTTCGTGAGTGGATCCTCCGTGTTGTTCTTCGTGTCAAGTCTCCTGACCTCGATCTCCCGGCGATCAACTATCTCCCGGATCGGGTGATACCGCCTCAGAATATGCCTGGACCGCTGATGGGACCTGGGTTCCTTGGCCAAAGCCACCGCTCTATTGTTATCGCAATACAAAGGTATTGGACGCTCAATGGATGGAACCACTCCAAGTTCAGTAATGAACTTCTTGATCCAGACAGCCTCTTTGGCAGCATCGTTGGCAGCGATGTATTCAGCCTCCATCGTCGAGTCTGCCACGGTTTCCTGCTTGGAACTCTTCCAGCTAACCGCCCCTCCGTAAAGGGTAAAGACAAAGCCCGACTGCGACTTAGAGTCGTCCTTATCACTCTGGAATCTCGAATCGGTAAAGGACTCCACTTGGAGCTCTCCGTTACCATACACCAAGAACATATCTCTAGTCCTTCGCAAGTACTTGAGAATGCTCTTCACAGCTGTCCAGTGACTCTCTCCAGGATCAGCTTGATACCTGCTCACTATACTTAGTGAGTATGCTACATCGGGTCTGGTACATAGCATCGCATACATGATAGAGCCTACTGCCGAAGCATAGGGTATCCCTTGCATGCGAGCTCTCTCCAAATCAGTCTTGGGAGACATCTCTTTGGAGAGAGTGACTCCAGAGATCGTGGGTAAGTTCCCATGCTTGGACTCTTCCATACTAAACCTCTTTAGTATGGTGTCAATGTATCTGGATTGGGACAATCCCAAAATCCGCTTGGATCTATCTCTATAGATCCTAATCCCCAATATGCAGGAGGCATCACCAAGATCTTTCATTGAGAATCTTTGTGATAAGAAGAGCTTGACCGATTGCAGCATAGGAATATCATTTCCTATCAAGAGTATGTCGTCTACGTACAATACGAGGAAGACAACCTTACTCTCTGCCACCTTCTTGTAGATACAAGGTTCATCTGGGTTTTTGACGAAATCAAACTCTTTGATAACGACGTCAAAGCAGATGTTCCAACTCCGCGATGCTTGCAGCTTGCACTAATCCATAAATGGATTTAAGCAGCTTGCACACCTTCCCGCTGCTCCCATTGTCTACGAAGCCCTCTGGCTGAGTCATGTACACGCACTCTTCTAAATCACCGTTTAGAAAGGCGGTCTTAACATCCATTTGCCAGATTTCGTAATCATGATATGCAGCGATAGCAAGCATGATCCGGATGGATTTAAGCATAGCTACTGGAGAAAAGGTCTCGTCATAGTCCACGCCTGGTCTTTGACGAAAACCCTTTGCAACAAGTCTAGCTTTGAAAGTCTCCACTTTCCCATCTACACCAAGTTTCTTCTTGAAGATCCACTTGCTTACAATGGGTTTTACCCCTTCAGGAGCAACGTCCAAAGTCCATACTTTGTTGGTGTACATGGATTCCATCTCGGACCGCATAGCATCCAGCCATTTCACTGAGTCCCCACTCGTGATGGCCTGCTCGAAGCTAGTTGGGTCATCATCCTCCATGATGCAATCCTCGCTCCCACCGTCCATGAGAAAACCGTAGTATCTCTCAGGTTGGCGAGGAACCCTACTAGATCGGCGGAGTGGCTGGGGTTCATCGGGAACTATGGAATCCTCTGGTTCCACCAGATCTTCTGTTGTAGCTTTTGC
Source organism: Agapanthus africanus (assembly GCA_030015575.1). Classification (NCBI taxonomy): domain Eukaryota; kingdom Viridiplantae; phylum Streptophyta; class Magnoliopsida; order Asparagales; family Amaryllidaceae; genus Agapanthus; species Agapanthus africanus. Next base: position 359,175,535 of record CM057348.1, on the reverse strand, counting down.
AGCTGGAACCTCTTCCAGTTCTACCTCATGACCACTAATCTCTTTTTCAAGAAATTCCTTTTCTAAAAAGGTGGCATGCCGAGAAACAAACACTCTTTGTTCCTCAGGGTGGTAGAAGATATACCCTCGCGAATGTTTAGGATATCCAATAAACTTACACAGAATGGACCTTGCCGCGAGTTTGTCCGGATTTTGCGTTTTTACATAGGCCGGACAACCCCATATCTTAACATAATTAAGATATGGTCTCTTTCCTTTCCATATCTCATATGGAGTGGTCGGCACGGTTTTGGTGGGAACCATATTCAATAGGTCTGCAGCTGTTTCCAGTGCATATCTCCAGAAGGAAATAGGTAACTCAGCTGTGCTCATCGTAGAGCGCACCATATCTAATAGGGTGCGGTTCCTCCGTTCTGATACACCGTTGTGCTGCGGTGTATATGGAGGAGTCAGCTGAGAGAGAATCCCATTCTCTTTTAGGAAGTCCAGGAATTCATTGCTTAAGTATTCTCCTCCTCGATCAGATCGTAGGATTTTAATACTTTTTCCGGTTTGGTTCTCAACTTCTTGTTTATATTCGCTAAATTTCTCAAAAGCTTCTGATTTGTGTTTCATCAGGAACACATACCCGAACCTAGAGAGATCGTCAGTGAATGTAATGAAGTACGAAGAACCATCCCTGGCATGTGTAGACATGGGACCGCATACATCACTATGTATCAGTCCCAAGAGTTCGGTAACTCTTTCTCCGTGTCCCGTAAACGGAGTTTTGGTCATCTTGCCTTTGAAACATGACTGGCAAGTGTCATAAGATGAAAATTCAAACGGATTTAAATATCCATCTTTATGCAACTTAGCTAGTCGTGTCACATTGATGTGACCCAGTCTACAATGCCACAAGAAGGATTCGTTCAGTTCTGAACTCTTCCTCTTGTGTGTGTTTGTTATACTCAGAACTGTTGATTGGTTTAGAACATAAATGCCATTGCACAACGTGCCTGATCTAACCAACTTTTGGTTATGGAAAATGTTCATAACATTGTCCTGTAATACAAAATTATATCCTTCTTTACTTAGCAAAGAAACCGATATAATGTTGCATATCAGGTTCGGCATGTAATAGCATTCGTTCAGAACCAATGTATTACCAGTTGGTAATACAAGGTGATATTCCCCGACAGTCTTAGCTGCAACAATTGCACCATTTCCAACTCTAATGTCTTTATCACCTTCTCCAAGTTCTCTACCTTTCCTAAGCCCATGTAACTGATTACATATATGGGATCCTGACCCGGTATCCAATACCCAGGACGTAGAGCAAATGGAGAAACAGTTCTCAGTAACGAACACACCCGAAGAAAATGCATCATCATGTACTTTCTTCATTCGGGTGGCATGGAAATCCTGGTATTCCCCTATTTCCTGTTCATTCCTATAACTCTTATAAGAAAGAACGGAACCAACGTTCTCCTGCACAGTATAACATGCGGGTTCGGTCAATACATCTATATTATTATCTTTATTAAGGCATGAAATGGTCGCTACCTGGAGAGAGAGAGAAGAAAACACTTTAGCGTAAGCTCGTGCAAGATCAGATTGGTTATTATCTTATCTAATCAGGATGGCTCCCACTGTTTTTATCAAATCTTCCTTCAAACCCTAAAAGGAAAGACTAGCCGGGATTAATTACACACTACAAGTTCGCCAATCTTTCAGCCAGGCCAGTGTCGGTACTTTGTGGGAGGTCCCCCGTGCTTTCGCACGAACCTAATTACTGTAAACCTCGTTTTCCCAGAGGCGTAACCTCGTTAACACCTTTCTAGACACCTACTTGATCGACTAATTGTAATGTGTAAAACTCTCCCAGGAGTAACTCTTACTCGCAGTGGGTATCGGGATCCAACTATCTCATAGAAGGTATGCAATCTCATTGCAAATTTCAACACTTGAAATTCCCGATAATATTTTGCCCCTAGCGTCCTATGACCTTGACGCAGGCCAACAAATCACAGCACGCTAGTCAAGTTCAACCCGTCATTTCCTGATTGAATTAAACCCACCCGCACGACCCTTGACGCAGGCCAACAAAGTCGTACGACTACCCTAATCCAATCTGCATCATATGCATAAGCAGATAAATACTAGTTAGCTACCGCACACTACGCCTTGACGCAGGCCAACAAACGTAGCACGAATACTAACTACTACTCATCTGAAATGACGGAGGGCTACGCCAGGTTTTTCTGAAAACCATGAGCGTAATGAACTTGATATCGTTGTAGAATCAAATGAAGTTTTGAAATGGAGTGATTTTGAGGCTTTTCCAGTTTTGCTAAAGGAGTCACTCCCGGTAAAGGGATCTCGGTCCTTTCCTCGTCGAATGAGGTGCGGGATATATCATATATATCACTGTGCAAAGAAAAACTCAAAAACATTCAAAAGCAAACCGAGTGTGTAGCATCTGCCAGTTATTGCTAAAGGAGTCACTCCCGGTGAAGGGATCTCGGTCCTTTCCTCATCGAATAAGGTGCAGGATATATCATATATACCGCTGTGCAAAGCAAGAACTGTAGTTACCTGTTTTATTTTAAAATTCGATTCCACAACATCTTAGGTTTCTTATCTTTCATTAATCACATTAATGAAGTCCCATCATTTAAATACCTAAACATCACAGATAGATATGACGTACACTTATGCCATCCGCATTCGCCTCGATGTCCCCTCGTGCACCATTAGGTTAGGTAACTAACGACAGAGCAGGGCAGGGCTAGCACGGGTGTAAAACATAAGTAACGTCTATATAATATATCATATATACTATATATTATATCCATCACAGAAACACATCACAGATATCGCAGCAGAATAAACATATGAAATATTGGATATACTAGGACGTCCGTGTTTTCAATACGAGCCAGTATAAAACACGGATTCCACGGTCGTGATGAATAGCCAATCCCACACCCCTAGACCCCTACGAGAGCGGCAAGCAACCCTGCCAATTCTAGGGTTAGGAGACCCGGACTCGACTCCTCGAGTTGGTCTCCTACTGGACCCCAGAACCCGGTTACTTGTGCTCCCCTCCTTGGGTCTATCCTAATGCGGAAAAGTAAATAATATACAAAAGGTGACATCTTCCGCTACCTGGAAGTGCCCCAAATAAAAGAATATTACATACAAGTTTTTACATGAATGAAAATGAAAAACACTCATCTCACATAAAAACCCCCGGCTATTCGAATACGACGATCCAATATAACATATCCAGCAACACATAACATCACATGTCATCAACGTAAGTAAGTATGCATACCCTAATTGTCGTTGACGTATAGCAACGAAACCGGCGATATCTGCATACTACACTTACGGTCACAGAAAAGAAAGTGTAAAACTACAACAATTGGAATCCGCAACTTCTTTAGACATCGCATGCCTAATTAAATGAAATACTTAGACATCACATGCCTAACATATATAAATCCCGCATTTTAGTCTCATTATCGAAAACTCTTTTCAATATCATATGGGACTAAACTGCTAAATTTACAACATTCATTCAGTTATCACATAACTGTTTGTGAATTCCAATTATTGTATCACATTCCAGATAAACAGAAAATGTTAAACTTTCCGATCGAACAGTCGAATACCCAAGTTTTCCCGATACAGCTCAACACATGAAATAAGTCTAACAACATTCAGTTCGTGCCTCAGTACCGACGGTCCAGCCGTAGAAGGGTCAAGCCAACGCCTCACATGTGGCACGCCGTACTGCCCCAAACCCGAAGGTTCAAAGGGCAGTTCAAGACGGTCACATAATCGAGTTAAGGTTTGTTGTCTTCTAGAGGGTCCATCGCGTTACTTGCACTACTTAGAACGTCGTTAAACTACGGAAAAATCCAACACTTGGAAATTTCCCGACAGGGGAAAAATTGGGTATTTATATCCGGTCGAACTTTTTAACATATTCTAAAGTTATCCGGAAATCAACATAGACAAAATCTGATAACCCGAACGAATAATTGAATCCCCAAAGCAACCCTAAAATACTCTTCTGTAGAGTCACAATAAAAATACCCAGAAAATATAATATCTGAATTCATGAATTACTGTGAAAAAAACACCAGACAAGGGGACAGTACGTCCGCGGAACCGCCGCGCATGCATGGCGCATGCCGCGGTTCCGCGGTGGAAAAGTTGAATCAGGCCCTCGAATTTCACAGTATTTCATATAAGACCCTGCATGATTTTCTGCATATTTTTAATTGACAAAAATCCAAAATTTCAGAAATTTTCCAGAGAGCACCTTGGAATTATGGTTTCGGGTTCGTTCGGACTTCAAACTCCGTCTAGACTTCGCCTAAGGCTCTAGCTAGGCTCTGATACCAGTGAAAGGTTCCTAGGCACCCTATAATGGTCTCACAAGGCATCGAACATGCCAATATAAAAAAAATGGTGCCGAGAAACCCTAGACTACGGATCGTTGCTAGAAATCTAGGCGAAAAGTAAACTAGTTAACACTTAACTATAAGGATATGGAAATTACAACCTTTGTAGATCCGGATATCCACCTCCACGGCTCCGCAACGAAGTCTCCTCGCTGTCCATGTCGAACCCCGGGCTCTAGCGTCGGCTTCATCGGAGAATGAACGGGCTTGGTCATCGACGACGATGCCGAAGATGATCTACGTCGAGGCATCGCTAGATCAAGCTCCCTACTTCACAAAGTGATGAAACTTGTGAAGGAAACACACTCTACTACTTGGCAAGAGGTAGAGGATGAAGAAATAGGAGGTGGGTTCTCTTTAGAATTGGATTTCTCACTCTCAAGCTCAAGTTGCCATTGATGGCCTCAAGGTTTCAAACTTGAAGATGAAGAAGAAGATGAGCTAGAAATATGATAAGTCTCTTTAAAATAAAAAGAAAAAGGAATACTTATCATAATTCTTACTATGGTTAAGTGTAGAGAATATACCATGGTTAATGGATGGGTTAGGGTTAAGCATGATGACAAGAAGGGTTAAGAAGTCAAAGCTTCATGAAGCTTCAACTAAAAGACAAAGAAAGCCACCATTCTTATCATAATCATTTCCAAATAAATAATTAAAGAAATGAATAAATAAATGATTAAGCAAAACCCTAATTATCACTTAACCATGGTTTAATCCTTCACACTTAACTAAATGATCAAGTATCATCAAACATGATACAAATATGTGCACAAAAGTATATCACATATACAATGTGCATCAAGTGAGAAAATCCATATAAAGTGAACCAATACTAGCTAATGCAAAGTAATATATCAAATATATAATTATACATTAAATCATTAAATCAACATTTGATTCAATGATCCGGTCATGTCGCACATAACCGACTAGTATCCTATGTATCGATTTATCGAATCAACGATTCGATAACTAGGTCATATCGAATATAACCAATCGAAACATTTATCACGAGAATGAAATGCGGTATCACATACACGCATTATTCTCGGTCCCGCACATATCTCATATGCGCTCCTATTTCGTTTCGCTTGAGCCAGGAAACCTCTGTGTAGGACTCTAAAGACTCGTCAATACGCCGGTAGCAGATGATGATCATATCAAGCACCCACAAGCCGCAAGCGGTCTGCTAAACGTAATGGCCACCCGGGTATTGAGCGATCAGAAGATCGACGAGCTAGCCCGCTCACACTCCTGCGAATCCGACCAGTAACACTTACCATACAGTCCGGTCTCTTCGTCTGATATGTCGCATATCAAGTTTAGGGGTGGTAAACGTCAGACCCCAATAACCCGATAAGTCGTGCCGATGTGAGGCTCATAACGGGTCGAGAAACTACTGGTAACACTTACCAGCAAATCTCTGATCAGCCCTGGCCAGGGACTTCCCTGCTACGGCTAATCGAGCACTGCGCAACATCAACCCCCAATACCGGGAGAGACGAAACCCCTCCTATCGCTCATTGCCTCCATGTGACTCGGGACTGTGCCCAAAGACCACCGTTTTGCACTCCCTCATGGACGTGGTAAGGTGGAGATCAAAGCACAGTGGGAATCACACAAGACTCTATGACAATCTCGGGTCTACAGACTGACCTGTACAAGTGTCACCTGAGAACTGCCATCTGACGTGAGGTATAATACCATCTGGGAGTTCTCGGCGGGTCCGTCCAGTGTACCCAGTCTCCACTGAGCACCCGTATACCATCTCTGATGTCAAACACCAATGGATATGGGATCATCCATCGCCCATCACATGGGTCGAGAAGCGTATACGCTAGTCTACACTGGTATATCGATGCCCCGTCTCGATACACCCACGACTAGGGACCTTGAAGGATGTACTTATGGACTACCATGTCCCCACTAGTATGATCTGCATCATAGTCCAGGTAGTCAAGTACACATCCTAAGGGCTTTACCAACATGTAACTATAAGACAGTATAAAGAGATTAGTGTACATGTTAAGATAAAGAGTAACCAGATAGCATACTATCATCTCGAGCAAGAAAGTCTTCTCTATATATGTCCAAGCATCCAATATAATATACAACATCTGTACAATACTGGCCTCTAGGGCATACATACAACTAACACATGCACCATGTCATATTACACATTTGTTACATTTACCTACCATGGCCTTTCTTTTTGTTTCATGCATGGCTTTGTTTTAAAGGAAAAGAAAGTTAAAGTATAGAAAAGAAAAGAAAAAGGAAAAGAATTATTTTTTATTGTGGCATGGGGAGACAAAGGGGTATAGGCAAGAGAGAGAAGAGAGAGAGGGGGTGAGGGGTTCTCTTGACCTTGGTCACATTTCCTCTTTCATTTTCCCTTCATCATTTTCACCCTCTTCCTCTTCATGGCTGTCCTCACTCCCCCACCTCCTCTAAACCTTCACAACACAACCAAAATCACATCAACACACTTCATTCCCTTCATTAAATATGTGCACAAGCTTACTACAAACATGAGGAACCAAGAAAATTTGGATTTTTGAGACATGGGGCAACTCAAGAAAATTCTTGAGTTGCCAAATAAGGTAATATCTAAACCATTAGATTAGTATTTGAATTCCTTAAACACCCATAGTAGTTTAAAGTTGATAAATTAAGGTTTTGTGATAAAGGAAAATTCCTAGATGAGGATTAAAAGTTTCTATGATATGGGAAGGTGCAATTAAGGATTAGTAGTGAGTACAAACCCACCTAGTGCTAGAATACTGGATCGAACTGAGCCCAGATACCCAAATACGAACTTTGAAATCTGCCGATATTGGATTTTCTGGAAATTGTGGTGATGTATTGAGTTCTGCTATGACCCGGGGCACCTGAAAAATATTTAGCGATCATTGTGAGTTGTGTAGGCAACCTAGGAACTAACCCCAAGAGACGAGACCCCAACCATCATTCTTGGCCGCAGATAAATTCTTTCTGGCCGCAAATTGCGGCCAGTGTAGGGGTGTTGGGATTCGTGTTTGGTACATGGATTTATCTTCAGTAAACTAGACCCTCCACATGTGCAAAATTGGCTAATTCAACCTAGGGTAAAATCTGGAGGTGTTTTCTTGAGTTGCTGCTTTGTTTTACGACATTGTTTTAAGTTGAATTTTGGTATTTGGGTTTTGGCTCGGTGATGTGACGTTTGCACGTCAATCTCAAGGGTTGTTGGTTATTCTTGCATGCGTAGACCATAGGTTTTAACCAATGTGCGATTCGTGTGTCGTTTTGGTTTTGAATTGGATTTTAATGCGACATGATATGTTATGACATGTAGGTTGCTCCGCGTGAACTTTGGGACGACAAGCAAAAGTGTGGCGACATTGACTTCGGCAAGTAAGGATCAGGTCAGTAGATGTATATCTACGAAGGAAGTCGGGTGGATGGCGAATAGCACCCTCGTAGTTTCGTAGTGCAGCATACGAATATGGTACATATATTGTAAGTATGGTATTTTGAGACATGTATAATTCGCAAGAAAGGTTTTAGGGGATCATAGGCAAAATTTTAGTGTGATTGGATGATAGTGTCGTTAGCTAGTTTTTAGTCACGAAACCCTAAAGTAAGGTACACACACGCATGCACACATAGGATATGATTCTAGTGTATATGATATATGTATATATGTGTGTGTGTGTGTGTTGGTTTATTGAGATATATATATATATATATATATATATATATGTGTGTGTGTGTATATATACATATACGTATACACGGATGATGAGGATAATATATGATACTTGGAGATGAGTCGATGTGATTGGGCATGATGCCGGGAGATCGGTGATGTGATTTGGGTCGTGTTATGAGATACGACATATTATATTAGCGGATTGATGGGCGATGTGTTTTCATACGCATGCGGATATATGTTGATGGTATAGGTATGTTCTAGACTTAGTTCAGTACCCTATTCATGATATTATGATAATGATACCATATGGATATTGAGGTATATGTGATAGGCGACCTGTACCCCGATTTTGGGATGCCGTACGATGGATTTACCGAACGAGATATAATTATGATAATAGATCCGCACTCTTGACTCGAGGATGTCGTATTATATATTTTATTGTATGTGACGCTATTGAGGTGGGATCACCGACTACTAGATATATATATCGACTCAGACTTAGGTGGTTTTCCTTACCCTTTGGTTAGTCTCTTAGCTTGTCCTATAGTTTACTTAGTTGATGTTAGAGTTGGGCACGAGTCATACTTATTTCCAAAACTAACAAATCGTGAGTATTTTAAAGAGAGGCCAAGGGATACTATGGATATTTCAAAGGACGCACATTTTCTGAAAAACACCGTAGCCCCTATTTTCTAAACACCATGATTCGTGCGATTTCAGACAACAAAAACTGTATGACTCGTACATAGAAATGTATATTCTTTATTGTTGAGTTTACTATTCATTCTCCGTTTATTCATGTTGTTATCATCGTAATGCATGCTTAATGTGTACTTTAGTGATTATGAAACCCTGCTGTCAGGACACCAGCACCATTACCGATGATGCGTATGCTCCACGTACACTTGTTGGCCGGATCACACACATAATCATCGGTAATTTCCTTGTCACGTACACATTAGAAAATACTACTTCATTAGTATAAATTGCTAGCTGATAGTTTTGACACAGTACTCGTGCGCTTGCTTTTTAATGCTGGATTAGACATTGCATTTATTACTGTGATATTTCATGTATATTTATATATTCATTGGCCATGCAATATTATGGGCCAATCCGGATTGCCGGAGCCCGGTATTCACTGTTATTGACCCTTCATTTTAGGATTTCGGATTTTCCATGAGATATCTGGATTTGGAGAAATCGCAAGGATTTTATAAACTGATTATCATTTCTAAAAATAGAAACTGCGGTTTTCTCGTGATATGATAAGAGATATGTCCACCATGAGTTTTCTCGGCTCTTGAGCGGTATCATACACCTGATTCGAGGAGGAGGATGAACCGTCTGTGGGTGCATGGTGGACCCGGTGCGATACCCTGGGGCGAGAAGGTCGCAGATGATGGCGTTGATCCTGGAAGGGGAGCATTATCGACCGGTTATTTGTGACGCGGCGGATATCCGGAGGATACCGACGTAGTGGTGAGATTTTATGTTTTGGGCCAGTCTGGATTGCCGTAGCCCAGGAGCCAGTCCGAATTGCCGGAGCCCGAGATATTGAGACTTTGAGGTATTGAGATTATATGATATGGGCCAGTCCGGATTGCCGGAGCCTGGGATATTGGATATTAGGATATATGTTTTGTGTCGATACTTGACACGGATTTTATGTTGATTTCATTGATGTCACCTTTTCAAACCAGAATATTGCTTTTACTACCGCCCATTCTTATGCTCGTTTGCTTATCGGTAGGTACTCTTGAGCCGTGTTTGCTAGTTAATTGCAGGATACAGGTTCTCAGCTCTAAACAGTGAAATTCATGGAAAAGCACGATAAATTCCGGATTACTGCCAACCACGGATAAAACACGGGTCTCCGCTATCTATCCGTGTTGCCGTACACGAGTTTAAGGGACAAAATGGCAAATCGATTGTTATTTTCATGCACAAAGAACAATGTCAACACAAGATCCAACATATCTACGCGGAGCTCAAGAAAAATCAAGGCAAAAGATCCACATCAAATCACCTTTTGATCTGCTGAAATTCTGGAAATATTGTGAAGAGCTTTTGAGAAACAACATATTCCACACTGAAGAGTACTGAAAACCAGGGAAACCCACCAAATTATATGATCTAACTCTCCTAAATGGCTGCGGTTCCATGGCATAAGCGCTCTTAGGCTGCAGAACCGCGGCTATATTGGCTCGTCAGAGGAAAATATTTCAGTGGTAGTTGGGTCTTTTCATGAAGGGTCAGAATGTGGCCCTAGGGTTTCAGTTTCCTGCCTATAAATAGTCCAGAACTTGCCAAGCCATTGGAGGAATTCTTATGCCCACTTCTTGTTAGTTTTTAGTGTAAACTTCTTCTTCTTCTTCATTCTTTCCTCCATGAAATTGTTGTGAGAGCTTTTGAGTGGATGTTAAATGAAGATGAGGGTTATTTTGTATCATTCTTTTGCTTAGCTTCCCCCTTGAGCTCTCTACCTTAACTTGATCTTGCAACCTCTTAAGTGAGCTTGCAAGTTTAAGCGTTGGTCATTGATCTCAAGGGGTTGTATCATTTTGTTCTCTCTTTTGTGCTTCATTCTCCATGAGTTCTTTGCCTTTTCTTGATCTTGTAACCTCTTAATTGAGCTTGCAAGTTTAAGATTTGGTTATTGAACCCATGTCTTGTTTTGGGTTCTATGGTTCCTAGTTTCATTACTTGCTTTACTTTCATGCACTTAAATTCCATGCACTTTTAATTACTTGCTTGTAATCTTTTCTTTTCTTTATTTATCTTTTCTTTTGCTCTTTTTGGTTCGTTTTGTGAATGGTTGTAATATGTTGTTGTTAGGAATAAATACAATATTGTAAGTTAATGTTTCTTTCCTCATTTCCTTTTCCCGTTATTTTCCTTTGAACTCTGCCCAAACGTTACGCAAGCGCTCCATTAGACACCCTACCCTACCAAGGTAACGGTGATTCCTAACCGCGACCGGTTGCGTTAGGTTTGGCCGGAGGCGAAAGCAAGAGACAAGAACGGAAGGACAAGGGTCAATAAGCCGGATTCTACGAATACCGCGCTTAAATCCCTTAATCCACGTTGTTGCCGATTGCTCTAACTTCAATTGGTCAAGACTGGGCTCAAAGGTCTTGAGTGCGGATTTCTTTAGCTTACACTTTCGTATCTTTTTCTTAACAACTTTATACTTGCATATAAAACATATAGGTTAGATTTGAACAAACATATACACATTCTTTATTAACTTGTCTAAAACACGAACGGACATACAACCGTCTCCCTGTGGATCGACCTGTGCTCAACCGGCTAGCTGCAAAGCAACACCGTCCTGATCGCGGTTATAACTTTAGAAGTTTGAACATCCGACATGCCAAAAGCGTGCGATTAAATGGCGCCGTTGCCGGGGAGACGGTAACTTATTTTCTTTCTTGTTATTCGTGTTAATATTCTTTTTGTATATATTTATAAATAAAAAAATAAAATCTTTTTGTTATTTTTGATAATATTTGTTAGCAAGTGTGCAGGCTAATCTGGAGCAAGTACAGTAATCCAAAAAGAAAACAGAGGTTTTTATTTTGGAAAAGAGAAGAAGTGGAGTTCGTTGACCAAAGACAAATCCCCAAGTCTACATTTTGACCGCGGAACCGCGGTCAAAAGGTGCCTTGGGCGGCGGTTCCGCGGTCCCATTGAGGCCTCTGTGCCTAATTTTTTCTCCAACCCTTTTTCTTTTCTTTTATCTTCTCTGTGAATTCCACTGTACTGTATTTTCTGCAGATTTTTGCGGATTTGCGAACTGCGATTGTGGGGAGCAAAGTGTACGTTCAAGGCTAAGGTGATTGCAAAGTACAGTGCCAAAGATCCGGGTAGTTTGACCCGCGCAAGCGAACTTTTCAAGCTTACCGGATTTGATTCAACGGGGGTTTCCTAACCCAAAAACTTAATGGTACGTATTTCTTAAACACCTTCTTCTCAAATCCGACGCATCCAATATACTATTCTTTGCAGGATTCTTCGCAAGTTCGCTAGCAAACGTTAAAAATTGACTAACACGTATTTGTTGCAGTGCCGTGCTTAAACTAAAAAAAAACAAAACGATTGTTTGATTCTTTATAGAATTTTTATTAAATTGCGCATTGCATACATTAATACGGACTTAAGGGCAAGCGAACCCCACAATATACGGTAAAGGATTTCATCACCTTTTCCGTGGCCCACAAATCACGAACTTGAGCATAACGTTTACCCGCACAAATTTTAAAAGAAATTAGACTTTAAGCCTTAAGGACTCCGCGCTCACTAGCACAAGTTAACTGTGTTTAGAATACCGCTTAACGGTATATTGTTTACGGGGTGTCTAGGAAAGTGTTCACGGCGAAGCCGCCAAAAGAGAAAGGGTTATTTAATTAAGGACCTTCGCGAAAGCGTCGGAAAACCTCCCCTTATCTCTACACTTACCTGGCCTCGTGATCAATATATCTTGAGCTCGTTTCTCAAAACAGTTTCACTTCGACAATCAAGTTCTTGAGCAGGTCTCGTTGACCTAGGTGAACCCTAGACCGATTAGGTGCATGGTATTTTTATGTCGTGATTGTTTTTTTGGTCCAGATTCTTTTTATGTGTATATTTCATTCTTTTGTTAATATCTATCTAAAAAAATTCACATTCTTTTTCCCTTCCTTTTCTCTGCCTTTCTTTCTTTCTCTCTTCATATCATGGGTACCTCACCTCGCAAAACTCTTGCCGAAATTTGGTACCCACAACCAGACATTACTTCTTACGGTTCTTGCTTTGGCCGAACGTCGAACGACCCCTCCATGCCCAAAATTTCATTGAAAGATCGCATAGACGCGTCTAGGACAAACACTTGCCCTCCGCAATCCAGTTTGTATCAACCTTTTCAACCTCCCCCACCCTCTTATGTTGATACCCCTTTTGCAAGTCGTCCTTTGTCCGTCGCTGAACACATTGAACAATCCTATAGCCGATCTTTCACTCCTTTCACCACTACAGATTCTTGGGATCAACAATTCCACTCACCTTCTTATCCAAATGTTGATCCTGCTCCTGTCCAGCCATTCAATTCCTACCAGTCTTACCCGACTTTTGCACCTTCCCTAGACATTGCTTCTGAACCGCCATTTGGGAGTTTTCAGTATCCAAACAACTTTGAATCTTTTTCTGAAACCCCTTCAAAACCCATGTCTAGTCTGGAACAGTCATTGGAAGACTTTAGGGTAGCGTCGTACCAACAGATGATGGATTTGAATGCGTCCATGGCCGCCCTCATACAACCTAGTGACCAGATAACTAGTTTTCAGCTAGCTCCAAATTTTCCGATGTATGAAGAGGCGTTAGGACAGGTTGAGAATTTGAGTGGAGAGAGTGAGCAGTACCCCCTTCCGAATCAAGCCTACCCGTTTCGACTTGAATCCCACAACTCCGATTTTGAATGTCTATCTAGTGTTCCAAACGATTCGTTGATTAAAGATAGAACAGATAATGAGTTGTGTGACTTTGTAGTGTTTGATTTGCCCGATTGTGAAGGGTCCCTTTCGAGTGAAACCACACCCAATCCTTTTGACCTCTACACCTCCACTCTAGAACCTGAATTGATTAATATCCATGATTTTGTTGAGGTGTCTGAGAATATTGATTTTCACTTGATTGAGGATATTGACGCCGGGAATATTTTGGATGATGAACCTGTAGATTTGGCAGAGTTTTTCTCTCCAATTCATCATCCCGAGTCATTAACTGTCTTTTCCGAACCCCATACGCGTCTTGATTTTGATGAAATTTGCATGGATAAGCTGAATTTTGAGGAGACTATTAAGGATAGTACTGCGGGTGAACCAGTTTTAATTGATGGGTCGGATTTTCCAATTCATCCTGTTCCTTTCATTGACTGTGTACACCCTACCGAACCTTTAACCGATAACCTTTCTCAATCACCTACCACCATCCTTTCCATCGTTCCAACCTTACAAGTAACCGTATCACTTCCATTTCCATTGTCTGGTTTACCAAGTTCGGCGTACCCATGGTTTCTCACGAATCTTGAGGGATTTGACCCAATTTCTCGCCATATTGATAGATTAGTAATATCCCTCTTTTCACATCGATCATTACAGTTTGTACTAATTTATTCAATCCATTTCCACCCTCAAGTTCGTATTCCACTTCTTTCTCCCTTCCGCCATTCTTCTTCTTACATACCTCGACCGTCCACTTCTATCTCCATACGGTCTCGCGTATTCTCCCTCTCTTTTCTCTACGCCTTCCTCCACCAACCTGTACATTATAGCGATAAAATCTTTGAATGGTTGGTGCTCACTTTTGGCCTGTGTAAGGTCTTGTATAGCTTGATACTGTTCTTTCCCTCCTGATCCTGAACTTCAACGCTTAACAGTGGAAACACTGTTTTAATTAAGTTTGGGGGGGGCTCTTTTTTGTGTATATATTTTTGGTTTTATTTTTTTTTCTGTATATAATTTTCTTTTGGGGAGCGCCGGCAATTTTGACCCTCTTGGTGTAGCCGGACAGTGAGGGCAAGTTTAAGTTTAAGTTTGGGGGTGTGCTCGGTAAGCTTTCTTTCTTCACATTCATTTGTATATTTTGCATTTGCATACCTTATTAAAAACCCATAAAAATCGAAAATTTTCCAAAATATAAAAACTTTGTCGTCAAGTTAGCTAATAAGGTAACTTAGATTTTTATCCTGAAAGCTTACTTGATATGTTAGAAATAACTAAATCTTAGGCTTAGGAATTGAAAACCCTAAAAATAACCCTCATTCTGTTTAAACTTGGTGATTATACATCCTTACGTTTTTTTTTTTGAGAAATAGGTAATCTTGAGTTCAGTTCTTGAGTTAAGTTAAGATAAGGGGAAAGTATTGAAGCGTTACTAAAGGATAAGTCTGAAAAATAGTTTCTTTTCTTGAGTTGAAATTTATAAAGTATATATACCCTACAAACTGCACTTACACGCACCTTGAAACTTGGATAGTAGAGGATACCTAGAAATACTCTTGCCTGAAAACCTAGTATGAAAGAGAAAACGGTATTTAAGGCTAAACACCAAAAGTGCATTATTGAAAAATATATCCGGTCTTGAAAAAGAAAAAGAAAAAATAAAAATAAAAATAGAATAAAGTTAAGACCCGGAAACTGCTATTTACGCTTTAAGCTCACACAATCAGTAATCGGCCGTTAGTGCCTCAAGAAGCATTAATAGTCGCATGAAAGGTGTGTGAGCAAATCCGTCCATCCTTAATGAAAAGAAGTAGTATTAGGTATTAGGGCAAGGGTATTATAGCTTGAATTGAATTCTTGAGTGTAGGGTGCAAATATACACATACGTAGGGGTATACAATCGATGTTTGGATAAAAGATAGAAATGAAGAATAAGACTTATGTTTTCTGTAAAGTTGATAAAAATCCCTGATTTGAGACCACACATGAAGAAGGAAAACTCAGGAGATACCAACATCTTTCTAAACTTTTTTGGAACGTATAAGATCTGAGGTTAAATAGAAAGGAGGTGTGAAGCATTAGGGTTGGATATTTCTAACTTAGGATAATAGAGTTTCTAACCTAGATACTAAACTGTAGGAGTAGAATCGATGTTAACTTATGACACTGGCTTGACGGGATTTTGTGGGTGTAATCCGCTGAAAACCCTCAGGAGACAACACTCCTCCTACTAGGGACACCTAGAGGTTTAACGGCTTGTTGCACGAGCTCAGTGCATTCGCGTTCCCTGCAAAAGTGCGGTTAGGATTCTTTTTTGTGAATAATTGGTTTTGCTCGGGACGAGCAAAAGTTAAGTTTGGGGGTATTTGTTCACACCAGAATATTGATTTTACTACCACCCATTCTTATGCTCGTTTGCTTATCGGTTGGTACTCTTGAGTCGTGTTTGCTAGTTAATTGCAGGATACAGGTTCTCAGCTCTAAACAGTGAAATTTATGGAAAAGCACGACAAATTCCGGATTACTGCCAACCACAGATAAAATACGGGTCTCCGCTCTCTATCCGTGTTGCCGTACACCAGTTTAAGGGACAAAATGGCAAATCGATTGTCAATTTCATGCACAAAGAACAATGTCAACACAAGATCCAACATATCTACGCGGAGCTCAAGAAAAATCATGGCAAAAGATCCACATCACATCACCTTTTGATCTGCTGAAATTCTGGAAATATTGTGAAGAGATTCTGAGAAACAACATATACCATACTGAAGAGTACTGAAAACCAGGGAAACCCACCAAATTATATGATCTAACTCTCCTAAATGGCTGTGGTTCCGCGGCATAAGCGCGCTTAGGCCGCAAAACCGCGGCTATATTGGCTCGTCAGATGAAAATATTTCAGGGGTAGTTGGGTCTTTTCATGATGGGTCAGAATGTGGCCCTAGGGTTTCAGTTTCCTGCCTATAAATAGCCCAAAACTTTCCAAGCCAATGGAGGAATTCTTATGCCCACTTTTTGTTAGATTTTAGTGTAAACTTCTTCTTCTTCTTCATTCTTTCCTCCATGAAATTGTTGTGAGAGCTTTTGAGTGGATGTTAAATGAAGATGAGGGTTATTTTGTATCATTCTTTTGCTTAGCTTCCCCCTTGAGCTCTTTACCTTAACTTGATCTTGCAACCTCTTAAGTGAGTTTGCAAGTTTAAGCTTTGGTCATTGATCTCAAGGGGTTGTATCATTTTTTTTCTCTCTTTTATGCTTCATTCTCCATGAGTTCTTTGCCTTTTCTTGATCTTGCAGCCTCTTAATTGAGCTTGCAAGTTTAAGATTTGGTTATTGAACCCATGTCTAGTTTTGGGTTCTATGGTTCCTAGTTTCATTACTTGCTTTACTTTCATGCACTTAAATTCCATGCACTTTTAATTACTTGCTTGTAATCTTTTCTTTTCTTTGTTTATCTTTTCTTTTGCTCTTTTTGGTTCGTTTTGTGAATGGTTGTAATATTTTGTTGTTACGAATAAATACAATATTGTAAGTTAATGTTTCTTTCCTCATTTCCTTTTCCCGTTATTTTCCTTTGAACTCCGCCCAAACGTTACGCAAGCGCTCCATTAGACACCCTACCCTACCAAGGTAACGGTGATTCCTAACCGCGACCGGTTGCGTTAGGTTTGGCCGGAGGCGAAAGCAAGAGACAAGAACGGAAGGACAAGGGTCAATAAGCCGGATTCCACGAATACCACGCTTAAATCCCCTAATCCACGTTGTTGCCGATTGCTCTAGCTTCAATTGGTCAAGACTCGGCTCAAAGGTCATGAGTGCGGATTTCTTTAGCTTACACTTTCGTATCTTTTTCTTAACAACTTTATACTTCCATATAAAACACATATGTTAGATTTGAACAAACATATACACATTCTTTATTAACTTGTCTAAAACACGAACGGACATACAACCATCTTCCTGTGGATCGACCCGTGCTCAACCGGCTAGCTGCAAAGCGACACCGTCCTGATCGCGGTTATAACTTTAGAACTTTGAACATCCGACATGCCAAATGCGTGCGATCATCACCTCGATTTTTATATACAGAAATCTCACTAAATTAAGAAAATAGTTTTCTCATTCGTGATGTATTCTGTCTTCATTTGTAATGCATTCATACATCATATATATGATATGTTGCTACCTGAGGCACAGACACGAGCACTTGGTATTACACTTATGTATAGAGTTTTACCCTTGCCATTATATTATACTTCAGGCTATATTATTTTGAGGTTATTACTATCGTATGACCTATGATTGAGTCATACATGCGATTTCTGCTCGGTGATGTTTTCTACTCACGAGTTGGCAACTCACCCCCGTTGTGCCACAGTTTCTTGCATGTTTTGCCGTACAGGTTTTCTTGGCGACTTTGCTGGCACACTGCTCCTTTCCGGGTGATTGCTTTGGTAGGTGGGTTCACTCGCATCGTGACACAAGGGAAAACCGCTCTTTTAAATGAATCACGAGTTTAAATATATCATGCGGTTCCCAAATTCTCTAAAATCAAATCTAACATCATATAAAGGTGTACAAGTAGCTATAGCATGTATGGGTGTATACATGTAAGTATGTATGCACGATGTATTTCATATGCGCAATAGAACAAGAATCAATATATCAATATCGATAACAATACAATACCGCATATGTATATAGGTTGTGCGTGTCATGGAAATTACCGACGGTGTGAGTGTAGCATACAATTTAGAGCTTGTACAACATGAACCGTCAGTAATGGTGCAGTATCCACTATGTACTAAGTCAAGGCATAACAAGTAATGGTATGCAATGATACCCAAGCATAATCAACATTTATGAATATAATCAAGCGGGTATAATATCATATCTAGCCCTGACGCATAACGTCATATGTGCGATTTCCCCGTAGATGTTAAATCTACTCACCGATGATCTCGAGCTGGGTAAATCCAACCACCTGTTTTCCTTTCTTCGCAGCGTTCGAAGTCCCCGCCTACGATTCTATTAACACAAGACACAGTAACGCGTGGATTTAGCAAACTACGGAATAATAACGAACACAATGCCAATTTAACGAATCGGTTCCCTTAAGCTACAAAAGGGTTCTCTTAGCGGCTAACGTGTGTGGTGACATCACTAAAACAAACCCACGACAGCAAGTTACCCGAAACACTAAAACAACATCGGATCAATCGTAACGCACTTAGTCGAAACACTAAAAACTAGCAATTTAATCACAGATTTTACATACTGTCAGTACCTAAAAATCTAGCAGTACCAAACACCCTGAAACAACTGCAGACAGCTACCCACAAAAACACAACACCCCAGTCCCCCACACGGCCGAGCTCGCCGGAAATTACCCCAATGTCGTCGGTTGAACAATGTCAGGTGGGGTTCGTGTTTCAGGTGTACACTCAGGGTCTCTAGTACAACTCCACTACATCGCTAGATTTTCCAGTAATAACTCGGGGTCACAACAGATCACAGATATCCTATAATGACACTAAAAATATGATATGGGCTCAAAACTACATCTTTATCGTTCTAAACAGCGACTACCAAGCTACACAACAAATTAACAACCTAATTAATAGTTTATAGGTCGTTACCTATCCACACTTGCTCAGAACCCTAGCTTCCCATACTCCAAGTGATCCTAGTGGCTAAACTTGGCTTTGCGAAGGGTTTTAGTGAGTTGTAGTGGAGATTTGGTTTGGGTTTGTGAGGATTTATGAAGGTTTTGATTAGGGTTTCAGTTGAGAGTGTGATGGAGATAATGAGAACGAGAGTTGTGAATGAGAGAGTGAGGAAATGAGAGTGTATGTGTGAGTGAGGGATGAGGGAATGAAGGGGTGAGAGTAGTATGAGCCATGCCTCCCTCTTCTCTCTCCTCATTTAATGCATGCCATGCTTGCCCATGCCACCTCTCTCTCTCTCTCTCTTTCTCTCTCTTAAGTCAACTAAAAATTCAAACCTCTTTTAAATTAAATTAATTTAGATAATTACATAAAACAAATGGTATGACATATAAGTTAGAGTGTCATGGCTACTTAAGAATGGTTATCCCTAATTAACCCTAGTTTAACATTCACAAGTGTGTGCAAGACCGAAATAAATAATAAAAAAATATTAATTAATTTTTATAAAATATTTGAAAACTATTTTGGTATACGCTTTACTAAAAATCCGCATTATCTCTTAATTAACTCTAATCGCATTCCAACGTGTTACATCCTAGCTCCCACCGTCTATGAGAAAACCATAGTATCTCTCAGGTGGTTGAGGAACCCTACTAGATCTGCGGAGAGGCTGAGGTTCGTTGGAGACTATTGAATCCACCTGTTCGACCAAATCATCAGGCGAAGTTTTTATAGCTGGAACTTCTTCAAGTTCTACCTCATGACCACTAATTTCATTCATAACAAATTCCTTTTCTAAAAAGGTAGCATTCCAAGAAACAAACACTTTTTGTTCCTCGGTGTGGTAGAAGAAATACCCTCGCGAATATTTGGGATATCCAACAAACTTACACAGAACAGACCTTGCCTCGAGTTTTTCCGGATTTTGTTTTTTAACATAGGCCGGACAACCCCACATCTTAATGAAATTAAGACATGGTCTCTTCCCTTCCCATATCTCATATGGAGTGGCAGGCACTGATTTGGTTGGAACCCTATTCAATAGGTATGCGGCTGTCTCAAGTGCATAACCCCAAAAGGAAATAGGTAACTCAGCAGTACTCATTATAGAGCGCACCATATCTAATAGGGTGCGATCCCTCCGCTCAGATACACCGTTGTGCTGTGGTGTATACGGAGGAGTAAGCTGAGAGAGAATCCCATTCTCTTTTAAATAATCGAGTAAATCCATGCTTAAGTATTCTCCTCCCCGATCAGATCGAAGGATTTTAATACTTTAACCCATTTGGTTCGCTACTTCGCACTTATATTCCTTGAATTTCTCAAAAGCTTAGACTTATATTTCAACAGGAACACATTTCCGAATCTTGAGAGATCATCGGTGAATGTAATAAAGTAGGAGGAACTATTCCTGGCATATGTAGACATAGGACCGTATACATCACTATGTCAGTCCCAACAGTCAGTAGCTCTTTCCCCATGTCCAGTAAACAGAGTTTTAGTCATCTTGCGTTTGAGACATGACTGGCATGTTTCATAAGATGTAAATTCAAACTGATTTAAATATCCATCTTTATGTAACTTAGCTAGTCATGTCGTATTGATATGACCTAGTCTACAATGCCACAAGAAGCATTCATTCATTTATGAACTTTTCCTCTTGTGTGTGTTCCGTATGTTTTAAACTGTGGTTTGATTCAGAACGTATATACCGTTACACAACGTACCAAAATCAATCAACTTTTTATTTAAGAAAATGTTCATAACATTATCCTCCAATACAAAATTATATCCGTCTTTAGCTAATAAAGAGTCTGATATAATATTGCATATCAGGATTGGTATGTAATAACAGTCCTTCAGAATCATTGTATTACTACATGGTAGTACAAGGTGATATTCGCCAACTGCTTTGGCTGTAATAAGAGCACCATTCCCTACTCTTACAGACATATCACCCACTCCCTGTTCTCTACCTATTTTTAGCCCATGTAACAAATTACATATGTGGTATCCTGATCCGGTATCTAATAACCAGGACATAGAGCTGACTGAGAAACAGTTCTCGGTTATGAACACACCCGAAGAAGATGAAAGTCAGGCAGCCACCCCATCCAATGGGGTGGTCGTGGCAGTTACAGGTCCCTCAACAGCTACTTTTTACGCATGCCCCCTCGCGAGGACTACAACCTGCCGGAACACCATCCGGTCTCGGGACACCCTGGGCTAAGAGCCACATAGTGAGAACCCCCTATAGGTCGACATCCAATGCCTAGTAGCTCTGATACAGAGAAATAATTCTAAAGTGAGGAAAATTCATACTTAATCAATCTATACAAAACTAGCCATTTAGTATAGGTTGTTTGCTTCACTAATTCTTAATTAGTGAAGAGGTAGCTTGAGTTGGTGATTCCTCGACGTAGATCATCTTGGGCCTCGAAGTTCTTTAAGCAAGCTTGTTCCTTTTGCCTAGTGGAGCCTAACGAGAGTCCGGGAGACAACCAATTAGAGCTAAGGACTACTGCACGGAGCTTTAGAAGTGAAGGACCAGTCTACAAAGGTTGTACATTGTTCACTTAGAGTAAAGTTGTTTACTTGCTTAGTTTAACCCATATTCTCTTGTTAGATCCTTGGTTTGGGTTGCTTTTCTCTCTAGATTTTTTTAAATTGCGGACCCGATGCCTTATAATACCTAGTGAGAGTGCTGAGGAACCCAACAGTGGTATCAGAGCTACTGGGCATTGGATGTCGACCTATGGGGGGTTCTCACAATATGACAGTGTGGCGAAGCATAGCTCTTACCCCAAGGGTGTCCTGATACCGGAAGGTGTTCCAGTGGGTTGTAGTCCTCGCGAGGGGGCATGCGTAAAAAGTAGCTGCTGAGGGACCTGTAGGTGCCACGGCGACCCCATTGGATGAGATGGCTGCCTGAATTTCATTGTATCAAAGCGACTATGCATTGGTTGTCGACCTATGGGGTGTTCTCACTGTGTGACAGTGTGGCGAAGCATTAGGAGTGGCCTAGACGAAGTTAAAGTGTTCGATCGAACATCAAAAACCCAAAATTACATGCTCTCTTGAAATTTTTCCAAATGTTGTATTTTTCCAAATTAAAAATATTCAAAAAATTGTGCAGGGTTTTCTATGGACCCACAAGAAAAACGACGGCCTAACTCGACCAAACGGCCGCGGAAGCGCGGCCAAAGCATGCCTTTGGCGGCGGTTCCGCGGCGCCGTTGGTGAGGCAGGGAGTGTGGCTTCTTGTGTTGGTCTGTAGCTGCTTAGGGCACAGTCTGGGTATTTTTAAATGTGACTCAAGTGTTGAGGTCTTTGTGAATTTTGGGAGTTTGTTGATTCAAGCGAAATGTTTAACATCGTCAAGATATCTTTGATTTGTGATACAATATTTGGAATCCACAATAATCAGTTTTATGAAAACTAGTTTGAATTTTATAAATCTAACAATTTAGTCGCATTTGATCAGTTGCCACGGGGTTTTGATATGGATCAAAACTCCATCGCAATCACGTAGTGTACGCGGATACTCGTCGGGTAACATTACTAGATAGCCACGCCCCATGGCCCCGACCAAGTGACTGTAGGAGAACCCCGTTGCCAAAAGCATCCTCCCGGGTACTCGCGGCCGTGGTGTTCCGCCTAAGTGCACTTCGTCGACAGTATCCGGGGGTTCGACCGTCTACTGAAGTTCCCAACGAGTATTCGATCAGGTTGTCGGGAATCTTGTTGAATTACTCGACTGTTTATTGAAAAGTGTTTTCAATATTGAGAATAAAATGCAGGGTTTATAAGGTTAGGCATGTAATTCGGAATATGAGAAATTCGTGGTTTATGATGTCTAAGGAATTCATATGGTAGGCATGAAATCCGAAGTATGTGATATTCTGGGTTTATGATGTGTAAGGATGTTGCAGATTCCAATTGTTGTAGTTTTCACTTTCATTTCTGCGACCGTAAGTGTAATATGTTATGTATCGCCGGTTTCGTTGCTATACATCAACGACAATTGGGATACGTATATTTACTTACGTTGATGATATGTGATGTTATGTGATGCTGTGATATATTTTATTGGATCGTCGTGTTTTGAATAGCCTGAGTTTTTTGCGTGAGATGGGAGTTTTTCATTTTCATTCATGTAAAAACTTGTATGTAATATTCTTTTATTGGGACACTTCCGGATTGAGGATAATGTCACTATTGATGTATATTATTTAGTTTTCCGCATTAGGATAGACCCAAGGTGGGGAGCACAAGTGACCGGGTTCTAGAGTCCAGTGGGAGACCATCTCGAGGAGTCGAGATCGGGTCTCCTAACTATAGAATTGGCAGGGTTGCATTCTGCTCTCGTAGGGCTCTAGGGATGTGGGTTTGCTTATTCATCACGACCGTGGAATCCGTGTTTTTTACTGGCTTAATTTAAAACGCGAAACTCCTAGTATATCCAATATTTCATATGTTTACTTCTGCTGCAATGTTCTGTGATGAGATCATATAACTGCGTGAGACGAATGCTTTATATTATATATATATGATATATAATAAATGTTGCTTATGTTCTGCATCCGCACTAGTCCTGCCCCTGCTCTGCAGTTAGTTAACTAACCTAACGGTGCATGACGGGACCTTGTGGCTAATGCGTATAGCTTAAGCGTGCGTTGTATTTTCGTTTCTTCTGTGATGCTTAGGAAGTATAAATGATGGGACTTCATTAATGAGATTAATGAAAGGAAAGAAACCTAAATATGTTATAGAATAAAATTTTCAAAAAGTTAGCTCTAGTTCTTGCTTTGCATAGCGGTATTCCTTGATGAATATCCAGCACCTCGTTCGGTGAGGAAAAAGCCGATATCCCTTCACCGGGAATGACCTCTTTAGCAAAAGCTAGCAGATGCTACACCCACTCGGTTTATTTTGAAAAACTCGATTTTAGAAGCAGAGATTAAACCACTCCTTTTCAAATCACTCGATTCTACAACGATATCAAGTTCATTACACAAAATGTTTTCTTAAAAACCAGTCGTAGCCCTCCGTCATTTTAGATAAATACTACTTAGTATTCATGCTACATTTGTTGTCCTTCGTCAAGGCGAAGTATGCGGTAGCTGATTAGTTCTTACCTGCTGCATATGATGCGATTGGATTAGGGTAGTAGTACGACTTTGTTGGCCTTCGTCAAGGGTCGTGCGGGTGAGTCTAATTCAATCATGAAATGTACGGGTTAAACTTGACTAGCACCCTATGGTTTGTTGGATTTCGTCAAGTTCATAGGACGTTAGGGCAAAAACACTATCGGGATTTTCATGTGTTGAAATTTGCAATGAGATTGCATACCATCTATCAGATAGTTGGATCCTGATACCAACTGCGAGTAAGAGTTACTCCTGGGAGAGTTTTGTACTTTAAAATTAGTCGGTCAAGTAGGTGACTAGAAAGGTGTCAATGGGGTTTTGCCTCTGGGAAAACGATGTTTATTTTAATTAGGTCCGTATGAAAGCACGGGGAACCTCCTTCAAAGTATCGACACTGGCCTGGCTGAAAGATTGGCGAACTCTTAGGCTGTAATTATTCCCGGCCAGTCTTACCTTTTGTGGTTTGAAGGAAGATTTGATAAAAACAGTGGGAGCCATCCTGATTAGATAAAATATTAACCAGTTTAATCTTGCAAGAGCATACGCTAATGTGTTTTCTTCTCTCTTTCTCTCTCCAGGTAGCGACCATGATATGCCTTAATTAAGATAATAATATGGACGTATTGACTGAACCCACTAGTTATACTGTTAGTGTATATGCCCTAGAGGCCATTACTGTATCATACTAGTTTGTATATTACTTGATGGAAGCTTGGGATATTCACAGTTGTATATACAATCTTGCTCGAAATGGTATTATGCTACTTGGTTTGTCTCTACTTCAATATGTGCATGTGTTTCTTTTAGCATATCGCTTATATATACATATTAGTAGAGCTTTTAGGATCTTTGCTTGATTACCAGCGTTGTGATGGCGCTCACACTCGTGGGGGCTGGGTAATCCATAAGCACATCCTTATACAGGTCCCTAGTCGTTGGACTATCGAGACAGGGCATCGATACTCCGGAGTAGACTAGCGTATGCGCTTCTTATCCCAGCGGGGGAGACGGTCTGTCCCACAGCCGTCAGTACGTCGTACTTGAGATAGTATGCGGGTGCTCGTTAGGTTACAAGTACACTGGACAGGACTCATCGGGAACTGTTGGTTGGTATTATACCTATCGTCTGTTATCAGTTCCCAGGTGACATGAGTACAGCTTAGTCCGCTGACTTGACACTGTCACTTCGCCTCGAGTGTGTTCCCACTGCACTTTGATTACTACCCTACCACGGCTCAAAGGAGTCGTGCAAACAGGTAGTTTTTGGGTGCAGTCCCGAAGCACTTGGAGGCAGTGACGGTTAGACAGGATTCGACTCTCTCGGTATTGGGGGTTGACATCGCGCTGTGTCCAGGAGAGCCATTACACAAGTAGTCCCTGGCCAGGGCAAGCGAGATATACTGGTAGGTTTCCAGTGTTATCTCAAGGTGTTCTGGGCTACACTCCGACACGACTTGTACTGCTATTAGGGGACTGACGTTCACCGCCCCCTAGGCCCGCCATGCGATGTATCAGATGAACAGACCGGACTGTACGGAGACAGTCACATACAGGCTCAGTAGGAGTTCAGATGGGGTCACCTCGTCAGTCTTCTTATCGGCATCTACCCGGGGACCGTTACGTACAGCTAGTGCCGCTTGCGGTCTGTGGTTAAACCCACTGCCAGCGTAGTGTCGAGTCTTTAGAGTCCTACATAGAGAGCTATTCGCCTTCAGGCAAAATGAGTAGAGGTCGCATGGTTTTGCGACAGGGTTCGTTCACATCCGCGCACTTGTGCACGTTTGCTATACGGACAGCTTATACTAGCGGGCTTTGGTTTAAGCCAGATCCTAGCATATGACTTGGGATTGGTTTTATCTCTTTGTATTCGTGTTCCTCGGATCACGAATACGGGTGCTGATTAGTCGAAAATATTGTATTTTTAACATGGCAATTTCCCCATCATTTGCACTCATTTAGAAGTATACGGTATTCATATTTCACATATTAGCAAATCAGTCGTAAAATATCAGATTACATGTGTTAGACCTTAAAACGGCATTTCTAGGGAAATGGACTGCATTTCATGGCATCGCATCATCCCTATATTGCGCAACACTTATTTTGAGATCTGTGCAGGAAAATCCAGAAGAAAGGCCAAAATTTACATGGTAGCGATCAAACATGACGCCAAATCAATGATTTGGAATCTGGTATTGATGTAAAGGCAATTCAGGAATTCAATATATCACAAAATACAGAGAAGGACATCAGAAGCTAATACAAGAAGTTTGAAGCCCTAAGTCACCTACGTGGCCGCGGAACTGCGGCCTAAGCCGCCTTGTGCCGCGGTTCCGCGGTGGCTTGTCGACATCACCACTTCAACTTTGCACCATAACTCTTCCCTGTATGCCTACAGCTCAGAATGACACAACAAATTCCAGAAAGCCCCAGAAGCTTCTCCCAGATCAGCAAACCCTTGGAGCTACACTAAACTAGCCTATCATTCTAGAAACTTCTCCTTAAACCCTAGCTTAAACCCTAAGCTAAGCCTAACTAACTACTTCTAGAAGTCTTTCAACAAACTTTTGGAGGGAACTTCTATTTCAAACTCAAGGCTTAGGGTTTGGGTGATCTATAAATAAGACCCTAGGCTCACTTGTAAAAAAGGAGACTTGATCCCCAATTTTAGTATCAATCAAGATCCATTCACTCTCTTTCTTCATCTTCTTCTACAAGTCTAGTGAGAAGACTTTTGTGAAACTCTAACCCTAATTCCAATCAAAAGCCAAGATCACGAGTACCCCATCAAGCAAGAAGCCCTGCAACCTTTTATGAGTGAAGCCGATCTTCAACAGAGCACGTGGTCCAAGCCGATCCGCGACTCACGGAGCCGAGCGACGCCAGATCGACAATTTAGTTCTTCCTCTTGTAGTTCTTGAGCGACTGTAATCAAATTGTTGATATAAATAAAATGTGATATTCTTTTATCTTGTTTTCTTTAAATTCTTGCATCATGATTCAATCTAAATTTCTACCTGTAAATCTTGTTGTGATGTTTGAGTAATAGTCCTCTCGTCGAGGAGTCGAGACGATCAATAGAATGATGATGTAATATATCTTAAATCGATTCTTGAGTCCTACGAGTTTTGTAAACCCTAGCAAGTTCAAGAATCGACGACCCAATTCGTTGCGATGCTTTCTTGATTGATATCGCTCGAGATTGGGGAGTTACGATCGTTTCTTGAAACTGCTAGAGGCTAGAATGTGAATGATATCGACGAAAGAACAAGGGTTAAATGCTGAAACCTTAGTTTCACGAGAAAGCCCTAACTCTCGTCGATCATCATCGATCTAGTATCAATTCTTCGAAGGACAAGAACACGATATCTTGAGATTACATCACGTCTATAGATCCGATCGATTCCTACGAGCCTCATTTAGATTCTTGACATTTGGTTGGAAATATCATCGAAACCCGATTCTCGATTGTTTATCAGTTTCTTGATTCTTGATTAGATTAGTGACACCTGAATCAATCGATAAAATCTTGAATCATGTTTTCTTTTCTTTTCGATTAACTTTTCAATTCAAACAAAGCAAATATAGAAACGAATCGCACAATCCCTTAGGACGATCCGCACTCGCTTACGATCTACAACCGACACCGTAATTGATTGCGGTCAAATATAATTCTTTGATTATGATTCTATACATTTTCTAATTACCGACACACAAAGAAATGAACAATCAAATGGCGCCGTTGCCGGGGACTATTTGATTTGATAAACACAATCGGAAATCTATAACAATCAAATGGCGCTGTTGCCGGGGATTACGCGCAAATTCGTTTCATATTAAAGTTTGAATTGAAAGATTTATTCCATTGTGATTTTTGAGATCAAAATTCGTGCAAACCCTAAACGATTTGTTGTGGTTCATTGCAAGGAAATCTGGAGCTGTTTGGCAATTGAAGAATTTTTTTTTGAAAATTCCAGAGAGCTAAAGTTATCAACAGAAAGCTTCTGTTGAATTTTGGTGCAGTGATCTGCACAGAAGACCGCGATTCCGCGGTGGGAGCCAGCAATTGCGGCGGAACCGCGGCAGCATTGAGGGATCTCTGTGCAATTTTTCTTCAGGTACTTTCTTACCTTCTCCTCTCTCCTCTTTTTAGCTCCAACTAATAATTTTCTGCAGGATTCTTTGCAAATAATCGCAGCTCGCAAATTGCAAAAGTAAATTTGTGCGTGATTTTGTTTCTTGGTTGTTTGCATTCTAAATACGGATATTAAGGGGCACGGCCAAATTCAAATTAGGTGGGGATTTCATTACCCTTCCTAGGCCCCGAAAACCACAAAACTTGCATCCGCATTGACCCACATTAACTAAAAAATATCTAGAGATGACTATAAGGACCGTCGCGCTCAATTAGGACAAGAGAAGGCCATGGGTAATTCATTGCTTATCCGAGTTTTCTTGTGGTGTCTAGGCAAGTGTGTCGATGGCTAGTTGTTATTAATTAGGCTCACTACTTACGTAGTGGAGTACCTTCCCACTTACCTGGCACTTACCTGGCCACAGAGGGACAAAGAGGCAGTGGAGGATTCTATCCTGCGACTTGTCTTTTGGCAGTTAGGAGCGGTCTAGAGCCGGACCTAGGTGACCACTAGATTCTAGGGTTTTTGTTGCTGCATTTGTTGTGTCGCATCATTTTTTCAAAAATCCGTCCCTTTTTCAAAGCAAACACCGCATTCATTCATACC
Source organism: Agapanthus africanus (assembly GCA_030015575.1). Lineage (NCBI taxonomy): Eukaryota > Viridiplantae > Streptophyta > Magnoliopsida > Asparagales > Amaryllidaceae > Agapanthus > Agapanthus africanus. The sequence continues at coordinate 359,146,331 of CM057348.1, read as the reverse complement.
CCTAATTATAAGCCACGCTGCCACTTATACTAACCCTTTTTAGTACAAGATAGGCTGGACACGGGATTCTAGTGCCCGTTTAGTCCGCGTACCCTTTATCGACTCCGAAGTCGATATTTCTCCATTTACTTCTTCTTTACCCACTACCACACCCACACCGATGGATCTGAATCCATCAAATTTCTTTTCCACTAATCTGCCACCGTCCGTTGGTGCGCAGAATCCACCCCGCATCTCTCTCCAGGAGAGGTGCTATCCACTGTGAGGTACTCTTTCGACCTGCTTATCCACACCACCAGCCAATGGGGATAACTTTGAGATTAAGCCCCAGTACATCAACCTTTTACCCAAATTCCACGGACTCGAGACTGAGGACGCTTACGTTTTCATTACCAAATTTGAAAACGTATGCGCAATGATGGGTACGTCATAACTTTCAGTGGATGCTATGCGTCTACGACTTCTTGCATTTACTTTGTGCGATATAGCCGAGAAGTGGCTATATAACACTACCGCACACTCTATTACGAATTGGGAAGAATTCGTCGCTGCATTCCTTAAGAAATTTTACCCAATACAAAAGACAGCTCGAATCCGTAGCGAACTGAATCAATTTGCCCAGCTTCCTACTGAACCATTCTCTAAATGCTTTGAACGTTTCAAGGATCTATTGGTTCAGTGTCCTCATCACGGCATCCCGAGATGGGAACTGTGCCGAATCATTTATGAGGGCATTAACCCAAACACTAAACAGAGCCTTGAAAACATGTGTCAAGGTACTTTTATGACTAAGGATGATGGGGAAGCTTGGAAGTATTTAGAAGAGTTCGCTGAAAAATCACTACAGTGGGAGAGTGGAACCCAACCATTGAATAGGGGTGGCGTACACCAAATAGATGTGTCCATAGGTGTTCGAGCTGAGATAGCAGCAATGCAAAAGAAGCTCGACGCTATGGAAAGCAAATTTTCTGCAGCCTCCCTAAACCCAGTATCGATCCCCAAAACTGTTTGTGGGTGCTGTTCTGATCCGTCTCATTAAACGGAAGAATGTCCATTAAACTCTGCGTTTCAAGGTCATGAGCATTCTAATGCCGCATTTCAAAGACCGAGAAACGATCCATATTCTTCCATGTACAATTAGGGTGGGAGGAATCACCCGAATTTCGCTTGGAACCAAAACCAATCTCAAAACACGGTTCCAAACACGAATCAATTTCAAAGGGTTCTTCCTCCACCACAGCAACCCCTTCAACTCACTCAGCACCCCTATCAGTCACAAAATTTCCAAAATCAGGACAACAATCCTGCACAGTCTAATCCTATGCAGTTGTCCTGTTCTGACGAATTCTCTCAATTAACTCAAACCATGAAATCACTTTTACTAAATTTCATAGAGGTTTCGACTGAGGTTAGATCTTCCTTCAGTGAGATAAAGAAAAACTCAGCGTCCCAAGCTGAGAGTATCAGATCAATGGAAGCTGAAATCGCACGCCTTAAAGCCGAAATGAGTGCGAGAGAAAAAGGGAAACTTCCCTCTCAACCCCTACAGAATCCTGGGCATTACAATGTAAATGCCATCACAACATTGAGATCGGGAAGAGTGCTGAAAAACCATGTTGGGGAGGAAGTTGATGATATTGGAAATCATATCAACACCCCGGCTGAGATCTTTCCACACACACACACTTCTCCTTCTGATCCTTCTTCTTCTACCACACCACCTTCTCGAGAGCCTATTCTCCATTTCCCATTAGGCTCGACACCTGAATCCAACCCTTATAGTTCTCTACAGACAGCCCCCACACCTCTTTTGGGATCTCGTCTACCCCCTCTTCCTCCTCCTATGATGGACCCGGCGCTTATTGCGAAAGCTCCTAACCCGAATCGGTTAAGGGGTAATAGAACGAGTCCTCATATGGAGAAAATTATGGAAATGTTCAAACAGGTTAACATCAACATCCCTCTCCTAAATGCGATTCAACAAGTCCCCGCTTATGCGAAAATTCTTAAGGACTTGTGCACTAGGAAGAGGAAGACCCAAGTGCCAAAGAAGGTCTTCATGGCTAATAATATCAGCACTGCTTTTATTCCCCAGCTACCAAAGAAACGAAAGGACCCAGGATGTCCTACAATATCGATTTCTATTGGGGGTAAAAACATAAATCGTGCACTTTTAGACCTTGGCGCAAGTGTTAACCTACTTCCATATTCTGTCTATGAGCAATTAGGGATTGGAGAGCTGAAACCTGCTCACTGCACTCTCCAAATGGCAGACCGTTCAATCACCAAACCAAGGGGTGAATTAGAGGATGTGTTGATAAAGGTCGGGGAATTTGTTTTCCCTGTAGACTTCATTGTACTTGACACACAGCCTGTAGCAAACCCCCGGGGCCAAATTCCGGTGATTCTGGGTCGTCCTTTCCTTGCCACTTCCAACGCTGTTATAAACTGTAGAAATAGTTCAATGAACTTATCATTTGGAAATATGACCATTGAACTAAATATCTACAAAGTTGGAAGTCAGCCCTCAGAACCCTCTGCTCATATTTTAGATGTGTGCTCTGTCCATGAGATCGCTCCCGATAGTTGTGGAGCTGAGGAACTTTGCTTTACTGATCTCGATGACATTACCACATCTCTGTTTGATTTCACACAAGATCTTAGCGAGGACACTTTTTCTACACTTGAGTCCTGCACTCCTGACTTTTCTCCACCCGAGTCTGTATCTTTCACAGGCTCTGAGCTTCTTTGTAAATCCAAAAATCACTCAATGATCCCTCCTTCTATCATTTCTCCGCCCGAATTAGATCTAAAATTTTTACCCTCTCATCTTAAATATGCTTATTTAGGTGAGAAGGAGTCTTTACCGGTTATAATTTCCGCTTCTCTAGCATTAGAATAAGAGAATGCACTTTTATCGGTATTGAGATCTAACAAAGAGGCGTTTGGTTGGAGTATGGCGGACATCAAAGGGATTAGTCCCTTGATAGTTGAACATCATATACATGTGATGGATGATGCCAGACCAACCCGAGAACCACAGAGACAGTTGAATCCCGTCATGAAGGAAGCTGTGATGAAAGAGATCGTCAAATGCCTAGATAATGGTAATATATACCCCATCTCCGATAGCCAATGGGTGAGTCCTATACATGTCGTTCCTAAGAAATCCGGCATCACTGTTATAACCAATGAGGCAAATGAGTTGATTCAGACACGCGTCCAAACTGGGTGGCGTGTACGTATCGATTATAGAAAACTCAATGCTGCCACGAGGAAAGACCACTTTCCTCTACCATTCATTGATCAAATACTGGAACGCTTAGCAGGACGAGAGTATTATTGTTTTATGGACTGATACTCAGGCTATAATCAGGTCCCCATCGCCAAAAAGGATCAAGATAAAACCACTTTTACTTGTCCTTTTGGTACCTTTGCTTACAGTCGCATGCCCTTTGGGTTATGCAATGCTCCCGCTACCTTTTAGCGGTGTATGATGGGGATATTCTCTGATATGGTAGAGAATTTTCTGGAGATCTTTATGGACGATTTCTCGATTTTTGGGGACTCTTTTTCTGATTGCCTTTCGAATCTGGACGCTGTTCTTACTCGTTGCAAAGAGAAGAACTTAACTTTGAACTGGGAAAAATGCCATTTTATGGTCCAAGAAGGAATTGTTCTTGGACATGTCATTTCACAGAACGGCATTGAGGTTGACAGAGCTAAGATAGATGTCATTCAAAACCTCCCTCATCCCAAAAGCGTCAAAGATATTCGATCTTTCCTTGGCCATGCGGGCTTTTATAGAAGATTCATTAAGGACTTTAGCAAAATTGCTAGACCTTTAACTCTTCTCCTGGCCAAGGATACGACCTTCCATTTTGACTCGGACTGCGAGAAAGCTTTCGACTCACTTAAACACTCACTCACTTCAGCCCCCGTGTCATCATCGCCAAACTGGGACTACCCCTTTGAGCTGATGTGTGACGCATCTGACTTTGCAGTAGGTGCAGTCTTAGGACAGCACATTGAAAAGATGCCACACGTGATATACTATGCAAGTAAGACCTTGAATGATGCTCAAATCAATTATACAACCACAGAAAAAGAAATTTTAGCGGTTGTATTTGCATTAGAAAAATTCAGGCCTTACTTAATTGGCTCACCTATAGTTGTGTATACTGACCATTCCGCTTTAAAACATCTTCTGGCGAAGAAAGATGCAAAAGGTCGACTAATACGTTGGATCCTACTGTTACAAGAATTTGATCTTGTTATCAAAGATAAGAAAGGATGTGAAAACGTAGTAGCTGACCATCTTTCACGCATCTCTTTTTCCCCTGTGACCCTGCCGATCAATGATTCATTCCCTGATGAACAACTCTTGAGCATATCCAATGAACCATGGTTCAGGGATATTGTGAACTATCATGCTACGGGACTGATACCCAGCGATTGGTCAAAACAGGACAAATACCGCTTTCTATCCCAAGTAAAACATTTTTACTGGGACGAGCCCTATTTGTTTAAATATTGTCCTGATCAAATCATTCGCCGGTGTGTCCCGAATGAAGAGTTCAAGAGTGTTCTTTTTTTTTTGTCATGATCAGGCCTGTGGGGGTCACTTCGGTCCTAAAAAGACGGCGGAGAAGGTTTTGCAATGTGGATTTTATTGGCCGACCTTATTCAAGGACGCATTTGACTATTGTAAAACCATTACACAATGTCGGTACACGGGTAGAATCTCCCAGAGGAATGAAATGCCTCAGCAACCCATCTTGGTTGTTGAAATATTCGATGTTTGGGGCATTGATTTTATGGGTCCCTTTCCCAACTTCTTTGGGAATTTGTACATACTACTGGCTGTTGATTATGTCTCAAAGTGGGTGATACCAATTGTTGGAGATAGTGCCCTCAGAGTCAATTATTAGGTCACAGGTACGTGATTGTAATGATTGATGGAGAACCTATCCCGGTAGGACAGTCTTACTCGAGATGATAGTATGCTATCTGGTTTACCTTTATCATCGTGTACTGTTTTAAGTGACCTGACACGTCGCTATTACACGTTGATAGAGCCCTTAGGATTCTTGCTTGACCACCAGCAGTATGAGGGCGATCATATAAGTGGGAGCTGGGGGTCTATAAGCATATCCTTAAAAGGTCCCTAGTCGTGAGAGTTTCGAGACAGGGCATCGATTCTCCATAGTAGACTAGTGTATACAGTCGAGACCCCGACGAGGGGCGGTGGCCGGTCTCACAAGCCACTGGTGTCAGTTGGATCACCTAAGATGTATACAGGTGCTCATTGGGTTATGAGTACACCGGACAGGACTCGCCGGGAACATGCTAGTTGGTCATATACCAGACGTCAGATGGCAGTTCCCTGGTGACATGTGTGCAGGTTAGTTCATCGACCTGGGGATCGTCATTTGTCTCGTGTGAGTTCCCACTGTACTTTGATTACTACCCTACCACGGCTCAAAGGAGTCGTGCAAACAGGTTTTAGTTGGGTACAGTCCCGAGCCACATGGAGACAGTGAGCGTATCTTCAGGGGTTCGTCTCTCCCGGTATTGGGGGTGAGGTCGTGCTGTGTCTAGGAGAGCCATTACACGAAGCCCTCGGCCGAGGCAAGGAGATTTACTGGTAGGTATTCCAGTAGTATCTCAGGGTGTTCTGGGCTACACTCCGACACGACTTGTACCGCTTTTGGGGGTCTGACTTTTACCAACCCCCTAGGCCCGCCATGCGATGCTCATAGACGAACGGACCGGACTGTACGGATATTGTCACTGACAGGCTCAGTAGGGTTGTCAGGCTGAGTTCGCTCACAGACGTCCCTTTTGGTCAATACCTGGTAGCCCGTTATGTATTGGCTTATACCTCCAACGTGCTAGTGGTTAAATCCACAACCAAGGTGTTTACGAGTCTTTAAAGTCCCCCACATTCAGTTACTCAGCTTTCGGGCGAAAGGTTGTAGAGGCCGTATGGAGATATGGCAAGGTCCGATCAGATACGTGCGGTATTGCACGGATCAGGATCGGACAGTTTGTACTATAGGCCGTATGGATATATGGCAGGGTTCGATCAGATACGTGCGGTATTGCATGGATCAGGATCGAACGGATATTACTGGCCGGCTTTGGTTTAAGCCGGATCCTAGTATAGTACAGTGTAGATTTTGTCTCATTGCATTTGTATTTCGGTCGGAATACAAATGCAGGTGTGTATGCACAGTATCGGGGTTTTCCTGTAATTTATTACGGGACCAGTTTTCTGGAGTTGCCAGTTTGCTTTTCGTTTCGGCCGATTTCCTTTGTATCGTTCATTGGCCGAAGATTGGTGGAGGAGGGCTTATTTGCATTGTTGCAAATAAGCATTTGTGGAGGGGGTCTTTGCATATTATCATGTCATGATACTTGTCCCATCATTTGACTTCATAAACTCATCATTGCTTGACTTTCTTTATCATCATGGTTTTGATGATGGTTGTTGATGATGAGAGATGGTTGTTAGTTGAGTGTTGGTTTTGCTTTGTTATCATTGGTTCATATGATAACCATTCCTCTCTCTCTTTTTTGAATGATGAGAATGGCTCCCATTATCTTTTGATTCACACACTTTCACTCTCTTCTTGTTCCTCATTTTGTTTTGGCCGGCCATATGGGAGGGGGCTGTCCAAAATTTTGGGAGTGGGGTTTTTGCTTCATTTCATGTTCCAAAATCCCCAAAGTTCCTCCATATAGTTCTTGTATCTTCCCTCCACCAAAAAGGCAATTCCTACAACCCCAAATGAGACTTCTTCACTACACATTCTACAGCGAATCTTGGGCACGTCGACTAGCCGGCTTCGTGCCCGAGTTGCCTCGGCATTGAGGTGGGAGCCCGTAAAAGAAGTAGGCGATGTGGTGCACTTCCGGCGACGAGGAGGAGACGGGACATTCCGCAGGAGATTGGGACGACGACGAGAAGACCGGAGGACTCGGATCTGTCGGTATATCTCTCTTCCCTTTCTTTTAGTTAGCTAGGACTTGTTAGTGGTTTCGATCCGGGTATTAGTGCGCGGCGGTTTGCCAGTTCAAGAAAATTTAAAGTTTATCACCGCTTCCGCATTTGGCCGTCGGATTGACGGCCGGGGCGCCGCTGTGCACTTACAGTGGTATCAGAGCCTCGCTATTAACTTAGTCTAGCTTGGTTTAATGTGTTTTGCATTTCCGATCGACCAAAATTCCAAAAACCATATTTTGATCACATCAGTTTTCTGTTGGAAATTTTTGGTGTCGAAAATTTTTTCAGGTTGTATAAAATTGATGTGCTAGAAGAAATAAGAGTTCTGTAGAAATTCGATGGACCAATTCCACTACGGGAGCGCGGAACCGCGGCCAAACACCCCTTTGGGCCGCGGTTCCGCCGCACTATGTTGGGTTTGCTGCATCAATTTTCTACAGTCTCTTTCTGGGCTAAAAATAGGGGGTTTGGAATATTAATTTTGGGCCCAGAATTTCTTGATGTGCTACAGTAGTGCTTGGGGCCCACTTGTTATAATTTGATCGATCGGATATTTTAAACACATTTTTCATAGTATTTACATTATATCTGCGACCGTGAATGTCACTTGATCGGTAAATCCGGTCTAACTGCTATAGCCCGGTTAGACGGATTTGCGAACGTGACTTTCACGTTGATGTTCTGTTTTTGCTGTGATGTTGCGGATCGGTCGTGGGGGATAGCCTGGATGCAATGCTAGTACAGTTGTGATTGTATTATGTACATTTGATATTGCGGGGCGAGCGTCCGACATGTGGACTGCCGTCACTGCCTGATTGTATTATTATTTTAGGGCACGGCCACGTAGCGGTCGATGTACCCGTTGTATGTATATTTTACTTTCTGTACTAGGATTGCCCCGCGGAGGGGTGCACGGATAGCCGGGTTCTAGAGGGCAACAAGCCCGCATCTCAAGGCATTGGGACGGAGGGGGCTTCACTCTAGGATTGGCGGGTTATTCGCCGCACTCGTAGGGGGTATAGGTTGACCCAGGAGGGGTGCCCAAGTTGCCGGATTCCGTGAAGTGCTGGGTGGTCCATTCACGGAGCTGAAGGGGGCTGCCTCGCTTCAGGTTTTGGCGGGTGACTTGCCGCGCCCGTAGGGGTCTAGGTTTTCATTGCACAGGCTATCCACATGACCAGGGGAACGTCGGGTTTCAGCGGCTCTGTGAAACCCGGGGATCCCAGATATCTGTATTGTTTCTGTGATGCTGTACATTTCTGTGATGTTGCATTTTTATTCACGCCTTGAGCGAATATAATATATTGGTATATATATTAGTAGATGTTGTATATGTTTTACATCCGCGCTAGTCCAGTCCCCGCTCTGTCGTTAGTTAGCTAACCTAACGAGTAATGACGGGACCCAGTGGCGAATGCGGATGGCATATACGTACATCAGTATATTTTCGTTCTTTTTGGTGTGATCATTTGATGCGACTGTGTTGATTCGGATCAATGCAAGTTAAAAAAAAAATAAATAAATAAAAACAAACCTAATCTGATGTTGTTGGAACACTTTTCAAAAGGCTGTTATTGCAAGGACGTTCACTTTTGTTTTGCATCGTGGTATTCAGTTAGAATATCCTGCTCCTCAGTCGACGAGGCAAGGGCCGAGATCCCTTCACCGGGAGTGACCCCTTGGACAAAATTTTGCGTCAAGGCATTAACTTCACTATAGCCGATTACTTTTGCTTTGCACCGTGGTATTCAGTTGGAATATCCAGCACCCCATTCTACAGGGAAAGAGCCGAGATCCCTTCACCGGGAGTGACCTCTTTGGCGGAAGTTGTCGTCACTATATTTCTAAAAAGCTATCCGTTCCTTCAACGATATCAAGTTCATTACGTTAAAGGTTTTCGCCAGAAACCATTCGTAGCCCTCCGTCGTTTCAGACGGGTAGCACGTAGTATTCATGCTATGTTTGTTGGCCTTCGTCAAGGCATAGTGTATGGTAGCTGCTTGTTACCTTTCTGCTGCATAGATAGATGCGTTGGTTTGGGACAGTCGTATAGCCTTGTTGGCCTTCGTCAAGGGCTTGTACGGGTGGATTCAAATTAACCTGGATAATGACGGGTAGAACTTGACATGTGACTTATGATTTGTTGACCTTCGCCAAGGTCATAAGAGCATGGGGCAGAAATCACATCGGGAGTTTCAAAAGAACTGAAACATGCCAGATATGCACATACCTTCAGGAGTGTGATACCGTGAGCGGATTCCGTCACATTGTCATGCGATGAGAGTTGGATCCCGATTCCCACTGATGAGTTAGTTTACTCCTCGGGTGACCCCGACTAATTCTTCTTTCAGGTTTGGAGGAGAATTTGAGGTACAGTGGGAGGTTTCCAGATTAGATAAATTGGTAACCATTCTGATCTAGGTTAGAGTGCACGCTGAGTGTTTCTCTTCTCTCTCTCTTCGGCAGCGACCATTGACCCGACCCTAAGACTATGACTCAGAGACCAAATTAACCGAACCTTCTTAAACACTGGCTTTTGGATTGTCAGAGTTGCGAACCTCATTGCCACTCCTACTTTTACCCTTTTCTCCAGGACACCCCGTATTACTACGAACGTCCACTTCCATTGGACAAAACCATCGTATGGTTAGATACGAACTCGAAAGAATTTATTCGAGGATGGTTTCCGGTTCTGGAGAAAACGGATAGGATTATTCAGTTGTCTTTTCCTTTTACCTTCTCTCAGGTTGCGAGTACTCCTTGGTTTAGGAGATAGTACACCTATTACGTAAATTGGATAGTCTTCTTCCAAACCTTAGGCTGGTGCCGACCGGTAGGGAATGAAGAAAACCAATTAGCCTAACGATGGTGTACAGAAGGTATTAAGTTCAGACAAAGCAAGGGATTAGTAAGAGGGCAAAGTAAATTGCAACAGATATTCACGACCAAACCAAGTATTCCTTCGCCAATCCTAAAATCACCTTTGTATTTCTCCAGGACACTCCGTATCACTGCGAAGATCCACAGTTTATTGGATACTCCATCGTATGGTTATATACGAACTCGAAAGGAACTTGTTCCAGTTCGGGGATGGATTCTGGTCCAGGAGAAATAGGAATAAGGTTTATTCGGTTGTCTTTTATCTTCACCCTCTCTCATTGCGAGTGTTCCTAGGATTGGGACAGTACACCCATTATGCTTATTGGATAGTCTTCTTCCAAACCATAGGCTTGTGCCGAACGGTAGGGAAGGAAGAAAACCATTTGGCCTAAAGGGGTGTGCAGAAGGTAAAGACTAAAGACATATGAAGGGATTTGGAGAGGTGGCAAAGAATTATACGGTTACAGTCGTGAATCTGGAAGAGGCATTACTAGGAATACCAGGATACCCCAACGAAACATTTCAATGTTTCAGTTTCACTGTGTACTGTTAAAGAAAAACTGATTTCCCAATTAGTCCTTACTCCAGGGTATGTATTTACCAGGTACGATTCTCGCATCTGTATGGTTTTACAGATGATGAGTGGGAGTAAGTTATTGGGAATTGGGTGATCATCCTCATTATATCGGGATTCGTTGTAATCGGTGATATTTGAGGAAATCACCTGGGTTGTTTGCCGATCGGCAAATATTTGGTTTTGAATATCCGCTGTTATGCACCAATTTCAAATTGATATATCTGTACGTCTATTTTCATAGAGTGAGATATACCTTTCTGAAATTATGTCTACGACATTTACCTATATCAGTGGATGGTTAGGTAAGGAGCATTAAACAGCGGTGTAATTCTTCTTAACCATAAGTACAGTTTTCAACCTACGACACACAGTGAATGAGTTATTAGACTCAAAGGACTTATACAGAGTATTGTATGATGTCCAGGGTCCATCAGGACAGAGGGGTTGGTCCTCGTACTATATTCGGTTTACTTATGACTTCTCTAGTTTTTAGACAGGTGTTTCGTGGAAACACAGGGTCCGAATTTGAGAAGTTATAGGTATTTGAATAGAGTAGAGAACCAGGTGTAGCAAGTATCGGGATTCCTCAAAGTGATCGAAGATGTAGATACTTGTGTATGGTATTCAGTTGATAGTAATGATAAAGAGATCTTGCTTCTCTTTCAGGTTACTCATAATTGGAAGCATTCCTAGGTTGAGTAACGCTGATCGGCCTTCTTCCATTTAGTTGACATGCACTGGAGACAGCTGCATGATTTGAATCTGGTTCAATTAAATCAGTGCCTCTGGTCCTATATTGGATATAGAACAGTTCGTATCTTAACGATGTTAAGGTACGGGGAGTTGTCCGGCTTATGCTTAAAACTAGACACTGGACAACTCAAGGCACGTTTCTGTAATGGCTGTTTGTGGGTTGACCCAGGCTATGACGCGGGTTGATTTTCTACCATCTGGATGAACAATAGCAATATTGTTCTAGACTCGCCACAGTTTTAATAAAAATGGATTTTTTCAGAAAACAGTAGTGGGAGTATGGTAGAACTGGAAGTGATTCCAGAACCACAAACGATTACTGAAGATTTGATAGGAACCTAAAGATTCAATCTGGATTGACATTCCATTGGCCACTCCGCAGATACGGTGAGTAACTTCAGGCACCCGAGAGGTACTACGGTAGCCTCAAGGACGGTGACAGGGAAGTTCTTGTTTACCCGCAATTGCCATTGCTGTTGTTCCAGGTTGCGAGACCCGGCGGGAGGATGAGTATAGCGTCATTCTAAACTAGGTTTAGAATTGTACGTGTATATGACTCTGCCAGAGGGTTGTCGTAGTCAGTGGGAGCAGCGGAAGCATTGGTGGACAGGTAGCTTATGTCTATTTATAGACTAAAGCAGATATAGCGGAGATAGATCATCTATTTCTGACATGACAGTCATAGGTTTGACTTCATCAGAATAAGGGATGGATCTGTTGAGAAGGTAGTAGGGTGTGATATCCTGGTATTTGGATGACATACACAAAGTAGGAAAAGAAACTCCTATACTACAATCGGTTATATTTTGGTCGTCACACAGTGGTTTCTCCACAAAGGAAATGGATTTTATATCAGACATACTGGTTACTAGATCTATGGTTTTAGATCTAGATTTGGGTAGTCTCCCAATCTGGGTACTCAGACAGAATTCTAAGAGTATTTAGAATGAACGACTCCTGGCACGGTATCATACCTGCAGGTGATGGAGTCACCCTCTCTAAAGGTGTCTTACAGACTAAAGCGGAGAGGGATGTGCATGATTGGCAGATCACTTGCTCAGGCAATTGAGTCAATCATGAGATGTCAAGTACCACACCAGATGTTGTTCTTGCACTAGATGCAATAAGTTGATATTGATCCAATCCTGGAGAAACAGTCGGAAGCAGTTTTAGAACATAAGTGGATGTTCTAGGGATATGATAACGACAGCCTCATTCGGGAGACAGTTATCATTCCAGGCTTCCAAGGTGACTTGGACGACAGGAAGGTTGTCAGAGTTATAGTTTTTCCTTCTGACGAGGGGCAGTATTTTGGACAGGTGATCCAAGGCAATACTGAGGGAGGCATGGCGCAGGATACTTATTAAGTTCAGTTGACGATACAGTATAAGAAGTTTGGATTTAGAGTTCATTTATGAGCTATGTCCCATCAGATATCCAGACACATTCTAAGACAGGTATTGCTCATTTCGGGAGATGGGTTTCTCCGCGAACTTGAGATATAGAGAGACATTGAAAGAGACAACAAAGAGGATCCACTCACTGAGGCTATTCCTCGAACGCAATAGTTTCGCAAACGAGCTTTGTGAGACTGACTAGTAGAGGAGTTGGGTGTTCGGTATCACACGGGCTGTGAGTATGCGACATCGCAATAATTAGCCTTGAGTGCAAGTGGGAGATTGTTGGAGATAGTGCCCTCAGAGTCAATTATTAGGTCACAGGTACGTGATTGTAATGATTGATGGAGAACCTATCCCGGTAGGACAGTCTTACTCGAGATGATAGTATGCTATCTGGTTTACCTTTATCATCGTGTACTGTTTTAAGTGACCTGACACGTCGCTATTACACGTTGATAGAGCCCCTAGGATTCTTGCTTGACCACCAGCAGTATGAGGGCGATCATATAAGTGGGAGCTGGGGGTCTATAAGCATATCCTTAAAAGGTCCCTAGTCGTGAGAGTTTCGAGACAGGGCATCGATTCTCCATAGTAGACTAGTGTATACAGTCGAGACCCCGACGAGGGGCGGTGGCCGGTCTCACAAGCCACTGGTGTCAGTTGGATCACCTAAGATGTATACAGGTGCTCATTGGGTTATGAGTACACCGGACAGGACTCGCCGGGAACATGCTAGTTGGTCATATACCAGACGTCAGATGGCAGTTCCCTGTTGACATGTGTGCAGGTTAGTTCATCGACCTGGGGATCGTCATTTGTCTCGTGTGAGTTCCCACTGTACTTTGATTACTACCCTACCACGGCTCAAAGGAGTCGTGCAAACAGGTTTTAGTTGGGTACAGTCCCGAGCCACATGGAGACAGTGAGCGTATCTTCAGGGGTTCGTCTCTCCCGGTATTGGGGGTGAGGTCGTGCTGTGTCTAGGAGAGCCATTACACGAAGCCCTCGGCTGAGGCAAGGAGATTTACTGGTAGGTATTCCAGTAGTATCTCAGGGTGTTCTGGGCTACACTCCGACACGACTTGTACCGCTTTTGGGGGTCTGACTTTTACCAACCCCCTAGGCCCGCCATGCGATGCTCATAGACGAACGGACCGGACTGTACGGATATTGTCACTGACAGGCTCAGTAGGGTTGTCAGGCTGAGTTCGCTCACAGACGTCCCTTTTGGTCAATACCTGGTAGCCCGTTATGTATTGGCTTATACCTCTAACGTGCTAGTGGTTAAATCCACAACCAAGGTGTTTACGAGTCTTTAAAGTCCCCCACATTCAGTTACTCAGCTTTCGGGCGAAAGGTTGTAGAGGCCGTATGGAGATATGGCAAGGTCCGATCAGATATGTGCGGTATTGCACGGATCAGGATCGGACAGTTTGTACTATAGGCCGTATGGATATATGGCAGGGTTCGATCAGATACGTGCGGTATTGCACGGATCAGGATCGAACGGATATTACTGGCCGGCTTTGGTTTAAGCCGGATCCTAGTATAGCACAGTGTAGATTTTGTCTCATTGCATTTGTATTTCGGTCGGAATACAAATGCAGGTGTGTATGCACAGTATCGGGGTTTTCCTGTAATTTATTACGGGACCAGTTTTTTGGAGTTGCCAGTTTGCTTTTCGTTTCGGCCGATTTCCTTTGTATCGTTCATTGGCCGAAGATTGGTGGAGGAGGGCTTATTTGCATTGTTGCAAATAAGCATTTGTGGAGGGGGTCTTTGCATATTATCATGTCATGATACTTGTCCCATCATTTGACTTCATAAACTCATCATTGCTTGACTTTCTTTATCATCATGGTTTTGATGATGATTGTTGATGATGAGAGATGGTTGTTAGTTGAGTGTTGGTTTTGCTTTGTTATCATTGGTTCATATGATAACCATTCCTCTCTCTCTTTTTTGAATGATGAGAATGGCTCCCATTATCTTTTGATTCACACACTCTCACTCTCTTCTTGTTCCTCATTTTGTTTTGGCCGGCCATATGGGAGGGGGCTGTCCAAAATTTTGGGAGTGGGGTTTTTGCTTCATTTCATGTTCCAAAATCCCCAAAGTTCCTCCATATAGTTCTTGTATCTTCCCTCCACCAAAAAGGCAATTCCTACAACCCCAAATGAGACTTCTTCACTACACATTCTACAGCGAATCTTGGGCACGTCGACTAGCCGGCTTCGTGCCCGAGTTGCCTCGGCATTGAGGTGGGAGCCCGTAAAAGAAGTAGGCGATGTGGTGCACTTCCGACGACGAGGAGGAGACGGGACATTCCGCAGGAGATTGGGACGACGACGAGAAGACCGGAGGACTCGGATCTGTCGGTATATCTCTCTTCCCTTTCTTGTAGTTAGCTAGGACTTGTTAGTGGTTTCGATCCGGGTATTAGTGCGCGGCGGTTTGCCAGTTCAAGAAAATTTAAAGTTTATCACCGCTTCCGCATTTGGCCGTCGGATTGACGGCCGGGGCGCCGCTGTGCACTTACAGAAGCCATTCCATGTCGCACTAATGACAGGAAAGTTGTCATTAAGTTCTTGAAAGAGAATATCTTTTCGCGATTTGGACACCCACGCGCTAACATTAGCGATAATGGGACACATTTCTGCAACAGGTCTTTCGAGGCTCTGATGCGGAAGTACTCAATTAACCACCGACTTTCTACACCCTATCATCCCCAGACAAGTGGGCAGGCTGAAATCTCAAATAGACAAATCAAACTTATCCTGGAGAAGACCGTTGCTAAGAATAGAAAAGACTGGTCGACCAAACTGACGGATGCTCTTTGGGCATTCCGAACTACATATAAGACCAACTTAGGGATGTCTCCATATAGGACAGTGTTTGGGAAAACATGTCACTTACCTGTCGAGATAAAGCATAAAGCATTGTGGGCTATTAAGGAAATAAATTTTGATCTAAACCAAGCCTGCAACTTTCGGAAGCTGCAAATAAATGAGCTAAGCGAACTCCGCGATGAAGCTTATGATAACGCTGTAATCACAAAGAATAGGACTAAGGTTTTTCACGATAAAAACATTTTGAGGAAAACATTTTCACAAGGTCAACAAGTCCTTCTTTATGATTCACGATTGCACCTTCACGCGGGTAAGCTTCGATCTCGATGGAAGGGACCTTTTATTTTGCGGTCTGTATACCCGCACGGGGCAGTAGAGGTAGAAAATGTTCAAAACGGCACATTTTTTAAAGTGAATGGACATAGACTAAAACCGTATTTTTCCACTGACCCCACGGAGGAGCTCTTGTTCTTATAAGAGCCAGTTTATTTGGACTAAAATTCCTCCGTCTCACCTTCATATCCTGTATATCATTGCATCATCTTTTGAATGGAGGTGAGTGAAAAGAGTAAGTTTGGGGGAAGTTCTTCACTTATATATTTTGCCCCCACTAATAATTCCCCCCAGGCTTACAGGTTTTGTAGGTATAGCGGTTGGCAACAGTGAGGACACTGTTGAAAACAAGTTTGGGGGAGGTTTGTGCTTATTTTTGCATCATTTGCATAAACACAAAACATTTTTTAAAAAAAAATCTATAAAAATTTAAAAATTTTCAAAACCCATAAAAAATTAAAAATTTTCAAGTATAAAAATAATTTTAATATTTACACTTTTTTGTACATAAATAAGATAATAAAAGTTTAGATAATGAAAAATTACATCCATGAGATTAGAAAAATTTAAGAAAACTAAGAAAATTAGAAGTTTTCTTATACGAACTAGTAATAAGTAGTTATGAGCCGTTGTCCCATAGGTTAGTAAGATGAAAGACGTCACTAATCTGAGGATAAAAATAAGTCTGAAAAATAGTTTCTATTCTGGAAGCCAAACATTTTGAACGTTGCTACCCTGCTATTCGCACTTACAGACGTCTTGAAGCCTGGGATAGTAGAGGATACCTTGAAATGCTCTTGCCTTAAAGCCGATGTATGAAGGAAACAAAAAAAATGAAGAAAATATAAAGTGGTGAGAAAAATGGACGCTGGTTTTGTTATCACCGAGGGCAATAAAAAATGTATAGCGACGGTGCCTCTTCACCTTGTGCCCTAAGGCCAACTGGTCTGGGAGTCACTGCTATGCCTGAGGTGGTGCAAGACGAGGAAAATACACCAAGTAAGCAAGCACAGGAGTAATCGGTCGGTTAGTACCTCAAGAAGTATTAACGGTCGCATGAAAGTGTGTGAGCAATCTCATCTAAATATTCATTAATTAAAAAGTACCGAGGCTGATGGGCAAGAGTATGATAGCTTGAATTGAAATCTCCGGGTGTAGGGATGTCTTTATACACACGCAGAGTTATATGATCGATGTTTGGAAGAAAGATAGGAATGAAGAATAAGACGATGTTTTATTGAGGGAGGACGTCATTTCCGACATCTTTTCATGACCATTAAGATAGGGCTCATGACAACCGAAAAGCTAGCTTAGTTGGAAACCCTAATTTTCGAAGCTTTTCTTTTACAATTCTTTTCTTTAAATGTAATATTCATGATCTTTCTTTTATTATTGGATTTTGTGGGTGCAATCCGCTGAAAACCCTCAGTAGACAACACTCCTCCTACTAGGGATACCTAGAGGTTTAAAGGCTTGTTGCACGTACTCAGTGCAATCGTGTTGCCTACGAACGTGTGCTAGTTAGTTTTTCTCTTTCTTTATTTTCTCCTTCTCTTTTTAATAAAAAGTTCGCTCGAGACGATCGAAATTAAGTTTGGGGGAATTTGATTAGTCAAAAATATTGTATTTTTAACACGGCAATTTCCCTATCATTTGCACTCATTTAGAAGTATACGGTATTCATATTTCACATATTAGCAAATCAGTTGTAAAATATCAGATTACATGTGTTAGACCTTAAAACCGGCTTTTCTAGGGAAATTGACTACATTTCATGGCATCGCATCATCCCTATATTGAGCAACACTTGTTTTGAGATCTGTGCAGGAAAATCCAGAAGAAAGGCCAAAATTTACATGGTACCGATCAAACATGACGCCAACTCAATGATTTGGAATCTACTATTGATGTAAAGGGAATTCAGGAATTCAATATATCACAAAATACAGAGAAGGACATCAGAAGCTAATACATGAAGTTCGAAGCCCTAAGTCACCTACTTGGCCGCGGAACCGCGGCCTAAGCCGCCTTGTGCCGCGGTTCCGCGGTGGCTTGTCGACATCACCACTTCAACTTTGCACCACAACTCTTCCCTGTATGCCTATAGCTCAGAATGACACAACAAATTCCAGAAAGCCCCAGAAGCTTCTGCCAGATCAGCAAACCCTTGGAGCTACACTAAACTAGCATATCATTCTAGAAACATCTCCTTAAACCCTAGCTTAAACCCTAAGCTAAGCCTAACTAACTAATTCTAGAAGTCTTTCAACAAACTTTTGGAGGGAACTTCTATTTCAAACTCAAGGCTTCGGGTTTGGGAGATCTATAAATAAGACCCTAGGCTCACTTGTAAAAAAGGAGACTTGATCCCCAATTTTAGTATCAATCTAGATCCATTCACTCTCATTCTTCATCTTCTTCCACAAGTCTAGTGAGAAGACTTGTGTGAAACCCTAACCCTAATTCCAATCAAAAGCCAAGATCCCGAGTACCCCATCAAGCAAGAAGCCCTGCAACCTTTTATGAGCGAAGCCGATCTTCAACAGAGCAAGTGGTCCAAGCCGATCCGCGACTCACGGAGCCGAGCGACGCCAGATCGACAATTTAGTTCTTCCTCTTGTAGTTCTTGAGCGACTGTAATCAAATTGTTGATATAAATAAAAGGTGATATTCTTTTATCTTGTTTTCTTTAAATTCTTGCATCATGATTCAATCTAAATTTCTAGCTGTAATTCTTGTTGTGATGTTTGAGTAATACTCCGCTCGTCGAGGAGTCGAGACGATCAATAGAATGATGATGTAATATATCTTAAATCGATTCTTGAGTCCTACGAGTTTTGTAAACCCTAGCATGTTCAAGAATCGACGACCCAATTCGTTGCGATGCTTTCTTGATTGATATCGCTCGAGATTGGGGAGTTACGATCGTTTCTTGAAATTGCTAAAGGCTAGAATGTGAATGATATCAACGAAAGAACAAGGGTTAAATGCTGAAACCTTAGTTTCACGAGAAAGCCCTAACTCTCGTCGATCATCATCGATCTAGTATCAATTCTTCGAAGGAAAATAGCACGATATCTTGAGATTACATCACGTTTATAGATCCGATCGATTCCTACGAGCCTCATTTAGATTCTTGACATTTGGTTGGAAATATCATCGAAACCCGATTCTCGATTATTTATCAGTTTGTTGATTCTTGATTAGATTAGTGACACCTGAATCAATCGATAAAATCTTGAATCATGTTTTCGTTTCTTTTCGATTAACTTTTCAATTCAAACAAAGCAAATATAGAAACGAATTGCACAATCCCTGTGGACAATCCGCACTCGCTTACGATCTACAACCGACACCGTAATTGATTGCGGTCAAATATAATTCTTTGATTGTGATTCTATACATTTTCTAATTACCGACACACAAAGAAATGAACAATCAAATGGCGCCGTTGCCGGGGACTACTTGATTTGATAAACACAATCGGAAATCTATAACAATCAGGTGCGTATGCATAGTTGATTGAGACAGAGGGAGAGGACTTTGATTAGGGTTAATGCCCATTGTCATTTTATTAACCCTAATGCTTATGTGTGTTTTATGATTAATTGATATTAGTTATATATATAATTGTGCATGGTTAGGGTTGTTGACCTTTTGACCATTCTTGACTTGTTGGCCTAGGTTGACATTTTGACCATCATCATTCCATATAAAAGATGCTCTTTCATCCTTGCAATTAGCATTAAATATGAAATGATAATGGTCTTGTCTTGATTAAGCCATGACAATTATCTTGCTAATTATCAATTTACTTAATTCACACATATATGTGAGAATGGATTATTATTCTCTCATTCTATCATATGCTTTCTCTCTCTTGCTCTTCCTCTCCCTCAAGCTCTCCCCTCTCATATGTTGAGAAACACTTGAGCTTGAGCTAAACCTTTCCAAAGTAGTCTCTACTCTCATCTAAGGTCCTAGGATTAGCACTTCTAGCACCTTAGTTACTTCTAGCTTGGAGTTGAAGCCAAAGGTTGAGGCTCTCGGGTGGATCCTTCTTCGACTAGAGAAGGCGATAAGGTGATCTCTTTCTTCCACTCCAAGGAGCAAGGAGAGAAGGACATAAAGCCCAAGGTATAACCTTTATACCCTATAGCTAAATCTAGTTAGCTTTTAGTTAGTTTTTGTTTAGCAAAGATCCTTCTTTAATTAGTCCATGTTGCCTAGCATGATAAAAATCCGATTTTTATTCCGTTTTCCGCCTCCCCGCAAACACCGGGGTGGGCAACGTGGACTTACAGTGGTATCAGAGCCTAACTAAACATATACTAGCTAGTTAGTAAAGTGTACAGAAGTTCGATCGAAAAAAATCGCAAAACTAAAATTACAAAACCCTAAGTTTCTGTTGAAATTTTTTCTGCTCAAAAAATAAAAAATCATACTTCAAAAATCGGCTCAGGGTTTTCTGAAGAAGCACACCAAATACGGTCAAGTGAACAGTTCAAAGCGCGGCGGTTCCGCGGCAAAGGCATGCCTATTGCAGCGGAACCGCGGCCGTTTTGACTCTGTTCTGGACCGGGTTTGGTGCAGTATTCTTATGGTAAGGTTTTGGGATTTTTAAGATGGTTTATTTGTGCCCAGATTTTTCAGAAAAGAAATTTGTTTTTGGTGGCCTATAAATCCGTATTTTTTTGATCGAACTTCACTATACTTTGACTAATGGGTTATATCTGTGATGTTTATATGTATTGAACGTCTGCTAATCGCTATAAGTCGATTAGTGGGGGTTATGCATATCTGTGATCTGTGTTTGTTGATGGTATGTGTATATGAATGCGTTGGATTGTCGCGGGTGAATAGCCGGAGTGGATGTGAGATGAGTGTTTCTTTTTCTTTCATTCATGTAATATGTAAATTGATGTAATATTATTTGTTTGGCCGCACAACCGGGTCGGGGTTGTAGCCGTCATTGTATAATTCTTTTTACTGTTTTTCTTCTAGGATAGACCCATGGAAGGGGTGCACAAACTACCGGGTATCTCGAAGTACCGAGTGGCCTACTCACGGTGTTGACGGAGGTTGCTTCGCTTCGGGTAATTGGCGGGTAGTTTGCCGCACCCGTAGGGGTCTTGGTTGGGGTATTGGCTATTCACCGCGACCGTGTAATCCGCTTTTCGTTGCAGGCTCGAACGGATTGCGGATTCCTAGTATATCCAATGTATTCATCTGTGATCTGTAATGTCTATCATTGCTATATATTTATATATGATAACTATTTAGGCGTTGCTTATGTTTTACAGCCGCGCTAGCCCAGCCCCCACTCTGTCGTTAGTTAAGTAACCTAACGGGTGATGACGGGGCCCCGTGGCGAATGCGAATGGCGTAAGCGTACATCATATTTTGGTTGTTTTCTGCAATGGTAGGATTAAATGATGGGACGCATTAAAAGAACTAATGCAAGAAAATAAACCAAGTAAAACTCGATTGGAACACTTTGAAAACCACTCGGTTCTTTTTAAAAACTAAACATTTAAACGCGGAGCTTGAACCACTCCTTTTAAAAGCTATCTCGTTCCATCGATTATATCAAGTTCACTACGTTCACGGTTTCACCAAAACCATTCGTATCCCTCCGTCATTCCACATGAATGGTCAAAAAGTATTAAAGCTATGTATTTTGGCCAAAGTCAAGGCATGGTGATTGGTAGCTATTGGGTATTCATGTGCAGCATAGGTAGATGCGTTGGTTTGGGACAGTCGTGCTGCCATTTTGGCCAAAGTCAAGGGTAGGTACGGGTGGGTCCAAATTAACCAGGAAAATGACGGGTAGAACTTGACATGTGACTTATGATATTTTGGCCAAAGTCAAGGTCATAAGTGCATGGGGAAAAAATCCACATCGGGAGTTTCATAAGTACTGAAACTTGCTAGCGCTGCATACCATTTGGAGTGTGATGATTCTTGTAGGATTCCTTCAGTTTTATCACGCGATGATATTTGGATCCCGATCCTACTGTGAGTATATGCTACTCCTCGGGAAAACTCTCACTTAACGATCAATGCTATAAACCTAGTAGGTGTCTAGAAAGGTGTAACACTTTGAATTTCCGTTTGAATGTCCTTCGTGATGATTAGTGATCGTATGTGTTATTATATATGTGTTTATAGGATCATTAGTTATATTTAGTAGTGTTAGCATATTGGGAATTTTCTTGTGTTAGTGCACACTTGCACACTTAGTCATTTTTGAGACTTAGGGTTTTTGGTAGCATGTTAACCATTTTCTTGTGTTGCATGGTTGTTATTTTCCCCACCATTTTAATCTAAACAAAACCCCATTTTATAATTCAAATCCTAATAAACAAATGAGCATGGTGTTAGGTAGAAAAAAAATTGACTTTTGACCCATTTCCTTCTCTTCCCTCTCTCTCTTCTCCTCACTTCAGAAATTCTGGAAAATCCAGCAGAAAAACCTTGGTTTCCTTCATCCTTTCCTCTCTTTTTCACTTCTCCTTGATTCCCAAACAAATCCTACATAAAAACAACACATTTTCATCACAAAACCTTAGGAAAAGTGAGCTTTTGAGGTGTTTGAAGCAAAATCTGCATACTTGAGGGAAAAGCTGGAACTTTTGGTTTTTCTAGGGCCTTTTGAAGGTATAAATCTCACTCCTAGCACCCTATCTCCTTAACTTGCATGTTTAGTTTCAAAATATCACCTTTTTGTGCAATTTTAGTGCTATTGAAGGGATTTAGTGTTAATATGTTAAAGTTTATGTTGTTGTGGCTTGATTAGCTTGTTAATGAGTTATTAGTGTGGGTTTAGACTTAGGTTTGTTTCAGATTTCAGAAAAATACCCTAAAGTTTGATTTTTGTGCAAAAGTGTGGATTTTAACTAGAAATAAGGCTCTGTAGGATCTGCTGCTACCCGAGATATTTCAGAGTGAAACTAGATGTTACTGTAGCATGTATGGGGGGTATAGAGTGCACACACCAAACCTGGGAGCCCAATTCCCATGTGAGGCCGCCGAAATAAGCATTCTGGCCGCAAATTGCGGCCAGATGGGGGAGTTTTGGGTTGGGGTTTGGGGTGTTGGTGTCTGCTGCTATGTGGGTTATTTTGGTATATATAGTTTTGCAATATATTTCCTGTATCAAAATCTGGAGCAGAATACCTATTTTCCCGTATTTTTAGTCTTCGCGACACGCGTGATATGTGTTTGTGGGTTTTGGGTTTCTGCGTATCGCGACGCGTCGGAGTGGCTTCAGGCGCGTAATCACACGTTTTAGCGTATCGCGCACACGCGCGCTTAGTTCACGACACGAGTTACTAGTTCCGCCTTAATGTCGTGTTTGTGTGACTTCAAGCTTATGTATGATGTATTGTGTAATTCTAGGTTCGCAGGCGAATACGACGGACGCCGCGCAGAAGGGGAAACAAGTTGTTGGCTATACCTAGCGAGAGACTACGGTGAGTAGATTTAACATCTATGGGGATATCGCCCGCATGGCGTTCTACGTCAGGGCTGATAGGACCTTATAGATATATTCACATACATTGACTGTTCATGGCTACTATTTAGTGCATACTGCATTCCTTGCTATATGGTTATAAACTAGAATTGATAGAACACCGCACCATTACTAACGGTCCATGTTGCACGAGCACTATCCTGCATGTTACACACACACCGTTAGTAATTGCCATGGCACTCACACAGTAGAATTTACATCGGATCATTATATTATAGCCCATCTATATGTGACATGACATGATGTTCATACTTGATGCATATATCACATCGGATCATTATATTGTAGCTCATCTATCTATCTGTGACTTGACATGATATTTATATTTGATGCACATATCATATCGGATCATTGACTTGCATATTGATTTGGATTGAATGTGATTTCTGGATTTGGGAACCGTGGCTATTTCAAATATGTAATCATTTAAAAACCCGGTTCCCTTGATATGATATTTCGGTGCGTCCACCATGTGTTTCCTCGGTGCTAGAGTGATATATGTGAACCCGAATCGAGGAGCTGGTTGAGGCCGATTACGGGTACTTGATGGACCCGGTATGCTACCCCGGGGCGAGAACGGTTTCGCTGTGTGGTAGACGGTGAGCCTGGCAGAGGGACTACTACCTACCGGTGATTGGTTGGACCTGACAGTTATCCGGAGGATACTGATCAGAGTCGATAGATGGATGCGGGGTGATCCGTACTGCCGTGGTCGAGGGCCGATACCGCAGACGGAGCCCATGGGCTGACCTGGACTGATGGGGCCCGATGGATAAGGATTTGCGTGTCGATGCTAGACACGAGTATTTATGATATTTGGGTGCCGATGTTGGGCACTCGGGATTCTCAGAGATGTACAGGATTTGAGGGCCGATGAGAGTCCCGGCGCCTGAGCTATTTGGTGGATCTGGGTGCATTGATGGACACCGATTATATATTCCACGATGACATTCCGTGTAGATGTTATATTGCCCATGCTCAGCATTTATTACTATAACTCATCCTGTAGTTATATTACCTGATAGAGCACTTGCATGATTATTGCACATGCTGCTTATCACATATTGATATCCTCTGTTGGCATATGATAGAGTAGCGCAGTACGTGCATGCTCGCGATTACCTTTATATGTTATCTCTATTCACGAGTTGGCAACTCACCCCCGTTGTGCCACAGTGTTTGCAGGTTGCCCTTCGGAGTAGTCGCGGTAGGCTGCGCTTGCATCTTTTGACACAGATACCCCCATAGTTGGTGTACTAGCTCTTTTGCTAATAGGTGGGTTTTATGCGGTATCTGTTTATCTTTCAGTTATGTACATTGTTGTATCTAGTATTCTCCATATACCATGTATGTATTTGACTTAGAGACAGTGTGAGGACGGTGATGTATTTTATTTGTATTCTGGTGTCGAGCTCATTGTGAGCCGACTTTCTTATGCAGTTTTATTCTATCTGTGTTGTTCCCACTTGTGGATCTTGATCTTCGCTACGGCGTCGTATATTGCTACCTTGGTGTTTGTTACTTAGATTTCTTACATGTTTGTAAGTGCTTTCATTTCTTTAAACTTATAACACTCTATACTTTTACTGGTTTGATTTCTGGGTTTTCGGTTCACTTAGTCGCGTTACGCCTGTAGACGTTGCGTGGTTAAGTGCCGGTCACGGGCCAAAATTTGGGTCGTGACAAAGTTGGTATCAGAGCGTAGGTTTTATCTTTCGGAGTGTAGGATGACCCTGGTATGATGGAGTAGGTAGCTGCAGCAGGGTAGCGTAGCGTGTGTATGTTCCGCGGCATACTCATGAAACGGTACTCCGCCTATGCGACCTTAGGAATTGTTGATTTAAATTCCTTCTTGAGTAGATACATTCTTGCAATTCGATTTCTGTATCTTTATCGAATCTTATTGTTCCTTTCAGCCATTATGCCGCCAAAGACTACGAGGGCGCAGAGAGCGGCCGCGAGGGCCGAGATTCGAGTTGACTCGTCGGAGACGAGGACTGATCCGGGTAGTACACCGGTTGTGCCCGAGCAGGCTGTTCCTGCGGTGACAGATCAGATTGCTATGTCAGGGGCTGGTGTGCAGGAGATACGCCAGACGATGGGATCCAGCATGCAGGAGATGCGCCAGATGATGGGATCTCTAGTTGAGACACTTCCAGCGCAGCGACCAGAGGTAGTTCCACCCGTTGTAGAGACCGCGGTGGTACCCACAGTTCAGGCAGTTGCACCTGCGACTATAGAGGTTATTACAGTATCGCTGTCAGAGTTTATGAGGCTGAAGCCTCCGGTCTTCACAGGCACCGATGTGGCCGAGGACCCACAGTCTTTCATTGATAGGATGGCGCGGATATGTCGTTCACTTAGATGCGCAGATGCGAGATGGGTTGAGTTCACGAGCTTTCGCTTGGAAGGTCTTGCGCAGAAATGGTGCGAATCAGTCGAGAAGGGTAGAGCAGCAGGTCTTCCTCCTATGACCTGGACAGAGTTCGTGGCGCTATTCCTTGCCCGCTTTCTTCCCCTAAGTGTCAGAGATGCTAGAGCACGCAGGTTCGAGTCCTTACGCCAGACGCCAGAGATGTCAGTAGCAGAGTATGACGTGCTGTTCACCGAGCTATCAGTTTATGCTCCGTACTTAGTGGCTACCGAGGAGTTGCGAGTCAAGAGATTTATCCGAGGCTTGCTTACACCACTATTCCTTGCTATCAGCGCGCAGCATTACGAGACATACGCAGCAGCAGTAGATGCAGCATTATTAGTTGAGGAGCGCCTTGCTGAGACTTCGGCAGTCCCAGAGTCGAAGAGAGTTTGTGCAGATACGTCAGTGCAGAGACGGCCTTTTCGGCGTCGTGACAGGCACCTTGCAGGTGGCAGAGAACCGAGGCGAGGCCGGTTATTTAGCTCCTATCCCCAGGAGGGTCAGCGACCATCATCGGGATGTTACCGTTGCGGGAGTTCTTATCATCGTGTGCGAGATTGTCCTGAGGTACCCCGGAGTGAGGCGGCAGCAACGCATGTTATATTACCACCTTCACCACCCCAGACGGCATTGCCGATAGTACCTACTGTTACTCCGCGGCAGACGCATGCACAGAGAGGTCATGGTCGCGGAGGATTTGTTCATGGAGGACGAGGTGACCGAGGCAGAGGGCAGCCAGCGGCCGGCAGGGGACAGTTAGTTGCAGGTGGAGGACAGGCACGAGTTTTTGCTTTGACGCATCAGGACGCGCAGGCGTCCAATGCGGTGGTCTCAGGTATCCTTCCTGTATGTTCGGTTGATGCACACGTGTTATTCGATCCCGGATCCACGCACTCGTACGTATCCACACACTTTGTGCCGAGTTTGGGTAGAGAGTCCGGTTTACTTGACCAGCCGCTTGTTGTGACTACTCCTGTGGGAGAGTCGTTTGTTGCTAGGCACGTGTTCCGATCCTGTACCGTCCGTATTGGCGAGAGAGAGTTGCCTGTCGATTTGATCCTTCTTGAGATGTTGGACTTCGATGTTCTTTTGGGCATGGATTGGTTAGCCACGTGCTATGCTTCTGTTGACTGCCGCGAGAAGACAGTTCGATTTTGTTTTCCCGGCAAGTCGGTTGTTGTTGTGTTGGGGGACCGTGGTGCCACCCCTCACAGTTTGATTTCTTCTTTTCACGCTGGACAGCTTTTGCGGAAGGGATGTCAGGGATTTCTCGCCTATGTTTGCGATACTAGAGCTACAGAGGTTCCGATGGATCAGGTTCCGGTAGTTAGCGAGTTCCCTGATGTGTTCCCTGACGAGCTTCCTGGGCTACCGCCCGAGCGTGATATTTCTTTCTGTATTGATTTGGTTCCTGGCGCGGGGCCTATTTCTGTACCGCCTTATCGGATGGCCCCGGCGGAACTTAGAGAATTGAAGGGTCAGTTGCAAGATTTGCTAGATAAGGGACTTATTCGACCCAGTGTTTCTCCTTGGGGTGCTCCAGTCCTGTTTGTCAAGAAGAAGGACGGCAGTATGCGTTTGTGTATCGACTACCGCCAGCTGAACAGGGTGACAGTGCGGAACCGGTATCCTTTACCACGCATCGACGATTTGTTCGACCAGCTTCAGGGGGCAGGATATTTTTCGAGGATCGATTTGCGATCGGGCTACCATCAGCTGCGGGTTCGACAGGAGGACATTCCTAGGACAGCCTTCCGCACACGTTACGGCCATTACGAGTTCTTGGTGATGTCATTCGGACTCACCAACGCGCCAGCAGCATTTATGGACTTGATGAACCGCATTTTCCGGCCGTATCTTGATCTGTTCATCATAGTGTTCATTGACGATATCTTGGTGTATTCTCGGAGTAGAGAGGAGCATGAGCAGCACCTGCGGATTACACTGCAGACCTTGAGAGAGCATCAGCTTTTCGCCAAATTTTCAAAGTGTGCTTTCTGGCTAGACAGCATAAACTTCTTGGGGCACATGATTACACGAGATGGTATATGTGTCGACCCGAGGAAGATCGTGGCAGTTCGTAGTTGGCCTAGACCCACGTCCGTGATGGAGGTTCGCAGCTTTCTAGGGCTGGCAGGCTATTACAGGCGATTTGTGCAGGACTTCTCTTGCATTGCTACACCTTTGACCGGGTTGACCCGAAAGGGAGTTCGCTTCGATTGGACGGAGGAGTGTGAGCACAGTTTCTAGCAGCTACGGGCTCTACTGACTACGATGCCAGTGCTATCATTGCCTTCAGGATCAGGCGGATTTGTGGTCTACTGTGATGCTTCACGAGTGGGGCTGGAGTGCGTTTTGATGCAGCATGACAGGGTGATCGCGTATGCTTCACGGCAATTAAAGAAACATGAACAGAATTACCCCACTCATGATCTGGAGATGGCTGCAGTGGTCTTTGCATTTAAGATCTGGCGACATTATTTGTATGGAGAGTCATGCCAGATATTCACTGACCACAAGAGCTTAAAGTACATATTTCAGCAGCGAGACCTGAACCTTAGACAGCGCCGATGGATGGAGTTGGTAAAAGACTACGATTGTGAGATCTTGTATCACCCGGGCAAGGAGAATGTAGTGGCGGATGCTTTGAGCAGGAGGCCCGGGGATAGTCTATCCTTCTTGAGCGCAGTGCAGAGGCAGTCGTCGGCGGATTGGCAGATCTTATGCGACAGCTGGGTACAGTTCGAGTTTACGCCGATCGGAGGACAGATTGCGCATGTTGCACGCCCACAGTTGCTTGACCGTATACATGAGGTACAGCACAGTGATGACCGCTGTTCAGAGATCAGGACACAGATGGGACAGGGCAGATTTTCCGAGTTCGTGATCGATGATCAGGGGATACTACGATTTGGAGCTAGACTGTGCGTACCAGATGCTGAGGGATTGCGGCGCGAGATTCTTAAGGAGGCACATCGGTCGGTATATAGTGTTCATCCCGGTTCCACCAAGATGTACCATGACTTGAGAGATGTTTACTGGTGGGACGGAATGAAGAGAGACATTGCAGATTTTGTGTCGAGATGCCTGACTTGTCAGCAAGTCAAGGCTGAGCACCAGAGGCCCGCGGGAGAGCTACAGCCGTTACCCATTCCGGAGTGGAAATGGGAGCAGATCTCTATGGATTTCATTGTGGGTCTACCCAGGACTAGTCGAGGGTATGACTCCATCTGGGTGATCGTGGATCGTTTGACGAAAGCGGCTCACTTCCTACCGGTGAAGATGACTTTCGGATTTGCTCAGTATGCCCAGATTTACATTGATGAGATTGTACGACTGCACGGAGTTCCGACATGTATCGTGTCCGATAGAGGCACCCAGTTTACCAGCCGGCTATGGCAGAGGCTTCAGGAGGCTTTGGGCACTCGTTTGAGTTTCAGTACAGCATTCCATCCGCAGACCGACGGATAGTCAGAGCGGACTATTCAGACTCTCGAGGACATGCTCAGAGCATGCGTATTAGATTTCGGAGGTAGCTGGGATCATCATTTGCCCTTAGTAGAGTTCTCCTACAACAACAGCTACCAGGAGACCATTCAGATGGCACCGTTTGAGGCTCTTTATGGGAGAAGATGCAGATCGCCCACCTGCTGGACGGAGCTCAGTGAGAATAGTATCTTAGGGCCGCAGATTGTGGAGGAGACGACAGCGAAGATCCAGTTGATTCGCGATATGATGAGAGCAGCCCAGAGTAGGCAGAGGTCTTATGCGGACCGTCGTCGGCGCAGACTTGAGTTTTCTGTTGGTGATCATGTTTTCTTGAGGGTCTCCCCAATGAAAGGCGTGATGAGATTTGGGAAGAAGGGGAAGCTTAGTCCTAGATATGTGGGCCCCTTCGAGATCCTTGAGCGTATTGGTGCGGTTGCGTATCGATTAGCCCTTCCGCCCAGTTTTCCAGATGTGCACCCCGTATTTCACGTTTCGATGCTCCGCAAATATCTTCATGATCCTTCGCATGCGATTAAGCACCCGACGATCCAGCTTGAGCGCGACCTTTCCTATGCAGAGCAGCCGGTGATGATCTTGGATCGACAAGTGAAGAAATTGAGGTCGAAGGAGATACCGTCCGTCAAGGTACTTTGGCGTGGCCAGAGCGACGAGGAGGTCACTTGGGAGACCGAGAGCGAGATGAGGAAGAGGTATCCCCATCTTTTTGAAGGTGCGTATGATTAGATTTTTAAATTCGGGGACCGAATTTCTTTAAAGGGGGTAGATTGTAACACTTTGAATTTCCGTTTGAATGTCCTTCGTGATGATTAGTGATCGTATGTGTTATTATATATGTGTTTATAGGATCATTAGTTATATTTAGTAGTGTTAGCATATTGGGAATTTTCTTGTGTTAGTGCACACTTGCACACTTAGTCATTTTTGAGACTTAGGGTTTTTGGTAGCATGTTAACCATTTTCTTGTGTTGCATGGTTGTTATTTTCCCCACCATTTTAATCTAAACAAAACCCCATTTTATAATTCAAATCCTAATAAACAAATGAGCATGGTGTTAGGTAGAAAAAAAATTGACTTTTGACCCATTTCCTTCTCTTCCCTCTCTCTCTTCTCCTCACTTCAGAAATTCTGGAAAATCCAGCAGAAAAACCTTGGTTTCCTTCATCCTTTCCTCTCTTTTTCACTTCTCCTTGATTCCCAAACAAATCCTACATAAAAACAACACATTTTCATCACAAAACCTTAGGAAAAGTGAGCTTTTGAGGTGTTTGAAGCAAAATCTGCATACTTGAGGGCAAAGCTGGAACTTTTGGTTTTTCTAGGGCCTTTTGAAGGTATAAATCTCACTCCTAGCACCCTATCTCCTTAACTTGCATGTTTAGTTTCAAAATATCACCTTTTTGTGCAATTTTAGTGCTATTGAAGGGATTTAGTGTTAATATGTTAAAGTTTATGTTGTTGTGGCTTGATTAGCTTGTTAATGAGTTATTAGTATGGGTTTAGACTTAGGTTTGTTTCAGATTTCAGAAAAATACCCTAAAGTTTGATTTTTGTGCAAAAGTGTGGATTTTAACTAGAAATAAGGCTCTGTAGGATCTGCTGCTACCCGAGATATTTCAGAGTGAAACTAGATGTTACTGTAGCATGTATGGGGGGTATAGAGTGCACACACCAAACCTGGGAGCCCAATTCCCATGTGAGGCCGCCGAAATAAGCATTCTGGCCGCAAATTGCGGCCAGATGGGGGAGTTTTGGGTTGGGGTTTGGGGTGTTGGTGTCTGCTGCTATGTGGGTTATTTTGGTATATATAGTTTTGCAATATATTTCCTGTATCAAAATCTGGAGCAGAATACCTATTTTCCCGTATTTTTAGTCTTCGCGACACGCGTGATACGTGTTTGTGGATTTTGGGTTTCTGCGTATCGCGACGCGTCGGAGTGGCTTCAGGCGCGAAATCACACGTTTAGCGTATCGCGCACACGCGCGCTTGGTTCACGACACGAGTTACTAGTTCGGCCTTAATGTCGTGTTTGTGTGACTTCAAACTTATGTATGATGTATTGTGTAATTCTAGGTTCGCAGGCGAATACGACGGACGCCGCGCAGAAGGGGAAACAAGTTGTTGGCTATACCTAGCGAGAGACTACGGTGAGTAGATTTAACATCTACGGAGATATCGCCCGCATGGCGTTCTACGTCAGGGCTGATAGGACCTTATAGATATATTCACATACATTGACTGTTCATGGCTACTATTTAGTGCATACTGCATTCCCTGCTATATGGTTATAAACTAGAATTGATAGAACACCGCACCATTACTAACGGTCCATGTTGCACGAGCACTATCCTGCATGTTACACACACACCGTTAGTAATTGCCATGACACTCACACAGTAGAATTTACATCGGATCATTATATTATAGCCCATCTATATGTGACATGACTTGATGTTCATACTTGATGCATATATCACATCGGATCATTATATTGTAGCTCATCTATCTATCTGTGACTTGACATGATATTTATATTTGATGCACATATCATATCGGATCATTGACTTGCATATTGATTTGGATTGAATGTGATTTCTGGATTTGGGAACCGTGGCTATTTCAAATATGTAATCATTTAAAAACCCGGTTCCCTTGATATGATATTTCGGTGCGTCCACCATGTGTTTCCTCGGTGCTAGAGTGATATATGTGAACCCGAATCGAGGAGCTGGTTGAGGCCGATTACGGGTACTTGATGGACCCGGTATGGTACCCCGGGGCGAGAACGGTTTCGCTGTGTGGTAGACGGTGAGCCTGGCAGAGGGACTACTACCTACCGGTAATTGGTTGGACCTGTCAGTTATCCGGAGGATACTGATCAGAGTCGATAGATGGATGCGGGGTGATCCGTACTACCGGGGTCGAGGGCCGATACCGCAGACGGAGCCCGTGGGCTGACCCGGACTGATGGGGCCCGATAGATGAGGATTTGCGTGTCGATGCTGGAGACGAGTATTTATGATATTTGGGTGCCGATGTTGGGCACTCGGGATTCTCAGAGATGTACAGGATTTGAGGGCCGATGAGAGTGCCGGCGCCTGAGCTATTTGGGGGATCTGGATGCATTGATGGACACCGATTATATATTCCACGATGACATTCCGTGTAGATGTTATATTGCCCATGCTCAGCATTTATTACTATACCTCATCCTGTAGTTATATTACCTGATAGAGCACTTGTATGATTATTGCACATACTACTTATCACATATTGATATCATCTGTTGGCATATGATAGAGTAGCGCAGTACGTGCATGCTCGCGATTACCTTTATATGTAATCTCTATTCACGAGTTGGCAACTCACCCCCGTTGTGCCACAGCGTTTGCAGGTTGCCCTTCGGAGTAGTCGCGGCAGGATGCGCTTGCATCTTTTGACACAGATACCCCCATAGTTGGTGTACTAGCTCTTTTGCTGATAGGTGGGTTTTGTGCGGTATCTGTTTATCTTTCAGTTATGTACATTGTTGTATCTAGTATTCTCCATCTACCATGTATTTCTTTGACTTAGAGACAGTGTGAGGACGGTGATGTATTTTATTTGTATTCTGGTGTCGAGCTCATTGTGAGCCGACTTTCTTATGCAGTTTTATTCTATCTGTGTTGTTCCCACTTGTGGATCTTGATCTTCGCTACGGCGTCGTATATTGCTACCTAGGTGTTTGTTACTTAGATTTCTTACATGTTAGTAAGTGCTTTCATTTCTTTAAACTTATAACACTCTATACTTTTACTGGTTTGATTTCTGGGTTTTCGGTTCACTTAGTCGCGTTACGCCTGTAGACGTTATGTGGTTAAGTGCCGGTCACGGGCCAAACTTTGGCTCGTGACAAAAGGTGTTAGCGGGGCTACGCCCACAGGTAAAAGAGGTTACTTAATTACGGAACTTCGCGAAAGCGTTGGAAAACCTCCCTCGAAGTATCGACACTGGCCTGGCTGAACGGTTAAGCAAGTATTGTACGGTGAGATTGATCCCGACTAATTCTTTCTTTACGGTTTGAGAAGGGATTCGAGAGACAGTGGGAGCCATCCTGTTTAGAAAAACTAAAAACCACTCTAAACTTGCAAGAGCATCATGCTAAAGTGTTTCTTTTCTCTCTCTTAATTGCAACGACCATTCAACATGACCGGACTTAAGTTATTACTAGATAAAAACATACTGACAGGGCCAAACTACCAAGATTGGCTCAGGAATGTCAAGATGGCAATCACTTACGACAAGTTGGGGTATGTCCTTACCACCAAAGCTCCCCCTGTCCCAGGTCCCACCTCCAGCGTCGCGGATAAAGAAATCCGTATGATATGGGAGATCGATTGCGCGAAGGCCAAATGCCTCGTGCTTGCCTCGATGGACAACGAACATCAGAGGAGGCACGAGAATATGGACCTGGAGTCCATATTTCTCCATACAAAAGAACTGTATAGAGAGCAGTCTCGTATCGCATGATACGAAGTGTCGAAGAAGCTATTTTCGGCAAGATTGGCCGTCGGATCATCGGTAGCAGAACACGTGCTTAAGATGATTGTCTACATAGAGGAGCTCACGGACCATGGGACCACGTTGGAGAATGAACTCTATACTGATTTGATTCTCCGGTCCCTTCCTTCCACTTACGCCCAGTTTGTCCTAAACATCAACATGCAAGGAAAGGAGGTTGAACTTTCCGAACTTCTGAATATGTTGAGGAGTGCTGAGGGCACTCTACAGAAAGGTAGGGAGACATCCACTTTGTTTGTAGGAGGATCTTCCTCTTCTAGGTCCAGGGCGAAAGTCATGGGTAAGAAGAAGAAAGCCCCCGCCAAACCAAGAGGCGGTGTCAGTAAAGTGGATACGAAGGGAAAAGGAAAGGCAACAAAGGTAGCGGGAAAGCTAGTGGGGAAGGAAGAATGCTTCTACTGTCACAAAAGTGGACACTGGAAACAGGATTGCAAGGCTTGGAAGGCCAGAACCCAGGATTTGAAGCGAGTTGCGGCTTCAGCTTCAGGTGTGTATGTTATTGAAAACTGTCTATCAATAAACTCTACATCCTGGGTATTGGATACTGGATCAGGATCTCATATCTGTAATTCTTTGCAGGCGTTGAGAAAGCATAGAGTTTTGAAGGCAGGTGACATGACCCTCAGAGTTGCAAACGGTGCTAGCATGGATGCTGAGGCCGTGGGGGACTTTCACCTGGGATTGTCGGATGGACACTTTTTGGTTTTGCGTAGTTGTTATTATGTACCAAATGCAACCTGTAATATCATTTCTGTATCTTTATTATCTAAAGAAGGTTATGAATTTGCATTTGTAAGTAATGTAGTGAACATTCACCTTAATAAAGTTTTGATTGGGTCAGGTACATTAAACAACGGTATATACGTTTTAAACCAACCACAGATTTTCAATGTCCAGAATACACACAAAAGAAAGTCTCCAGAAATCAATTAAACTTTCTTATGGCATTGTAAACTCGGTCACATTAATGAGAGAAGGTTGACGAAGTTGCACACAGAAGGATATTTGGATCCGTTCGAATATCAATCGTATGCAACTTGTCAATCCTGTCTTAGAGGAAAGATGACAAAGACTCCGTTCACTAGACACGGAGTAAGAGCGAGCGAGCTCTTGGGAGTCGCACACAGCGACGTGTGCGGTCCAATGTCTACGCATGCACGAAGCGGTTATTCTTACTTCATTACTTTTACGGATGACTTTTCAAGGTACGGATATATCTTCTTAATGAAACATAAATCCGAGGCCTTTGAAAAATTCCAGGAATATAAGAATGAAGTAGAAAAACAAACAGGCAAAACTATCAAGGCACTGAGATCTGATCGAGGTGGTGAATACTTAAGTGCCGAGTTCCTGGGTTACTTAAAAGAGAATGGAATTATCTCTCAGCTTACTCCTCCATACACTCCGCAACATAACGGTGTATCGGAGAGACGGAACCGAACCCTATTGGATATGGTACCGTCCATGATGAGTAACGCCGAGTTGCCGCGATCGTTCTGGGGATATGCGCTAGAATCAGCTGCATACCTTTTGAACCGAGTTCCAACTAAGACTGTGCCTACTACACCATATCAGATGTGGTGTGGGAAGAGACCCTATCTTAATCACATTAAGACATGGGGATGCCCATCTTTTGTAAAAAAGCAGCATGCGGACAAGCTCAAGGCACGCTCAGTACAGTGCAAGTTTGTGGGATATCCAAAGAACTCCAAGGGATATTTCTTCTATTGCGAAGAGGAACAAAAGGTTTTTGTTTCTCGCCATGCCCACTTTCTAAAACACCAGTTCATAGAAAAAGAAATAAGTGGGAGCGCAATAGAACTGGATGAAATTCCAGAACCACGAGCTATTACCGAAAGCTTAGTAGAACCAGAAGGTTCGAAAGATCAGGACATTCCCACGCCACTCAGCAGGAGTAGTAGGCAGTCTCATCCGCCCGAGAGATACTATGGTTTTCTCATTGACGGGGATAGAGAGGATTGCATCATAGATTTTGATGAGCCTACTAGCTTCCAGCAAGCCATTCAGAGCGTCGACTCGGTAAAATGGCTGGATGCAATGCGGACCGAAATGGAATCCATGTACACCAACAAAGCATGGACGTTGGACATTGCTCCAGATGGGGTAAAACCCGTAGGATGCAAGTGGATCTTCAAAAGGAAGATTGGTGTAGATGGACAGGTTGAGACCTATAAAGCTAGACTGGTTGCAAAGGGTTTTCGTCAGTGACCTGGTTTGGACTATGACGAAACCTTTTCTCCAGTAGCTATGCTGAAATCCATTCGGATCCTTCTTGCCATTGCTGCCTTCCACGAATATGAGATTTGGCAGATGGACGTAAAGACCGCTTTTCTAAATGGACATTTAGAGGAGTGTGTCTATATGGACCAGCCAGAGGGTTTCATTCAGAGTGGGAGCCGCGGAAAGGTGTGCAAGTTGCTTATGTCCATTTATGGACTAAAGCAGGCATCGCGGAGTTGGAACATCTGTTTTGATGAGACGGTCAAGGAATTTGGCTTTATCAAAAATCCAGATGAACCATGCATTTATTGTAGATTTGTAGCGAGAACTGTAGTATTCCTCGTTTTATACGTGGATGACATTCTCGTAATAGGAAATGACATTCCTATGCTACAATCTGTCAAGGGGTTCTTGTCACACAGGTTCTCCATGAAAGACCTGGGTGATACCTCATACATTCTGGGGATCCGGATCTACCGTAACAGATCCAAGAGGATTTTAGGACTATCACAGTCCAGGTACATCGACACCATACTGAAAAGATTCAGTATGGAAGATTCCAAGCGCGGTAATCTACCGGCTTGTCACGAGATCACCCTCTCCAAAGAGATGTCTCCCAAGACTGATTTGGAGAGGGATCGCATGTCTATTGTTAGTTATATGTATGCCCTAGAGGCCATTACTGTACATAGGATGTATATTGTAGTGGATGCTGGGACATATATAGGGAGGACTTTCTTGCTCGACATGATAGTATGCTATCTGGTTGCTCTTTACCTTAACGTGTATACTGATTGTCTCTCTGTTACATGTTGGTAAAGCCCTTAGGATCTGTACTTGACTACCTGGACTATGATGCGGATCATACTAGTGGGGACATGGTAGTCCATAAGTACATCCTTCAAAGTCCCTAGTCGTGGGTGTATCGAGACGGGGCATCGATATACCAGAGTAGACTAGCGTATACCTTCTCGATCCATACAGATGGGCGATGGATGATCCCATATCCATCAGTGTTTGACATCAGAGATGATATACGGGTGCTCAGTAGAGACTGGGTACACTGGACGGACTCGCCGAGAACTCCCAGATGGTATTATACCTCACGTCAGATGGCAGTTCTCTGGTGACACTGGTACAGAGTAGTCTGTTGACCCGAGATCGTCATAGAGTCTTGTGTGGTTCCCACTGTGCTTTGATTTCCATCTTACCACGTCCAAGAGGGCGTGCAAAATGGTGGTTTTTGGGTACAGTCCCGAGTCACATGGAGGCAATGAGCGATAGGAGGGGATTCGTCTCTCCCGGTATATGGGGGTTGATGTTGCGCTGTGTTCGATTGGCTATAACAGGAAATCCCTGGCCAGGGTTGCTGAGATTTACTGGTAAGTGTTACCAGTAGTTTCTCGAACAGTTATAGACCTCACATCGACACGACTTATTGAGCTATTGGGGTCTGACGTTTACCACCCCTAGGCGAGATATGCGACATATCAGACGATCAGACCGGACTGTACGGTAGTGTTACTGGTCGGATTCACTGGAGTGTGAGCGGGCTTGCTCGTCGATCTTCAGATCGCTCAATACCCGGGTGGCCGTTACGTTTAGCAGACCGCTTGCGGCTTGTGGATGTTTGATATGATCATCATCCGCTGCCGGCGTATTGACGAGTCTTTAGAGTCCTACACAGAGGTTTCCTGGCTCAAGCGAAACGAAATAGGAGCGCATATGAGATATGTACGGGACCGAGAATAATACGAGTATGTGATACTGTATTCGATTCTCGCGATGTGACATTGATCGGTTATATGCGATATAGCCGGGTTATCGGATCAAGTGTTGATTCGATAAGATGTTACTAATGATACCAGTCGGTTATGTGCGCATGACCGGGTCATTGAATCAAGTGTTGATTTAATGATTTAATGCATATTTATATATTTGATATATTACTTTGCATTAACTAGTATCGGTTCACTTTAGACGGATTTTCTCACTTGGTTCGTGCGCATTGCATATGCGATATGTTTTTGTGCACTAGTATGTATCATGTTTGATGATGCATGCTAACTTGAGTTTGTGTAAAGATTAAACCATGGTTATTCAAATGGTTAGGGTTTTGTTTTTCATATCTATTTATTTATTTATTTATTTTCTTTATGGAAAATGAAATGAGAAGAATGGTGGCTTTCTTTGTTTTGTAGTTGAAGATTCATGAACCTTTGACTTTGTCCACCATTCTTATCTCATGCTTAACCTAACCATTCTTTAACCATGATTTACTCTCTACATCTAACCATGGTTCAAGTTATGATAAGATCATTATTCTTTTCATTTTGATAATAATCTAATCATAATTTTCTTCTTCATATTCTTCTTCTTCTTCATTTCTTCAAGTGAAGAAAAGCAAGGTCCATCAATGGTGATTGTTGGAAATGAGTGAGAAATCCAATTCTAAAGTCTACCCACTTCCTATTTCTTCATCCTCTACCTCTTGCCAAGTAGTAGAGTGTGTTTACTTCACAAGTTTCATGACTTGGTGAAGTTGAGAGCTTGATCTTGCGATGCTTCGACGTAGATCATCTTCGGCATGGACATCGACGACCTAGCTTGCCCATTCTCCGACGAAGCCGACTCTAGAGCCCGGATTTGATTTGGACAGCGGAGACGACATCGTTGCGGAGCCGTGGAGGTGGAGCACCGGATCTACAAAGGTTGTATTTCCGTATTCTCTTTAGCTAAGTTGTTAGCTAGCTTTCTTTTCGCCTAGACATCTAGCAAACGATCCGTTGTTTAGGGTTTGTAGGCACCATAATTTTTGAAATTGCCATGGTTGATGGCTTGTGAGAACCCACTAGTGTGCCTAGGAACCCTGCAGTGGTATCAGAGCCTAGCTAGAGCCTTAGGCGAAGTCCAGACGGAATTTGAAGTCCGAACGACACAAAATCGAAACCCAAAACATGCTCTCTGTACAATTTTTAAAATCTGGGATTTTTAAACAATAAAAATATTCAGAAAAACATGCAGGAAAATCTAAGATTAACTGTGCAACCCGTAGCCCTAACTCTATTAAAGCGCCGCGCTTCCGCGGCACGAGCATGGCTCGTGCGGCGGAAGGGCGGCCGTTTTGTCGTTTTATGTGGGTTTGTTTGCACAGTAACTCCTATTTTACTGTGCTGGGTTCTCTGGATATTTTTAAAATTTTATTCAAGTGTTGAATAATCTGAGTTGTTTTGGGAATTCGGTATTTCGATCGGGTATCAAATTTTGTCTGTGTGGCTTTCCGGATAAATTTTAGAATATGTTAAAAAGTTCGACCGGATATAAATACCCAACTTTTCCCCTGTAGGGAAATTTCCAAGTGTTGGATTTTTCCGTAGTTTAACGACGTTCTAAGTAGTGCAAGTAACGCGATGGTCCCTCTAGAAGACACAAACCTTAACTCGATTATGTGACCGTCTTGAACTGCCCTTTGAACCTTCGGGTTTGGGGCAGTACGGCGTGCCACATGTGAGGCGTTGGCTTGACCCTTCTACGGCTGGACCATTGGTACTGAGGTACGAACGGAATGTTGTTAGACTTATTTCATGTGTTGATCTATATCGGGAAAACTTGGGTGTTCGATTGTTCGATCGGAAAGTTTAACATTTTCTATTTATCTGGAATGGGATACAATAATTGGAATTCACAAGAAGTTATGAGATAACTGAATGAATGTTATAAACATAGCAATTTAGTCTCACTTGATCGGTTGCCACGGAATTTTGATGTGATCAAAAGTCCGTCGCAATCACGTAGCGTACGCGGATACTCGCCGGGTAAACTTAATAGACAGCCTCGCTCCATAGCCCCGACCAAGTGACTGTAGGAGAACCCCGTCGCCGAAAGCATCCGTTCGGGTGCTCGCGGTAGCGGTGTTCCGCCTTGGTGCACTTCGTCGACGGTATCAGGGGTGCGGCCGCCTACTGAAGTTTGCGACGAGCATTCGATCAGGATGTCGGGAATCTTGTTGAATTGCCCGACTTGATATTGAAAAGTGTTTTCTATTTTGAGACTAAAATGCGGGGTTTATAATTGTTAGGCAAGCGATGTCTAAGTAATTCATTTGGTCAGGCATGCGATGTCTGAGGAGGTTGCGGATTCCAACTGTTGTAGTTTTACACTTTCTTTTCTGTGACCGTAAGTGTAATATGTGTTATCGCCGGTTTCGTTGCTATATGTCAACGACAATTGGGATGGACATATTTACTTACGTTGATGACATGTGATGTTATGTGTTGCTGGATATGTTATATTGGATCGTCGTGTTTGAATAGCCGGGGTTTTTTATGTGAGATGAGTGTTTTTTCATTTTCATTCATGTAAAAACTTGTATGTAATATTCTTTTATTGGGGCGCTTCCAGGTTGCGGGAGTTGTCACCTGTTGTATATTATTTACTTTTCCGCACTAGGATAGACCCAAGGAGGAGGGCACAAGTAACCGGGTTCTGGAGTCCAGTGGGAGACCAACTCGAGGAGTCAAGTCCGGGTCTCCTAACTCCAGAATTGGTAGGGTTGCTTGCCGCTCTCGTAGGGGTCTAGGGGTGTGGGTTTGGCTATTCATCACGACCGTGGAATCCGTGTTTTATACTGGCTCGTATTGAAAACACGGACGTCCTAGTATATCCAATATTTCATATGATTCTTCTGCTGCGATATCTGTGATGTGATCATGTGATGTTCTGTGACAGGTATTATATATAGTATATATGATATATTATATAGACGTTACTTATGTTTTACACCCGCGCTAGCCCTGCCCCGCTCTGCCGTTAGTTACCTAACCTAACGGTGCACGAGGGGACATCGAGGCGAATACGGATGGCATAAGTGTACGTCGTATTTATCTGTGATGATTAGGTATTAAATGATGGGACTTCATTAATGTGATTAATGAAATAAAAGAAACCTAAGATGTTGTAGAATCGAATTTCAAAATAAAACAGGTAGCTACAGTTCTTGCTTTGCACAGCGGTATA
The DNA here is from genome assembly GCA_030015575.1 of Agapanthus africanus. Lineage (NCBI taxonomy): Eukaryota > Viridiplantae > Streptophyta > Magnoliopsida > Asparagales > Amaryllidaceae > Agapanthus > Agapanthus africanus. The sequence goes on along the minus strand of CM057348.1, from coordinate 359,105,251 downwards.
TACGATATATCCTGCACCTTATTCGATGAGGAAAGGACCGAGATCCCTTCACCGGGAGTGACTCCTTTAGCAATAACTGGCAGATGCTACACACTCGGTTTGTCTTTTGATTGCTTTTAAGTGTTTTTGCTTTGCACAGCGATATATGTGATATATCCCGCACCTCATTCGACGAGGAAAGGACCGACGATCCCTTCACCGGGAGTGACTCCTTTAGCAAAACTGGAAAGGCCTCAAAAGCACTCCATTTTAAAACCATTCGATCCTACAACGATATCAAGTTCATTACGCAATAGGTTTTCAGAAAAACCTGTCGTAGCCCTCCGTCATTTCAGATAAGTATTAGTTAGTATTCGTGCTGCGGTTGTTTGGCATGCGTCAAGGCGTAGTGTACGGTAGCTAACTAGTGCTTATCTGCTAGCATATGATGCGATTGGATTAGGGTATTCGTACGGCGTTGTTTGGCATGCGTCAAGGGTCGTGCGGGTGGGTTTAATTCAATCAGGAAATGACGGGTTGAACTTGACTAGCAGACTATGGGTTGTTTGGCATGCGTCAAGGTCATAGCGAGCTAGGGGCAAAATATTATCGGGAATTTCAAGTGTTGAAATTTGCAATGAGATTGCATACCTTCTATGAGATAGTTGGATCCCGATACCCGCTGCGAGTAAGAGTTACTCCTGGGAGAGTTTTATACATTACAATTAGCCGATCAAGTAGGTGTCTAGAAAGGTGTCAACGAGGTTACGCCTCTGGGAAAACGAGGTTTACATTAATTAGGTTCGTGCGAAAGCACGGGGGACCTCCCTCAAAGTACCGACACTGGCCTGGCTGAAAGATTGGCGAACTTGTAGTGTGTAATTAATCCCGGCTAGTCTTTCCTTTTAGGGTTTGAAGGAAGATTTGATAAAAAGCAGTGGGAGCCATCCTGATTAGATAAAATAATAACCAATCTATTCTTGCAAGAGCGCACGCTGAGTGTTTTCTTCTCTCTCTCTCCAGGTAGCGACCATATCACGCCTTAATCAAGATAATAATACGGAATATTGACCGAACCCGCTTGTTATACTGAGCTGGGGAACAGTGGTCCCGCTCCAACTTATAATTGTTATAAGACAGAGCAGGAAATTGGGGATTACCAGAATTCCCGTGCCGCCCAAACGAAGAGAGTGCATGTTGATGCATCATCTTCGGGTGTGTTCATTACAAGAACTGTTTCTCAGTATCCTTTACGTCCTGGGTATGTGATGCCAGATCAGGATCCCAGATATGTAATCTGTTACATAGGGCTACAGATAGGTAGAGAACTGAGAACGGGTGATAAGTTTCATGAGGCAGAAAACGGGGCAAATGTTGCAGCCAAGTCTGTTGGTCACTGTCACCCTGTATTACCGATACATTGATTCTGAACGAATGTTATTAGATACCGAACCTGATATACAAAATCATATCAGTCTCTTTATCAGTAAAGAAATGATAAAATTTTGTATTGTTGGATAATTTTTGAACATTTCCTATATCAAAAGTTGATCGGTTCAGGCACGTTATCTAAAAGCATTGACGTTCTAAATCAAACTACAGTTCTTAATATATGGAACACTCATCAGAGGAAGAGTTCAGAAGTGAACGGATTCTTCTTGAGGTCTTGTAGACTAGGTCAGATCAATGTGACCCGACTAGCTAGAGTTACATATAGATGCATATTTAAATCAGTTTGAATTTACATCTTGTGAAACTCGCCAGTCATGTCACAAAGATAAGATGACCACAGCTCTGTTTATTGGAAACAGAGAAAGAGTTAGTAAACTCTTGGGATGATACATGTTGATGTATGTAGGTCCCCTGTCTACACATGCCAGGATTGGTTCTTTATACTTCATTACGTTCTCTGATGATCTCTTTAGATTCAGACATATGTTCTTGTTGAAACACAAGTCCGAACCTTTTGAGATATTCACAGAATATAAGTTAGAAGTAGAGAACCAAAATATGGGTATAAGTATTATGTCCTTTGATGTGATCAAGGAGGAGAATACTTGAGCACGGAAATCCTGGACTATTCTAAAGGAGAATGAGATTCTCTCTCAGCATTACTCCTCCGTATACACCATTGCAAGATGGTATGTCGGGGCGGAGCAGATACACCCTATCTGATATGGTGTGCTCTATGATGAGTACTACTGAGTTACCTATTTCCTTTTGGGAGTTATGCACTTGAGAAGCTGCATACCTATTGAGTAGGGTTCCAATCAAATCAGTTGCCTACCGCTTCATATGTGATATGGAAAGGGAAGAGCCCATATCTTAAGTTAGTTAAGATTTGGGGTTGCCCGGCCTATGTCTAAAAGCAAAATCCGGACAATCTCGAGGCAAGGTTAGTTGTGTAGAACTGGAAAGGTTCCAGCTATGCAAACTACAGAAGATGTTTTGATAGAACCAAAGGATTCAGTAGATTCCAACGAACCTCAGCCTCTCCGCCGATCTAGTAGGGTTCCTCACCCACCTGAGAGATACTTCTGTTTCTCTATGACAGTGGGAGCGAGGATTGCATCATGAGATGATGACCCAACTAGTTTCGAGCTGGCCATCATGAGTGAGACTCTGTAAGAATGGCTGGATGCTTAGCGATCTGAGATGGAATCCATGTACACCAACAAAGTATGGACTTTGGTTGCTATATCTGAAGGGTTAAATCCCCATCAGGAGCAAGTATATCTTGAGAAGATTACTTGGTGTAGATGGAAAAGTTGAGACTTTCAAAGCTAGACTTGTTAAAAGTGTGCATCATTGACCAGGTGTGGATAATGATGAAACCTTTTACAGTAGCTATGCTTAAGTCCATCCAGATCCTACTTACCACGGCTGCATACCATGACTACGATCTCTGGTGGTTGGGTGTCTTGACTGCTTTTCTAGATGATATCTTAGAATAGTGCGTCTATAAGTACACAGCCAGAGGGCCTCGTAGACAGTGGGAGCAGCGGAAACGTGTGCAAGATGTTTTATATGATAAAGCAGGCATCGCGGAGTTGGAACGTCGGTTTTGATGAATTAGTCAAAAAGTTTGACATCATCAAAATGGTAGATGAACCTTGTATAAACAAAAAGGTAGTAGGGAGTATGGTGTTGATCCTCGTAAAGTACGTGGATGACATACTCTTGATAGGGAAGGAGTTTCCTATGCTACGCTCGATCGATCTCCGCTTATCACTATGATTCTCCATATAGGATCAAAATGATACCTACTAAATCCTGGGTTTTGGATCTATGAGATAGATCTAAATGGATGTTAGGATACTCACTAGATGTAGTGAGATGGTGTCAATCGATCCTGAGGAGAATCACTGGAAGTGTTCCAGGGTGATAAAGACGACAGAGTGTCAGTCACAGGCATTGTCTTTACCCTCAGTAAAGGGACGGTATGTTGGAAGAGTTCCAAGCTAGATACCGTGACATACTAGACGATAAAGGCTGGATACATCGTTACTTAAGATGCTACCCTAGAAGCTGTTTGGGTGTATATTGGTTCATGAGATGAACTATGTTCCTACCATTGTGAGACAATGGAGTTGTGGCTTATGCCAAGGAACGTCCGTCCCATCAGTGATCCAGACATATTCTAAGGCAGCATCGCCTGATCATGGAGATGGTTGATCTCCAGGGTGATCGAGGTTAGGAGAGTAGACTCAGAGGACAACACAGCGGATCCACTCACAAAGGCCTGTTCCCAGAGAGAGACACTTTTATGGGATGGTTGAGTATGAGATACTTCAAACCACTGCTACAGATAGCCCTAGTGCAAGTGGGAGATTGTTAGTTATATGTATGCCCTAGAGGCCATTACTGTACATAGGATGTATATTGTAGTGGATGCTGGGACATATATAGGGAGGACTTTCTTGCTCGACATGATAGTATGCTATCTGGTTGCTCTTTACCTTAACGTGTATACTGATTGTCTCTCTGTTACATGTTGGTAAAGCCCTTAGGATCTGTACTTGACTACCTGGACTATGATGCGGATCATACTAGTGGGGACATGGTAGTCCATAAGTACATCCTTCAAAGTCCCTAGTCGTGGGTGTATCGAGACGGGGCATCGATATACCAGAGTAGACTAGCGTATACCTTCTCGATCCATACAGATGGGCGATGGATGATCCCATATCCATCGGTGTTTGACATCAGAGATGATATACGTGTGCTCAGTAGAGACTGGGTACACTGGACGGACTCGCCGAGAACTCCCAGATGGTATTATACCTCACGTCAGATGGCAGTTCTCTGGTGACACTGGTACAGAGTAGTCTGTTGACCCGAGATCGTCATAGAGTCTTGTGTGGTTCCCACTGTGCTTTGATTTCCATCTTACCACGTCCAAGAGGGCGTGCAAAACGGTGGTTTTTGGGTACAGTCCCGAGTCACATGGAGGCAATGAGCGATAGGAGGGGATTCGTCTCTCCCGGTATATGGGGGTTGATGTTGCGCTGTGTTCGATTGGCTATAACAGGAAATCCCTGGCCAGGGTTGCTGAGATTTACTGGTAAGTGTTACCAGTAGTTTCTCGAACAGTTATAGACCTCACATCGACACGACTTATTGAGCTATTGGGGTCTGACGTTTACCACCCCTAGGCGAGATATGCGACATATCAGACGATCAGACCGGACTGTACGGTAGTGTTACTGGTCGGATTCACTGGAGTGTGAGCGGGCTTGCTCGTCCATCTTCAGATCGCTCAATACCCGGGTGGCCGTTACGTTTAGCAGACCGCTTGCGGCTTGTGGATGTTTGATATGATCATCATCCGCTGCCGGCGTATTGACGAGTCTTTAGAGTCCTACACAGAGGTTTCCTGGCTCAAGCGAAACGAAATAGGAGCGCATATGAGATATGTGCGGGACCGAGAATAATACGAGTATGTGATACTGTATTCGATTCTCGCGATGTGACATTGATCGGTTATATGCGATATAGCCGGGTTATCGGATCAAGTGTTGATTCGATAAGATGTTACTAATGATACCAGTCGGTTATGTGCGCATGACCGGGTCATTGAATCAAGTGTTGATTTAATGATTTAATGCATATTTATATATTTGATATATTACTTTGCATTAACTAGTATCGGTTCACTTTAGACGGATTTTCTCACTTGGTTCGTGCGCATTGCATATGCGATATGTTTTTGTGCACTAGTATGTATCATGTTTGATGATGCATGCTAACTTGAGTTTGTGTAAAGATTAAACCATGGTTATTCAAATGGTTAGGGTTTTGTTTTTCATATTTATTTATTTATTTATTTATTTTCTTTATGGAAAATGAAATGAGAAGAATGGTGGCTTTCTTTGTTTTGTAGTTGAAGATTCATGAACCTTTGACTTTGTCCACCATTCTTATCTCATGCTTAACCTAACCATTCTTTAACCATGATTTACTCTCTACATCTAACCATGGTTCAAGTTATGATAAGATCATTATTCTTTTCATTTTGATAATAATCTAATCATAATTTTCTTCTTCATATTCTTCTTCTTCTTCATTTCTTCAAGTGAAGAAAAGCAAGGTCCATCAATGGTGATTGTTGGAAATGAGTGAGAAATCCAATTCTAAAGTCTACCCACTTCCTATTTCTTCATCCTCTACCTCTTGCCAAGTAGTAGAGTGTGTTTACTTCACAAGTTTCATGACTTGGTGAAGTTGAGAGCTTGATCTTGCGATGCTTCGACGTAGATCATCTTCGGCATGGACATCGACGACCTAGCTTGCCCATTCTCCGACGAAGCCGACTCTAGAGCCCGGATTTGATTTGGACAGCGGAGACGACATCGTTGCGGAGCCGTGGAGGTGGAGCACCGGATCTACAAAGGTTGTATTTCCGTATTCTCTTTAGCTAAGTTGTTAGCTAGCTTTCTTTTCGCCTAGACATCTAGCAAACGATCCGTTGTTTAGGGTTTGTAGGCACCATAATTTTTGAAATTGCCATGGTTGATGGCTTGTGAGAACCCACTAGTGTGCCTAGGAACCCTGCATCTATTATACCGTACGCTTCTGCGGTAGGCTCTATAATGTATGCGATGTTGTGTACCAGACCAGATGTGGCTTATGCACTAAGTGTAGTAAGCAGGTATCAGTCAAACCCTGGGAAGAAACACTGGATAGCGGTAAAGAACATTCTCAAGTACCTGAGAAGGACTAAGGAGATGTTCTTGGTATATGGCGGAAAAGACCTCCAGATTGAGGCCTTTGCTGACTCCAGCTTCCAGAGTGACAAGGATGATTCCAAGTCCATGTCGGGTTTTGTCTTTACCCTCAATAGAGGGGCGGTGTGTTGGAAGAGCTCCAAACAGGAAACCGTTTCTGACTCGACTATGGAAGCGGAATACATCGCTGCATCTGATGCCGCAAAAGAAGATGCCTGGATGAGGAAGTTCTTGAAAGAACTTCAGGTGGTTCCGTCCATTGTTGACCCAATACCCCTGTATTGCGACAACAACGGGGCTATAGATTTAGCGAAGGAACCCAGGTCCCATCAGAAATCCAGACACATCTTGAGGCGGTATCACCTGATCAGGGAGATCGTGGATCGCCAAGAGATCGAGGTTCGGAGGGTTGCTTCAGAAGATAACACTGCAGATCCATTCACCAAGGCCTTGCCCCAGACTCAGTTCGAGCGGCTGATCGAGATGATAGGTCTTCGATACGCCAGTACATGGCTTTAGTGCAAGTGGGAGATTGTTAGTGTATATGCCCTAGAGGCCATTACTGTATCATAATACTTTGTATATTACTTGATGGAAGCTTGGGATATTCACAGTTGTATATACAATCTTGCTCGAAATGGTAGTATGCTACTTGGTTTGTCTCTACTTCAATATGTGCATGTGTTTCTTTTAGCATATCGCTTATATATACATATTAGTAGAGCCCTTAGGATCTTTGCTTGATTACCAGCGTTGTGATGGCGCTCACACTCGTGGGGGCTGGGTAATCCATAAGCACATCCTTATACAGGTCCCTAGTCGTTGGACAATCGAGACAAGGCATCGATACTCCGGAGTAGACTAGCGTATGCGCTTCTCATCCCAGCGGGGGAGACGGTCTGTCCCATAACCGTCAGTACGTCGTACTTGAGATAGTATGCGGGTGCTCGTTAGGTTACGAGTACACTGGACAGGACTCGTCGGGAACTGTTGGTTGGTATTATACCTATCGTCAGTTATCAGTTCCGAGGTGACATGAGTACAGCTTAGTCCCCTGACTTGACACTGTCACTTCGCCTCGAGTGTGTTCCCACTGCACTTTGATTACTACCCTACCACGGCTCAAAGGAGTCGTGCAAACAGGTAGTTTTTGGGTGCAGTCCCGAAGCACTTGGAGGCAGTGACTGTTAGACAGGATTCGTCTCTCCCGGTATTGGGGGTTGACATCGCGCTGTGTCCAGGAGAGCCATTACACAAGTAGTCCCTGGCCAGGGCAAGCGAGATATACTGGTAGGTTTCCAGTGTTATCTCAGGGTGTTCTGGGCTACACTCCGACACGACTTGTACTGCTATTAGGGGACTGACGTTCACCGCCCCCCTAAGCCCGCCATGCGATGTATCAGACGAACAGACCGGACTGTACGGAGACTGTCACATAAAGGCTCAGTAGGAGTTCAGATGGGGTCACCTCGTCAGTCTTCTTATCGGCATCTACCTGGGGACCGTTACATACAGCTAGTGCCGCTTGCGGTCTGTGGTTAAACCCACTGCCAGCGTAGTGTCGAGTTTTTAGAGTCCCACACAGAGAGCTACTCGCCTTTAGGCAAAATGAGTAGAGGTCGCATGGTTTTGCGACAGGGTTCGTTCACATCCGTGCACTTGTGCACGTTTGCTGTCCGGACAGCTTATACTAGCGGGCTTTGGTTTAAGCCAGATCCTAGTAAATGACTTGGGATTGGTTTTATCACTTTGTATTCGTGTTCCTCGGATCACGAATACGGGTGTGTATGCACAGTTGATTGAGACAGAGGGAGAGGACTTTGATTAGGGTTAATGTCCATTGTCATTTTATTAACCCTAATGCTTATGTGTGTATTATGATTAATTGATATTAGTTATATATATAATTGTGCATGGTTAGGGTTGTTGACCTTTTGACCATTCTTGACTTGTTGACCTAGGTTGACACTTTGACCATCATCATTCCATATAAAAGATGCTCTTTGATCCTTGCAATTAGCATTAAATATGAAATGATAATGGTCATGTCTTGATTAAGCCATGACAATTATCTTGCTAATTATCAATTTACTTAATTCACACATACATGTGAGAATGGATTATTATTCTCTCATTCTATCATATGCTTTCTCTCTCTTGCTCTTCCTCTCCCTCAAGCTCTTGTAGGGTTCCTAGGCACTCTCAAGAGGTCTCACAAGGCATCAACCATGCCAATTTCACATTTTACAAGTGTCGAGAAACTCTAATACGGATCGTTAACTAGAATTTTAGGCGAAAAGAGAAACTAGTTAACAACTTAACTAAAAGTAAGAAGCTACAACCTTTGTAGATCCGGTTCTCCACTTCCTTAGCTCCACGTAGACGTCCTCTCGCTGTCCAAGTCGGATCTCGGACTCCAGCATCGGCTTCATCGGAGAAATGAGCGGACTAGTCGTCGGCTACGATGCCGAAGATGATCTACGTCGAGGTTACACAAGATCAAGCTTCAACTTCACCAAGTTGTGAAACTTGTGAAGAAAACACCCTATACTACTTGGCAAGAGGTAGAGGGTGAAGAAATAGGAGGTGGGTTCACTTTAGAATTGGATTTCTCACACTTTTGCTCAAGATGCCATTAAAGATGGCAAGCTTTTTCTTGAAGAAGAAGATGATGAAGAAGATAGAATATGATGAGTTATTATTGAAAAGAATAATAAAAATGAATACTTATCATCTTCTAACCTTGGTTAGGTGTAGAGAATAGACCATGGTTAGTGGGAATGGTTAGGGTTAAGGATGAAGACAAAATGGTCACTTTAGTCAAAGCTTCATGAAGCTTCAACAAGCTTCATGATAAAAAGAAACCATTTTTTTTTCTTTTTATCTATTTCTCATAAAAGAATGGATAAATAAATAAGTGAATAACTCAAAACCCTAACCATTATCATAACCATGGTTTAATTCTTTGCACAAAGCCAAGTAAGTATGTATCATCAAACATGATACAATCAAGTGCACAAAAGTATATCACATATACAACTTGTGAACATCAAGTGAGAAAATCCATATAAAGTGAACCAATACTAGTTAATGCAAAGTAATATATCAAATATATAATTATACATTAGATCATTAAATCAACACTTGATTCAATGATCCGGTCATGTCGCACATAACCGACTAGTATACAATGTATCGATTTATCGAATCAACGATTCGATAACTAGGTTATATCGCATACAACCAATCGAAACATTCATCGCGAGAATGAAACACGGTATCACATACTCGCATTATTCTCGGTCCCGCACATATCTCATATGCGCTCCTATTTCGTTTCGCTTGAGCCAGGAAACCCCTGTGTAGGACTCTAAAGACTCGTCAATACTGTGGTAGCAGATGATGATCATATCAAGCACCCACAAGCCGCAAGCGGTCTGCTAAACGTAACGGCCATCCGGGTATTGAGCGATCAGAAGATCGATGAGCTAGCCCGCTCACACTCCTGTGAATCCAACCAGTAACACTTACCATACAGTCCGGTCTGTTTGTCTGATATGTCGCATAAAAGTCTAGGGGTGGTAAACGTCAGACCCCAATAACCGATAAGTCGTGCCGATATGAGGCTCATAACAGGTCGAGAAACTACTGGTAACACTTACCAGCAGATCTCTGATCAGCCCTGGCTAGGGACTTCCCTGTTACGGCCAATCGAGCACTGCGCAACATCAACCCCCAATACCGGGAGAGACGAAACCCCTCCTATCGCTCATTGCCTCCATATGACTCGGGACTGTACCCAAAGACCACCGTTTTGCATGCCCTCATGGATGTGGTAAGGTGGAGATCAAAGCACAGTGGGAATCACACAAGACTCTATGACGATCTCGGGTCTACAGACTAACCTGTACAAGTGTCACCTGAGAACTGCCATCTGACGTGAGGTATAATACCATCTGGGAGTTCTCGGCGAGTCCGTCCAGTGTACCCAGTCTCCACTGAGCACCCGTATACCATCTCTGATGTCAAACACCAATGGATATGGGATCATCCATCGCCCATCTCATGGGTCGAGAAGCATATACGCTAGTCTACACTGGTATATCGATGCCCCGTCTCGATACACCCACGACTAGGGACCTTCAAGGATGTACCTATGGACTACCATGTCCCCACTAGTATGATCTGCATCACAGTCCAGGTAGTCAAGTACACATCCTATGGGCTTTACCAACATGTAACTATAAGACAGTGCAAAGAGACAAGTGTACATGTTAAGATAAAGAGTAACCAGATAGCATACTATCATATCGAGTAAGAAAGTCATCTCTATATTGTAGGGATCCTAGGCACTCTCAAGAGGTCTCACATGGCATCAACCATGCCAATTTCAAATTTTACAAGTGCCGAGAAACCCTAATACGGATCGTTGACTAGAATTTTAGGCGAAACTAGAAGCTAGTTAACAACTTAACTAAAAGAACGGAAATACAACCTTTGTAGATCCGGTGCTCCACCTTCATAGCTCCGTGATGAAGTCCCCTTGCTGTCCAAATCAAATCCCGGGCTCTAGCGTCGGCTTCATCGGAGAAAAGGGCGGGCTAGGTCATCGACTACGATGCCGAAGATGATCTACGTCGAGGCATCACAAGATCAAGCTCCCACTTCACCAAGTCATGAAACTTGTGAAGAAAACACCCTTTACTACTTGGCAAGAGGTAGAGGATGAAGAAATAGGAGGTGGGTTCACTTTAGAATTGGATTTCTCACTCATTTCATCAAATCACCATTGATGGAATCAAGCTTCTTCATCTTGAAGAAGAAGAAGAAGAATAAAAATATGAGAAGTTTTTTTTTGAATAGAAAAGAAAATCAATACTTATCATAATACAACCATGGTCAAGTGTAGGGAATCAACTAGGGTTAAGTGGAGTGGTTAGGGTTAAGCATGAGACAAAATGGTCACTTAGTCAAAGCTTCATGAAGCTTCAAGATGCAAACAAAGAAAGCCACCATTTTCTCTTTATGCCATTTATTTTCCAAAAAGAATAAATGAATAAATAAATGAATAAGAAAACAAAACCCTAACCATTCATATAACCATGGTTTAATCTTTACACAAACCCAAGTAAACATGTATCATCAAACATGATACAATCAAGTGCACAAAAGTATATCACATATACAACTTGTGCAATGCAAGTGAGAAAATCCATATAAAGTGAACCAATACTAGTTAATGCAAAGTAATATATCAAATATATAATTATTCATTAAATCATTAAATTAACACTTGATTTGACGATCCGGTCATATCGCATATAACCGACTAATATCCAATGTATCGACTTATCGAATCAATCATTGATTCGATAACTAGGTTATATCGCATATAACCATTCGATACATTCATCGCGAGAATGAAATACGGTATCACATACATGCATTATTCTCGGTCCCGCACATATCTCATATGCGCTCCTATTTCGTTTCGCTTGAGCCAGGAAACCTCTGTGTAGGACTCTAAAGACTCGTCAATACGCCGGTAGCAGGTGATGATCATATCAAACACCCACAAGCCGCAAGCGGTCTGCTAAACGTAACGGCCACCCGGGTATTGAGCGATCAGAAGATCGACGAGCAAGCCCGCTCATACTCCTGTGAATCCAACCAGTAACACTTACCGTACTGTCCGGTCTGATCGTCTGATATGTCGCATATCTCGCCTAGGGGTGGTAAACGTCAGACCCCAATAGCTCGATAAGTCGTGTGGATATGAGGTCTATAACAATTCAAGAAACTACTAGTAACACTTACCAGTAAATCTCAGCAACCCTGGCCAGGGATTTCCGGTTATAGCCAATCGAACACAGCGCAACATCAACTCCCTATACCGGGAGAGACGAATCCCCTCCTATCGCTCATTGCCTCCATGTGATTCGGGACTGTACCCAAAAGCCACCGTTTTGCACGCCCTCTTGGACATGGTAAGGTGGAAATCAAAGCACAGTGGTAACCACACAAGACTCTATGACGATCTCGGGTCAACCGACTACTCTGTACCAGTGTCACCAGAGAACTGCCATCTGACGTAAGGTATAATACCATCTGGGAGTTCTCGGCGAGTCCGTCCAGTGTACCCAGTCTCCACTGAGCACCCGTATATCATCTCTGATGTCAAACACCAATGGATATGGGATCATCCATCGCCCATCTGTATGGGTCGAGAAGGTATACGCTAGTCTACTCTGGTATATCGATGCCCCGTCTCGATATACCCACGACTAGGGACCTTGAAGGATGTACTTATGGACTACCTTGTCCCCACTAGTATGATCTGCATCATAGTCCAGGTAGTCAAGTACACATCCTAAGGGCTTTACCAACATGTAACAGAGAGACAATCGGTGTACACGTTAAGGTAAAGAGTAACCAGATAGCACACTATTATGTCGAGCAAGAAAGTCCTTCCTATATATGACCCAGCATCCACTACAATATACATCCAATGTACAGTAATGGCCTCTAGGGCATACATATAACTAACAATCTCCCACTTGCACTAGGGCCATCTGATAGCAGTGGTTGCAGATCTCATACTCAACCATCCCATAAAAGTCTCTCTCTGGGAAAAGGCCTTTGTGAGTGGATCCGCCGTGTTGTCCTCTGAGTCTACTCTCCTAACCTCGATCCCCTGGAGATCAACCATCTCCATGATCAGGTAATACTGCCTTAGAATATGTCTGGATCACTGATGGGACGGACGTTCCTTGGCCTAAGCCACAACTCCATTGTCACACAATGGGATGAACAAAGTTCATCTGATGAACTACTGTATACCCAGACTGCCTCTTTGGTAGCATCTTAAGTAGCGATGTATCCAGCCTTTATCGTCTAGTATGCCACGGTATCTAGCTTGGAACTCTTCCAACATACCGTCCCTTTACTGAGGGTAAAGACAATGCCTGTGACTGACTTTCAGTCGTCCTTATCACTCTGGAACCCTTCCAGTGATTCTCCCCAGGATCGATTGATACCATCTCACTACGACTAGTGAGAATCCTAACATCCAATTAGATCTATCTCATAGATCTAAAACCCAGGATTTAGGAGGTATCACTTTGATCCTTTATGGAAAATCATTGTGATAAGCGGAGATTGACCGAGCATAGCATAGGAAACTCCTTCCCTATCAAGAGTATGTCATCCACGTACTCTATGAGGATCATCACCATACTCCCTACTACCTTTTTGTATATACAAGGTTCATCTACCATTTTGATGACGTCAAACTGTTTGACTACTACATCAAAACAGATGTTCCAACTCCGCGATACCTGCTTTATCCTATAAAGCATCTTGTACACGTTTCCGCTGCTCCCACTGTCTACGAAGCCTTCTGGCTGTGTACTTATAGACGTTCTCTTCTAAAACATCATTTAGAAAAGCAGTCATGGCTCCCAACCGCCACATATCGTAGTCATGGTATGTAGCCGTGGCAAGTAGGATCTGGATGGACTTAAGCATAGCCACTTGAAAAGGTTTCATCATTATCCACGCCTGGTCGATGACGAAAAGCTTTAACAAGTCTCAACTTTTCCATCTACACCAAGTAATCTTCTCAAGATATACTTGCTCCTGATGGGGATTTAACCCTTCAGATATAGCAACCAAAGTCCATACTTTGTTGGTGTACATGGATTCCATCTCAGATCGCTTAGCATCCAGCCATTCTTACAGAGTCCCACTCCTGATGGCCAGCTCGAAACTAGTTGGGTCATCATCTCATGATGCAATCCTCGCTCCCACTGTCATAGAGAAACCTAAATATCTCTCAGGTGGGTGAGGAACACTACTAGATCGGCGGAGAGGCTGGGGTTCGTTGGAATCTACTGAATCCTTTGGTTCTACCAAATCATCTGCTGTTGTTTGTATAGCTGGAACCTTTCCAGTTGTACATAACAGACCTTGCCTCGAGCTTATCCGGATTATGCTTTTAGACATAGCCTGGACAACCCCAAATCTTAACCAACTTAAGATATGGGCTCTTCCCTTTCCATATCACATATGAAGCGGTAGGCAACTGATTTGATTGGAACCCAATTCAATTGGTATGCAGCTTCTCAAGTGCATAACACCCAAAAGGAAATAGGAAACTCAGTAGTACTCATCATAGAGCACACCATATCACATAGGGTGCTATTGCTCTACCCCGATATACCATCATGCTATGGTGTATACGGAGGAGTAATGCTGAGAGAGAATCTCATTCTCCTTTAGAATAATCCAGGATTTCCGTGCTCAAGTATTCTCCTCCTCGATCTCATCAAAGGACATAATACTTATACCCGTGTTTTGGTTTTCTACTTCTGAATCATATTCTGTGAATATCTCAAAAGGTTCGGACTTGTGTTTCAACAGGAACATATGTCTGAATCTTGAGAGATTATCAGAGAATGTAACGAAGTACAAAGTACCAGTCCTGGCATATGTAGACAGGGGACCTTACATACATCAACATGTATCATCCCAAGAGTTTACTAACTCTTTCTCTGTTTCCAGTAAACAGAGCTATGGTCATCGTATCTTTGTGACATGACTGGCAAGTTTCATAAGATGTAAATTCAAACAGATTTAAATATGCATCTAAATGTAACTTCAGCTAGTCAGGTCGCATTGATATGACCTAGTCTACAATACCTCAAGAAGGATTCGTTCATTTCTGAACTCTTCCTCTTGTCTGTGTTCCGTATACTAAAGAACTGTCGTTTGATTTAGAACATCAATGCTTTTAGATAACGTGCCTGAACCGATCAACTTTTGATATAGGAAATGTTCAAAACATTAACCAACAATACAAAATTTTATCATTTCTTTACTGATAAAGAGACTGATATGATTTTGTATATCAGGTTCGGTATCTAATAACATTCGTTCAGAATCAACGTATTGGTAATACAGGGTGACAGTGACCAACAGACTTGGCTGCAACTCTTGCCCCGTTTTCTGCCTTATGAAACTTATCACCCGTTCTCAGTTCTCTACCTTTCAGTAGCCCTATGTAACAGATTACATATATGGGATCTTGATCCGGTATCAAATACCCAGGACGTTGAGGATACAGAGAAACTGTTCTTTGTAATGAACACACCCGAAGGATATGCATCATATGCACTTTCTTCGTTTGGGCGGCACGGGAATTCTGGTAATTCCCTAATTCCTGCTCGGTCTTATAACAATTATAAGTTGGAGCAGGACCAACGTTCCTCAGCTCAGTATAACAAGCGGGTTCGGTCAATAATCCGTATTATTATCTTGATTAAGGCGTGATATGGTCGCTACCTGGAGAGAGAGAGAAGAAAACACTCAGCGTGCGCTCTTGCAAGAATAGATTGGTTATTATTTTATCTAATCAGGATGGCTCCCACTGTTTTTATCAAATCTTCCTTCAAACCCTAAAAGGAAAGACTAGCCGGGATTAATTACACGCTACAAGTTCGCCAATCTTTCAGCCAGGCCAGTGTCGGTACTTTGAGGGAGGTCCCCCGTGCTTTCGCACGAACCTAATTAATGTAAACCTCATTTTCCCAGAGGCGTAACCCCGTTAACACCTTTCTAGACACCTACTTGATCGGCTAATTGTAATGTGTAAAACTCTCCCAGGAGTAACTCTTACTCGCAGCGGGTATCGGGATCCAACTATCTCATAGAAGGTATGCAATCTCATTGCAAATTTCAACACTTGAAATTCCCGATAATTTTGCCCCTAGCGTCCTATGACCTTGACGCAGGCCAACAAATCATAGTGCGCTAGTCAAGTTCAACCCGTCATTTCCTGATTGAATTAAACCCACCCGCACGACCCTTGACGCAGGCCAACAAAGTCGCACGACTACCCTAATCCAATCTGCATCATATGCATAAGCAGATAATACTAGTTAGCTACCGCACACTGCGCCTTGACGCAGGCCAACAAACGTAGCACGAATACTAACTACCACTTATCTGAAATGACGGAGGGCTACGACAGGTTTTTCTGAAAACCTATTGCGTAATGAACTTGATATCGTTATAGAATCAAATGATTTTGAAATGGAGTGTTTTTGATGCTTTTCTAGTTTTGCTAAAGGGGTCACTCCCGGTGAAGGGATCGTCGGCCCTTTCCTCGTCGAATGAGGTGCGGGATATATCATATATATCACTGTGCAAAGCAAAAACTCTTAAAAGAAATCAAAAGACAAACCGAGTGTGTAGCATCTGTCAGTTATTGCTAAAGGAGTCACTCCCAGTGAAGGGATCTCGGTCCTTTCCTCATCGAATAAGGTGCAGGATATATCATATATACCGCTGTGCAAAGCAAGAACTGTAGCTACCAGTTTTATTTTTGAAATTCGATTCTACAACATCTTTAGGTTTCTTTTATTTCATTAATCACATTAATGAAGTCCCATCATCTAAATACCAAAACATCACAGATAAATACGACGTACACTTATGCCATCCGCATTCGCCTCGATGTCCCCTCGTGCACCGTTAGGTTAGGTAACTAACGGCAGAGCGGGGTAGGGCTAGCGCGGGTGTAAAACACAAGTAACGCCTATATAATATATCATATATACTATATAAAGTATCCATCACAGAACATATCACATGATCACATCACAGATATCGCAGCAGAAGAATCATATGAAATATTGGATATACTAGGACGTCCGTGTTTTCAATACGAGCCAGTATAAAACACGGATTCCACGGTCGTGATGAATAGCCAACCCCACACCCCTAGACCCCTACGAGAGCGGCAAGCAAACATACCAATTCTAGGGTTAGGAGACCCGGACTCGACTCCTCGAGATGGTCTCCCACTGGACCTTAGAACCAGGTTACTTCTGCTCCCCTCCTTGGGTCTATCCTAGTGCGGAAAAGTAAATAATATACAAAGGGTGACATCTTCCGCAACCTGGAAGTGCCCCAATAAAAGAATATTACATACAAGTTTTTACATGAATGAAAATGAAAAACACTCATCTCACATAAAAAACCCCGGCTATTCAAAAACGACGATCCAATATAACATATCCAGCAACACATAACATCACATGTCATCAACGTAAGTAAATATGCGCATCCCAATTGTCGTTGACATATAGCAACGAAACCGGCGATATCACATATTACACTTACGGTCACAGAAAAGAAAGTGTAAAACTACAATAGTTGGAATCCGCAACCTCTTTAGACATCGCATGCTTAATCAAATGAGCTCCTTAGACATCGCATGCCTAACAATTATAAACCCCGCATTTTAGTCTCATTATCGAAAACACTTTTCAATATCAAGTCGGGCAAATCAACAAGATTCCCGACATCCTGATCGAATGCTCGTTGCAAACTTTAGTAGGCGGCCGCACCCCCGACGCCGCTGACGAAGTGTACCAAGGTGGAACACCGCTGCCGCGAGCACCCGGACGGATGCTTTCGGCGACGGGGTTCTCCTACAGTCACTTGGTCGGGGCTATGGAGTGAGGTTGTCTATTAAGTTTGCCCGGCGAGTATCCGCGTACGCTACGTGATTGCGACGGACTTTTGATCACATCAAAATTCCGTGGCAACCGATCAAGTAAGACTAAACTGCTATGTTTATAACAATCATTTAGTTATCTCATAACTTCTTGTGAATTCCAATTATTGTATCACATTCCGAATAAGATAGAAAATGTTAAACTTTCCGATCGAACAATCGAACACCCAAGTTTTCCCGAAACAGCTCAACTCATGAAATAAGTTCAAAGACATTCACTTCGTGCCTCAGTACCAACGGTCCAGCCGTAGAAGGGTCAAGCCAACGCCTCACATGTGGCACGCCGTACTGCCCCAAACCCGAAGGTTCAAAGGGTAGTTCAAGACGGTCACATAATCGAGTTAAGGTTTGTTGTCTTCTAGAGGGACCATCGTGTTACTTGCACTACTTAGAACGTCTTTAAACCTCGAAAAAATCCAACACTTGGAAATTTTCCGGCAGGGGAAAAGCTGGGTATTTATATCCGGTCGAACTTTTTAACATATTCAAAAATTATCCGGAATCCACATAGACAAAATCTGATAATCCGATAGAATCATCGAATCCCCAAAACAACCACAGAAAATTCAACTCTTGAATAAATTTTAAAAATTCCTATAAAACTCAGCATTTAAATAAAGAAGTTACTGTGCAAAAATGGTTGACTGAAGAGACTAAATGGGCGCGGAACCTCCGCAATAGGCGGCCAATGCCGCGCTTTAGACAGATCATTAGGTAATTTTTGCACCGTAATTCTTAGAATTTCCTGCTGAATTTTTTAAGCATTTTTAATTTGGAAAAAAACCACTTTTTCAGAAAAAGTCCAGAGAGGGTTAAAAGTTAGGGTTTCGGGGTTCGATCGGGTTTCTAACATCGTCTACACATCGCCTAAGGCTCTAGCTAGGCTCTGATACCACTGTAGGGATCCTAGGCACTCTCAAGAGGTCTCACATGGCATCAACCATGCCAATTTCAAATTTTACAACTGCCGAGAAACCCTAATACGGATCGTTGACTAGAATTTTAGGCGAAACTAGAAGCTAGTTAACAACTTAACTAAAAGAACGGAAATACAACCTTTGTAGATCCAGTGCTCCACCTCCATTGCTCCGTGATGAAGTCCCCTTGCTGTCCAAATCAAATCCCAGGCTCTAGCGTCGGCTTCATCGGAGAAAAGGGCGGGCTAGGTCATCGACTACGATGCCGAAGATGATCTACGTCGAGGCATCACAAGATCAAGCTCCCACTTCACCAAGTCATGAAACTTGTGAAGAAAACACCCTTTACTACTTGGCAAGAGGTAGAGGATGAAGAAATAGGAGGCGGGTTCACTTTAGAATTGGATTTCTCACTCATTTCATCAAATCACCATTGATGGAATCAAGCTTCTTCATCTTGAAGAAGAAGAAGAAGAATAAAAATATGATAAGTTTTTTTTGAATAGAAAAGAAAATCAATACTTATCATAATACAACCATGGTCAAGTGTAGAGAATCAACTAGGGTTAAGTGGAGTGGTTAGGGTTAAGCATGAGACAAAATGGTCACTTAGTCAAAGCTTCATGAAGCTTCAAGATGCAAACAAAGAAAGCCACCATTTTCTCTTTATGCCATTTATTTTCCAAAAAGAATAAATAAATAAATAAATGAATAAGAAAACAAAACCCTAACCATTCATATAACCATGGTTTAATCTTTACACAAACCCAAGTAAACATGTATCATCAAACATGATACAATCAAGTGCACAAAAGTATATCACATATACAACTTGTGCAATGCAAGTGAGAAAATCCATTTAAAGTGAACCAATACTAGTTAATGCAAAGTAATATATCAAATATATAATTATGCATTAAATCATTAAATCAACACTTGATTTGACGATCCGGTCATATCGCATATAACCGACTAATATCCAATGTATCGACTTATCGAATCAATCCTTGATTCGATAACTAGGTTATATCGCATACAACCATTCGATACATTCATCGCGAGAATGAAATACGGTATCACATACACGCATTATTCTCGGTCCCGCACATATCTCATATGCGCTCCTATTTCGTTTCGCTTGAGCCAGGAAACCTCTGTGTAGGACTCTAAAGACTCGTCAATACGCCGGTAGCAGGTGATGATCATATCAAACACCTACAAGCCGCAAGCGGTTTGCTAAACGTAACGGCCACCCGGGTATTGAGCGATCAGAAGATCGACGAGCAAGCCCGCTCTTACTCCTGTGAATCCAACCAGTAACACTTACCGTACAGTCCGGTCTGATCGTCTGATTTGTCGCATATCTCGCCTACGGGTGGTAAACGTCAGACCCCAATAGCTCGATAAGTCGTGTCGATATGAGGTCTATAACAATTCAAGAAACTACTGGTAACACTTACCAGTAAATCTCAGCAACCCTGGCCAGGGATTTCCGGTTATAGCCAATCGAACACAGCGCAACATCAACTCCCTATACCGGGAGAGACGAATCCCCTCCTATCGCTCATTGCCTCCATGTGATTCGGGACTGTACCCAAAAGCCACCGTTTTGCACGCCCTCTTGGACGTGGTAAGGTGGAAATCAAAGCACAGTGGGAACTACACAAGACTCTATGACGATCTCGGGTCAACAGACTACTCTGTACCAGTGTCACCAGAGAACTGCCATCTGACGTAAGGTATAATACCATCAGGGAGTTCTCGGCGAGTCCGTCCAGTGTACCCAGTCTCCACTGAGCACCCATATATCATCTCTGATGTCAAACACCAATGGATATGGGAGCATCCATCGCCCATCTGTATGGGTCGAGAAGGATACGCTAGTCTACTCTGGTATATCGATGCCCCGTCTCGATATACCCACGACTAGGGACCTTGAAGGATGTACTTATGGACTATCCTGTCCCCACTAGTATGATCCGCATCATAGTCTAGGTAGTCAAGTATACATCCTAAGGGCTTTACCAACATGTAACAGAGAGACAATCGGTGTACACGTTAAGGTAAAGAGTAACCAGATAGCACACTATCATGTCGAGCAAGAAAGTCCTCCCTATATATGTCCCAGCATCCACTACAATATACATCCAATGTACAGTAATGGTCTCTAGGGCATACATATAACTAACATATATATGTCCAAGCATCCAATATAAAATACATCATGTGTACAATACTGGCCTCTAGGGCATACATACAACTAACAATCTCCCACTTGCACTAGGGCCAGCTGCTGTAGTATCGCATACCGAGCATCCCGAAGAGTCTCTCAAACTGTATCTGGGGAATGGCCTTCGTGAGTGGATCCGCCGTGTTGTTCTTCGTGTCAACCCTCCTGACCTCGATCTCCCGGCGATCAACTATCTCCCGGATCAGGTGATACCGCCTCAGAATATGCCTGGATCGCTGATGGGACCTGAGTTCGTTGGCTAAAGCCACCGCTCCATTGTTATCGCAATACAAAGGTATTGGATGCTCAATGGGTCGAACCACTCCAAGTTCAGCAATGAACTTCTTGATCTAGATAGCTTCTTTAGCAGCATCGTTGGCAGCGATGTATTCAGCCTCCATCGTCGAGTCTGCCACGGTTTCCTGCTTGGAACTCTTCCAGCTAACAGCCCCTCTGTAAAGGGTAAAGACAAATCCCGATTGCGACTTAGAGTCGTCCTTATCACTCTGGAAGCTCGAATCGGTAAAGGACTCCACTTGGAGTTCTCCGTTACCATACACCAAGAGCATCTCTTTAGTCCTTCGCAAGTACTTGAGAATGCTCTTTACAGCTGTCCAGTGACTCTCTCCAGGATCAGCTTGATACCTGCTCACTACACTTAGTGAGTATGCAACATCGGGTCTGGTACATAGCATCGCGTACATAATAGAGCCTACAGCCGAAGCATAGGGTATCCCTTGCATGCGAGCTCTCTCCAAATCAGTCTTGGGAGACATCTCTTTGGAGAGAGTGACTCCAGAGATCGTGGGCAAGTTCCCACGCTTGGATTCTTCCATACTAAACCTCTTTAGTATGGTGTCAATGTACTTGGATTGGGACAATCCCAATATCCGTTTGGATCTATCTCTATAGATCCTGATTCCCAATATGCAGGAGGCATCACCAAGATCTTTCATCAAGAATCTTTGTGATAAGAAGAGCTTGACCGATTGCCGCATAGGAATATCATTTCCTATCAAGAGTATGTCGTCCACGTACAATACGAGGAAGACCACCTTACTCTCTGCTACCTTCTTGTAGATACAAGGTTCATCTGGATTTTTGATGAAATCAAACTCTTTGATAACGACGTCAAAGCAGATGTTCCAACTCCGCGATGTTTGCTTTAATCCATAAATGGATTTAAGCAGCTTGCACACCTTCCCGCTGCTCCCACTGTCTACGAAGCCCTCTGGCTGAGTCATGTACACGCACTCTTCTAAATCACCATTTAGAAAGGCGGTCTTAACATCCATTTGCCAGATTTCGTAATCATGATAAGCAGCGATGGCAAGCATGATCCGGATGGATTTAAGCATAGCCACTGGAGAAAAGGTTTCGTCATAGTCCACACCTGGTCTTTGACGAAAACCCTTTGCTACAAGTCTAGCTTTGAAAGTCTCCACTTTCCCATCTACACCAAGTTTTTTCTTGAAGATCCACTTGCTCCCAATGGGTTTTACCCCTTCAGGAGCAACTTCCAAAGTCCATACTTTGTTGGTGTACATGGATTCCATCTCGGACCACATAGCATCCAGCCATTTCACTGAGTCCCTACTCGTGATGGCCTGCTCGAAGCTAGTTGGGTCATCATCCTCCATGATGCAATCCTCGCTCCCACCATCCATGAGAAAACCGTAGTATCTCTCAAGTTGGCGAGGAACCCTACTAGATCGGCGGAGAGGCTGGGGTTCGTCGGGTACTACTGAATCCTCTGGTTCTACCAAGTCTTCTTTTATAGTTTGTGTTGCTCGAACCTCTTCCAGTTCTACCTCAATGCCACTTATCTGTTTCATAAGAAAACTTTTTTCTAAGAAAGTGGCATGACGAGAAACAAACACCTTTTGTTCCCCGGGATGGTAGAAGATATACCCTTGCGAATTTTTGGGATATCCTATAAACTTACATAAGACTGATCTTGCCTCGAGCTTGTCCGGATTTTGTCTTTTGACATAGGCTGGACAACCCCATATCTTTATATAATTAAGATGTGGTCTCTTCCGTTTCCATATCTCATATGGAGTAGCAGGCACTGATTTGGTAGGAACTCTATTCAATAGGTCCATGGCTGTCTCAAGCGCATACCCCCAGAAGGAAATAGGTAACTCAGCTGTACTCATCATTGAGCGCACCATATCTAATAGGGTGCAGTTCCTCCGTTCTGATACACCGTTGTGCTGTGGTGTATATGGAGGAGTTAGCTGAGAGAGAATCCCATTCTCTTTTAGGAAGTCCAGGAATTCATTGCTCAAGTATTCACCTCCTCGATCAGATCGAAGGATTTTAATACTTTTTCCGGTTTGGTTTTCGACTTCTTGTTTATATTCTCTAAATTTCTCAAAAGCTTCTGATTTGTGTTTCATCTGGAACACATATCCGAATCTAGAGAGATCGTCAGTGAATGTAATGAAGTACGAAGAACCATCCCTGGCATGTGTAGACATGGGACCGCATACATCACTATGTATTAGTCCCAAGAGTTCTGTAACTCTTTCTCCGTGTCCCGTAAACGGAGATTTGGTCATCTTTCCTTTGAGACATGACTGGCAAGTGTCATAAGATGAAAATTCAAACGGATTTAAATATCCATCCTTATGCAACTTTGCTAGTCGTGTCGCATTGATGTGACCCAGTCTACAATGCCACAAGAAGAATTCGTTCAGTTCAGAACTCTTCCTCTTGTGTGTGTTTGTTATGCTCAGAACTGTTGATTGATTTAGAACATAAATGCCATTGCACAACGTGCCTGATCCAACCAACTTTTGGTTACGGAAAATGTTCATAACATTATTCTGTAATACAAAATTATATCCTTCTTTAGTCAATAAAGAAACCGATATAATGTTGCATATCAGGTTCGGCATGTAATAGCATTCGTTCAGAACCAATGTATTACCAGTTGGTAATACAAGGTGATATTCCCCGACAGTCTTAGCTGCAACAATTGCACCATTTCCAACTCTAATGTCTTTATCACCTTCTCCAAGTTCTCTACCTTTTCTAAGCCCATGTAACTGATTACATATATGGGATCCTGACCCGGTATCTAATACCCAGGACGTAGGGAAAATGGAGAAACAGTTCTCTGTAACGAACACACCCGAAGAAAATGCATCAACATGTACTTTCTTCAATCGGGTGGCATGGGAATCCTGGTATTCCCCTATATCCTGTTCAGTCCTATAACTCTTATAAGAAAGAACGGAACCAACGTTCCCCAGCACAGTATAACATGCGGGTTCGGTCAATACATCCATATTTTTATCTTTATTAGGGCATGACATGGTCGCTACCTGGAGAGAGAGAGAGAAGAAAACACTTTAGCGTATGCTCTTGCAAGATCAGATTGGTTATTATCTTATCTAATCAGGATGGCTCCCACTGGTTTTTATCTAATCTTCCTTCAAACCCTAAAAGGAAAGACTAGCCGGGATTAATTACACACTACAAGTTCGCCAATCTTTCAGCCAGGCCAGTGTCGGTACTTTGAGGGAGGTCCCCCGTGCTTTCGCACGAACCTAATTAATGTAAACCTCGTTTTCCCAGAGGCGTAACCCTGTT
Organism: Agapanthus africanus; assembly: GCA_030015575.1. Taxonomy (NCBI): domain Eukaryota; kingdom Viridiplantae; phylum Streptophyta; class Magnoliopsida; order Asparagales; family Amaryllidaceae; genus Agapanthus; species Agapanthus africanus. The sequence continues at coordinate 359,080,717 of CM057348.1, read as the reverse complement.
GACACCTTTCTAGACACCTACTTGATCAGCTAATTGCAATGTGTAAAACTCTCCCAGGAGTAACTCTTACTCGTAGTGGGTATCGGGATCCAACTATATCATAGAAGGTATGCAATCTCATTACAAATTTCAATACTTGAAATTCCCGATAATATTTTGCCCCTAGCGTGCTATGACCTTGACGCATGCCAAATAACCCATAGTCCGCTAGTCAAGTTCAACCCGTACAATTCGTGATCGAATTAAACCCACCCGTACGACCCTTGACGCATGCCAAACAACGCCGTACTAATACCTTAATCCAATTGCATCTCATGCTACAGATAAGTAATAATCAGCTACCGTACACTACGCCTTGACACATGCCAAACAACCGTAGCACGAATACTGAATATTACATATCTGAATTGACGGAGGGCTATGCAGGTTTTTCTGAAAACCATGAGCGTAATGAACTTGATATCGTTGTAGAATCAAATGAAGTTTTGAAATGGAGTGATTTTGAGGCTTTTCTAGTTTTGCTAAAGGGGTCACTCCCGGTGAAGGGATCGTCGGCCCTTTCCTCGTCGAATGAGGTGCGGGATATATCATATATATCACTGTGCAAAGCAGAAACTATAGAAGCAATCAAAAGTAAAACCGAGTGTGTAGCATTTTCCAGTTATTGCTAAAGGAGTCACTCCCAGTGAAGGGATCTCGGTCCTTTCCTCATCGAATAAGGTGCAGGGTATATCATATATAACGCTATGCAAAGCAAGAACTGTAGCTACCTGTTTTGTTTAAAATTTGATTCTACAACATCTTAGGTTTCTTTTCATTAATTAATCACATTAATGAAGTCCCATCATTTAAGTCACATAAACATCACAGATAAATACGACGTACACTTATGCCATCCGCATTCGCCTCGATGTCCCCTCGTGCACCGTTAGGTTAGGTAACTAACGACAGAACAGGGCAGGGCTAGTGCGGGTGCAAAACATAAGTAACGTCTATATAATATATCATATATACTATATAAAGTATCTATCACAGAACATCACATGATCACATCACATATATCGCAGCAGAAAAAACATATGAAGCATTGGATATACTAGGACGTCCGTGTTTTTAATACGAGCCAGTATAAAACACGGATTCCACGGTCGTGATGAATAGCCAATCCCACACCCCTAGACCCCTACGAAAGCGGCAAGCAACCCTACCAATTCTAGGGTTAGGAGACCCAGACTCGACTCCTCGAGATGGTCTCCCACTGGACCCTAGAACCCGGTTACTTGTGCTCCCCTTCTTGGGTCTATCCTAATGCGGAAAAGTAAATAATATACAAAGGGTGACAGCTTCCGCAACCTGGAAGTGCCCCAAATAAAAGAATATTACATACAAGTTTTTACATGAATTAAAATGAAAAACACTCATCTCACATAAAAAACCCCGGCTATTCAAACACGACAATCCAATATAACATATCCAGCAACACATAACATCACATGTCATCAACGTAAGTAAATATGCGCATCCCAAATGTCGTTGACATATAGCAACGAAACCGGCGATACCACATATTACACTTACGGTCACAGATAAGAAAGTGTAAAACTACAATAGTTGGAATCCGCAACCTCTTTAGACATCGCATGCCTAATCAAATGAAATACTTAGCCATCACATGCCTAACAATTATAAACCCCGCATTTTAGTCCCATTATCGAAAACTCTTTTCAATATTAAGTGAGACTAAACCGCTAGATTTATAACATTCATCCAATTATCTCATAACTGTTTGTGAATTCCAATTATTGTATCCCATTCCGGACAAATAGAAAATATTAAACTTTCCGATCGAACATTCGAACACCCAAGTTTTCCCGAAACCGTTCAACACATGAAATAAGTTCAAAGACATTCACTTCATGCCTCAGTACCAACGGTCCAGCCGTAGTAGGGTCAAGCCAACGCCTCACATGTGGCACGCCGTATTGCCCCAAAGCCGAAGGTTCAAAGGGCAGTTCAAGACGGTCACATAATCGAGTTAAGGTTTGTTGTCTTCTAGAGGGACCATCGCGTTACTTGCACTACTCAGAACGTCCTTAAACCACAGAAAAATCCAACACTTGGATATTTTCCGGCAGGGGAAAGATTGGGTATTTACATCCGGTCGAACTTTTTAACATATTCCAAAATATCCGGAAAGCCACATAGACAAAGTCTGATAATCCGATCGAATCAGCGAACTCCCAAAACACCCCAGAAAATTCAACTCTTGAATAAATATTAAAAATTCCCATAAAACTCAGCACTGTAAAATAGGAATTACTGTGCAAATTTGGAGGGCTGACGTCATCATCTCGCCGCGGAACCGCCGCATAAGCTAGGCTTATGCCGCGGTTCCGCCGCAGGTTGGAGGCATCATTTGTCCAATTTTGCACCGTAATTCTTATAACTTCCTGCTGAATTTTTTAAGCATTTTTAATATGGAAAAAACCCAGTTTTTAGAAAAAGTCCAGAGAGCGATTTGGTTTTAGGGTTTCGGTTTCGATCGGGTTTCAAACATCGTCTAAGCATCGCGTAAGGCTCTAGCTAGGCTCTGATACCACTGTAGGGTTCCTAGGCACTCTCAAGAGGTCTCATAAGGCATCAACCATGCCAATTTCACATTTTACAAGTGCCGAGAAACTGTAATACGGATCGTTAACTAGAATTTTAGGCGAAAAGAGAAACTAGTTAACAACTTAACTAAAAGTAAGAAGCTACAACCTTTTTAGATCCGGTTCTCCACTTCCTTAGCTCCACGTAGACGTCCTCTCGCTGTCCAAGTCGGATCTCGGACTCCAGCATCGGCTTCATCGGAGAAATGAGCGGACTAGTCGTCGTCTACGATGCCGAAGATGATCTACGTCGAGGTTACACAAGATCAAGCTTCAACTTCACCAAGTTGTGAAACTTGTGAAGAAAACACCCTATACTACTTGGCAAGAGGTAGAGGGTGAAGAAATAGGAGGTGGGTTCACTTTAGAATTGGATTTCTCACACTTTTGCTCAAGATGCCATTAAAGGTAGCATGCTTTTTCTTGAAGAAGGAGATGATGAAGAAGATAGAATATGATGAGTTATTATTGAAAAGAATAATAAAAATGAATACTTATCATCTTCTAACCTTGGTTAGGTGTAGAGAATAGACCATGGTTAGTGGGAATGGTTAGGGTTAAGGATGAAGACAAAATGGTCACTTTAGTCAAAGCTTCATGAAGCTTCAACAAGCTTCATGATAAAAAGAAACCATTTTGTTTTCTTTTTATCTATTTCTCATAAAAGAATGGATAAATAAATAAGTGAATAACTCAAAACCCTAACCATTATCATAACCATGGTTTAATTCTTTGCACAAAGCCAAGTAAGTATGTATCATCAAACATGATACAATCAAGTGCACAAAAGTATATCACATATACAACTTGTGAACATCAAGTGAGAAAATCCATATAAAGTGAACCAATACTAGTTAATGCAAAGTAATATATGAAATATATAATTATACATTAAATCATTAAATCAACACTTGATTCAATGATCCGGTCATGTCGCACATAACCGACTAGTATACAATGTATCGATTTATCGAATCAACGATTCGATAACTAGGTTATATCGCATACAACCAATCGAAACATTCATCGCGAGAATGAAACACGGTATCACATACTCGCATTATTCTCGGTCCCGCACATATCTCATAAGCGCTCCTATTTCGTTTCGCTTGAGCCAGGAAACCCCTGTGTAGGACTCTAAAGACTCGTCAATACTGTGGTAGCAGATGATGATCATATCAAGCACCCACAAGCCGCAAGCGGTCTGCTAAACGTAACGGCCATCCGGGTATTGAGCGATCAGAAGATCGACGAGCTAGCCCGCTCACACTCCTGTGAATCCAACCAGTAACACTTACCGTACAGTCCGGTCTGTTCGTCTGATATGTCGCATATCAAGTCTAGGGGTGGTAAACGTCAGACCCCAATAATCGATAAGTCGTGCCGATATGAGGCTCATAACGGGTCGAGAAACTACTGGTAACACTTACCAGCAGATCTCTGATCAGCCCTGGCCAGGGACTTCCCTGTTACGGCCAATCGAGCACTGCGCAATATCAACCCCCAATACCGGGAGAGACGAAACCCCTCCTATCGCTCATTGCCTCCATATGACTCGGGAATGTACCCAAAGACCGCCGTTTTGCACGCCCTCATGGACGTGGTAAGGTGGAGATCAAAGCACAGTGGGAATCACACAAGACTCTATGACGATCTCGGGTCTACAGACTAACCTGTTCAAGTGTCACCTGAGAACTGCCATCTGACGTGAGGTATAATACCATCTGGGAGTTCTCGGCGAGTCCGTACAGTGTACCCAGTCTCCACTGAGCACCCGTATACCATCTCTGATGTCAAACACCAATGGATATGGGATCATCCATCGCCCATCTCATGGGTCGAGAAGCATATACGCTAGTCTACACTGGTATATCGATGCCCCGTCTCGATACACCCACGACTAGGGACCTTGAAGGATGTACCTATGGACTACCATGTCCCCACTAGTATGACCTGCATCACAGTCCAGGTAGTCAAGTACACATCCTAAGGGCTTTACCAACATGTAACTATAAGACAGTGCAAAGAGACAAGTGTACATGTTAAGATAAAGAGTAACCAGATAGCATACTATCATATCGAGCAAGCAAGTCATCTCTATATATGTCCAAGCATCCAATATAAAATACATCATGTGTACAATACTGGCCTCTAGGGCATACATACAACTAACAATCTCCCACTTGCACTAGGGCCAGCTGCTGTAGTATCGCATACCGAGCATCCCGAAGAGTCTCTCAAACTGTATCTGGGGAATGGCCTTCGTGAGTGGATCCGCCGTGTTGTTCTTTGTGTCAACCCTCCTGACCTCGATCTCCCGGCGATCAACTATCTCCCGGATCAGGTGATACCGCCTCAGAATATGCCTGGATCGCTGATGGGACCTGGGTTCGTTGGCTAAAGCCACCGCTCCATTGTTATCGCAATACAAAGGTATTGGATGCTCAATGGATGGAACCACTCCAAGTTCAGCAATGAACTTCTTGATCCAGACAGCTTCTTTAGAAGCATCGTTGGAAGCGATGTATTCAGCCTCCATCGTCGAGTCTGCCACGGTTTCCTGCTTGGAACTCTTCCAGCTAACCGCCCCTCTGTAAAGGGTAAAGACAAATCCCGACTGCGACTTAGAGCCGTCCTTATCACTCTGGAAGCTCGAATCGGTAAAGGACTCCATTTGGAGTTTTCCGTTACCATACACCAAGAGCATCTCTTTAGTCCTTCGCAACTACTTGAGAATGCTCTTCACAGCTGTCCAGTGACTCTTTCCAGGATCAGCTTGATACCTACTCACTACACTTTGTGAGTATGCAACATCGGGTCTGGTACATAGCATCGCGTACATAATAGAGCCTACAGCCGAAGCATAGGGTATCCCTTGCATGCGAGCTCTCTCCAAATCAGTCTTGGGAGACATCTCTTTGGAGAGAGTGACTCCAGAGATCGTGGGCAAGTTCCCACGCTTGGATTCTTCCATACTAAACCTCTTTAGTATGGTGTCAATGTACTTGGATTGGGACAATCCCAATATCCGTTTGGATCTATCTCTATAAATCCTGATTCCCAATATGCAGGAGGCATCACCAAGATCTTTCATCGAGAATCTTTGTGATAAGAAGAGCTTGACCGATTGCAGCATAGGAATATCATTTCCTATCAAGAGTATGTCGTCCACGTACAATACGAGGAAGACCACCTTACTCTCTGCTACCGTCTTGTAGATAGAAGGTTCATCTGGATTTTTGACGAAATCAAATTCTTTGATAACGATGTCAAAGCAGATGTTCCAACTCCGCGATGCTTGCTTTAATCCATAAATGGATTTAAGCAGCTTGCACACCTTCCCGCTGCTCCCACTGTCTATGAAGCCCTCTGGCTGAGTCATGTACACGCACTCTTCTAAATCACCATTTAGAAAGGCGGTCTTAACATCCATTTGCCAGATTTCGTAATCATGATAAGCAGCGATGGCAAGCATGATCCGGATGGATTTAAGCATAGCCACTGGAGAAAAGGTTTCGTCATAGTCCACACCTGGATTTTGACGAAAACCCTTTGCTACAAGTCTAGATTTGAAAGTCTCCACTTTCCCATCTACACCAAGTTTTTTCTTGAAGATCCACTTTCTCCCAATGGGTTTTACCCCTTCAGGAGCAACTTCCAAAGTCCATACTTTGTTGGTGTACATGGATTCCATCTCGGACCGCATAGCATCAAGCCATTTCACTGAGTCCCTACTCGTGATGGCCTGCTCGAAGCTAGTTGGGTCATCATCCTCCATGATGCAATCCTCGCTCCCACCATCCATGAGAAAACCGTAGTATCTCTCAGGTTGGCGAGGAACCCTACTAGATCGGCGGAGAGGCTAGGGTTCGTCGGGTACTACTGAATACTCTGGTTCTACCAAGTCTTCTGTTATAGTTTGTGTTGCTGGAACCTCTTCCAGTTCTACCTCAATGCCACTTATCTGTTTCATAAGAAAACTTTTTTCTAAGAAAGTGGCATGACGAGAAACAAACACCTTTTGTTCCTCGGGATGGTAGAAGATATACCCTTGTGAATTTTTGGGATATCCTATAAACTTACATAAGGCTGATCTTGCCTCGAGCTTGTCCGGATTTTGTCTTTTGACATAGGCTGGACAACCCCATATCTTTATATAATTAAGATGTGGTCTCTTCCGTTTCCATATCTCATATGGAGTGGTAGGCACTGATTTGGTAGTACCTCTATTCAATAGGTCCATGGCTGTCTCAAGCGCATATCCCCAGAAGGAAATAGGTAACTCAGCTGTACTCATCATTGAGCGCACCATATCTAATAGGGTGCGGTTCCTCCGTTCTGATACACCGTTGTGCTGTGGTGTATATGGAGGAGTTAGCTGAGAGAGAATCCCATTCTCTTTTAGGAAGTCCAGGAATTCATTGCTCAAGTATTCACCTCCTCGATCAGATCGAAGGATTTTAATACTTTTTCCGGTTTGGTTTTCGACTTCTTGTTTATATTCTCTAAATTTCTCAAAAGCTTCTGATTTGTGTTTCATCTGGAACACATATCCGAATCTAGAGAGATCGTCAGTGAATGTAATGAAGTACGAAGAACCATCCCTGGCATGTGTAGACATGGGACCTCATACATCACTATGTATTAGTCCCAAGAGTTCTGTAACTCTTTCTCCGTGTCCCGTAAACGGAGTTTTGGTCATCTTTCCTTTGAGACATGACTGACAAGTTTCATAAGATGAAAATTCAAACGGATTTAAATATCCATCCTTATGCAACTTTACTAGTCGTGTCGCATTGATGTGACCCAGTCTACAATGCCACAAGAAGGATTCGTTCAGTTCAGAACTCTTCCTCTTGTGTGTGTTTGTTATGCTCAGAACTGTTGATTGATTTAGAACATAAATGCCATTGCACAACGTGCCTGATCCAACCAACTTTTGGTTACGGAAAATGTTCATAACATTATTCTGTAATACAAAATTATATCCTTCTTTAGTCAATAAAGAAACCGATATAATGTTGCATATCAGGTTCGGCATGTAATAGCATTCGTTCAGAACCAATGTACTACCAGTTGGTAATACAAGGTGATATTCCCTGACAGTCTTAGCGGCAACAATTGCACCATTTCCAACTCTAATGTCTTTATCACCTTCTCCAAGTTCTCTACCTTTTCTAAGCCCATGTAACTGATTACATATATGGGATCCTGACCCGGTATCTAATACCCAGGACGTAGGGCAAATGGAGAAACAGTTCTCTGTAACGAACACACCCGAAGAAAATGCATCAACATGTACTTTCTTCAATCGGGTGGCATGGGAATCCTGGTATTCCCCTATATCCTGTTCAGTCCTATAACTCTTATAAGAAAGAACGGAACCAGCGTTCCCCAGCACAGTATAACATGCGGGTTCGGTCAATACATCCATATTTTTATCTTTATTAGGGCATGACATGGTCGCTACCTGGAGAGAGAGAGAAGAAAACACTTTAGCGTATGCTCTTGCAAGATCAGATTGGTTATTATCTTATCTAATCAGGATGGCTCCCACTGGTTTTTATCAAATCTTCCTTCAAACCCTAAAAGGAAAGACTAGCCGGGATTAATTACACACTACAAGTTCGCCAATCTTTCAGCCAGGCCAGTGTCGGTACTTTGAGGGAGGTCCCCCGTGCTTTCGCACGAACCTAATTAATGTAAACCTCGTTTTCCCAGAGGCGTAACCCCGTTGACACCTTTCTAGACACCTACTTGATCAGCTAATTGCAATGTGTAAAACTCTCCCAGGAGTAACTCTTACTCGCAGTGGGTATCGGGATCCAACTATCTCATAGAAGGTATGCAATCTCATTACAAATTTCAACACTTGAAATTCCCGATAATATTTTGCCCCTAGCGTGCTATGACCTTGACGCATGCCAAACAACCCATAGTCCGCTAGTCAAGTTCAACCCGTACAATTCGTGATCGAATTAAACCCACCCGTACGACCCTTGACGCATGCCAAACAACGCCGTACGAATACCTTAATCCAATCGCATCTCATGCTACAGATAAGTAATAATCAGCTACCGTACACTACGCCTTGACGCATGCCAAACAACCGTAGCACGAATTCTGAATATTACATATCTGAATTGACGGAGGGCTACGCAGGTTTTTCTGAAAACCATAAGCGTAATGAACTTGATATCGTTGTAGAATCAAATGAAGTTTTGAAATGGAGTGATTTTGAGGCTTTTCTAGTTTTGCTAAAGGGGTCACTCCCGGTGAAGGGATCGTCGGCCCTTTCCTCGTCGAATGAGGTGCGGGATATATCATATATATCACTGTGCAAAGCAGAAACTATAGAAGCAATCAAAAGTCAAACCGAGTTTGTAGCATTTGCCAGTTATTGCTAAAGGAGTCACTCCCGGTGAAGGGATCTCGGTCCTTTCCTCATCGAATAAGGTGCAGGGTATATCATATATACCGCTATACAAAGCAAGAACTGTAGCTACCTGTTTTGTTTAAAATTTGATTCTACAACATCTTAGGTTTCTTTTCATTCATTAATCACATTAATGAAGTCCCATCATTTAAGTCACCTAAACATCACAGATAAATACGACGTACACTTATGCCATCCGCATTCGCCTCGATGTCCCCTCATGCACCGTTAGGTTAGGTAACTAACGACAGAACAGGGCAGGGCTAGTGCGGGTGCAAAACATAAGTAACGTCTATATAATATATCATATATACTATATAAAGTATCTATCACAGAACATCACATGATCTCATCACAGATATCGCAGCAGAAAAAACATATGAAGCATTGGATATACTAGGACGTCCGTGTTTTTAATACGAGCCAGTATAAAACACGGATTCTACGGTCGTGATGAATAGCCAATCACACACCCCTAGACCCCTACGAGAGCGGCAAGCAACCCTACCAATTCTAGGGTTAGGAGACCCTGACTCGACTCCTCGAGATGGTCTCCCACTGGACCCTAGAACCCGGTTACTTGTGCTCCCCTTCTTGGGTCTATCCTAATGCGGAAAAGTAAATAATATACAAAGGGTGACAGCTTCCGCAACCTGGAAGTGCCCCAAATAAAAGAATATTACATACAAGTTTTTACATGAATTAAAATGAAAAACACTCATCTCAAATAAAAACCCCCGGCTATTCAAACACGACAATCCAATATAACATATCCAGCAACACATAACATCACATGTCTTCAACGTAAGTAAATATGCGCATCCCAATTGTCATTGACATATAGCAACGAAACCGGCGATACCACATATTACACTTACGGTCACAGAAAAGAAAGTGTAAAACTACAACAGTTGGAATCCACAACCTCTTTAGACATCGCATGCCTAATCAAATGAAATACTTAGACATCACATGCCTAACAATTATAAACCCCGCATTTTAGTCCCATTATCGAAAACTCTTTTCAATATTAAGTGAGACTAAACCGCTAGATTTATAACATTCATCCAGTTATCTCATAACTGTTTGTGAATTCCAATTATTGTATCCCATTCTGGACAAATAGAAAATATTAAACTTTCCGATCGAACATTCGAACACCCAAGTTTTCCCGAAACCGTTCAACACATGAAATAAGTTCAAAGACATTCACTTCATGCCTCAGTACCAACGGTCCAGCCGTAGAAGGGTCAAGCCAACGCCTCACATGTGGCACGCCGTATTGCCCCAAAGCCGAAGGTTCAAAGGGCAGTTCAAGACGGTCACATAATCGAGTTAAGGTTTGTTGTCTTCTAGAGGGACCATCGCGTTACTTGCACTACTCAGAACGTCCTTAAACCACAGAAAAATCCAACACTTGGATATTTTCCGGCAGGGGAAAGATTGGGTATTTACATCCGGTCGAACTTTTTAACATATTCCAAAATATCCGGAAAGCCACATAGACAAAGTCTGATAATCCGATCGAATCAGCGAACTCCCAAAACACCCCAGAAAATTCAACTCTTGAATAAATATTAAAAATTCTCATAAAACTCAGCACTGTAAAATAGGAATTACTGTGCAAATTTGGAGGGCTGACGTCATCATCTCGCCGCGGAACCGCCGCATAAGCTAGGCTTATGCCGCGGTTCCGCCGCAGGTTGGAGGCATCATTTGTCCAATTTTGCACCGTAATTCTTATAACTTCCTGCTGAATTTTTTAAGCATTTTTAATATGGAAAAAACCCAGTTTTTAGAAAAAGTCCAGAGAGCGATTTGGTTTTAGGGTTTCGGTTTCGATCGGGTTTCAAACATCGTCTAAGCGTCGCGTAAGGCTTTAGCTAGGCTCTGATACCACTGTAGGGTTCCTAGGCACTCTCAAGAGGTCTCACAAGGCATCAACCATGCCAATTTCACATTTTACAAGTGCCGAGAAACTGTAATACGGATCTTTAACTAGAATTTTAGGCGAAAAGAGAAACTAGTTAACAACTTAACTAAAAGTAAGAAGCTACAAACTTTGTAGATCCGGTTCTCAACTTCCTTAGCTCCACGTAGACGTCCTCTCGCTGTCCAAGTCGGATCTCGGACTCCAGCATCGGCTTTATCGGAGAAATGAGCGGACTAGTCGTCGGCTACGATGCCGAAGATGATCTACGTCGAGGTTACACAAGATCAAGCTTCAACTTCACCAAGTTATGAAACTTGTGAAGAAAACACCCTATACTACTTGGTAAGAGGTAGAGGGTGAAGAAATAGGAGGTGGGTTCACTTTAGAATTGGATTTCTCACACTTTTGCTCAAGATGCCATTAAAGGTGGCAAGCTTTTTCTTGAAGAAGAAGATGATGAAGAAGATAGAATATGATGAGTTATTATTGAAAAGAATAATAAAAATGAATACTTATCATCTTCTAACCTTGGTTAGGTGTAGAGAATAGACCATGGTTAGTGGGAATGGTTAGGGTTAAGGATGAAGACAAAATGGTCACTTTAGTCAAAGCTTCATGAAGCTTCAACAAGCTTCATGATAAAAAGAAACCATTTTGTTTTCTTTTTATCTATTTCTCATAAAAGAATGGATAAATAAATAAGTGAATAACTCAAAACCCTAACCATTATCATAACCATGGTTTAATTCTTTGCACAAAGCCAAGTAAGTATGTATCATCAAACATGATACAATCAAGTGCACAAAAGTATATATCACATATACAACTTCTGAACATCAAGTGAAAAAATCCATATAAAGTGAACCAATACTAGTTAATGCAAAGTAATATATCAAATATATAATTATACATTAAATCATTAAATCAACACTTGATTCAATGATCCGGTCATGTCGAACATAACCGACTAGTATACAATGTATCGATTTATCGAATCAACGATTCGATAACTAGGTTATATCGCATACAACCAATCGAAACATTCATCGCGAGAATGAAACACGGTATCACATACTCGCATTATTCTCGGTCCCGCACATATCTCATATGCGCTCCTATTTCGTTTCGCTTGAGCCAGGAAACCCCTGTGTAGGACTCTAAAGACTCGTCAATACTGTGGTAGCAGATGATGATCATATCAAGCACCCACAAGCCGCAAGCGGTCTGCTAAACGTAACAGCCATCCGGGTATTGAGCGATCAGAAGATCGACGAGCTAGCCCGCTCACACTCCTGTGAATCCAACCAGTAACACTTACCGTACAGTCCGGTCTGTTCGTCTGATATGTCGCATATCAAGTCTAGGGGTGGTAAACGTCAGACCCCAATAACCGATAAGTCGTGCCGATATGAGGCTCATAACGGGTCGAGAAACTACTGGTAACACTTACCAGCAGATCTCTGATCAGCCCTGGTCAGGGACTTCCCTGTTACGGCCAATCGAGCACTGCGCAACATCAACCCCCAATACCGGGAGAGACGAAACCCCTCCTATCGCTCACTGCCTCCATATGACTCGGGACTGTACCCATAGACCACCGTTTTGCACGCCCTCATGGACGTGGTAAGGTGGAGATCAAAGCACAGTGGGAATCACACAAGACTCTATGACGATCTCGGGTCTACAGACTAACCTGTACAAGTGTCACCTGAGAACTGCCATCTGACGTGAGGTATAATACCATCTGGGAGTTCTCGGCGAGTCCGTCCAGTGTACCCAGTCTCCACTGAGCACCCGTATACCATCTCTGATGTCAAACACCAATGGATATGGGATCATCCATCGCCCATCTCATGGGTCGAGAAGCATATACGCTAGTCTACACTGGTATATCGATGCCCCGTCTCGATACACCCACGACTAGGGACCTTGAAGGATGTACCTATGGACTACCATGTCCCCACTAGTATGATCTGCATCACAGTCCAGGTAGTCAAGTACACATCCTAAGGGCTTTACCAACATGTAACTATAAGACAGTGCAAAGAGACAAGTGTACATGTTAAGATAAAGAGTAACCAGATAGCATACTATCATATCGAGCAAGAAAGTCATCTCTATATATGTCCAAGCATCCAATATAAAATACATCATGTGTACAATACTGGCCTCTAGGGCATACATACAACTAACAATCTCCCACTTGCACTAGGGCCAGCTGCTGTAGTATCGCATACCGAGCATCCCGAAGAGTCTCTCAAACTGTATCTGGGGAATGGCCTTCGTGAGTGGATCCGCCGTGTTGTTCTTCGTATCAACCCTTCTGACCTCGATCTCCCGGCGATCAACTATCTCCCGGATCAGGTGATACCACCTCAGAATATGCCTGGATCGCTGATGGGACCTGGGTTCGTTGGCTAAAGCCACCGCTCCATTGTTATCGCAATACAAAGGTATTGGATGCTCAATGGATGGAACCACTCCAAGTTCAGCAATGAACTTCTTGATCCAGACAGCTTCTTTAGCAGCATCGTTGGCAGCGATGTATTCAGCCTCCATCGTCGAGTCTGCCACGGTTTCCTTCTTGGAACTCTTTCAGCTAACCGCCCCTCTGTAAAGGGTAAAGACAAATCCCGACTGCGACTTAGAGTCGTCCTTATCACTCTGGAAGCTCGAATCGGTAAAGGACTCCACTTGGAGTTCTCCGTTACCATACACCAAGAGCATCTCTTTAGTCCTTCGCAAGTACTTGAGAATGCTCTTCACAGCTGTCCAGTGACTCTCTCCAGGATCAGCTTGATACCTGCTCACTACACTTAGTGAGTATGCAACATCGGGTCTGGTACATAGCATCGCGTACATAATAGAGCCTACAGCCGAAGCATAGGGTATCCCTTGCATGCGAGCTCTCTCCAAATCAGTCTTGGGAGACATCTCTTTGGAGAGAGTGACTCCAGAGATCGTGGGCAAGTTCCCACGCTTGGATTCTTCCATACTAAACCTCTTTAGTATGGTGTCAATGTACTTGGATTGGGACAATCCCAATATCCGTTTGGATCTATCTCTATAGATCCTGATTCCCAATATGCAGGAGGCATCACCAAGATCTTTCATCAAGAATCTTTGTGATAAGAAGAGCTTGACCGATTGCCGCATAGGAATATCATTTCCTATCAAGAGTATGTCGTCCACGTACAATACGAGGAAGACTACCTTACTCTCTGCTACCTTCTTGTAGATACAAGGTTCATCTGGATTTTTGACGAAATCAAACTCTTTGATAACGACGTCAAAGCAGATGTTCCAACTCCACGATGCTTGCTTTAATCCATAAATGGATTTAAGCAGCTTGCACACCTTCCCGCTGCTCCCACTGTCTACGAAGCCCTCTGGCTGAGTCATGTACACGCACTCTTCTAAATCACCATTTAGAAAGGCGGTCTTAACATCCATTTGCCAGATTTCGTAATCATGATAAGCGGCGATGGCAAGCATGATCCGGATGGATTTAAGCATAGCCACTGGAGAAAAGGTTTCGTCATAGTCCACACCTGGTCTTTGACGAAAACCCTTTGCTACAAGTCTAGCTTTGAAAGTCTCCACTTTCCCATCTACACCAAGTTTTTTCTTGAAGATCCACTTGCTGTAAGTCCACGTTGCGACCCCCGGTTCTTACGGGGAGGCGGAAACGGTATAAAATCAAAATTTTAACGCAAGAGGCAACATGGACTAAGCTAGGTCGGGATCTTTACCTAAACTAAAACTAGCAAACTAAGCTAAAGATATTTAGCTACTCGGATAGAGATGGTTATACCTAGCTTGTCTTGAACTCCTTCGTCTTCAAGCTCCGGTGGTGGTCCGATGGCTCCTTCTCGTCGTCTCCGTACGCCGAAGATAGATCCACTTGAAAGCTCCAACCTTTAGCTCCTTCTTCGGTCTTTGAAGAAACTAGTTCACTTGGTTTGCTAAACCTAGTGAACTAGAATGAGTAGAGAGGAAATAGAATGGGATTTTATCTATGGTTCTTGATTCTCAACTCATGAGACAAGAGAACCATAGATCAAGAGAGGGAGCAAGAGGTTGAGGGTGAGAACAAGGGGAGAGCTCAAGAACAAGAGAGAGAATGAGCAAGAAAGAATGAGCAACTCTTTTGTCTTTCACCCTCTCATAATCCAAAGTGATCATAACTCATCATATCAAAAAAGTCTTATGTGATGGTTTGAAGCAACCATAAGCTTATCATGTCATGCACTCATTTTACTCAAATGAGCAAGCAAGAAAAAGTCTTTGGCATGAAATGATAACCATGGTTATCATGATGGTCAACTAGTCAAACCTAGTCAACCGGTCAACAAGTCAACAAAAGTCAACAAGTCACCAAAGTCAACAAGTCAACAAAAGTCAACAAGTCAACAACCATATCACCATAACACTTAATTAATATAATAGTTAATCACATATCATATTCTCATTAGGGTTGAGCATAAAGTCAAAAAGTCAACGGTCAACTGTCAACAACCCTAATGAGAATCCGCTGTCTCTGCCTCCCTGTCAACTGTGCATACACACCCGCATCCGCGTTCCGAGGAACACGAATGCAAACTGGATAAATCCAATCCCATAAGGTACACTAGGATCTGGCTTAAACCAAAGCCCGCTAGTGTAAACTGTCCGGACACTGTACGTGCACAAGTACACGGATGTGACCGAACCCTGTCGCAAAACCATGCGACCTGTCGCAATACCATGCGACCTCTACTCTTTTGCCTAAAGGCGAAAAGCTTTCTGTGTGGGACTCTAAAGACTCGACACTACGCTGGCAGTGGGTTTAACCACAGACCGCAAGCGGCACTAGCTGTGCGTAACGGTCCCCAGGTAATGCCGACAAGAAGACCGACGAGGCGAAACCCATCTGAACTCCTACTGAGCCTGAGTGTGACATTCTCCATACAGTCCGGTCTGTTCGTCTGATACATCGCATGGCGGGCCTAGGGGGCGGTAAACGTCAGTCCCCAATAGAGGTACAAGTCGTGCCGGAGTGAAGCCCAATACACCCTGAGATAACACTGGAAACCTACCAGTATATCTCGTTTGCCCTGGCCAGGGACTACTCGTGTAATGGCTCTCCTAGACACAGCGCGATGTCAACTCCCAATACCGGGAGAGACGAATCCTGTCTAACCGTCACTGCCTCCAAGTGCTTCGGGACTGCACCCAACCACTACCTGTTTGCACGACTCCTTTGAGCCGTGGTAGGGTAGTGATCAAAGTACAGTGGGAACACACTCGAGGCGGAGTGACAATGTCAAGTCAGCGGACTAAGCTGCACTCATGTCACCTGGGAACTGATAACTGACGATAGGTATAATACCAACTAGTCAGTTCCCGACGAGTCCTGTCCAGTGTACCCGTAACCTAACGAGCACCCGCATACTATCTCAAGTACGACGTACTGACGGCTGTGGGACAGACCGTCTCCCACACTGGGATGAGAAGCGCATGCGCTGGTCTACTCCGGAGTATCGATGCCCTGTCTCGATAGTCCTGCGACCAGGGACCTGAATAAGGATGTGCTTATAGATTACCCAGCCCCCACTAGTGTGACTGCCATCACAACGCTGGTAATCAAGCAAAGATCCTAAGGGCTCCACTAATGCGTATAAGTGATATACTGAAATAAACACAAGTACACATTGAAGTAGAAACAAACCAAGTAGCATACTACTATTTTGAGCAAGATTGTCAATACAAGGTGAATATCCCAAGCTTCCATTAAGTAATATACATACTAGTATGATACAGTAATGGCCTCTAGGGCATATACACTAACAATCTCCCACTTGCACTAAGGCCATGTACTGGCGTATCGAAGACCTATCATCTCGATCAGCCGCTCGAACTGAGTCTGGGGCAAGGCCTTGGTGAATGGATCTGCAGTGTTATCTTCTGATTTTACTCTCTTTACCTCGATCTCCTGGCGATCAATGATCTCCCTGATCAGGTGGAACCGCCTCAAAATGTGCCTGGACTTCTGATGGGACCTTGGTTCCTTCGCTAAAGCTATAGCGCCGTTGTTGTCACAATACAGCGGTATTGGATCAACACTGGTAGGAACCACCTGAAGTTCCGTGAGGAACTTCTTCATCCAGACAGCTTCCTTTGCGGCATCGCAAGCAGCTATGTACTCCGCTTCCATGGTTGAGTCAGCAACGGTTTCCTGCTTGGAACTCTTCCAGCAAACCGCCCCTCCATTGAGGGTAAAGACATAACCCGACATGGACTTGGAGTCATCCTTGTCACTCTGGAAGCTGGAGTCAGCAAAGGCCTCAATCTGGAGGTCTTTTCCGCCATACACCAAGAACATCTCCTTAGTCCTTCTCAGGTACTTGAGAATGTTCTTTACTGCTATCCAGTGTTTCTCCCCTGGGTCCGACTGATACCGGCTTACAACGCTCAATGCGTATGCTACATCTGGTCTGGTACATAACATCGCATACATAATAGAGCCTACCGCAGATGCGTAGGGTATTGATGACATGCGAGCCCTTTCCAAATCAGTCTTGGGAGACATCTCTTTGGAGAGGGTGATTCCGTGACAAGCCGGTAGATTACCGCGCTTGGAATCTTCCATACTGAATCGTTTCAGTATGGTGTCGATGTACCTTGACTGTGAAAGTCCCAACATCCTTTTAGATCTATCACGATAGATCTGGATCCCCAGAATGTAGTTGGCATCGCCCAGGTCCTTCATGGAGAACCTCTGTGACAAGAATCCTTTGACTGACTGTAGCATAGGAATATCATTTCCTATTAGGAGAATGTCATCGACGTACAAGACGAGGAATACCACATTTCTCCCTACAATCTTACTGTAAATGCATGGTTCATCTGGGTTTTTGACAAAGTCGAATTCTTTGACAGTATCATCAAAGCAGATGTTCCAACTCCGCGATGCCTGCTTAAGTCCATAGATGGACTTGAGCAACTTGCATACTTTACCGCTGCTCCCACTCTGATTGAAACCCTCTGGCTGATCCATATAGACGCACTCTTCTAAATTTCCATTTAGGAAAGCCGTCTTAACGTCCATCTGCCAGATCTCATAATCGTGGAAGGCAGCAATGGCAAGAAGGATCCGAATGGATTTAAGCATGGCTACCGGAGAAAAAGTCTCGTCATAGTCCAAACCAGGTCTTTGACGAAAACCCTTTGCAACGAGCCTAGCTTTATAGGTTCAACCTGCCCATCTACACCAATCTTCTTTCTGAAGATCCATTTGCAGCCTACGGGTTTTACCCCTTCTGGAGCAAAGTCCAAAGTCCAAACTTTGTTGGTGTACATGGACTCCATCTCGGTCCGCATTGCATCCAGCCATTTTACCGAGTCACCGCTCTGAATGGCTTGCTGGAAGCTAGTAGGCTCATCATAATCTATGATGCAATCCTCTCTATCCCCGTCTATGAGAAAACCGTAGTATCTCTCGGGCGGATGAGACTGCCTACTACTCCTGCGGAGCGGCGTAGGAATGTCCGGTTCCCCTGAACCTTCTGGTTCTACTAAGGTTTCAGTAATAGCTTGTGGTTCTGGAATTTCTTCCAGTTCTATTGCGCTCCCACTTATCTGATTTTCTAAAAACTCAGTTTCCAAGAAGCGGGCATGACGAGAAACAAGGACTTTTTGCTCCTCTGCGTAATAGAAAAGATACCCCTTGGAGTTCTTTGGGTATCCCACAAACTTACACTGTACTGAACGTGCCTCAAGCTTGTCCGCATGTTGCTTTTTTACAAAAGCTGGACATCCCCATACCTTAAGATAATTAAGACAGGGTTTCTTCCCAGTCCACATCTCATATGGGGTGGTGGGCACAGTCTTGGTAGGAGCCTTGTTCAAGAGATACGCAGCTGCTTCTAGTGCATATCCCCAGAATGATCGCGGTAACTCAGCGTTACTCATCATGGACCGAACCATATCCAATAGGGTTCGGTTCCGTCTCTCCGATACACCGTTATGTTTCGGAGTGTATGGAGGAGTAAGCTGAGAGAGAATACCATTCTCTTTTAAGTAATTCAGGAATTCGGCACTTAAGTATTCTCCACCTCGATCCGATCTTAGAATCTTAATACTTTTGCCGGTCTGTTTCTCTACTTCATTCTTATACTCCTGGAATTTTCCAAAGGCCTCGGACTTATGTTTCATTAAGAAGACATAACCGTACCTTGAGAAGTCATCCGTAAAAGTAATGAAGTAAGAATGTCCGCTTCGGGCATGTGTAGACATTGGACCGCACACGTCACTGTGTACGAGTCCTAAGAGCTCGCTCGCTCTTACTCCTTGTCCAGTAAACGGAGTCTTTGTCATCTTTCCTTTGAGACAAGATTGACAAGTGGCATACGATTGATATTCGAACGCATTCAAATATCCTTCTGTATGTAACTTAGTCAACCTTCTCTCATTGATGTGACCCAATCTACAATGCCATAAGAAAGTCTGATTCATTTCCAGAGACTTTCTTTTGTGTGTATTCTGGACGTTGAAAATCTGTGGTTGGTTTAACACGTATATACCATTACTCAATGTACCTGACCCAATCAAAACTTGATTAAGGTGAATGTTTACAACATTACTTACAAACGCAAATTCATAACCTTCTTTAGAAACTAAAGATACAGAAATGATATTACAAGTTGCGTTGGGTACAAAAAAGCAATTACGCAAAACCAAAACATGTCCATCTGACATTCCCAGGTGATAGTCCCCCACGGCTTTAGCATCCATGCTAGCTCCGTTCGCAACTTTGAGGGTCATGTCACCTGCCTTCAAAACACTACGGTTTCTCAACGCCTGCAAAGAATTACAGATATGAGATCCTGATCCGGTATCCAATACCCAGGAAGTAGAGTTTATTGAAAGACAGTTTTCAATAACATACACACCTGAAGCTGAAGCTGCAACCTGCTTCAATTCCTGTGTTCTGGCCTTCCAGGCCCTGCAATCATTCTTCCAGTGTCCTTTCTTATGACAATAGAAGCATTCTTCCTTATCCACAAGCTTCCCCGCTATCTTTGTTGCTTTGCCTTTTCCCTTCGTATCCACTTTACCAACACCGCCCCTTGGTTTGGCGGGGGCCTTCTTCTTCTTTCCCTTGGCTTTCGCCTTGGACCTAGAAGAAGATGATCCTCCTACAAACAAAGTGGATGTTTCCCTACCTTTCTGTAGGGTGCCCTCTGCGCTCCTCAGCATGTTGAGGAGCTCTGATAGTTCAACCTCTTTTTCTTGTAGGTTGAAGTTCAGTATAAACTGGGCGTAAGTGGAAGGAAGGGACTGGAGAACTATATCCGTATATAGCTCACTCTCCAATGTGATCCCTAGGTCAGCGAGCTCCTCAATGAAGCCGATCATCTTTAGCACATGCTCGGCTACTGATGATCCGACGGCCATTCTTGTCGAAAATAACTTTTTCGACGCTTCGTATCTTGCGATACGTGATTGCTCTCCATACAGTTCTTTTGTATGGAGCAATATGGACTCCATGTCCATATTCTCATGCCTCCTCTGATGTTCGTTGTCCATCGAGGCAAGCAGGAGGCACTTGGCCTTCGCGCTATCAATCTCCCAAGTCTTGCGGATTTCCTTATCCGCGACACTGGAAGTTGGACCAGGGACAGGGGGAGCTTTGGTGGTAAGAAGATACCCCAGCTTGTCATAAGTGATTGCTATCGTGACATTCCTGAGCCAATCTTTGTAGTTTGGCCCTGTCAGTTTGTTTTTATCTAGGAGTAACTTAAGTCCAGTCATGTTGATTGGTCGCTGCAATTAGGAGAGAGAAGAAGAAACACTCAGCATGATGCTCTTGCAAGTTTAGAGTGGTTTTTAGTTTGTCTAAACAGGATGGCTCCCACTGTTTCTCGAATCCCTCCTCAAACCATAAAGGAAGAATTAGTCAGGATCAATCCCACCGTACAATACTTGCTTAACCGTTCAGCCAGGCCGGTGTCGGTACTTCGAGGGAGGTTTTCCAACGCTTTCGCGAAGTTCCTTAATTAGAGAACCTCTTTTCCCTGGGGGCGTAGCCCCGCTAACACCTTTCTAGGCACCTACTAGGTTTATAGCATTGATCGTTAAGTGAGAAATTTCCCGAGGAGTAGCATATACTCACAGTAGGATCGGGATCCAAATATCATCGCGTGACGAAACTGAAGGAATCCTACCAGAATCATCACACTCCAAATGGTATGCAAATCTAGCAAGTTTCAGTACTTATGAAACTCCCGATGTGGATTTTTGCCCCATGCTCTTATGACCTTGACGAAGGTCAACAAATCATAAGTCACATGTCAAGTTCTGCCCGTCATTATCCAGGTTAATTTGAATCCACCCGTATGTACCCTTGACGAAGGTCAACAAGGTAATGCGAATGTCCCAAACCAACGCATCTATCTATGCTACATATGAATACCCAATAGCTACCAATCACTATGCTTTGACGAAGGTCAACAAACACAGCTTGAATACTTATTGAATATTCATACGAAACGACGGAGGGCTACGAATGGTTTTGGCGAAACCGTGAACGTAGTGAACTTGATTTAATCGATGGAACGAGATAGCTTTTAGAAGGAGTGGCTCAAGCTCCGCATTTAAAAGTTATTTTGAAAAGAACCGAGTGGTTTTTCGAAAGTGTTCCAACGACTTTAACTTGGTTTATTATCTTGCATTAGTTCTTTTAATGCGTGATATTCTTGCATTAGTACTTTTAATGCGTCCCATCATTTAACCCTACCATTGCAGAAAACAACCAAAATATGACGTACGCTTATGCCATTCGCATTCGCCACTGGGCCCCGTCATTACCCGTTAGGTTACTTAACTAACGACAGAGCGGGGGCTGGGCTAGCGCGTCTGTAAAACATAAGCAACGCCTAAATAGAAAGCAATGATAGACATTACAGATCACAGATGAATGCATTGGATATACTAGCAATCCGCAATCCTTTCGAGCCTGAAACGAAAAGCGGATAACACGGTCGCGGTGAATAGCCAAATACCCCACCCAAGACCCCTACGGGTGCGGCAAACTACCCGCCAAGTACTCGGTAGTTTGTGCACCCCTCCATGGGTCTATCCTAGGAGCAAAAACAGTAAAAAGAATTATACAATGACGGCTACAACCCCGACCCGGTTGTGCGGTCAAACAAATAATAATTATTACATCAATTTACATTTACAATGAATGAAAGAAAAACAAAAGCTCATCTCACATCCACCCCGGCTATTCACCCGCGACAGTCCAACACATTCATATACACATTCCAGCACATTACAGATCATGTATAACCCCGACTAATCGACTTATAGCGATTAGCCGACGTTCAATACATGCAAGCATCACAGATATAACCATCATAGTCAAAGTGCAGTGAAGTTCGGAAAAAATACGGAATTATAGGACCCCAAAAGGAAATTTCTTTTCTGGAAAATCTGGGCACATATAATATATTTTAAAAATCCCAAAACCAACACACAAACACACTGCACGAAAAACGATGCAGAGAAGACACCAAGTCGCGGCGGTTCAGCGGCGTCTAAGAAGGATCACGCGGCGGAAGCGCGGCACTTTAGGCGAATCACTGTATCGTTTTTCTTGGGTGTTCACACAAAACCCTGAGCCGAATTTAGGAGTATAAAGTTTTTCATTTTGAGCAGAAAAAATTTCAACAGAAACTCAGTTTTTGTGATTATCCGGTTTTGTGATTTTTTTCGGTTCCGAACTTCGTTACACTTCACTACCAAGCTAGTTTAAGTTTAGTTAGGCTCTGATACCACTGTAAGTCCACGTTGCGACCCCCGGTTCTTACGGGGAGGCGGAAACGGTATAAAATCAAAATTTTAACGCAAGAGGCAACATGGACTAAGCTAGGTCGGGATCTTTACCTAAACTAAAACTAGCAAACTAAGCTAAAGATATTTAGCTACTCGGATAGAGATGGTTATACCTAGCTTGTCTTGAACTCCTTCGTCTTCAAGCTCCGGTGGTGGTCCGATGGCTCCTTCTCGTCGTCTCCGTACGCCGAAGATAGATCCACTTGAAAGCTCCAACCTTTAGCTCCTTCTTCGGTCTTTGAAGAAACTAGTTCACTTGGTTTGCTAAACCTAGTGAACTAGAATGAGTAGAGAGGAAATAGAATGGGATTTTATCTATGGTTCTTGATTCTCAACTCATGAGACAAGAGAACCATAGATCAAGAGAGGGAGCAAGAGGTTGAGGGTGAGAACAAGGGGAGAGCTCAAGAACAAGAGAGAGAATGAGCAAGAAAGAATGAGCAACTCTTTTGTCTTTCACCCTCTCATAATCCAAAGTGATCATAACTCATCATATCAAAAAAGTCTTATGTGATGGTTTGAAGCAACCATAAGCTTATCATGTCATGCACTCATTTTACTCAAATGAGCAAGCAAGAAAAAGTCTTTGGCATGAAATGATAACCATGGTTATCATGATGGTCAACTAGTCAAGCCTAGTCAACCGGTCAACAAGTCAACAAAAGTCAACAAGTCACCAAAGTCAACAAGTCAACAAAAGTCAACAAGTCAACAACCATATCACCATAACACTTAATTAATATAATAGTTAATCACATATCATATTCTCATTAGGGTTGAGCATAAAGTCAAAAAGTCAACGGTCAACTGTCAACAACCCTAATGAGAATCCGCTGCCTCTGCCTCCCTGTCAACTGTGCATACACACCCGCATCCGCGTTCCGAGGAACACGAATGCAAACTGGATAAATCCAATCCCATAAGGTACACTAGGATCTGGCTTAAACCAAAGCCCGCTAGTGTAAACTGTCCGGACACTGTACGTGCACAAGTACACGGATGTGACCGAACCCTGTCGCAAAACCATGCGACCTGTCGCAATACCATGCGACCTCTACTCTTTTGCCTAAAGGCGAAAAGCTTTCTGTGTGGGACTCTAAAGACTCGACACTACGCTGGCAGTGGGTTTAACCACAGACCGCAAGCGGCACTAGCTGTGCGTAACGGTCCCCAGGTAATGCCGACAAGAAGACCGACGAGGCGAAACCCATCTGAACTCCTACTGAGCCTGAGTGTGACATTCTCCATACAGTCTGGTCTGTTCGTCTGATACATCGCATGGCGGGCCTAGGGGGCGGTAAACGTCAGTCCCCCAATAGCGGTACAAGTCGTGCCGGAGTGAAGCCCAATACACCCTGAGATAACACTGGAAACCTACCAGTATATCTCGTTTGCCCTGGCCAGGGACTACTCGTGTAATGGCTCTCCTAGACACAGCGCGATGTCAACTCCCAATACCGGGAGAGACGAATCATGTCTAACCGTCACTGCCTCCAAGTGCTTCGGGACTGCACCCAACCACTACCTGTTTGCACGACTCCTTTGAGCCGTGGTAGGGTAGTGATCAAAGTACAGTGGGAACACACTCGAGGCGGAGTGACAGTGTCAAGTCAGCGGACTAAGCTGCACTCATGTCACCTGGGAACTGATAACTGACGATAGGTATAATACCAACTAGTCAGTTCCCGACGAGTCCTGTCCAGTGTACCCGTAACCTAACGAGCACCCGCATACTATCTCAAGTACGACGTACTGACGGCTGTGGGACAGACCGTCTCCCACACTGGGATGAGAAGCGCATGCGCTGGTCTACTCCGGAGTATCGATGCCCTGTCTCGATAGTCCTGCGACCAGGGACCTGAATAAGGATGTGCTTATAGATTACCCAGCCCCCACTAGTGTGACTGCCATCACAACGCTGGTAATCAAGCAAAGATCCTAAGGGCTCCACTAATGCGTATAAGTGATATACTGAAATAAACACAAGTACACATTGAAGTAGAAACAAACCAAGTAGCATACTACTATTTTGAGCAAGATTGTCAATACAAGGTGAATATCCCAAGCTTCCATTAAGTAATATACATACTAGTATGATACAGTAATGGCCTCTAGGGCATATACACTAACACTTGCTCCCAATGGGTTTTACCCCTTCAGGAGCAACTTCCAAAGTCCATACTTTGTTGGTGTACATGGATTCCATCTCGGACCGCATAGCATCCAGCCATTTCACTGAGTCCCTACTCGTGATGGCCTGCTCGAAGCTAGTTGGGTCATCATCCTCCATGATGCAATCCTCGCTCCCACCATCCATGAGAAAACCGTAGTATCTCTCAGGTTGGCGAGAAACCCTACTAGATCGGCGGAGAGGCTGGGGTTCGTCGGGTACTACTGAATCCTCTGGTTCTACCAAGTCTTCTGTTATAGTTTGTGTTGCTGGAACCTCTTCCAGTTCTACCTCAATGCCACTTATCTGTTTCATAAGAAAACTTTTTTCTAAGAAAGTGGCATGACGAGAAACAAACACCTTTTGTTCCTCGGGATGGTAGAAGATATACCCTTGTGAATTTTTGGGATATCCTATAAACTTACATAAGACTGATCTTGCCTCGAGCTTGTCCGGATTTTGTCTTTTGACATAGGCTGGACAACCCCATATCTTTATATAATTAAGATGTGGCCTCTTCCGTTTCCATATCTCATATGGAGTGGTAGGCACTGATTTGGTAGTACCTCTATTCAATAGGTCCATGGCTGTCTCAAGCGCATATCCCGAGAAGGAAATAGGTAACTCAGCTGTACTCATCATTGAGCGCACCATATCTAATAGGGTGCGGTTCCTCCGTTCTGATACACCGTTGTGCTGTGGTGTATATGGAGGAGTTAGCTGAGAGAGAATCCCATTCTCTTTTAGGAAGTC
Organism: Agapanthus africanus; assembly: GCA_030015575.1. Lineage (NCBI taxonomy): Eukaryota > Viridiplantae > Streptophyta > Magnoliopsida > Asparagales > Amaryllidaceae > Agapanthus > Agapanthus africanus. The sequence goes on along the minus strand of CM057348.1, from coordinate 359,054,894 downwards.
CAGGAATTCATTGCTCAAGTATTCACCTCCTCGATCAGATCGAAGGATTTTAATACTTTTCCCGGTTTGGTTTTCGACTTCTTGTTTATATTCTCTAAATTTCTCAAAAGCTTCTGATTTGTGTTTCATCTGGAACACATATCCGAATCTAGAGAGATCGTCAGTCAATGTAATGAAGTACGAAGAACCATCCCTGGCATGTGTAGACATGGGACCGCATACATCACTAAGTATTAGTCCCAAGAGTTCTGTAACTCTTTCTCCGTGTCCCGTAAACGGAGTTTTGGTCATCTTTCCTTTGAGACATGACTGGCAATTTTCATAAGATGAAAATTCAAACGGATTTAAATATCCATCCTTATGCAACTTTGCTAGTCGTGTCGCATTGATGTGACCCAGTCTACAATGCCACAAGAAGAATTCGTTCAGTTCAGAACTCTTCCTCTTGTGTGTGTTTGTTATGCTCAGAACTGTTGATTGATTTAGAACATAAATGCCATTGCACAACGTGCCTGATCCAACCAACTTTTGGTTACGGAAAATGTTCATAACATTATTCTGTAATACAAAATTATATCCTTCTTTAGTCAATAAAGAAACCGATATAATGTTGCATATCAGGTTCGGCATGTAATAGCATTCGTTCAGAACCAATGTATTACCAGTTGGTAATACAAGGTGATATTCCCCGACAGTCTTAGCTGCAACAATTGCACCATTTCCAACTCTAAAGTCTTTATCACCTTCTCCAAGTTCTCTACCTTTTCTAAGCCCATGTAACTGATTACATATATAGGATCCTGACCCGGTATCTAATACCCAGGACGTAGGGCAAATGGGAAAACAGTTCTCTGTAACGAACACACCCGAAGAAAATGCATCAACATGTACTTTCTTCAATCGGGTGGCATGGGAATCCTGGTATTCCCCTATATCCTGTTCAGTCCTATAACTCTTATAAGAAAGAACGGAACCAACGTTCCCCAGCACAGTATAACATGCGGGTTCGGTCAATACATCCATATTTTTATCTTTATTAGGGCATGACATGGTCGCTACCTGGAGAGAGAGAGAAGAAAACACTTTAGCGTATGCTCTTGCAAGATCAGATTGGTTATTATCTTATCTAATCAGGATGGCTCCCACTGGTTTTTATCAAATCTTCCTTCAAACCCTAAAAGGAAAGACTAGCCGGGATTAATTACACACTACAAGTTCGCCAATCTTTCAGCCAGGCCAGTGTCGGTACTTTGAGGGAGGTCCCCCGTGCTTTCGCACGAACCTAATTAATGTAAACCTCGTTTTCCCAGAGGCGTAACCCCGTTGACACCTTTCTAGACACCTACTTGACCAGCTAATTGCAATGTGTAAAACTCTCCCAGGAGTAACTCTTACTCGCAGTGGGTATCGGGATCCAACTATCACATAGAAGGTATGCAATCTCATTACAAATTTCAACACTTGAAATTCCCGATAATATTTTGCCCCTAGCGTGCTATGACCTTGACGCATGCCAAACAACCCATAGTCCGCTAGTCAAGTTCAACCCGTACAATTCGTGATCGAATTAAACCCACCCGTACGACCCTTGACGCATGCCAAACAACGCCGTACGAATACCTTAATCCAATCGCATCTCATGCTACAGATAAGTAATAATCAGCTACCGTACACTACGCCTTGACGCATGCCAAACAACCTTAGCACGAATACTGAATATTACATATCTGAATTGATGGAGGGCTACGCAGGTTTTTCTGAAAACCATGAGCGTAATGAACTTGATATCGTTGTAGAATCAATTGAAGTTTTGAAATGGAGTGATTTTGAGGCTTTTCTAGTTTTGCTAAAGGGGTCACTCCCGGTGAAGGGATCGTCGGCCCTTTCCTCGTCGAATGAGGTGCGGGATATATCATATATATCACTGTGCAAAGCAGAAACTATAGAAGTATTCAAAAGTCAAACCGAGTGTGTAGCATTTGCCAGTTATTGCTAAAGGAGTCACTCCCGGTGAAGGGATCTCGGTCCTTTCCTCATCGAATAAGGTGCAGGGTATATCATATATACCGCTATACAAAGCAAGAACTGTAGCTACCTGTATTGTTTAAAATTTGATTCTACAACATCTTAGGTTTCTTTTCATTCATTAATCACATTAATGAAGTCCCATCATTTAAGTCACCTAAACATCACAGATAAATACGACGTACACTTATGCCATCCGCATTCGCCTCGATGTCCCCTCGTGCACCGTTAGGTTAGGTAACTAACGACAGAACAGGGCAGGGCTAGTGCGGGTGCAAAACATAAGTAACGTCTATATAATATATCATATATACTATATAAAGTATCTATTACAGAACATCACATGATCACATCACAGATATCGCAGCAGAAAAAACATATGAAGCATTGGATATACTAGGACGTCCGTGTTTTTAATACGAGCCAGTATAAAACACGGATTCCACTGTCGTGATGAATAGCCAATCCCACACCCCTAGACCCCTACGAGAGCGGCAAGCAACCCTACCAATTCTAGGGTTAGGAGACCCTGACTCGACTCCTCGAGATGGTCTCGCTCTGGACCCTAGAACCCGGTTACTTGTGCTCCCCTTCTTGGGTCTATCCTAATGCGGAAAAGTAAATAATATACAAACGGTGACAGTTTCCGCAACCTGGAAGTGCCCCAAATAAAAGAATATTACATACAAGTTTTTACATGAATTAAAATGAAAAACACTCATCTCACATAAAAACCCCCGGCTATTCAAACACGACAATCCAATATAACTTATCCAGCAACACATAACATCACATGTCATCAACGTAAGTAAATATGCGCATCCTAATTATCGTTGACATATAGCAACGAAACCGGCGATACCACATATTACACTTACGGTCACAGAAAAGAAAGTGTAAAACTACAACAGTTGGAATCCGCAACCTCTTTAGACATCGCATGCCTAATCAAATGAAAAACTTAGACATCACATGCCTAACAATTATAAACCCCGCATTTTAGTCCCATTATCGAAAACTCTTTTCAATATTAAGTGAGACTAAACCGCTAGATTTATAACATTCATCCAGTTATCTCATAACTGTTTGTGAATTCCAATTATTGTATCCCATTCCGGACAAATAGAAAATATTAAACTTTCCGATCGAACATTCGAACACCCAAGTTTTCCCGAAACCGTTCAACACATGAAATAAGTTCAAAGACATTCACTTCATACCTCAGTACCAACGGTCCAGCCGTAGGAGGGTCAAGCCAACGCCTCACATGTGGCACGCCGTATTGCCCCAAACCCGAAGGTTCAAAGGGCAGTTCAAGACGGTCACATAATCGAGTTAAGGTTTGTTGTCTTCTAGAGGGACCATCGCGTTACTTGCACTACTCAGAACGTCCTTAAACCACAGAAAAATCCAACACTTGGATATTTTCCGGCAGGGGAAAGATTTGGTATTTACATCCGGTCGAACTTTTTAACATATTCCAAAATATCCGGAAAGCCACATAGACAAAGTCTGATAATCCGATCGAATCAGCGAACTCCCAAAACACCCCAGAAAATTCAACTCTTGAATAAATATTAAAAATTCCCATAAAACTCAGCACTGTAAAATAGGAATTACTGTGCAAATTTGGAGGGCTGACGTCATCATCTCGCCGCAGAACCGCCGCATAAGCTAGGCTTATGCCGCGGTTCCGCCGCAGGTTGGAGGCATCATTTGTCCAATTTTGCACCGTAATTCTTATAACTTCCTGCTGAATTTTTTAAGCATTTTTAATATGGAAAAAACCTAGTTTTTAGAAAAAGTCCAGATAGCGATTTGGTTTTAGGGTTTCGGTTTCGATCGGGTTTCAAACATCGTCTAAGCATCGCCTAAGGCTCTAGCTAGGCTCTGATACCACTGTAGGGTTCCTAGGCACTCTCAAGAGGTCTCACAAGGCATCAACCATGCCAATTTCACATTTTACAAGTGCCGAGAAACTGTAATACGGATCGTTAACTAGAATTTTAGGCGAAAAGAGAAACTAGTTAACAACTTAACTAAAAGTAAGAAGCTACAACCTTTGTAGATCCGGTTCTCCACTTCCTTAGCTCCACGTAGACGTCCTCTCGCTGTCCAAGTCGGATCTCGGACTCCAGCATCGGCTTCATCGGAGAAATGAGCGGACTAGTCGTCGGCTACGATGCCGAAGATGATCTACGTCGAGGTTACACAAGATCAAGCTTCAACTTCACCAAGTTGTGAAACTTGTGAAGAAAACACCCTATACTACTTGGCAAGAGGTAGAGGGTGAAGAAATAGGAGGTGGGTTCACTTTAGAATTGGATTTCTCACACTTTTGCTCAAGATGCCATTAAAGGTGGCAAGCTTTTTCTTGAAGAAGAAGATGATGAAGAAGATAGAATATGATGAGTTATTATTGAAAAGAATAATAAAAATGAATACTTATCATCTTCTAACCTTGGTTAGGTGTAGTGAATAGACCATGGTTAGTGGGAATGGTTAGGGTTAAGGATGAAGAGAAAATGGTCACTTTAGTCAAAGCTTCATGAAGCTTCAACAAGCATCATGATAAAAAGAAACCATTTTGTTTTCTTTTTATCTATTTCTCATAAAAGAATGGATAAATAAATAAGTGAATAACTCAAAACCCTAACCATTATCATAACCATGGTTTAATTCTTTGCACAAAGCCAAGTAAGTATGTATCATCAAACATGATACAATCAAGTGCACAAAAGTATATTACATATACAACTTATGAACATCAAGTGAGAAAATCCATATAAAGTGAACCAATACTAGTTAATGCAAAGTAATATATCAAATATATAATTATAGATTAAATCATTAAATCAACACTTGATTCAATGATCCGGTCATGTCGCACATAACCGACTAGTATACAATGTATCGGCTTATCGAATCAACGCTTGAATCGATAACTAGGTTATATCGCATACAACCAATCGAAACATTCATCGCGAGAATGAAACACGGTATCACATACTCGCATTATTCTCGGTCCCGCACATATCTCATATGCGCTCCTATTTCGTTTCGCTTGAGCCAGGAAACCCCTGTGTAGGACTCTAAAGACTCGTCAATACTGTGGTAGCAGATGATGATCATATCAAGCACCCACAAGCCGCAACCGGTCTGCTAAACGTAACGGCCATCCGGGTATTGAGCGATCAGAAGATCGACGAGCTAGCCCGCTCACACTCCTGTGAATCCAACCAGTAACACTTACCGTACAGTCCGGTCTGTTCGTCTGATATGTCGCATATCAAGTCTAGGGGAGGTAAACGTCAGACCCCAATAACCGATAAGTCGTGCCGATATGAGGCTCATAACGGGTCGAGAAACTACTGGTAACAGTTACCAGCAGATCTCTGATCAGCCCTGGCCAGGGACTTCCCTGTTACGGCCAATCGAGCACTGCGCAACATCAACCCCCAATACCGGGAGAGACGAAACCCCTCCTATCGCTCATTGCCTCCATATGACTCGGGATTGTACCCAAAGACCACCGTTTTGCACGCCCTCATGGACGTGGTAAGGTGGAGATCAAAGCACAGTGGGAATCACACAAGACTCTATGACGATCTCGGGTCTACAGACTAACCTGTACAAGTGTCACCTGAGAACTGCCATCTGACGTGAGGTGTAATACCATCTGGGATTTCTCGACGAGTCCGTCCAGTGTACCCAGTCTCCACTGAGCACCCGTATACCATCTCTGATGTCAAACACCAATGGATATGGGATCATCCATCGCCTATCTCATGGGTCGAGAAGCATATACGCTAGTCTACACTGGTATATCGATGCCCCGTCTCGATACACCCACGACTAGGGACCTTGAAGGATGTACCTATGGACTACCATGTCCCCACTAGTATGATCTGCATCACAGTCCAGGTAGTCAAGTACACATCCTAAGGGCTTTACCAACATGTAACTATAAGACAGTGCAAAGAGACAAGTGTACATGTTAAGATAAAGAGTAACCAGATAGCATACTATCATATCGAGCAAGAAAGTCATCTCTATATATGTCCAAGCATCCAATATAAAATACATCATGTGTACAATACTGGCCTCTAGGGCATACATACAACTAACAGCTCTCCCCTCTCATGTGTTGAGAAACACTTGAGCTTGAGCTAAACCTTTCTAAAGTAATCTCTACTCTCATCTAAGGTCCTAGGATTAGCACTTCTAGCACCTTAGTTACTTCTAGCTTGGAGTTGAAGCCAAAGGTTGAGGCTCTCGGGTGGATCCTTCTCCGTCTAGAGAAGGCGACATGGTGATCTCTTTCTTCCACTCCATGGAGCAAGGAGAGAAGGACATAAAGCCCAAGGTATAACCTTTCTACCCGATAGCTAAATCTAGTTAGCTTTTAGTTAGTTTTTGTTTAGCAAAGATCCTTCTTTAGTTAGTCCATGTTGCCTAGCATTATAAAATCCGATTTTTATTCCGTTTTCCACCTCCCCGCAAGCACCGGGTGGGCAACGTAGACTTACATATACTGCGCTGGGGAACGTTGGTTCCGCTCTATCTTATAATTGTTATAAGTCTGAGCAGGTAATAGGGAAATATCTGTATTCCCATGCCACCCAAACGAGGAATGAGGATGTTGATGCATCTTCTTCGGGTGTGTTTGTTACCGAGAATTGTTTCTCAGTACACTCTACGTCCTGGGTATTAGATACCGGATCGGGATCCCACATATGTAATATGTTACATGGGCTAAAGAAAGGTAGAGAACTAGGAATAGGTGATCAATCTGTAAAAGTAGGGAATGGTGCAAATGTTGCAGCCAAAGTAGTTGGCGAATATCACCTTGTATTACCAACTGGTAATACATTGATTCTGAACGAATGTTATTACATGCGGAACCTGATATGCAATATTATATCAGTTTCTTTATTAAGTAAAGAAGGATATAATTTTGTATTGTAGGATAATGTTATGAACATTTTCCTAAATCCAAAGTTGATTGGATCAGGCTCGTTAAGTAATGGCATATACGTTCTAAATCAAACCATGGTTCTTAACGTACAGAACACACACAAGAGGAAAAGTTCAGAAATGAACGAATCCTTCTTATGGCATTGTAGACTAAGTCATATCAATACGACACGACTTGATAAGTTACATAAAGATGGATATTTGAATCCATTCGAATTTACATTTTATGAAACTTGCGTGACATGTCTCAAAGGCATGATGATCAAAACTCTGTTTACTAGACACGGAGAAAGAGCTACTGAACTCTTGGGACTGATACATAGAGATGTATAGGATCCCATGCCTACACATTCCAGAAATGGATCCTCGTACTTCATTACATTCACTGAAGATCTCTCAATATACGGACATGTGTTCCTGTTGAAACACAAGTCTGAAGCTTTTGAGAAATTCAAGGAATATAAGTGCGAAATCGAGAACCAAACGGGTAAAAGTATTAAAATCCTTCGATCTGATCGGGAAGGAGAATACTTGAGCACGGAATTCCGTGACTATCTAATAGAGAATGGGATTCTCTCTCAGCTTACTCCTCCGTATACACCATAGCACAACGGTGTATCGGAGTGGAGGAATCACACCTTATTAGATATGGTGCGCTCTATGATGAGTACTGCTGAGTTGCCTATTTCATTTTGGGGTTATGCGCTTGAGACAGCCATACATCTATTGAATATAGTCCCTACCAAATCTGGGCCTACAACTCCATATGAGATATGGAAGGGGAAGAGACCATGTCTTAATTATATTAAGATATGGGGTTGTCCGGCTTATGTTAAAACGTAAAATCCGGACAAGCTCAAGACAAGGTCATTTCTGTGCAAGTTTGTAGGATATCCCAAAAACTCACGTGGGTATATCATCTACCACACCCAGGAACAAAAGGTGTTTGTTTGTCGCAATACCACCTTTTTAGAAAAGGATTTTTTTCTTGAAAAGAAATTAGTGGCAAAGAGGTAGAAATGGAAGATGTTCCAGCTACACAAACTACAACTAAAGATTTAGTGGAACCAGAGGTTTCGATAGTCACTGACGAACCTCATCCTCTCCGCCGATCTAGCAGGGTTCCTCATCCACCTAAAATATACTACGGTTTTCTCATTCATGGTGAGAGCGAGGATTGCATCATGGAAGATGATGACCCTGCTAGTTTCGAGCAGGCCATCGCGAGTCGGGACTCTATGAAATGGCTGGATGCAATACGATCTGAGATGGAATCCATGTACACCAACAAAGTATGGACTTTGGAAGTTGCTACTGAATGGGTAAAACCCAATGGGAGAAAGCGGATCTTTAAGAAGAAACTTGGTGTAGATAGAAAAAGTTGAGACTTTCAAAACTAAACTTGTAGCAAAAGGTTTTCGTCAACGACAAGGTGTGGATTATGATGAAACTTTTTCTCCAGTGGCTATGCTTAAGTCCATCTGAATCCTACTTGCCATCGCTGCATACCATGACTACGAAATCTGGCAGATGGATGTCAAGACCGCATTTCTAAATGGTGATTTAGAAGAGAGCATATACATGACTCAGCCATAGGGCTTCGTAGATAGTGGGAGCAGCGGAAAGGTGTGCAAGCTGCTTAAATCAATCTTTGGGTTAAAGCAGGCATCGCTGAGTTGGAACATCTGTTTTGATGTGGCAGTCAAAGAGTTTGACTTCATCAAAAACGTAGATGAGCCGTGTATATACAAAAAGGTTGCAGAGAGTAAGGTTGTCTTCCTCGTATTGTACGTGGATGACATAATCTTGATAGGAAATCATGTTACTATGTTGCACTCGGTCAAGCTCTTCTTATCACAAAGATTCTCCATGAAGGATCTGGGTGATGCCTTCTACATCCTGGGGATTAAGATCTATAGAGATATATCTAAATGGATGTTGGGATTGTCCCAATCCAAGCACATTGACAAGATTCCAAGCGTCGGAATTTACCCACGGTCTCAGGAATCACTCTCTGCAAAGAGATGTCCCCCAAGACTGATTTGGAAAGGGCTCGCATGCATGGGATATACTATGCTTCGGCAGTCGGGTCTATCATGTATGCAATGGTATGTACCCGACCGGATCTAGCGTACGCACTTAGTGTTGTAAGAAGGTATCAATAGGATTCTTGGAAGAATCACTGGACAGCTGTGAAGAACATTCTTAAATACTTGTGAAGGACTAAATAAAAGTTCTTGGTGTATGGTAACGCTGAACTCCAGGTGGAGTAATTTACCGATTCGAGCTTCATGAGTGATAAGGACGACTCTAGGTCGGTCTCGGGTTTTGTCTTTACCCTCAATGGAGGGGCGGTATGTTGGAAGACTTCCAAGAAAGATACCGTGGCAGACTCGATGATGGAGGCTGAATACACCGCTGCCAATGATGCCGCCAAAGAGGCTGTCTGGATGAAGAAGTTCATAACCGAACATGGTATGGTTTTGTCCATCGAGTATCCAATACCTTTGTATTGTGATAACAATGGAGTAGTGGCTTTGTCCAAGGAACCTTGGTCCCATTAGCGATCCAGACATATTCTTAGGCAGTATCACCTGATCCGGGAGATGGTTGATCGCCGGGAGATCGAGGTCAGGAGAGTTGACAAGAAGAATAACACAGAAAATCCACTCACGAAGGCCATACCCCAAATACAGTTTGAGAGACTCTTCGGGATGTTGGGTATGAGATACTACAACAACCGACCTTAGTGCAAGTGGGAGATTGTTTGTTGTATGTATGCCATAGAAGCCATTATTGTACATGATTGTATATTATAGTGGATGCTTGGACATATAGAGAGAGGTCTTTCTTGCTCGACATTATAATATGCTATCTGGTTGCTTTTTATCTTAACATGTATACTTTTATCTTTATTCTGTCTTTCTTACATGTTAATAAAGACTTTAGGATGTGTACTTGACTACCAGGACTATGATAGAGATCATACTAGTGGGGCTAGGGTAGTCCATAAGTCCATCCTTTAATTGTTCCTATTCGTGGGAGTATCGAGACAGGGCATCGATAATCCAAAGTAGACTAGCGTATACGTTTCTTGACCCATTTGATGGGCAATGGATGATCCCACATCCATTGGTGTTTGACATCAATGATTGTATACGGGTGTTCAGGGGAGACTGGGTACACCGAACAAAACTCGCCGAGAACTCCTAGATGGTATTATACCTATTGTCAGATAGTAGTTCTCTGGTGACACCGGTACAAGTTAGTCTGTAGACCCGAGATCGTCATAAAGTCTTGTGTGATTCCCGCTGTGCTTTGATTTCCACCCTACCGCGTTCAAAAGAGCATGCAAACAGGTGGTTTTTAGGTACAGTCCCGAGTCATATGGAGGCAATGAGCAATAGGAGGGGTTTCGTCTCTCCCAGTATTGGGGTTGATGTCGCGCTGTGCTCGATTAGCCATAACAGGAAATCCTTGGCCAGGGTTGCTGAGATTTACCGGTAAGTGTTATCAGTAGTTTCTCGAACCGTTATGCGCCTCACATAGGCATGAGTTATCATGCTATTGGGGTCTGTTGTTTATCACCCCTAGGTTAGATATGCGACATATCAGACGAAGAGACCAGACTGTACGGTAGTGTTACTTATTGGATTCACGGGAGTATGGACAAGCTTGCTTGTTGATCTTCTGATCGCTCAATACCCGGATAGCCGTTACATCCAGCTAGTACCACTGACGGCTTGTGGGTCACTGATATGATCGTTACCTACTACCGGCGTATTGACGAGTCTTTAGAGTCCTAAACATAGGTTTCCTGATTCAAGAAAAACGAAGTAGGGCACATGTGTGATATGTGAGGGAACGAGATTAATATGTGTATGTGATACTGTATTCTAATCTCGCGATATTTGATATCGGTCGGTTATATGAGATATAGCCGGGTCATTGAATCAAGTGTTGATTCGATAGGATGATATTAATTATATTAGTCGGTTATATGTGATATAGCCGTATTATTAAATCAAGTGTTGATTTAATAATTTAATATATAATTATATATTTGATATATTAATATATATTAACTAATATTAGCTCACTTAAGAATTTATTTTTCTACTTATACATTTAATATATCTGTGATATATATTAATGTATTCTCTTTGTGTCATGCTTGATGATACATTGTACATGGGTGTATGAGACTCATACCATACTTAAGATAATTAGGGTGATTATTTATTTAGGGAATAAACAAAATTAGGTGGAAATTTTCATGTGTTGGATGCTTGTAGAAGCTTGTGGAATCCATTGACTTAGTCCACTAGTTTTGTTTTACTCTAGATATTTATTAACCGAACCATTATTTTTAGCCATGGTTAAGTCTCTACAAATATCATTTGTGATATTTTCTCACCCATGGTTGCCATTATTCACCACTTCATCTTCTTCTTCATCTCAATTTAGCTCTCTACGTTTTCTTGAGGTGAAGAAAGAGAGAGAGAGAGAGAAATAATTCTAAAGTGAGAAAAATTCCTACTTCATCAATCTATACCTAACTAGCCATTTAGTATAGCTTGTTTGCTTCACTAATTCTCAATTAGTGAAGAGATGGCTTGAGTTGGAAATTCTTCGACGTAGATCTTCTTCAGCCTCGAAGATCTTTAAGCAAGCTTGTTCCTTTCGCCTAGTGGAGCCTAACGAGAGTCCGGGAGACCACCACTTGGAGCTATGGGACTACTACATGGAGCTTTAAAAGTGAAGGAATGGTCTACAAAGGTTGTATTCCTTGTTCACTTAGAGTAAAGTTGTTTACTTGCTTAGTTTAACACTAATTCTCCTGTTAGATCCTTGGTTTGGGTTGGTTTGCTCTCAAGAATTTTTAAAATTGCATACCCAATGCCTTATAATACCTAGTGAGAGTGCTAAGGAACCCAACAGAAGATGCATCAGCATGCTCATTCGTTGTTCAGGTCGCGTGGGAATCCGGGTATTCCCCTATTTCCTGCTCAGTCTTATAATAGTTATAAAGTAAAGCGGAACCAACGTTCCCCAGCTCTGTATAATAAGCGGGTTCGGTCAATACATCAATATTATTATCTTGATTAAGGCATTTCATGGTCGCTACTTGGAGAGAGAGAAGAAAACACTTTAGCGTGCGCTCTTGCAAGATTAGATCGGTTATTATCTTATCTAATCAGGATGGCGCCCACTGTTTTTATCAAATCTTCCTTCAAACCCTAAAAGTTAAGACTAGCTGGGATTAATTACACACTACAAGTTCGCCAATCGGTCAGCCAGGCAGGTATTGGTACTCCGAAGGAGTCTCCCGATGCTTTCTCATGGAACTAATTAAATGACCTCCTTTCCGCAGAGGCATAACCCCATTAACACCTTTCTTAGACACCTACTGGATTAGCTAATTGTAAAGTGGATAACTCTCCCAGGGGTAACATTTACTTGCAGTAGGTATCGGGATCTAACTATCTCATAGAAGGTATGCAATCTCTTTGCAAATTTTCAACACTTGAAATTCGAAAATCTATTTTTGCACCAAGCGTTTTATGACCTTGATAAGGTCTACAAAACATAAACCGCAAGTTAAGTTCAACCCGTTCATTTCCTGATTGAATTAAACCCACCCGTACGACCCTTGACAAGGTCAACAAGGCCGTACGACTACCCTAATCCAATCACATCATATGGTTATAGATAAGCACTAATCTGCTACCGCACACTACGCCTTGATAAGGTCAACAAACGCAGCACGAATACTAAATATTCCTTATCTAAAATGATGGAGGGCTAGGACATGTTTTTAAAAGAACCTTTTGCGTAATGAACTTGATATCGTTGTAGAATCGGGTGATTTGAAAACGAGTGGTTTAAGCTCCGCTTTTAAAATCGAGTGTTTTCAAAATAAACCGAGTGGGTTGTAGCATTTGCCAGCTTTTTCTAAAGAGGTCACTCCCGGTGAAGGGATCTAGGTTCTTTCCACATCGAATGAGGTGCTAGATATTCATCAAAGAGCACCACTATGCAAACCTAGAATAACAAAATGGAGCAGCGGAAGAAAATTCACCGCACAACTCTACAATATTGCGGCGGAACCATGACCAAACAAGGATTTGGGCTACGGTTCTGCGGCTCATTGATGGATTTGGGGACACAAATTTCTTGGCGCTCCATAATTTAACCTGCACGATTTTCTGAATATTTTTAATCTCGAAAATATCAAATTTTGAAAAATAGCACAAAATCTATGGAAATATAGGTTTCGAAACATCGATCAAATACTTTAACGTCATCTAGACTTCGCCAAATGCTCTAGCTTGGCTCTGATACCATGAAAGTGTGCCTTAGCACTACTACTAGGTTTTAAGAAGCATCAAGTATACAATTTATAAAAATCTATTATGCTAATGGGTGCTATCCAAAATCAAACTAGAGAATTAGGGTTTCTATACATGTAAACAAACTTTACACTAAGTGAACAGAAAATACAACTTTTGTAGACCGGTCCTTCACTTGTAAAGCTCCAAGTAGTAGTCCCTAGAACTCTTCGTAGGCTCCACATGGCGAAAAGAGCGAGCTTGCTTAAGGATCTTCAAGGCCGAAGATTATCCACCTTGAAGTATCTATAACTCAAGGTACCTCTTCACTAATTAAGGAATTGGTGAAGCAAACAACCTACATTAATGGGCTAGATGAGAGTAGGTTAATGAAGTAAGAATTTTGCTCACTTTAGAATTTTGTTTCCCTTTATCTTTTTCTCTCTAGAAAAATCAAAAGGAGCAAGATAAACGACATGGGTGAAGAAATATCTCAAAAGATATATGTAGAGAGTTAACTATGGCTAAAAATAATGGTTAGGTTACTAAATATGTAGAGTAAAACAAAATTAGTCGAATGAGTCATGGCTTCTACATTCTTCCACAAGCATCCAAGCCATGCTCATTTTCCACTAATTTCTATTTCACTCTTAATAAATAATTACCCAAATTATCTTTAGTTTGATATGAGTCTCATACACCCATGTTCAACGTATCATCCACCATGACACAACAATATATATATATATATATATATATATATCAACATATAATCATATATATCATCATATATATAAATACAAGAGAAGAAATTCTTTAGTGAGCTAATATTAGTTAATATATATTAATATATCAAATATATATATATATATCAAATTATTAAATCAACACTTGATTCAATAATCCGGCTATATCATATATAACCGATTAATATCATTTTTATTTATATCAATTTATCGAATCAATACTTGATTCAAAAATCCGGTTATTTCACATATAACTGACCGATATAATACATCGCGAGATTATAATACGGTATCATATAAATGTATTTAATCAAGGTCCCGCACATATCATATATGTGCCCTGCTTTGTTTCGCTTGAGCTAGGAAACCTCTGTGTGGGACTCTAAAGACTCGTCAATACGCTAGCACTAGGCAATGATCACATCAGTCACCCACAAGCCGTCAGCGGTACTAGCTGGACGTCATGGCTACCCAAGTATTGAGCGAATAGAAGATCAACAAGCAAACTTGTCTGAACTCCCATGAAGCCTATAAGCAACACTAACCATACAATCATGTCTCTTCGTCGGATTTGTCGCATATCAAGTCTATGGGTGGTAACCGTCAGACCTTAGTAACTCAATAAGTCATGCCGATGTATGGCTCATAACGGTTCGAGAAACTACTGATAACAATTACCAATAAATCTCATCAGCCCTAGCCAGGGACTTTCTGTTATAGCTAAATGAGCATACTGCAACGTTAACTCCTTATACCGGGAGAGACGAAACCCCTCCTATCCCTCACTGCCTCCATATGACTCGGGACTGTACCCAAAATCCACCTGTTTGTATGACTCCTTTGAGCGGTGGTAGGGAGGAAATCAATGCAAAGTGGGAACCACACAAGAAACTATGACGATCTTGGATGAACAGACTAACATGTACCAGTGTCACTAGAGAACTGCTATCTGACGATAGGTATAGTACCATCTAGGAGTTCTCGGTGAGTCATGTTCGGTATACCCATTCTCTAATGAGCACTTATGCACAATCTCTGATGTCAAACACCAATGGCTATGGGATCAACCATTGCCCCATACAAGGTCAAAAAACGTACACACTAGTCTACTCTGGAATATCGATGCCCTTTCTCGATACTCCCTTGATTGGAAACAATTAAAGGATGTACTTACAGACCACCCTTGCCCCACTAGTATGATCTGCATCATAGTCCTGGTAGTCAAGTACATATCCTAAGGGCTTTATCAACATGTATTAGAGAGACAGTATAATAATACTAGTGTATATGTTAAGATAAAGAGCAACCGGATAGCATACTATCATGTCGAGCAAGAAAGTCCTCTATATATATGTCCAATCATCCACCATATCATACAATTATGGACACTAGGGCATACATGTACCTAACAGGATATGCGATACTGGCCTTAGTGCAAGTGGGAGATTGTTAGGAATATTTATGTTATAGAGGCCATTATTGTATGATATAGTGGATGTTTGGACATATATATAGAGGACTTTCTTGCTCGACATGATAGTATGCTATATGGTTGCTCTTTATCTTAACATGTACACTTGTATTATTATACTTTCTTTCTAATACATGTTGATAAAGCCCTCAGGATGTTAGCTTGACTACCAGGACTATGATGCGGATGATACTACTGGGACTTGTGCACATCTTTTAACAATTACTAGTCGAGGGAGTATCGAGATAGGGCATCAATATTTCAGATTAGACAAGTGTGTACGTTTCTTGACCCTGTATGGGGCGATAGTTGATCCCATAACCATTGGTGTTTGACATCAAAGATTATACACAGGTGCTCATTAGAGAATGGGCACACCAAACAAAACTCGCCAAAAATTCCTAGATGGTACCATACCTGACATCAGATAGCAGTTCTCTGGTGATACATGTAAAGGTTAGTCTGTAACTCGAGATTGTCATAGTGTCTTGTATGGTTCCCATTGTTCTTTGATATCATCCCTACCACGGCTCAAAGGAGTCGTGCAAATAGGTGGATTTTGGTACAGTGCCGAGTCACATGGAAGCAGTGAGAGATAGGAGAGATTCCGTCTCTCTCGGTATTGGGATTTGATGTTGCGCTATGCTCAATTGGCTATAACAGCAAGTCCTTAGCCAGGGCTGATGAGATTTACCGGTAAGTGTTATCAGTAGTTTCTCAAAAGGTTACAGGCCACGCATCGGCATGACTTATCGAGTTAGTGGGTTCTGACGATTTCACCCCCAGACTCGATATGTGACATATCAGACGAAGAGACCGGACTGTACGGTAAGTGTTGCTTACAGGCTCTACGGGAGTTTGGACAAGTTTGCTTGTTGATTTTCTATACGTTCAATACCTGGGTAGCCGTTATGTCCAGCCAGTACCGCTGACGGCTTGAGGGTATCTGTTGTGATCTTTACCTACTGCTAGCGTATTGACGAGTCTTTAGAGTCCCACAAAGAGGTTTCTTAGCTCAAGAGAAACGAAGTAGGGAACGTATGGAGATATGTGCGGGAGATTGATTAAATACTAGTATATGATATCGTATTCTAATCTAGCGATATTTGATATCAGCCAGGTTATATATGAGATAACTGGATTACTGAATCACGAGTTGACTCAATGATTTGATTTATATATATTTGTTAATATATATTTGATATTGGCCGGTTATATAGTATATGACCAGATTATTGAATCAAGTGTTGATTTAATATCTAATACTGAATATTAGCCGGTTATATGTGATATAACCGGATAATTAAATCAAGTATAGATTTAATATTTTGATATACATATATATATGATAATAGTCAATTATATATGATATAACTTGATTATTGAATCAAATGTTAATTTAATAATTGGATATATATATATATACTAACTAATATTAAGCACACTTAAGATTTTCTCCTCTTTATATATATTTACATATGTATATGTATATGTATATGTATATGTATATGTGTGTGTGTATATATATATATATATATATATAGATATATATATAGATAGATAGATAGATAGATAGATATATGTATGTATGTATGTATATGTGTGTGTGTGTATGTATATGTATACGTGTGTGTGTATATATATATATATATATGTATTTAATTGTATCATCGTTAATGATACAAAGAACTAGGATGTATGAGAATCACACACGAGGTTAGGATGAGAAGATAAAGGTTACATTTATGAATTAAATAAAAAAGAATAATGAGTCATGGTCTGTAGAAGTTCGTAGAAGCCATGACTCATCTTTTTTTTTTGATTCATAGATATTTATTGTCATCTCATTCTTATCTCTTAGCTCATGGCTCATTCTCACTCATCCAAGTTCATCCCCCTTCTTCATCTCCTTACTAGAATTTTCTTAAGGTGAGAAAAAAAAGAGAAAAATATTTCAAGTGAGCAAATCTTCTACTTCATCAACCTACACTAATCTAGCCCATTAGTTTAGGTTATTAACTTCACCAATACGTTGAATACTGAAGTATGAGCTTGAGTGAGAGAGACTTCAAGATGGATCATCTTCGGCAACAAAGACTACAAGCAAGCATGATCCTTTCTTCAATTGGAGTCAAAGAAGAGTTCTAGGGACTACTACTTAGAGCTTTAGAAGTGAAGGACCAGTTTACAAAGGTTGTAGACTCTTAACACTTAGTATAGGATCTTTATTGCATACTTATAAACCCTAATTCTATAGTTCGATTCTTTGTTTGTATGATTAGCACTCTAGATTTTTCAAAATTGCATACTTGATGCTGATATAAACCCAGTAGAGGTGCTAAGACATACATTCAATAGCATACTATCATATTAAGCAAGATTGTTCTGTACATAAATATCCCTAGCATCCTATACAATGAAGGCCTTAAGGCCTGTAATTGCTGGGTTCCTTTGCACCCTCACTAAGTTTTCTAAGGCATCAAGCATGAAATTTTATTAAAAAATCTAGAGTGCTAAGAAACCCGGACCAAGGATCTAACTAGAGAATTAGGGTTTAACTAAACAAGTAAACAACTTACTCTAAGTGAACAAGGAATACAACTTTTATAGACCGGTCCTTCACTTCTAAAGCTCCGTGAAGTAGTCTTTTTGCTCCAAGTAGTGGTTTCACGAACTCTCTTTGGGCACCACTACGCAAAAGGAATGAGTTTGCACAAAGATCTTCGAGGCCAATGATGATCAACGTCGAGGTGACTCTAACTCAAGTTATCTCTTCACTAATTGAGAATTAGTGATTCGAACAACCTATAATAAATAGCTAGTCTAGTGTAGATTGATGAAGTAGGAATTTTCCTCACATTAAAATAATTTTTCTCACTCTTTTTCTTCACCTCAAGAAAACCTAGTGAGCAAAATTGAGATGAAGAAGATGAAGTCGAATAGAAAAAATGGTAACCATGGGTGAGAAAATATCATATATGATCAAAGTAGAGTCTTAACCATCGCTAAAGATAATGGTTGGGTTAATAAATATCTAAAGTAAAAACAAAATTGGTGGACTTTAGTTAAAACATCCACATGCTTCTCCAAGCCTCTTAGCCATGCTTATTTCCACCTAATTTTGTTTATTCTCTAAATAAATATTCACCTTTATTATCTTATGGTATGGTATGCGTCTCGTACACCCATGGACAACATATCATCAAGCATGACACAAAGGAAATAATACATTAATATATATCACATATATATATCTTAAATGTATAATGAGAAAAAGAAATTCTTAAGTGAGCTAATATTAGTTAATGTATAATAATGTATCAAATATATAATCATACATTAAATTATTAAATCAACACTTGATATAATAACCCGGCTGTATCGCATACAACCGACTAATATCATATATATCAACTTATCGAATCAACACTTGATTCAATAACCTGGCTATATCACATCTAACCGATCGATATCACATATCGCGAGATAAGAATACGGTATCACATACACGTATTAATCTCGGTCTTGGACATATCACATATGCGCCCTACTTCGTTTCGGTTGAGCCAAAAAAACTCTGTGTAGGACTCTAAAGACTCGTCAATACGCCGGCAGTAGGTGATGATCATATCAGTCACCCACAAGCCGTCAGCGGTACTAGCTGGACGTAACGGCAACCCGGGTATTGAGCGATCAGAAGATCAACAAGAAAGCTTGTCCATACTCCTATGAATCCAATAAGTAACACTACAGTACAGTCCGGTCTCTCCGTCTGATTTGTTGCATATCAAGTCTGGGGGTGGTAAACGTCAGACCCTAATCTAATAACTTGATAAGTCATGTCAATGTGTGGCTCATAACGGGTTGAGAAACTACTGATAACACTTACCAGTAAATCTCATCATCAACCCTAGCCAAGGATATCCTGTTATAGCCAATCGAGTACAGCGCAACATCAACCACCAATACTCGCTCATTGCCTCCATGTGACTCGAGACTGTACCGAAAAACCACCGTTTTTCATGCTCTCTTGAACGTGGTAAGCTGGAAATCAAAGCACGGTGGGAATCACATAGGACACTATAGCGATCTTGGGTCTACAGACTAACCTGTACCGGTGTCACTAGAGAACTGCTATCTGACGTTAGGTATAATACCATCTAGGAGTTCTTGGCGAGTCCTGTTCGGTGTACCCATTCTCCAATGAGCACCTGTGCATATTCTCGTATGTCGAACACCAATGGTTGTGGGATCAACAATCTCCCCATACAGGGTTAAGAATCGTACACACTAGTCTACTCTGGAATATCGATTCCCCGTCTCGATACTCACTAGACTAGGAACAATTAAAGGTTGTACTTGTGGACTATCCTGGGCCCACTAGTATGATCTCCATCATAGTCATAGTAGTCAAGTTCACATCCTAAGGGCTTTATCAACATGTAACAGAGGGACAATACAAGTATACATGTTAAAGTAAAGAGCAACCAGATAACATACTATCATGTCGAACAAAAAATTCCTCTCTATAAATGTCCATGCATCCACTATAATATACAATCATGTACAATAATGGCCTCTAAGGCATACATACAACTAATTATTAGTTGTATGTATGCCCTAGAGGCCATTATTGTACATATGATGTATATTATAGTGGATGCTTGGACATATATAAAGAGGACTTTCTTGCTCGACATTATATTATGCTATCCGGTTGCTCTTTATCTTAACATGTATACTTGTTTCTTGATACTGTCTTATGGTAACATGTTGGTAAATCCCTTAGGATGTATACTTGACTACCAAGATTGTGATGCGGATCATACTAGTGGGGCCATGGTAGTCCATAAGTTCATCCTTTAATGTTCCTAGTCATGGGTGTATCGAGACAGGGCATCGATATACCAGAGTAGACTAGCGTATACGCTTCTTGACTCATGAGATGGGCGATGGATGATCCTATATCCATTGGTGTTTGACATCAGAGATGGTATATGGGTGCTCAGTAGAGACTGAGTACACTGGACGGACTCGCCGGTAACTCCTAGTTGGTATTATACCGATCGTCAGATAGCAGTTCTCTGGTGACACTAGTATAGGTTAGTCTGTAGACCCGAGATCATCATAGAGTCTTGTTTGATTCCTACTGTGCTTTGATTTCCACCTTATCACGTTCAATAGGACGTGCAAAATAGTAGGTTTTAGGTACAGTCCCGAGTCACATGGAGGCAATGAGCGATAAGAGGGGTTTCGTCTCTCCCAGTATTGGGGGTTGATGTTTCACTGTGCTCGAATGGCCATAACAGGGAAGTCCCTGGCTAGGGCTGATTTAGAGATTTACTGGTAAGTGTTATACGTAGTTTCTCGACCCATTATGAGCCTCATATCGGCATGAGTTATCGGTTATTAGGGTCTGACGTTTACCACCCCTAGACTGGATATGCGACATATCAGACGAGGAGACCGGACTGTATGGTAGTGTTACAGACAGGCTTTACAGGATCTAGAGCGGGGTTACTTGCTGATCTTCTGATCGTTCAATACCCGGTAGCCATTGCGTCCAGCTATTACCGCTGACGGCTTGTGGGTGCTTGATGTGATCATCACCTACTGCCGGTGTATTGACGAGTCTTTAGAGTCCTACATAGAGGTTTTACTGTATCAGGCAAAATGAAGTAGGAGCACATATGTGATATGTGCGGGACCAAGAATAATGTAAGTATGTGATACCGTATTTTATTCTCGAGATATTTGTATCGGTCGATTATATGTGATATAACCGGGTTATCGAATCAAGTGTTGATTCGATAAGTAGGTACATATAATATTAGTCGGTTATATACGATATAGCCGGATTATTAAATCAAGTATTGATTTAATAATTTAGTGTATAATTGTATATTTGATATACTAGTTTACATTGAGTAATATTAACCCACTTAAGCATTTATTTTCTTACATGTGCACCTTTAATATATATGTGATATATATTAATTATGTTTTTCTTTTGTGTCATGACTGTTGATACACACTACATGGGTGTATGAGACTTACATCATACTAATTATAATGTAGGGTTTAAATATTTAAAATAAATCCAAATTAGTGGATAATTGCTCACATGCATGAAGCTTGTAAAAGCTTATGGATGCATTGACTTAGTCCACTCATTTTGTTTTACTTAAGATATTTATTAACCTAACCAATATAATTTAGTCATGGTTATGTCTCTACATGAGTTAGATATATGATAGAAACTCACCCATGGCTGATTCTCTCACCTCATTAGCTCATTCGCATCTCTTTATTTCATCTTCTTCCCCAAAAGCTCAAGATCTATGTTTTGTTCAAGTGAAAAAAATATTGTGAGAAAATTAAAACTAAAATGAGCCTACTTTCTACTTCATCATCCTCTACTAGATTAGCACTTTAGTATAAGGTGTTAGCTTCACTAATATCTCATTAGTGAAGTAGTAGCTTGAGTTAGTTTCTCCTCGACGTAGATCATCTTCAGCCTCGAAGACTTCAAGCAAGATCGTTCTTTTCACCTTGAGTAGCAATGCAAGAGTCCTGGAGTTCCATGATCGCAGCGAAGGGACAACTATAAGGAGCTATTGAAGTGAAGGACCGGACTACAAAGATTGTATTCTGTTATCACTTAGATGTAAAGCTGTTTTCTTTATAGCTTTGCACCTAAAACTCTAGTAAGATCCTAGGTTAGGGTTGTTTGGCACACTATATTTTTAAATATAGCATGTTCGATGCCTTATGAAACCTTGTGGTTGTGCCTAAGAACCCTATAGTGGTATCAGAACTTTGCTAGAGCATTAGGAGTTGTCTAGGCCATGTTAGAAGTTCGAACGAACTCCGAAAACACGATATTGCCCACTTTCTAGAAATTTTTCAAAATGTAGGAATTTTTCACATTAAAAATCCTCAGAAAATCATGCAGGTAAAATTATGGACCCTATAGAAGAACGACACTCTAACTCGACAACATGACCGCGGAACCGCGCCCAAACCATAGGTTTGGCGGCGGTTCCGCAGCGCCATGTGTGAGGCTTGGGCCGGTACTTCTACGGTTGGTCCGTAGCTACTAGTGAATGCTTCTGGGTATATTTTATATTGCTCAAGTGTTGAGCTTTCTGGAATTTTTTGGAATTCATTGATTCGATCGAAAGGTTTAACATCGCCTAGCTATATGTGGAATGCGATACAATATGTGGAATTCGTATAGTTAGGCATGAAATCCGAATTATGTGATATTTTGGGTTTATGATGTTTAAGGTTATTATGGATTCTAAATGTTGTAGTTTGATATTTTTTTTTCTGCGACCCTAATTGCAATATGTGGTGTATCGCCGGTTTCGTTGCTATACTTCAACGACAATTGGGATACGCATATTTACTTACGTTGATGACATGTGATGTTATGTGTTGTTGTATATGTTATATTGGATCATCGTGTTTTGAATAGCCGGGGATTTTATGTAAGATGAGAGTTTTAATTTTCATTCATGTCAAATTAATTGTATGCAATATTCTTTTATTAGGGCACTTCCGAGTTGAGGATGATGTCACTGTTGTTGTATATTATTTACTTTTCTGCATTCGGATAAACCCAAGGAGGGGAGCATAAGTAACCGGGTTCTAGAGTCCAGTGGGAGACCAACTCGAGGAGTCGAGTCCGGGTCTCCTAACTCAAGAATTGGTTGGGTTGCTTTCCTCTCTCGTAGGGGTATAGGGATGTGGGTTTGGTTATTCATTGTGACCGTGGATTCCGTGTTTTATATAGGCTCAAAATAAAACACCGACCTCCTAGTATATCCAATATTTCATATGTTTCTTCTGCTGCTCTGTGATGTGATCACTGTGGATTCTGAGACGAATGGATAACTATTATATATGAGATATATATAGTAGACGTTGCTTATGTTTTGCACCCGCGCTTAACCCATCCTGGTATGCCGTTAGTTAAGTAATCTAACGGTGCATAACGGGACACCGTGGCGAATGCGGATGGCATAAGCGTACGTTGTATTTTCGTTTCTTTTGTTATGCTTAGGAAGCATAAATGATGGGACTTCATTAATGTGATTAATGAAAGTAAAGAAATCTAAAAGATGTTGTAGAATCAAATTTTCAAAAAGGGTGGCTCTAGTTTTTTCTTTGCATAGAGGTATTCCTTGTAGAATATCCATCACTTTATTCGATAAGGAAAGAGCCTAGATCCCTTCACCGGGAGTGACCTCTTTAGCAATACTAGCAAATGCTACAACTCACTCGGTTTTGTTTTTGATCGCTTCTATAGTTCTTTCATTGCATAGTGGTATTCTTTGTAGAATATCCAGCACCTTATTCGATAAGGAAAGAGCCGAGATCCCTTCACCGGGAGTGACCTCTTTAGCGAAACTAGTAAAAGCCTCAAAAACACTTCTTTTCAAAAATCACTTGTTTCGACAACGATATCAAGTTCATCAAGCAAAAGGTTTTCTAAAAACCTGTCGTAGCCCTCCGTCATTTCAGATAAGGTCTGTTTAGTATTCGTGCTGCGTTTGTTGGCCTTTGTCATGGCGTAGTGTGCGGTAGCTGAATGGTGCTTATCTGCTTATGCATATGATACATATTGGATTAGGATAGTCGTACGACCTTGTTGGCCTTTGTCAAGGGTCGTGTTGGTGGGTTTAATTCAATGAGGAAATAACGGGTTGAACTTGACTATCATCCTATGATTTGTTGGCCTTCGTCAAGGTCATAGGGGGTTAGGGTCAAAATATTATCAGGAATTTCAAGTGTTGAAATTTGCAATAAGATTGCATACCTTCAATGGGATAGTAGGATCCTGATACCCACTGCGAGTGAGTGTTACTCCTGAAAGAGTTTTGCACTTTACAATTAGCCGATCAACTTGGTGTCTAGAAAGGTGTTTACGGGGTTATGCCTCTACGAAAATGAGCTTTATTTTAATTTGGTCCATGCGAATGCACGTGGAACCTCCCTCAAAGTACCAGCACTGGCCTGGGTGTAATTAATTCCGGCAAGTCTTTCCTTTTAGGGTTTGAAGGAAGATTTGATAAAAATAGTGGGAGCCATCGTGATTTGATAAAATAATTAACCAATCTGATCTTGTAAGAGCATACACTAAAGTGTTTTCTTCTCTCTCTCTCTAAGTAGTGACCATGTCACGTTTTAATCAAGATAATAATATAGATGTATTGACCGAACCCGCTTGTTATACTGAGTAGGGGAACGTTGGTTCCATTCTTTCTTATAATTGTTATAAGACTGAGCAGGGAAACGTTGGTTCCGTTCTTTCTTATAATTGTTATAAGACTGAACAGGGAATAGGGACATCCGGATTCCCACGCCGCCCAAACGAAGAATAAGCATATTGATGCGCCTTGTTCGGGTGTGTTAGTTATTGAGAACTGTTTCTTTGTTCACTCTGCGTCCTTGGTATTTGATACCGGATCAGGATCCCACATATGTAATACGTTATATGGGCTAAGGAAAGGTAGAGAACTGGGAATAGGTGATCATTCCGTAAGAGTCGGGAATGGGGCAAATGTTGTAGCCAAAGCAGTTGGCGAATATCACCTTGTATTACCAAATGGTAATACATTGATTCTGAACGAATGCTATTACATTCCGAGCCTGATATGCAATATTATATCAGTTTCTTTATTAAATAAAGAAGGATATAATTTTGTAGTACAGGATAATGTTATGAAAATCTTCCTGGATCAAAATTTGATTGGATCAGGCCCGTTAAATAATGGCATATACGTTCTAGATCAAACTACAGTTCTTAATGTACAAAACACACACAAGAGGAAGAGTTCAGAAATGAACGAATTATTCTTGTGGTATTGTAGAATAGGTCATATCAATGCGACACGACTAGCTAAGTTGCTTAAGGATGGATATTTGAATCCGTTCGAATTTTCATCTTATGACACTTGCAAGTCATGTCTCAAAGGCAAGATGACCAAAACTCCGTTTACAGGACACGGAGAAAGAGTTACGGAACTCTTGGGACTGATAAATAGTGATGTATGTGGTCCCTTGTCTACAAATGCCAGGAATGGTTCCTCGTACTTCATTACATTCACTGATGATCTCTCAAGATGCGGACATGTGTTCCTGAAGAAACACAAGTCTGAGGCTTTTAAGAAATTCAAAGAATATAAATTCGAAGTCGAGAACCAAACGGGTAAAAGTATTAAAATCCTTTGATCTGATCGAGGAGGCGAATACTTGAGCAATGAGTTCTTGGATTATCTAAAAGAGAATGTGATTCTCTCTCAGCTTACTCCTCCGTATACACCATAGCACAACGGTGTATCGGAGCTGAGGAATCGCACCCTATTAGATATGGCGCGCTCTATGATGAGCACCGCTGAGTTACCTATTTCCTTTTGGGGTTATGCGCTTGAGACAGCAGCATACCTGTTGAATCATGTTTCATCTAAATCTGTACCTACCATACCATATGAGATATGGAGTGGGTGGAGTTCATGTCTTAAACGAGTTAAGATATGGGGTTGTCCGTCTTATGTCAAAAGGCAAAATCCAGACAAACTCGAGGCACGGTCAGTTCTATGCAAGTTTGTGGGATATTCCAAACATTCACATGGATATGTTTTCTACCATGGCGAGGAACAAAAGGTGTTCAATTCTCGACATACCACCTTTTTAGAAAAGGAATTTCTTGCAAAGGAAATTAGTGGCAACGAGGTAGAACTGGAAGACATTCCGGCTACACAAACTGAAACTGAAGATTTAGTGGAACCCAAGGATTCGATAGTTCCCAACGAACCCCAGCCTCTCCGCCGATCTAGTAGGGTTTCTCATCCACCTGAGAGATACTACGGTTTTCATATTGATAGTGGAAGTGAGGATTGCGTCGTGGAGGAGGATGACCCAATTGGCTTCGAGTAGGCCATCACGAGTGGGGACTCTGTGAAGTGGCTGGATGCAATGCGATCTGAGAGGAATGCATGTACACCAACAAAGTATGGACTTTGGAAGTTGCTCTTGAAGGGGTAAAACCCATTGCAAGGAAATGGATCTTTAAGAAGAAACTGGTTGTAGATGGAAAAGTTGAGACTTTCAAAGCTAGGCCTGTTGCAAAGGGTTTTCGTCAAAGACCCGGTGTGGACTATGACGAAACCTTTTCTCCAGTGGTGATGCTTAAGTCCATCCGGATCCTACTTGCCATTGCTGGATACCATAACTACGAAATCTGGCAAATGGATGTTAAGTCCGCCTTTCTAAATGTTGATTTGGAAGAGTGCGTGTACATGACTCAGCCAGAGGGCTTCATAGACAGTGGGAGAAACGGAAAGGAGTGTAAGTCGCTTAAATCCATCTGCGGGTTAAAGCAAGCATCGTGGAGTTGGAACATCTGTTTTGATGTCATTATCAAAGAGTTTGATTTCGTCAAAAATGCAGCTGAACCTTGTATATACAAGAAGGTGGCAGAGAGTAAGGTTGTCTTCCTCGTATTGTACGTGGATGACATACTCTTGATAGGAAATAACATTCCTATGCTGCAATCGGTCAAGCTCTTCTTATCGCAATGATTCTCAATGAAAGATCTAGGGGATGCTTGCTACATCTTGGGGATTAAGACCTATAGGGATAGATCTAAAAGGATAATAGGATTGTCCCAATCAAGGTACATTGACACCATACTAAAGAGGTTTAGTATGAAAGAATCCAAGTGTGGGTTTTACCCACGATCTCAGGACTCACTCTCTCCAAAGAGATGTCTCCCAAGACTGATTTGGAGAGAGCTCGCATGCAAGGGATACCCTATGCTTCAGCAGTAGGCTCTATCATGTACGCGATGCTATGTACCAGACCCGATGTAACATATTCAATAAGTTTTGTTAGTAGGTATCAAGCAGATCCTGGAGAGAGTCACTGGACAGCTGTGAAGAGCATTCTCAAGTACTTGAGAAGGACTAAAGAGATTCTCTTGGTGTATAGTAACGGAGAACTCCAAGTGGAGTCCTTTACCGATTCGAGCTTCCAGAGTGATAAGGACGACTCGAAGTCGCACTCGGGATTTTTCTTGACCGTCAATGGAGGGGAGTTATGCTGAAAGAGTTCCAAGCAGGAAACCGTGGTAGACTCGACGATGGAGGCTGAATACATCGCTGCCAACGATGCTGCCAAAGAGGCTGTATGGATGAGGAAGTTCATAACTGAACTTGTACTGGTTCCATCCATTGAGTATCCAATACCTTTATATTGTGATAACAATGGAGCGGTGGCTTTGTCCAAGGAACCCTGGTCCCATCAGCGATCCAGGCATATTCTGAGGCGGTATCACCTGATCCGGGAGATAGTTGATCGCCGGGAGATCGAGGTCAGGAGAGTTGACATGAAGAACAACACTGCGGATCCACTCATGAATGCCATTCCCCAGATACAGTTCGAGAGACTCTTCGGGATGCTGGGTATGCGATACTACAGCAGCTGGCCCTAGTGCAAATGGGAGATTGTTAGTTGTATGTATGCTTTAGAGGCCATTATTGTACATATGATGTATATTATAGTGGATGCTTGGACATATATAGAGAGGACTTTATTGCTCGACATGATAGTATGCTATCTGGTTGATTTTTATCTTAACATGTATACTTGTCTCTTGATACTGTCTTATGGTTACATGTTGGTAAAACCCTTAGGATGTATACTTGATTACCAGGATTGTGATGCAGATCATACTAGTGGGGCCATGGTAGTCCATAAGTTCATTCTTTAATGTTCCTAGTCATGGATGTATCGAGACAGGGCATCGATATACCACGGTAGACAAGCGTATACGCTTCTCGACCCATGAGATGGGCGATGGATGATCCCATATCCATTGGTGTTTGACATCAGAGATGGTATACGGGTGCTCAGTGGAGACTGAGTACACTGGACGGACTCGCCGAGAACTCCTAGTTGGTATTATACCTATCGTCATATAGCAATTCTCTGGTGATACTGGTACAGGTTAGTCTGTAGTCCCGAGATCATCATAGTGCCTTATGTGATTCCCACTGTGCTTTGATTTCCACCTTACCACGTTAAAGAGGACGTGCAAAACGGTGGTTTTTAGGTACAGTCCCGAGTCACATGGAGGCAATGAGCAATAGGAGGGATTTCGTCGCTCCCGGTATTCGGGGTTGATGTTGCGCTGTGCTCGATTGGCCATAACAGGGAAGTCCCTGGCCAGGGATGATATAGAGATTTTCTGGTAAGTGTTATCAGTAGTTTCTCGACCCGTTATGAGCCTCATATCGGCATGACTTATCGGTTATTGGGGTCTGACGTTTACAACCCCTAGACTGGATATGCGACATATCGAACGAGAAGACTGGACTGTACGGTAGTTTTACTAACAAGCTTTACAGTAGCTAGAGCTGGCTTGCTTGCTGATCTTCTGATCGTTCAATCCCCGGGTAGCTGTTGCGTCCAGCTAGTACCGCTGACGGCTTGTGGGTGCTTGATGTGATCATCACCTACTGCCGGTATATTGACGAGTCTTTTGAGTCCTACATAGAGGTTTTACTGGCCCAGGCAAAACGAAGTAGGAGCACATATGTAATTTGTGCGGGACCGAGAATAATGGGCGTATGTGATACCGTATTTTATTCTCGCGATATTTGTATCGGTCGGTTATATGTGATATAGCCGGGTTATCGAATCAAGTATTGATTCGATAAGTAGGTACATATAATATTAGTCGGTTATATGCTATTTAGCCGGATTATTAAATCAAGTGTTAATTTAATAATTACTGTATAATTGTATATTTGATATACTAGTTTACATTAACTAATATTAGCTCACTTAAGCATTTATTTTCTTACATGTGCACACTTAATATATATGTGATATATATTAATTGTGTTTTTCTTTTGTGTCATGGTTGTTGATACACACTATATGGATGTATGAGACTTACACCATACTATTATAATGTAGGGTTTAAATATTTAAAGTAAATCTAAATTAGTGGATAATTTCTCACATGCTTGAAGCCTGTAGAAGCTTATGAATGCATTGACTTAGTCCACTCATTTTGTTTTACTTAAGATATTTATTAACCTAAACATTATAATTTAGCCATGGTTATGTCTCTACATGAGTTAGCTATATGATTCAAACTCAC
Source organism: Agapanthus africanus (assembly GCA_030015575.1). Taxonomy (NCBI): domain Eukaryota; kingdom Viridiplantae; phylum Streptophyta; class Magnoliopsida; order Asparagales; family Amaryllidaceae; genus Agapanthus; species Agapanthus africanus. The sequence goes on along the minus strand of CM057348.1, from coordinate 359,025,167 downwards.
CCATGGTTGATTCTCTCACCTCATTAGTTCATTCTCATCTCTTGACTTCATCTTCTTCCCCAAAAGCTCAAGAGCTCTCTGGGTTTTATTCAAGTGAGAAAATATTGTGAGAAAAATAAAACTAAAGTGAGCCCACTGTTAGTGTATATGCACTAGGGGCCATTATTGTATCATACTAGTTTGTATATTACTTAATGGAAGCTTGGGATATTCACATGTATATAACAGTCTTGCTAAACATGGTAGTATGCTACTTGGTTTTTCTATCTTGATATGTGAGTATACGTATTGATAGAGCTCTTAGGATCTTGCTTGACTACCAGCGTTGTGATGGCAGTCACACTAGTGGGGGCTGGGTAGTCAACAAGTACATCCTTATTCAGGTCCCTAGTCGTAGGATTATCAAGACAGGGCATCGATACTCCGGAGTAGACTAGTGTACTCTTCTCATCCCAGTTGGAGAGATGGTCTGTCCCACAGCCGTCAGTACGTCGTACTGGAGATAGTATGCAGGTGCTCATTAGGTTACGGGTACAACGGACAGGACTCACAGGGAACTGTTGGTTGGTTTTATACCAGTCGTCAGTGAACAGTTCCCAGGTGACATGAGTACAACATAGTCCGCAGACTTGACAATACTACTCCGCCTCGAGTATGTCACACTGTTCTTAGATTGCTACCCAACCACGGCTCAAAGGAGTCGTGCAAACAGGTAGCAGTTGGATGCAGTCCCGAGCACTTGGAGGCAGCGGCGGTTAAACAGGATTCATCTCTCCCGGTATTGGGGGTTGATATCGCGCTGTGTCAGAGACCCATTACGCAAAGTCCCTGGCCAGGGCAAGCGAGATTTGCTGGTAGGTTCCAGTAGTTTCTCAGGGTGTAATGGGCTTCACTCCAACACGACTTTACCGCTATTAGGGGACTGACGCTTGCCGCCCCCCTATGCCCGATATGCGATAGTCTTAGACGAACAGACCGGACTGTACGGAGATTGTCACATCAGACTCAGTATGAGTTCGGATGGGTTTCCTCATCGGTCTTCTTATCGACATCTACCTGGGGACCGTTATGTACAGCTAGTGCCGCTTGCGGTCTGTGGTTAAACCAACTGCCAGCGTAGTAGTCGAGTCTCTAGAGTCCCACACAGAGAGTTTCCCTACTCCAGGAGAAACGATATAGAAGTCGTATGGTTTTATGACAAGGGTTCGAACACATACGTGTGTTTACGCACGTACGACATCCGGACATTTTTTACTAGTCGGCTTTGCTTTAAGCCAGTTTCTAGTATCCGGTTATTGGGTTTATAGAGTCTAAAGTTTTTCCGTGTTTTCACGGATAGGAGGGGCATTCTCGTAATTGCGTGAGAAGCTTCTAGAAGATGGTGACTTCGGGGTTAAGGTGGCATATGCATTAAATGAGATTAGTGACTCATTTGAGTGATTCATCCATGTCATTAATGCATCATAAATACTTAATGACTCATGGAGATGAATCACCCATTAGATATTTATGGAGCATGGTTGTTAAATCATTTATTTGATTTATCTTGATATTGTTAATGCTTCATATATATTATGAGAGATCATTATCCCATTCCATTCTCTTGCTCACTTTCTCTCTCCTCAAGCTCTCTCTCTTCAAACCCTAATCCTCCCCTCTCATGTGTTGAGACCAAGGATTAGAGTAGACTACTTAATCCTTAACCATTCTCTATATCACCTAGTTTACTTAGATTAGCGATTTAAGAAACCTAGTTACCTCAAGTTAGAGGTGAAGCTTGTAGTAAAGCTCTCGGGTGGATCATCTACTACATAGAGAAGACCGGAGAGGACGTGGAGAACGACAAGACGAAGGACTCGGTTCTTTAGGTATAATCACTTATCATAGTATTTAACTCTTCTATGGTTTCTTGTTAGTTATTGTTTATGCAAAGATTCTCTGTTAGTCGATGTTTACGCCTAAAACAAGATCGTTTTTCATTATTCCGCCTCCCCGCAAGTCGTGGGATGTTGTACATCGACTTATAGTGGTATCAGAGCCTCGCTAAACAATAATTAACTCATTAGCAAAGTAGTAAGTATTTTGAACACAAAAAGAACCGGAAAGATCATCGTGTTAACACAGTTTCTGTCGATTTTAAAACAGGCCCATAAAATTTTTCAGGGACCTTCAGATTAACATGCATAGAATAATAGGGCTACTCAAGAAATTTGGACTCCTAACTCGGCCAACTCACCGCGGTACCGCGGCGGATCCATGCGATCCGCCGCGGATCCGCGGCCGAGTTGGGGCCGAGTCAGCCTAAATTCCTTCAGTAACTCTCCTGTGTTAATAGTGATGTTTCTGGGATATTTTATTTTCTGCTCAAGTCTCAGGTGCACAGAGAAGTTTTGGGAGTAGAATCTAAAGTGTTTGCTCGATCGAAATTTTACGGTGTTTGCTAATATGATTATATCTGTGTTTGTATAATGTGTTCGTAAACCTCCCTTAACTGCTAGTATGTCGGTTAGCAAGGGGTTGCACATTTCTGTAATGGTTTTTACTGTTTGTGGTTGTGAACTGTATTGGACTGTTGTGATGATTAGCCGGGGTTTGAGATGGGTTATTATATTCATTCATTCGATGTAACTGTAATATGTTGTAATATTATTTTGCGGGGCACATCCAGGTTACGGTTGTAGCCACCGTTGTATTATTTCATTTTACTGATTTTGCTCCTAGGATAGACCCAAGATGGGGTGCACAAACTACCGGGTACTTTGAAGTGTTTAGTGGCCTACTCACTTTGTTGAGGGAGACCGCTTTACTTCGGGTATTTGACGGGTAGTTTGCCATACCCGTAAGGGTCTAGGGTGGTGTAATGGCTATTCATCACAACTGTGTAATCCGTCTTTTGTTGCCGGCTCTAAACAAACGCGGATTTCTTGCAAATCCAATAAAGTTCATTTGAGATCTGGAATGCCTATTATTGCGTCTGATGAATGTACAATATCTATATATGATAGCTATTTAGACGTCACTTATGTTTTACACCCGCGCTAGCTCAGCCCCCGCTCTGTCGTTAGTTAAGTAACCTAACGGGTGATGATGGGACCCCGTGAAGAATGCTGATGGCATAAGAGGACGTTGTATTTTCGTTGTTTTCTGCAATGATAGGTTAATGATGGGACGCATTATTTATAATGCAAAGAAAATAAACTAAAAAGTTGAATCGTTGGAACAATTTAAAAGAAACCAATCGGTTATTTTAAAACAGATGATATTTTTAATTGCGGAGCTTTAACCACTCCTTTTAAAAGCTATCAGGTTCCTTCGGTCATATCAAGTTCACTACATTCACGGTTTCGCCATAACCATTCGTAGCCCTTCGTCATTTCATTTAGGTATTCAGTAGTATTCAAGCTATGCATTTTGGCCAAAGTCAAGGTATAGTGTTTGGTAGCTGCTGGTATTAATTTGTTGCATAGATAGATGAGTTAGTTTGGGACAGTCGTATTATCATTTGACCAAAGTTAGGGATATGTACGGATGGGTTCAAATTGACAAGATAATGACGGGTAGAACTTGACATATGACTTATGACATTTTGACCAAAGCCAAGGTCATAAGAGCATGGGGCAAAAACTTATATCGGGAATTTCTAAAGAAACTGAAATTTGCAAAGAGATGCATACCATTTGGAGTTTGATGAATGTTGGTATCATTCCTTCAACATTATCATCCGATGATATTTGGATCCCGATTCTACTGTGAGTATATGCTACTCATCAGGATATTCGTCACTTAACAATCAATGCTATAAACCAAGTAGGTGTCAAGAAAGGTGTCAGCTGGGTTACGCCCCCAGAGAAAAGAGGTTATTTAATTAAGGAACTTCGCGAAAGCGTTGGAAAATCTCCCTCGAAGTACCGACACCAGCATGGCTGAATGGTTAAGGAAGTATTGTACAGTGAGAATAGTCCTGGCTAATTCTTCTTTTATGGTTTGAAGAAGGATTCGAGAAACAGTGGGAGCCATCCAGTTTAGATAAATTAAAAACCACTCTAAACTTGCAAGAGCATCATGCTAAAGAGTTTTCTTCTCTCTCTCCTAATTGCAGCGACCCTGAAAATGACTGGACTTAAGTTACTTTTAGAGAAAAATATACTGACAGGGCCAAACTATAAAGATTGGCTGCGGAATGTCAAAATGGCCTTGACTTATGACAAATTGGGGTGTGTCCTCACCGCTAAGGCACCTGAAGTCCCAGGTCCCAAATCCAGTAATGCGGATAAGGAAATCCTCAAAACCTGGGATTTAGATTGTGCGAAGGCCAAGTGCATCGTGCTTGCCTCGATGAACAATGAACATCAGAGGAGGCACGAGGATATGGATCTTGAATCCATATTTCTCCATACAAAAGATCTGTATGGGGAGCAATCTCGTATAGCAAGATACGAGACCTCAAAGAAGATGTTTCAAGCGAGGTTGGCCGTCGGATCATCGGTAGGAAAACATGTCCTAAAGATGATAGGCTATATTGAAGATCTCGCAGACCTTAGGACGGCTTTGGATAATGAGCTCTATACAGACCTTATTCTCCAGTCCCTCCCTCCCACCTATGCCCAGTTTATTATGAACTTCAACATTCAAAGAAAAGAAGTTGAACTTTCAGAACTCCTTAACATATTCAGGAGTGCAGAGGGCACCTTGCAGAAGGCAAGGGAAACACACACTATGTTTGTTCGCGGTACTTCTTCTTCCGGGTCCAAGGCTTAAACCAAAGGAAGGAAGAATAAGGCCGCCAACAGACCTAGAGGAGGTGTTAGTAAGGTGGCAGGGAAGGGAAAGAAAAATTTTGCCATACCGGTAGTGGCCCAGGATGAGTGCTTCCCTTGTCACAGGAAAGGGCACTGGAAAAAGGATTGCAAGGCGTGGAACGCCAAGAACCAGGAACCGAAGCAAGCTGTGGCTTCGACTTCAGGTGTGTTTGTAATTGAGAATTGTCTGTCAATCAACTCTACTTCCTGGGTATTGGATACCGGATCAGGATCTCATATTTGCAATTCATTGCAGGCACTGAGAAACCGTAGAGTGCTAAAGGAAGGTGATATGACCCTGATGGTTGCTAACGGAGCTAGCGTGGGAGTTGTGTCCGTAGGGGATTATCACCTGGGATTGACGAGTGGACACTTTTTGGTTTTACATAACTGTTTTTGTATACCCAGCTTAACGTGTAATATCATATCTGTTTCTTTGTTATCAAATAAAGGTTATGATTTCACGTTTGGAAGTGGTGTTGTTAACATCTACCTTAATCATAGTTTGATTGGGTCCGGTATACTGGAAAACGGTATATATGTGTTAAACCAACTCCAAATTTTCAATGTCAAGAACACACTAAAAATAAAGTCTCCAGATTTAAATAAAGCTTTCTTATGGCATTGTAGACTGGGTCACATCAATGAGAGAAGGTTGACTAAGTTACATAGAGAAGGATATTTGGACTCGTTCGAATATCAAACTTATGCCACGTGTCAATCTTGTCTCAAAGGAAAGATGGCAAAGACTCCATTTACTGGACATGGAGTAAGAGCGAGCGAGCTCTTAGGACTCATACACAGCGATGTATGTGGTCAATGTCTACACATGCGAGAGGTGGTTTTTCCTATTTCATTACTTTCACGGATGATTACTCAAGGTACGGATTCATTTATCTGATGAAACATAAATCCGAGGCTTTTGAGAAATTCCAAGAGTATAAGAATGAAGTAGAAAACCAAACCGGCAAAAGTATCAAGACACTAAGATCTGATCGAGGTGGTGAATACTTGAGTGTCGAGTTTCTAGGTTACCTAAAAGAGAAAGGAATTCTCTCTCAGCTTACTCCTCCATACACTCCACAGCATAACGGTGTATCGGAGAGACGGAATTGAACCCTATTGGATATGGTACGTTCCATGATGAGTAATGCTGAGTTACCGCGATCTTTTTGGGGTTATGCGCTAGATTCAGCGGCATATCTTCTGAACAGGGCTCCTACCAAGACTGTGCTTACCACCCCATATCAGATGTGGAGTGGGAAGAAACCCCATCTTCAGCATATGAAGATTTGGGGATGTCCAGCTTTTGTTAAAAAGCAGCATGTGGACAAGCTCGAGGCACGATCAGTAAAATGTATGTTTGTGGGATATCCAAAGAACTCCAAGGGATATTATTTCTATTACGCAAAGGAATAAAAGGTTTTGTTTCTCATAATGCCCATTTTCTGGAACAGCAGTTTTTAGAAAAGGAAATAAGTGGGAGCGAAATAGAACTGGAAGAAATTCTAGAACCACAAACTAATACTGAAAGTTTGGTAGAACAAGTAGTTCAAGAAGAACAGGACATTCCCGCACCCCTCCGCAGGAGTAGTAGGCCATCTCATCCGCCTGAGAGATACTACGGTTTTCTCATAGATGGGGATAGAGAGGATTGCATCATAGATGATGATGAACCTACTGGCTTCCAGCAGGCCATCCAGAGCGGCGACTCGGTACGATGGCTAGATGCAATGCGGACCGAAATGCAATCCATGTACATCAACAAAGTATGGACTTTGGACTTTGCTCCAGATGGGGTAAAACCCATATGATGCAAATGGATCTTCAAGAAAAAGATTGGTGTAGATGGACAGGTGGAAACCTATAAGGCTAGACTTGTAGCAAAGGGTTTTCGTCAAAGACCTGGTTTGGACTATGACGAAACCTTTTCTCCAGTGGCTATGCTCAAATCCATTCGGGTCCTTCTTGCTATTGCTGCCTTCCATGATTATGAAATCTGGCAGATGGACGTAAAGACCGCTTTTCTGAATGGTAATTTAGAAGAGTGTGTCTATATGGATCAGCCAGAGGGTTTCAATCAGAGTGGGAGCAGCGGGAAAGTATGGAAGTTGCTTAAGTCCATTTATGGACTGAAGCAGGCATCGCGGAGTTGGAACATCTGTTTTGATGAAACAGTCAAAGAATATGACTTTATCAAAAATCCAGATGAACCGTGCATATATAGTAAAGTTGTAGTAAGAACTGTCGTATTCCTCGTCTTGTACGTGGATGACATTCTATTCATAGGAAATGACATTCCTATGCTACAATCTGTCAAAGGATTCTTGTCGCACAGGTTCTCCATGAAAGACCTGGGTGATGCCTCTTACATTCTGGGGATCCGGATCTATCGTAATAGATCCAAGAGGATGTTGGGACTTTCGCAGTCCAGATATATCGACACTGTACTGAAAAGATTCAGTATGGAAGATTCTAAGCGCGGTAATCTACCGGCTTGTCACGGAATCACCCTATCCAAAGAGATGTCTCCCAAGACTGATTTGGAAAGGGAACACATGTCTATTATACCCTACGCTTCTACGGTAGGCTCTATAATGTATGCGATGTTGTGCACCAGACCAGATGTAGCTTACGCACTGAGCGTGGTAAGCCGGTATCAGTCAGACCCAGGGAAGAAGCACTGGATAGAAGTAAAGAACATTCTCAAGTACCTGAGGAGGACTAAGGAGATGTTCTTGGTTTACGGCGGAAAAGACCTCAGGATGGATACCTATGCCGATTCCGTCTTCCAGAGTGATAAGGATGATTCCAAGTCCATGTCAGGTTATTTCTTTACCCTCAATGGAGGGGCGGTGTGCTGGAAGAGCTCCAAGCAGGACACCGTTGCTGACTCGACGATGGAAGCGAAGTATATTACTGCCTGCGATGCCGCAAAAGAAGCGGTCTGGATGAAGAAGTTCCTAACAGAACTTCAGGTGGTTCCTACCATTGTTGATCCAATACCTCTGTATTGCAACAACAACGGAGCTATAGCTTTAGCGAAGGAACCAAGGTCCTATCAGAAGTCCAGACACATCTTAAGGCGGTATGACCTGATCAGGGAGATCATTGATCGTCGGGAGATCGAGGTTCGAAGAGTTTCTACTGAAAAGAACATTGCTGATCCATTCAAAAAGGCCCTACCTCAGATTCAGTTCAAGAGGCTACTCGAGATCATCGATCTTCAATATGCCAGAACATGGCCCTAGTGCAAGTGGGAGATTGTTAGTGTATATGCCCTATGGGCCATTATTGTATCATACTAGTTTGTATATTACTTAATGGAAGCTTGGGATATTCACATGTATATAACAGTCTTGCTAAACATGGTAGTATGCCACTTGGTTTTTCTATCTTAATATGTGAGTATACGTATTGATAGAGCTCTTAGGATCTTGCTTGACTACCAGCGTTGTGATGGCAGTCACACCAGTGGGGGCTGGGTAGTCTACAAGCACATCCTTATTCAGGTCCCTAGTCGTAGGATTATCGAGACAGGGCATCGATACTCCGGAGTCGAATAGTGTGTACGCTTCTCATCCCAGTTGGGGAGATGGTCTGTCCCACAGTCGTCAGTACATCGTACTGGAGATAGTTTGCAGGTGCTCGTTAGGTTACGGGTACACTGGACAGGACTCATAGGGAACTGTTGGTTGGTTTTATACCAGTCGTCAGTGAACAGTTCCCAGGTGACATGAGTACAGCATAGTCCGCAGACTTGACACTACTACTTTGCCTCGAGTGTGTCCCACTGTTCTTAGATTGCTACCCTACCACGGCTCAAAGGAGTCATGCAAACAGGTAGCAGTTGGGTGCAGTCTCGAGCACTTGGAGGCAGTGGCGGTTGGACAGGATTCGTCTTTCCCCGTATTGGGGGTTATATCGCGCTGTGTCAGAGAGCCATTACGCAAAGTCCCTGGCCAGGGCAAGCGAGATTTGCTGGTAGGTTCCAGTAGTTTCTCAGGGTGTAATGGGCTTCACTCCGACACGACATATACCGCTATTAAGGGACTGACGCTTGCCGCCCTCTAGGTCCGATATGCGATAGTCTTAGACGAACATACCGGACTGTACGGAGATTAACACATCAGACTCAGTAGGAGTTCGGATGGGTTTCCTCATCGGCCTTCTTATCGACATCTTCCTAGGGACCGTTACGTACAGCTAGTGCCGCTTGCGGTATGTGGTTAAAACAACTGCCAGCGTAGTAGTCGAGTCTCTAGAGTCCCACACAGAGAGTTTCCTTACTCCAGGCGAAACGATATAGAGGTCGTATGGTTTTACGACAAGGGTTCGAACGCATACGTGTGTTTACGCACGTATGACATCCGGATAGATTTTACTAGTCGGCTTTGGTTTAAGCCAGTTTCTAGTATCCGGTTATTGGATTTATACAGTCTAATGTTTTTCCGTGTTTTCACGGATAGGAGGGGCGTTCTCGTAATTGCGCGAGAAGCTTCTAGAAGATGGTGACTTGGGGGTTAAGGTGGCATACGCATTAAATGAGATTAGTGACTCATTTGAGTGATTTATCCATGTCATTATTGCATCATAAATGCTTAATGACTCATGGAGATGAATCACCCATTAGATATTTATGGAGCATGGTTATTAAATCATTTATTTGATTTATCTTGATATTGTTAGTGCTTCATATATATTATGAGAGATCGTTATCCCATTCCATTCTCTTGCTCACTTTCTCTCTCCTCAAGCTCTCTCTCTTCAAACCCTAATCCTCCCCTCTCATGTGTTGAGACCAAGGATTAGAGTAGACTACTTAATCCTTAACCATTCTCTATATCGCCTAGGTTACTTAGATTAGCGATTTAAGAAACCTAGTTACCTCAAGTTAGAGGTGAAGCTTGTAGTAAAGCTCTCGGGTGGATCATCTACTACATAGAGAAGGCCGGAGATGACGTGGAGAACGACAAGACGAAGGACTCGGTTCTTTAGGTATAATCACTTATCATAGTAGTTAACTCTTCTATGGTTTCTTGTTAGTTATTGTTTATGAAAAGATTCTCGGTTAGTCGATGTTTACGCCTAAAACAAGATCGTTTTTCATTATTCCGCCTCCCCGCAAGTCGTAAGGTGTTGTACATCGACTAACACCCACTTCCTACTTCATCATCCACTACTAGATTAACACTTTAGTATATGGTGTTAGCTTCACTAATCACTCATTAGTGAAGTAGTAGCTTGAGTTAGTGTCTCCTCGACGTTGATCATCTTCGGCCTCGAAGACTTCAAGCAAGATCGTTCCTTTCACCATGAGAAGCCATGCAAGAGTCTGGGGGTTCCATGATCGTAGCGAAGGGACCACTACAAGGAGCTATTGAAGTGAAGGACTGGACTACAAAGGTTGTATTCCGTTATCACTTAGATGTAAAGATGTTTTCTTTATAGATTTTCTCCTAAAACACTTGTAAGATCCTACGTTAGGGTTGTTTGGCACACTAAATTTTAAATAAGCATGTTCGATGCCTTGTGAAACCTTGTGGTTGTGCCTAAGAACCCTACAAACAATCTCCCTTTTGCATTAAGGCCAGTTGTTGTAGTATCTCATACACAACATCACTTAAAGTCTCTCTAGGGAAAGGCCTTCGTAAGTGGATCCGCCGTGTTATTCTTCCTGTCAACTCTCCTTACCAAGATCTCCTGGAGACGAAGCATCTCCCTGATCAGGTGATGCTGCGTAAGAATATGTCTGGATCATTGATGGGACCGGAGTTCCTAGGCCAAAGCCACAACTCCAATGTCACTTCAATTGTAGGAACCTCACCAAGTTCATCTATGAACATGTTTATCCAGACGTCCTCTTTGGTAGCATCGTTTGTAGCGATGTATTCAGCCTTTATCATTGAGTCTGTTACGGTATCTAGCTTTGAACTCTTCCAACATACCGTCCCTCTACTGAAGGTAAAGAAAAAACCCGTGACTGTCTTACAGTCGACCTTATCACTCTAGAAGCTCGAAACGGTAAAGGACTCAACATGGAGTTCACCGTTACCATACACCAAGAACGTTTCTTTATTCCTTCTCAAGTACTTAAGAATGTTCTTCACAGCAGTCTAGTGTTTCTCCTAAGGATCTGATTGACACCTACTCACTACACCTAGTGAGTATGATACATCATCTTAGATCTATATCTACAGATCTTAATCACTGGATGTAGGAGGCATCACCCAGATCCTTCATTGAGAAACATTTTGATAAGAGGAGCTTGATCGAGTGCTGCATAAGAACTCCATTTCTTATCAAGAGTATGTCATCCACGTACAATACGTGGAAGACATCCTTACTCTCTACAACCTTCTTGTATATACAAGGTTCATCTACCTTTTTGATGAAGTCAAACTCTTTGACTGTCACGTCAAAAGAGATGTTCCAACTCCGCGACGCCTGCTTTAATCTTGATGGACTTAAGTATAGCCACTGGAGAAAAGGTTTCATCAAAACACACACTTGATTATTGACGAAAACCTTTTGCTACAAGTCTAGCTTTGAAAGATTCAACTTTTCCATGTACACCAAGAACCATCTCAAGATCCACTTGCTCTCGATGGGTTTTACCCCTTCAGGTGCAACTTTCAAAGTCATACTTTGTTGGTGTACATGGATTCCATCTCAGATCGCATAGGATCTAGCCATTTCACAGAGTTCCCACTTGTGATGGCCTGGTCCAAACTAGTTGGGTCATCATCTTCCATGATGCAATCCTTGCTCTCAATGTCATTGAGAAAACCGTAGTATCTCTCAGGTGGATAAGGAACCCTACTTGATCGGCGGAGAGGCTGAGGTTCGTCGGGAACTATTGAATCCTCTGGTTCCATCAAATCATCAGCTGTAGTTTGTATAGCTGGAACTTCTTCATGTTCTACCTCATGACCACTATTTTTTTTTCAAGAAATTACGTTTCTAAAAAAGGTGGCATGCCGAGAAACAAAACACGTTTTGTTCCTCAGTGTGGTAGAAGATATACCCTTGCTAATTTTTGGGATATCGAACAAACTTACACAGAACTGACCTTGCCTTGAGTTTGTCTAGATTTTGCCTTTCAATATTGGCCGGACAACCCCATATCTTAACTCGTTAAGACATGGTCTATTTCCCTTCCATATCGCATATGGAGTGGTAGGCGCTGATTTGGTCGGAACCCTATTCAATAGGTATGCGTCTTCTCAAGCGCATAACCCCAAAAGGAAACATGCAACTCAGTAGTATTCATCATAGAGCGCACCATATCTCATAGGGTGCGATACCTCCGTCCTGATACACCGTTGTACTGTGGTGTATACGGAGGAGTAAGCTGACAGAGAATCCCATTCTCTTTTAAATAGTCACTGAATTCCGTGCTCAAATATTCTCTTCCCCGATCATATCGAAGGATTTTAATACTTTTACCCATTTGGTTCTCTTCTTTGTACTTATATTCCTTGAATTTCTAAAAAGGTTCAGACTTGTGTTTCAACAGGAACACATGTCCGAATCTTGAAAGATCATCAGTGAATGTAATGAAGTACGAGAAACCATTCCTGGCATTGTGTAGACATGGGACCGCATAAATCGCTATGTATCAGTCCCAAGAGTTCGTAGCTCTTTCTCCGTGTCCAGTAAACAGAGTTTTGGTCATTTTACCTTTGAGACATGACTGGAAAGTTTCATAAGATGTAAATTCGAACGGATTCAAATATTCATCCATATGTAACTCAGCTAGTCGTGTGGCATTGATATGACCTAGTCTACAATGCCACAAGAAGGATTCGTTCGTTTCTGAACTTTTCCTCTTGTGTGTGTGATGTACGTTAAGAACTGTAGTTTGATTTAAAACGTATATGTCATTACATAACGTGCATGATCCAATCAACTTTTGATTCAGGAAAATGTTCATAACATTATCCTGCAATACAAAATTATATCCTTCTTTATATAATAAAGAAACTGATATAATATTGCATATCAGGTTCAGTATGTAATAACATTCATTCAGAATCATTGTATTACCAGTTGGTAATACAAGGTGAAATTCGCCAACTGCTTTGGCTGCAACATTTTCACCATTCCCTACTTCTAGAGAATGACCACCTTTTCTCAGTTGTCTACCTTTCTTTGGCCCATGTAACATATTACATATATGTGATCCTGATCCGGTATCTAATACCCAAGACGTAGATTGTACTGAGAAATTGTTCTCGGTGACAAACACACCCGAAGAAGATGCATCAACATGCTCATTCCTCGTTCGGCTCGCGTGGGAATCCAGATATTCCCCTTTTTCTTGCTCAGACTTATAACATTTATAAGATAGAGCGGAACCAACGTTCCAAAGCTCAGTATAACAAGCGGGTTCGGTCAATACAACCATATTATTATCTTGATTAAGGCATGTCACGGTAGCTACCTGGAGAGAGAGAAGAAAACACTCTGCGTATGCTCTTGTAAGATTAGATTGATTATTATTTTATCTAATCAGGATGGCTCCCACTGTTTTTATCAAATCTTCTTTCAAACCCTAAAAGGTAAGACTAGCTGGGATTAATTACAACCAACAAGTTCGCCATTCTTTCAGCCAGGCCAGTGTCGATACTTTGAGGGAGGTTCCCCTCCTTTCACATGGACCTAATTAAAATAAATCTCGTTTTCCCAGAGGCATAACCCCATTGACACCTTTCTAGTCACCTACTTGATTGGCTAATTATAAAGTGCAAGACTCTCCCAGGAGTAATTCTTACTCGTAGTGGGTATCGGGATCCAACTATCTCATAGAAGATATGCAATCTCATTGCAAATTTCAACACATGAAATTCACGATAATATTTTGCACCTAGCGTCCTATGACCTTGACGCAGGCCAACAAACCATACGGCACTAGTCAAGTTCAACCCGTTCATTTCTTGATTGAATTAAACCCACCCGCAGGACACTTGACACAGGACAACAAGGTCGTACAACTACCCTAATCCAATCGCATCATATGTTAGCAGATAAGTACTAATCAGCTACCGCATGTTAGTTATATGTATGCCCTAGAGGACATTACTGTACATGTGATGTATATTGTAGTGGATGCTTGGACATATATAGGGAGGAATTTCTTGCTCGACATGATAGTATGCTATCTGGTTAGACTTTATCTTAACATGTACACTTATTGTCTCTCTATTACATGTTGATAAAGCCCTTAGAATGAGTACTTGACTACCAGGATTATGATGCAGATCATACTAGTAGGGCAATGGTAGTGGGTATGTATATCCTTCAAATGTTCCCAGTCGTAGGAGTATCGAGACGAGGCATCGATATTCCAGAGTAGACTAGCGTATACACTTCTCGACCCATATGATGGGCGATGGATGATCCTATATCCATTGGTGTTTGACATCAGAGATGGTATACGGGTGCTCACGGGAGACTGGATACACTGAACGGACTCGCCAAGAACTCCTAGATGGTCTTATACCTATCGTCAAATAGCATTTCTCTGGTAACACTGGTACAGGTTAGTCTGTCGACCCGAGATCGTCATAGAGTCTTGTGTGATTCCCACTGTGCTTTGATTTCCACCATACCACATTCAAGAGATCGTGCAAATAGGTGGTTTTTAGGTAATGTCCCGAGTCACATGGAGGTAATGAGCGATAGGAGGGGATTCGTCTCTCCCGGTATTGGGGGTTGATGTTGCGCTATGCTCGATTGGCCATAACAGGAAATCCCTGGCTAGGGTTGCTGAGATTTACTGGTAAGTGTTATCAGTAGTTTCTCGAACCATTATGGACCTTGCATCGGCATGACTTATCAGGCTATTGGGGTCTGACGGTTTACCACTCGCAGGCTGAGATATGCGACATATATGATGAAGAGACCGGACTGTACTGTAGTGTTACTGATTGGATTCGCAGGAGTATAAGCAGGCTTGCTTGTTGATCTTCTGATCGCTCAATACCCGGGTGGTCGTTACGTTTAGTAGACTGCTTGCGGCTTGTGGGTGTTTGATATGATCGTCACCTACATCCGGCGTATTGACGAGTCTTTAGAGTTCTACATAGAGGTTTCTTGGTTCATCCGAAACGAAGTAGGAGAACATATGTGATATGTGCGGGACCGAGATTAATGCGCGTATGTGATACCGCATTCTATTCTCGCGATATGTGATATCGGACGGTTATATATGATATAGCCGGGTTATCAGATCAAGTGTTATTCGATATGTTGTTATATTTGATATTAGTCGATTGTATGTGATATAGCTGGATTATTAAATCAAGTGTTGATTTGATAATTTAATGTATAATTATATATTTGATATATTGAATTGCATGACCTAATATTAGCTCACTTAAACATTTCTTTTTCTCACTTGTGTGCATATATTATATATGTGATATATATTAATGCACATTTTATTTGTCTCATGCTTCATGGGTGTATGAGACTCATACCATGCTTCATATAATGAATGGTTTTATTTATTTAAAGTTAATCAAAACTAATGGTAATTAGTCACAAGCTTGAAGCATGTAGAAGCTTGTAGAACCAGTGACCAAGTCCACTAATTTTGTTTTACTTGTAGATATTTATTAACCAAACCATTATTGTTAGCCATGATTTTGTAACATTTCAGAAAAATATAATATTATTTTATTAAATTTTTTAATATTTCGGAATAATTAAATACCGATAAATGGGAAAAATCTGAAGAAAAATTATGGGAATTCTAAAATATGTTATTTAGTGGTAACTGTGTTTAATGTAGGGTTTTTTGGTAAAAAGTTTACCAAAAAGGCTTTTAAATATTTTATCTGGTTTTATGAATATTTTATTGGAATTTTATCTGGACTGCACACACCTGTGCATGTTATCTTGGGTTAGTCTAGGGTTACCATGTTGAGATGACCATGGTGGCTTAAACCTTTTGGTTAAGTTATGTGGGTTAATTAAGGGTTTAGCTTTGTTAAAAATTGGTTTAGGTTGGGGTTGACTTGTGGCTAGAGAGAGAGAGAAAGAGAGAGAGAGAGAGAGAGAGGTGGCTATAGGTTATGTCACCCCATTTCATTTCAAACTTTTTACTTGTCTTTCAAACTCCCTCTCACTCTCACACATCACACCACAACAATTCCTGCATCGGCAACATCATCATGGCTGCAACTGCAGCTGAGGCAAAACATCAGCCCCATTATCAACACTTCAGCCCCAAATCTCTATCAACATCAGATACTACAACACCACTCCAGCTGCTACTACAGCAAACACAATCAAATTTCAAACCTCAGTCCAAAGCAAACTGCATCAATGCATCAGCAGCATCAGCAAAGAGAAAACAGCCGATGGAAGCAGCTCAGCTGTAGAAATAGCACCCCACCAGCAACCACACACTCCTCTTCTTCTTGATCTTCTCTTCTCCTACATCCTAGGATCCCTTGAGGTATAATCTCACAACCCAACCCCTATCTTGCGAGTTATAGTTGTTTAACTGAAATTGTGTGTTATTAAGTAGATTAGTGCTAGTTTAGGAGAATTTGTGTGAGGTTTGGTCAAGTGTTGGTTAAAATGGTTAGTATAACCTTATTAGGTGTGTTTGAGACCAGTTCACCATAGAAATTCCCCAGATTCCAGCAAAAATACCAGATATTTCGATTTAGTGTCGGTTCGCGTTTTGTCGACTTTTTAAGCCTTTCTGGAATCTGCTACAACCCGGGGCTTCCTATAATAAAATTGACTTGGCAGTGAGATGTGCAGGTAGATAGAAGCCAACACCTAAAGCCCCAGCCCCTGGACCCACTTCCTGGCTGCAGATAAATCCCTTCTGGCCGCAATTTGTGGCCAGAGCAGTAGGGAACCCCCTCGTTTTGCGTGCACGGCTCTTTTACATGTAAACTTGACCCTGGGTATGTCTAGTTTTGTCTGGTTCCAACCAGGGTAGAATCTGGGTTGATTTTCTTGACTTGGCGCATGATTTACGACTTGTTTTCGTATGGATTTTGGTATTCGTTGATTCGTTACTGTCGGGTGGTGTTTGAACGCCAACGGCAGAGGGTTATGGACTGTGTTTGCACGCGAGGCCACAGGTTTTTACCTAAGGGCGTAGCATGCACTATTTTGACTTCCGACATGGTTTTTTATGTGTTTTAGCGTGTGATATCCTTATAGGTACCCCACGTGGCGTCGAAGCGTTGGAGATGCAAATGGCGACATCGGCACCGGCATACATAAGAAGGTGAGTAGATTTATATCTACGGGGAGAAGTCGGGTGGATGGCGTATAGCACCCCCACAGTCCGATGTCTAGTATACCGTATATACTGTGCTTATATATGATAGCTTATGTGTGATTTGATCGTTTAGGATGTGTTAGGTGTATTATGCATGAACTAGGGTTAGAAGTAACCAGTGTGGTTCCTAGTCGCGAACCCTAGAATAGGTTTACAACCACACGCACACACGTGCTTATTTGCTATGTTCATACTGTGATGATGAGGATATTGGGGGACATTGGATGTGAGTCGATGAGTTTGGGCATAGTGCCATGATATCGGTGATGTGATGTGATTCGTATTTGGGATACGATATATGATTTTTAGCGGGCCTTTGGGCGTGTCTTTCGCACACGCATTCATACTTATGTAAATGGTATCGATTCATACTAGACTTAGATAAGTACCCCAGATTATGTGATATGATGATAAGAATACCAGATAATTGGTGTGATGATTGTGATATTGACCCGCACCCAGCTATCGGGATGCCGTACGACGATTTACCGTACGAGCTTTATATTGATGATTGATCCGCACTCATGACTTGAGGGTGTTAGATGATTTATGGTATCGTATGCGATACTATTGATGCGGGATCACCGACTACTATCTTTATTTTTATATGTATTGACTCAGATTTAGGTGCTTTCCATACCCTTCCATATTGACTTGATAGTTGATCAGTAGTTAGTATAGTAGACGTTAGACTAGACCCGAGTCATACCTATTTCAAAACTAACGAATCGGGAGTATTTTAAAGACAGGCAAGAAGGGATTCTACGGATAATTTAAAAAGGGCATCTTTTCGTAAAAACACCGTAGCCCTTATTTTACAATAACCCCGATTCGCCTTATTTCAAAAAGGCAAAACTGCATGGCACTTACTTATTGATGTAGATTCTTCACTATGGCATTGATTATTTGGTTTCGCATATTCATATTATTTGCATCGCATTACTTGTGTTTATTGAGGTATTACCATCATGCTGTTAGGACACCAGCACCATTATCGATGATGCGTATGTTCCACGTACACTATTTGCCGGCTCACACACTTCATCATCGATAATTGCCATGCCACTACATTGTAGCACTGTTGCATTCATGATGTGATTCTTGCATGGAATATTGTACACTTATACCTGTACACATACATAGATGATTCCGGCTTGATTGGAGATTTGGGAACCGCAAGATATTCTTTAAAACTGATTCATTTTAAAAGGAACGGTTTCCCTCGACATGTGCAAGTTACTATTCCATGTTGCACGACTTACTGATATGCTTACCTTTCTTTACATGTCGCATACATCATGTTTTGATTATACGCATTGAGATATGTTGTTTCCATGATATTTCTGGATTTGGGTACCGTGGATATTTCAAAAGAAAATATGTAATTGTTTTAAAAATCCGGTCACTCTTGATATGATATTTCAGTGCGTCCACCATGAGTTTTCTCGGTTCCAGAGAGCTTGTGTGGGTATACCCGATTCGAGGAGCGGTAGGCACCGATTGCGGGTATATGGTGGACCCGGTAAGGTACCCCGGGGAAAGAAGACTCGTATATGCTAGACGGTGAGCCCGGCAGGGGAGTACTACCTACCGGTGACAGTATTTGGGACCCGTCGGTTATCCGGGGGGATACCGACTGGAGTCATGAGATGGATATGAGGGCCGACCAGGGTGTGCGGCGCCTGAGATACATGAGGATTTACGTGTCGATGCTAGGCACAGGTATTCATGATGTTTTCGATTGTCGATGCTAGGCACTCAGGTTCCATGATTTGATTATATCCTCATATTTCCACGCATATGCTTTACGATATTTACATGCATGATGCTTGTTGTCATTGGGTGACATGTGGACGGGATCCACCAATTTACAGATATTGATTACCTAGTTGGAGGATATCCACATACTACTAGATTCATGTTATAGCTGACATTGATTCATATTGATTACATCGATCATACCTCATTTGTATAAATAACAGTTGATGAGGACGTTGTTATATATACCCTTACACCAATATTAGTGGAATGGGACGCTAATATATGTGTATTGATATCAATTTAGATACTTCATCATATTACTCCATGCAGACATACCTCATATTTATGACATGTTATTACCTGAGGCATTGGCAAGTACTTGGCACTACATACATGTATAGATGTTACATTGCCACCTCAGCATGCTTCAGACTTATTCATTTGAGGTTTATATATGTTGATCGTATGGCCTAGGATTGCGTCATACATGCGATTTTCTGTTCGTAGATGTTCTTCTAATCACGAGTTGGCAACTCACACCCGTTGTGCCATAGTTCTTGTTAGTGTATATGCCCTAAAGGCCATTACTGTATCATACTAGTTTGTATATTACTTAATGGAAGCTTTGGATATTCACCTTGTATAGACAATCTTGCTCAATATAGTAGTATGCTACTTGGTTTGTTTCTGCTTTAATGTGTACATGTGTTTATTTTAGTATATCACCTATACACATTAGTGGAGCCCTTAGGATCTTTGCTTGATTACCAGCGTTGTGATGGCGGTCACACTAGTGGGGGCTGGGTAATCTACAAGCACATCTTTATGCAGGTCCATAGTCGTAGGACTATCGAGACAGGGCATCGATACTCCGGAGTAGACTAGCGTATGCGCTTCTCATCCCAGTGTGGGAGACGGTCTGTCCCACAGCCGTCAGTACGTCGTACTTGAGATAGTATGCGGGTGCTCGTTAGGTTACGAGTACACTGGACATGACTCGTCGGGAACTGTTGGTTGGTACTATACCTATCGTCAGTTATCAGTTCCCAGGTGACATGAGTACAGCTTAGTCCGCTGACTTGACACTGTCACTTCGCCTCGAGTATGTTCCCACTGTACTTAGATTACTACCCTACCATGGCTCAAAGGAGTCGTGTAAACAGGTAGTAGTTGGGTACATCCCGAAGCACTTGGAGGCAGTGACGGTTAGACAGGATTCGTCTCTCCCAGTATTGGGGGTTGATATCGTGCTGTGTCTAGGAGAGCCATTACACAAAGTCCCTGTTCAGGGCAAGCGAGATAGACTGGTAGGTTTCCAGTGTTATCTCAGGTGTTCTGGGCTACACTTCGACACGACTTGTACCGCTAGTAGGGGACTGACGTTTACCGCCCCCTAGGCCCGCCATGCGATGTTCTCAGACGAACAGACCGGACTGTACGGAGATTATCACATTCAGGCTCAGTAGGAGTTCAGATGGGTTTCACCTCGTCAGTCTTCTTGTCGGCATCTACCTGGGGACCGTTACACACAACTAGTGCCCCTTGCGGTCTGTGGTTAAACCTGTTAGTTATATGTATGCCCTAGAGGCCATTACTGTACATACGATGTATATTGTAGTGGTTGCTTGGACATATATAGGGAGGACTTTCTTGCTCGACATGATAGTATGCTATCTGGTTACACTTTACCTTAACGTGTATACTGATTGTCTCTCTGTTACATGTTGGTAAAGCCCTTAGGATGAGTACTTGACTACCTGGACTATGATGCGGATCATACTAGTGGGGACATGGTAGTCTATAAGTACATCCTTCACGGTCCCTAGTCGTGGGTGTATCGAGACAGGGCATCGATACACCAGAGTAGACTAACGTATACGCATCTTGACCCATATGATGGGCGATGGATGATCCCATATCCATCGGTGTTTGACATCAAGGATGGTGTATGGGTGCTCAGTGGAGATTGGGTACACTGGACGGACTCGCCGAGAACTCCCAGATGGTATTATACCGTACGTCAGATGGCAGTTCTCTGGTGACACTGGTACAGGTTAGTCTGTAGACCCGAGATCGTCATAGAGTCTTGTGTGATTCCCACTATGCTTTGATTTCCACCTTACCACGTCCAAGAGGGTGTGCAAAATGGTGGTTTCTGGGTACAGTCCCGAATCACATGGAGGCAATGAGCGATAGGAGGGGATTCGTCTCTCCCGGTATAGGGTGTTGATGTTGCGCTATGTTCGATTGGCTATAACCGAAAATCCCTGGCCAGGGTTGCTGAGATTTACTGGTAAGTGTTACCGGTAATTTCTCGAACTGTTATAGACCTTATATCGACACGACTTATCGAGCTATTGGGGTCTGACGTTTACCACCCCTAGGCAAGATATGCGACATATCAGACGAACAGACCGGACTGTACGGTAAGTGTTACTGGATGGATTCACAGGAGTGTGAGCGGGCTTGCTCGTTGATCTTCTGATCGCTCAATACCCGGGTGGCCGTTACGTTTAGCAGACCGCTTGCGGCTTGTGGGTGATTGATATGATCACCACCTACTGCCGGCGTATTGACGAGTCTTTAGAGTCCTACACAGGGGTTTCCTGGCTCAAGCGAAACGAAATAGGAGCGCATATGAGATATGTGCGGGACCGAGAATAATACCAGTATGTGATACAGTATTTGATTCTCACGATTTATGACATTGATCGGTTATATGCGATATAGCCGGGTTATCGGATCAAGTGTTGATTCGAAAAGTTATTACTATTGATATTAGTCGGTTATATGCAATATGACCGGATCATTAAATCAAGAGTTGATTTAATGATTTAATGTATAATTATATATTTGATATATTACTTTATATTAACTAGTATTTGTTCACTTAAGATTGATTTTCTCACTTGATGTGCACAAGTTGTATATGTGATATATGTTTGTGCACTAGTTTGTATCATGTTTGATGGTACATGCAAACTTGGGTGTGTGTATGCTTTAAACCATGTTTAGGTTAATGGTTAGGGTTTTAACTTATTTATTTATTTATTTTTGGCAAAAATAAAATGGTGGCTTGCTTTGTTTTATTCTTGAAGCTTCATGAAGCTTTGAAAGTCTTAACCATTTTGCTTTTTCCTTAACCTAACCATTACACCTAAACCGTAGTTTATTATCTACATGAGTTTACTTCACCCATGGTTGCATTATGATAAGTATTCACTTGAATTATTATTTTCAAATGGAATTCTTTTTCTTTCTTTCTTCTTCTTCTTCTTCATGAAGAAAAGAAAAGCTTTCTTGAAAATTCCAAGTGATGAAATCAAGTGAGAAATCCAAATCCAAAGTGAACTCACTTCCTATTTCTTCATCCTCTACCACTTGCCATGTTGTATAGGGTGTTTTCTTCACAAGTTTCATAACCTAGTGAAGATGGAGCTTATGTTTGAGTCGCCTCGATGTAGATCGTCTTCGGCACCGAAGTCAACGACCTAGCCAGATGATTTCTTCGACGAAACCATCGATAAAGTCTGGGATCCCGATGATCGCAGCGGAGGGACGTCATCATGGAGCTAAAGAAGTGGAGGACTGGATCTACAAAGGTTGTAGTCCCTTTCACTTTGTAGCAAAGTCGTTTGCTTGCTTGTTTTTTTTCGCCTATCCTCTAGTTAACGATCTTCATTAGGGTTTCTCGGCACATAAATTTTTTATTTTGGCATGGTTCATGCCGTGTGTAACCTCTTGAGTGTGCCTAGGAACCCTACAAAACCCACTGCCAGCGTAGTGTCGAGTCTTTAGAGTCCCACAAAGAAAGCTATTCGCCTTTAGGCAAAAGAGTAGAGGTCGCATGGTTTTGCGACAGGTCGCATGGTTTTGCGACAGGGTTTGGTCACATCCGTGCACTTGTGCACGTTTGGTGTTCGGACAGTTAACACTAGCGGGCTTTGGTTTAAGCCAGATCCTAGTGTACGATTTGGGATTGGTTTTATCTCGTTTGTATTCATGTTCCTCGAAACGCGGATATGGGTGTGTATGCACAGTTGACAGAGAGACAGAGGCAGAGGATTCTCATTGGGGTTGTTGACGGTTGACTGTTGACTTTTGCTAAACCCTAATGAGAATAAGAAATATGATTAATGATAATATTAATTAAGTATTATTGTGTCATGGTTGAGATGAAGAGTTGACTTTGTTGACTTGTTGACCGGTTGACTAGGTTGGACTAGTTGACCACCATCATTACAATGGCTATCATTTCATGGCAAAAACTTTTGCTTGCTTGTTTCTTTTTGCAAAATGAATGCATGAAATGATATGGCCATTTTGACTTGAACCATCACATAATACTTGATTACTATTTTTTGTTATGATAGTTTTGGATTATGAGAGCTTGGATGGCAAAAGACTTACTCATTCTCTCATTTGCTTTCTCTCTCTTGCTTGAGCTCTCCCTCTTGCTCTTCTTCTTGCTCGCTCTCTAGCTCAAGGCAACACCCTCTCATGAGTTGAGAAACATTGCCTTAGAGATAAAAGAAAACCCATATCACTTCTCTACTCATCCTAGTTCACAAGGTTTAGCAAACCAAGTGTTCTAGTTTCTTCTAGTTTGAAGAGAAGCCAAAGGTAGAAGCTTTCAGGTGGATCCATCTTCGGCGCAAGGAGACGACGAGGTGAGGCCGATCCGTACACCGCAAAGAGTTGAAGACGAAGGAGTTCAAGAAAGGTATACCCCCTAACCGAGTAGGTAAAACTCTTGTTAGGTTGTTAGGTAGTTGTTTAACAAAGATCCGTATTTTGAGTCCATGTTACCACCTCTTGAAAAATCGTTTTTCATCATTTCCGCAAGCCCGTAAGTACCGGGAGAGGTAACGTGGACTTACAGTGGTATTAGAGCCTGGTTAAACACTATCTAACATGTTAGCAAAGTAACTAGAAGTTCGATCGGAGAAAAAGTCGCGAAACGAACCCGTAAAATCAACTTTTTGCCGAATTTGTTTTCTGTTCCAAAAATGATAAATCTTATCATAAAATTCGGCTCAGGGTTTTTAGAAGAAACTGTAGAAAAATGGTCCACTGAACCGATCAAAGCGCCGCGGAACCGCGGCCGAGTTGACTCGGCCACGGGCGATTTTTCATGCAGTTTATTCAGTTGGGTGTTTTGGGATTTTTACAGTATGATTTTTCTGCCCAGATTTTACAGAAAGAAAAATTTGTTTTTGGGGTCTAAAAATCCGTATTTTGATCGAACTTCTAAAGAATTAAGCAGACGGGTATATATCTGTGATGTGTTATATGTATTGAACGTCCGCTAATCGCTATACGTCGATTAGTAGGGGTTATACATATCTGTGATCTGTAATGTTGATGGTATGAGTATATGAATTCATTGGATTGTCGTGGATGAATAGCCGAAGGGTTGTGAGATGAGAGTTTTTCCTTTTATCTTTCAATTCATGTAAATTTGTAATTGATGTAATATTATTTTTGGCCGCACAACCGGGGTGAGGTTGTAGCCGTCATTGTATAATTTCTTTTACTGTTTTTGCTCCTAGGATAGACTAAAGGTTGGGTGCACAAACTACCGGGTATCTCGAAGTGCCGAGTGGTCTACTCACGTCGTTGAGGGAGGTTGCTCCGCTTCGGATATTTGGCGGGTAGTTTGCTGCACCCGTAGGGGTCTAGGGTGGGGTATTGGCTATTCATCGCAACCGTGTAATCCGCTTTTCGTTACAGGCTTGTACGAATTGCGGATTCCTAGTATATCCAATGTGTTCATCTGTGATCTGAAATGGCTATCATTGCAATATATCTATATATGATATTATTTAGGCATTGCTTATGTTTTGCATCCGCGCTAGTGTTAGTTATATGTATGCCCTAGAGGCCATTACTATACATAGGATGTATATTGTAGTGGATGCTGGGACATATATAGGGTGGACTTTCTTGCTCGACATGATAGTATGCTATCTGGTTGATCTTTACCTTAACGTGTACACTGATTGTCTCCCTGTTACATGTTGGTAAAGCCCTTAGGATCTGTACTTGACTACCTGGACTATGATGCGGATCATACTAGTGGGGACATGGTAGTCCATAAGTACATCCTTCAAAGTCCCTAGTCGTGGGTGTATCGAGACGGGGCATCGATATACCAGAGTAGACTAGAGTGTACCTTCTCGACCCATACAGATGGGCGATGGATGATCCCATATCCATTGGTGTTTGACATCAGAGATGATATACGGGTGCTCAGTGTAGACTGGGTACACTGGACGGACTCGCTGAGAACTCCCAGATGGTATTATACCTCACGTCAGATGGCAGTTCTCTGGTGACACTGGTAAAGAGTAGTCTGTTGACCCGAGATCGTCATAGAGTCTTGTGTGGTTCCCACTGTGCTTTGATTTCCATCTTACCACGTCCAAGAGGGCGTGCAAAACGGTGGTTTTTGGGTACAGTCCCGAGTCACATGGAGGCAATGAGCGGTAGGAGGGGATTCGTCTCTCCCGGTATAGGGGGTTGATGTTGCGCAGTGTTCGATTGGCTATAACAGGAAATCCCTGGCCAGGGTTGCTGAGATTTACTGGTAAGTGTTACCAGTAGTTTCTCGAATTGTTATAGACCTCATATCGACACGACATATCGAGCTATTGGGGTCTGACGTTTACCACCCCTAGGCGAGATATGCGACATATCAGACGATCAGACCGGACTGTACGGTAGTGTTACTGGTTGGATTCACTGGAGTGTGAGCGGGCTTGCTCGTCGATCTTCTGATCGCTCAATACCCAGGTGGCCGTTACGTTTAGCAGACCGCTTGCGGCTTGTGGGTGTTTGATATGATCATCATCTGCTGCCGGCGTATTGACGAGTCTTTAGAGTCCTACACAGAGGTTTCCTGGCTCAAGCAAAACGAAATAGGAGCGCATATGAGATATGTGAGGGACCGAGAATAATACGTGTATGTGATACCGTATTCCATTCTCGCGATAAATGTGTCGAATGGTTATATGCGATATAACCTAGTTATCGAATCAAGGATTGATTCGATAAACCGATACATTGGATATTAGTCGGTTGTATGCGATATGACCGGATCGTTAAATCAAGTGTTGATTTAATGATTTAATGCATAATTATATATTTGATATATTACTTTGCATTAACTAGTATTGGTTCACTTTAAATGGATTTTCTCACTTGAAGTTCACAAGTTGTACATGTGATATACTTTTGTGCACTTGATTGTATCATGTTTGATGATACATGCTTTTTAGTTAAGTGCAAAGAATTAAACCAAGGTTAAGTTGTTGGTTAGGGTTTTACTTATTCACTTATCTTATTTATTTATTCATTATGAATAAATTGAAAGATAAATGAATGGTGGCTTCATTTGTTTTTAGTTGAAGCTTCATGAAGCTTTGACTTGATGACTTTTTTGTTCTCATCCTTAACCCTAACCATTCAACCCAACCTTAGTCAATTCTCTACACTTAACTAAGGTTAAGATTATGATAAGTATTCTTTTATTTTATTTTTTCTAATAACTTATCATAATATAATCTTCTTCTTCTTCATCTTCTTCTTCATGAAGAAGCTTAGGTCATCAATGGTGATTGATGATAAAGAGTGAGAAATCCAATTCTAAATTGAACCCACTTCCTATTTCTTCATCCTCTACCTCTTGCCAAGTAGTAGAGTGTGTTTCCTTCACAATTTTTCTTGACTTGGTGAAGTTGGAGCTTGATCTAGCGATGCCTCGACATAGATCATCTTCGGCACGTCGTCGATGACCTAGCCCGCTTCTTCTCCGATGAAGCCGACGCAAGAGCCCGGATTTCGATTTGGACAGCGAGGATACTTCGTTGCGGAGCTATGGAGGTGGAGAACCGGATCTACAAAGGTTGTATTTCCGTTCACTTAGTTAAAGTAGTTAACTAGTTGCTTTATCGCCTAGAAATCTAGCCAACGATCCGTTCTAGGGTTTCTCGGCACCGTTTAAATTTGAAATTGGCATGGTTGATGCCTTGTGAGACCTCATTAGGATGCCTAGGAACCCTACAGTGGTATCAGAGCCTAGCTAGAGCCTTAGGCGAAGTCTAGACGCAATTTGAAGTCCGAACGAACCCGAAACCCAACCCGGAAAATGCTCTCTGTACTTTTTCTAAAAACGTGGATTTTTCCAAATTAAAAATTGCTAAAAAATTCAGCAGGGAAATCTAAGAATTACGGTGCAAAAAGTTTCTCATGAACAGTAAAACATGCGGCGGAACCGCGGCAGATGCTTGGCTTCTGCGGCGGTTCCGCGGCCATATGCTGACATCATCAATTACTGTTTGCACAGTAACTTCTATTTTATTATGCTGGATTTTCTGGAATATTTTAATATTTATTATAGAGTTGAATTTTCTGGGATAGATTTGGGGATTCGGTGTTTCGATCGGGGTATCAAATTTTGTCTGTGTGGCTTTCCGGATATATTTTAGAATATGTTAAAAAAGTTCGACCGGATATAAATACCCAATTTTTCCCCTGTCGGGAAATTTCCAAGTGTTGGATTTTTCCGTAGTTTAACGACGTTCTAAGTAGTGCAAGTAACGCGATGGTCCCTCTAGAAGACAACAAACCTTAACTCGATTATGTGACCGTCTTGAACTGCCCTTTGAACCTTCGGGTTTGGGGCAGTACGGCGTGCCATATGTGAGGCGTTGGCTTGACCCTTCTACGGCTGGACCGTTGGTACTGAGGCACGAACTGAATGTTGTTAGACTTGTTTCATGTGTTGAGCTGTATCGGGAAAACTTGGGTGTTTGACTGTTCGATCGAAAAGTTTAACATTTTCTGTTTATCTGGAATGGGATACAATAATTGGAATTCACAATAGTTATGTGATAACTAAATGAATGTTATAAACATAGCAGTTTAGTCTCACTTGATCGGTTGCCACGGAATTTTGATGTGATCAAAAGTCCGTCGCAATCACGTAGCGTACGCGGATACTCGCCGGGTAAACTTAATAGACAACCTCACTCCATAACCCCGACCAAGTGACTGTAGGAGAACCCCGTCGCCGAAAGCATCCGTTCGGGTGCTCGCGGCAGCGGTGTTCCACCTTGGTGCACTTCGTCGACGGTATCGGGGGTGCCGCCGCCTACTAAAGTTTGCGACGAGCATTCGATCAGGATGTATGGAATCTTGTTGAATTGCCCGACTTGATATTGAAAAGTGTTTTCGAAAATGAGACTAAAATGCGGGGTTTATAATGATTAGGCATGCGATGTCTATGCAGGTTGCGGATTCCAACTGTTGTAGTTTTACACTTTCTTTTCTGTGACCGTAAGTGTAATATGTGATATCGCCGGTTTCGTTGCTATATGTCAACAACAATTGGGATGCGCATATTTACTTACGTTGATGACATGTGATGTTATGTGTTGCTGGATATGTTATATTGGATCGTCGTGTTTGAATAGCCGGGGGTTTTTATGTGAGATGAGTGTTTTTCATTTTCATTCATGTAAAAACTTGTATGTAATATTCTTTTATTGGGGCACTTCCAGGTAGCGGAAGATGTCACCGTTTGTATATTATTTACTTTTCCGCACTAGGATAGACCCACGAGGGGAGCACAAGTAACCGGGTTCTGGAGTCCAGTGGGAGACCAACTCGAGGAGTCGAGTCCGGGTCTCCTAACTCTAGAATTGGTAGGGTTGCTTGCCGTTCTTGTAGGGGTCTAGGGGTGTGGGTTGGCTATTCATCACGACCGTGGAATCCGTGTTTTATACTGGCTCGTATTGAAAACACGGACGTTCTAGTATATCCAATATTTCATATGATTCTTCTGCTGCGATATCTGTGATGTGATCATGTGATGTTCTGTGATAGATACTTGTATATAGTATATATGATATATTATATATAGACGTTACTTATGTTTTACACCCTTGCTAGCCCTGCCCCGCTCTGCCGTTAGTTACCTAACCTAACGGTGCACGAGGGGACATCGAGGCGAATGCGGATGGCATAAGTGTACGTCGTATTTATATGTGATGTTTAGGTACTTAAATGATGGGACTTCATTAATGAGATTAATGAAATAAAAGAAACCTAAGATGTTGTAGAATCGAATTTCAAAATAAAAAAGGTAGCTACAGTTCTTGCTTTGCACAGCGGTATATATGATATATCCTGCACCTTATTCGATGAGGAAAAGACCGAGATCCCTTCACCAGGAGTGACTCCTTTAGCAATAACTGGCAGATGCTACACACTCGGTTTGTCTTTTGATTGCTTTTAAGTGTTCTGCTTTGCACAGCGGTATATATGATATATCCTGCACCTTATTCGATGAGGAAATGACCGACGACCCCTTCACCGGGAGTGACTCCTTTAGCAAAACTAGAAAAGCCTCAAAAGCACTCCATTTTAAAATCATTTGATTCTACAACGATATCAAGTTCATTACGCAATAGGTTTTCAAAAAAAACCTGTCGTAGCCCTCCGTCATTTCAGATATGTACTAGTTAGTATTCGTGCTGCGGTAGTTTGGCATTCGTCAAGGCGTAGTGTATGGTAGCTAACTAGTATTTATCTGCTTGAGCATATGATGCGATTGGATTAGGGTATTCGTACGGCGTTGTTTGGCATTCGTCAAGGGTCGTGCGGGTGGGTTTAATTCGATCAAGAAATGTACGGGTTGAACTTGACAAGTGGACTATGGGTTGTTTGGCATTCGTCAAGGTCATAGAACACTAGGGGAAAAATATTATCAGGAATTTCAAGTGTTGAAATTTGCAATGAGATTGCATACCTTTTATGAGATAGTTGGATCCCGATACCCGCTGCGAGTAAGAGTTACTCCTGGGAGAGTTTTACACATTACAATTAGCCGATCAAGTAGGTGTCTAGAAAGGTATCAACGGGGTTACGCCTCTGAGAAAACGAGGATTACATTAATTAGGTTCGTGCGAAAGCACGGGGGATCTCCCTCAAAGTACCGACACTGGCCTGGCTGAAAGATTGGCGAACTTGTAGTGTGTAATTAATCCCGGCTAGTTTTTCCTTTTAGGGTTTGAAGGAAGATTTGATAAAAAGCAGTGGGAGCCATCCTGATTAGATAAAATAATAACTAATCTATTCTTGCAAGAGCGCACGCTGAGTGTTTTCTTCTCTCTCTCTCCTGGTAGCGACCATATCACGCCTTAATCAAGATAATAATACGGATTATTGACCGAACCCGCTTGTTATACTGAGCTGGGGAACGTTGGTCCCGCTCCAACTTATAATTGTTATAAGACAGAGCAGGAAATTGGGGAATACCAGATTTCCCGTGCCGCCCAAACGAAGAAAGTGCATGCTAATGCATCATCTTCGGGTGTGTTCATTACAAAGAACTGTTTCTCTGTATCCTCTACGTCCTGGGTATGCGATACCAGATCAGGATCCCATATATGTAATCTGTTACATAGGGCTACAGATAGGTAGAGAACTGAGAACGGGTGATAAGTTTCATGAGGCAGAAAACGGGGCAAGTATTGCAGCCAAGTCTGTTGGTCACTGTCACCCTGTATTACCAATACATTGATTCTGAACGAATGTTATTAGATACCGAACCTGATATACAAAATCATATCACTCTCTTTATTAGTAAAGAAATGATAAAATTTTGTATTGTTGGATAATGTTTTGAACATTTCCTATATCAAAAGTTGATCGGTTCAGGCACGTTATCTAAAAGCATTGATGTTCTAAATCAAACTACAGTTCTTAGTATACGGATCACACACAAGAGGAAGAGTTCAGAAATGAACGAATTCTTCTTGAGGCATTGTAGACTAGGTCAGATCAATGTGACCCGACTAGCTAGAGTTACATATAGATGCATATTTAAATCAGTTTGAATTTACATCTTGTGAAACTCGCCAGTCATGTCACAAAGATAAGATGACCATAGCTCCGTTTACTGGAAACAGAGAAAGAGTTAGTGAACTCTTGGGATGATACATGTTGATGTATGTAGGTCCCCTGTCTACACATACCAGGACTGGTTCTTTATACTTCATTATATTCTCTGATAATCTCTCAAAATTCGGACATATGTTCCTGTTGAAACACAAGTACGAACCTTTTGAGATATTCACAGAATATAAGTTAGAAGTAGAGAACCAATACGGGTATAAGTATTATGCCCTTTGATGTGATCAAGGAGGAGAATACTTGAGCACGGAACTCCTGGACTATTCTAAAGGAGAATGAGATTCTTTCTCGGCATTACTCCTCCGAATACACCATAGCACGATGGTATATCGGGGCGGAGCAATCACACCCTATATGATATGGTGTGCTCTATGATGAGCATTACTGAGTTACCTATTTCCTTTTAGGGGTTATGCACTTGAGAAGCTGCATACCTATTGAATAGGTTCGAATCAAATCAGTTGCCTACCACTGCATATGAGATATGGAAAGGGAAGAGCCCATATCTTAAGCTAGTTAAGATTTAGGGTTGTCCGGCCTATGTCTAAAAGCAAAATCCGGACAAGCTCGAGGCAAGGTCTGTTATGTAGAACTGGAAGTGTTCCAGCTATACAAACTACAGCAGATGATTTGGTACAACCAGAGGATTCAGTAGAAACCAACGAACCTCAGCCTCTCCGCCGATCTAGTAGGGTTCCTCACCCACCTGAGAGATACTTCGGTTTCTCTATGACAGTGGGAGCAAGGATTGCATCATGAGATGATGACCCAACTAGTTTCGAGCTGGCCATCAAGAGTGTGACTCTGTAAGAATGGCTGGATGCTTAGTGATCTGAGATGGAATCCTTATACACCAATAAAGTATGGACTTTGGTTGCTATATCTGAAGGGTTAAATCCCCATCAGGAGCAAGTATATCTTGAGAAGATTACTTGGTGTAAATAGAAAAGTTGAGACTTTCAAATCTAGACTAGTTAAAGGTTTTCGTCATCGACCAGGCGTGGATAATGATGAAACCTTTTTCTAGTATCTAAGCTTAAGTCCATCCAGATCCTACTTCCCACGGCTTCATACCATGACTACGATATCTGGCGGTTGGGTACCATGACTGCTTTTCTAAATGATGTTTTTGAAGAGAGAGTCTATAAGTACACAGCCAGAGGGCTTCGTAGACAGTGGGAGCAGTGGAAACATGTGCAAGATGCTTTATAGGATTAAAGCAGGCATCGCGGAGTTGGAACATCTGTTTTGATGAAATAGTCAAAGAGTTTGACATCATCAAAATGGTAGATGAACCTTGTATATACAAAAAGGTAGTAGGGAGTATGGTGACGATCCTCGTAGAGTACGTGGATGACATACTCTTGATAAGAAAAGAGTTTCTTATGCTACGCTCGGTCAATCTCCGCTTAGGATTCTCCATATAGGATCAAAGTGATACCTACTAAATCCTGGTTTTTGGATCTATGAGATAGATCTAATTGGATGTTAGGACTCTCACAAGTTGTAGTGAGACGGTATCAACCGATCCTGGGGAGAATCACTGGAAGGGTTCCAGGGTGATAAAGACGACTGAATGTCAGTCACAGGCATTGTCTTTACCCTCAGTGGAGGGACGGTATGTTGGAAGAGTTCTAAGCAAGATACCGTGGCATACTAAAAGATAAAGGCAGGATACATCGCTACTTAAGATGCTACCAAGGAGGATGTTTGGGTGTATATTGGTTCATGAGATGAACTACGTTCCAACCATTGTGAGACAATGGAGTTGTGGCTTATGCCAAGGAACGTCCGTCCCATCAGTGATCCAGACATATTCTAAGGCAGTGTCACCTGATCATGGAGATGGTTGATCTCCAGGGAGATAGAGGTTAGGAGAGTAGACTCAGAGGACAACACAGCGGATCCACTCACAAAGGCCTATTCCCAGAAAGAGACTTTTATGGGATGGTTGAGTATGAGATACTGCAACCACTGCTATCAGATGGCCCTAGTGCAAGTGGGAGATTGTTAGTTATATGTATGCCCTAGAGGCCATTACTATACATAGGATGTATATTGTAGTGGATGCTGGGACATATATAGGGAGGACTTTCTTGCTCGACATGATAGTATGCTATCTGGTTGATCTTTACCTTAACGTGTACACTGATTGTCTCCCTGTTACATGTTGGTAAAGCCCTTAGGATCTGTACTTGACTACCTGGACTATGATGCGGATCATACTAGTAGGGACATGGTAGTCCATAAGTACATCCTTCAAAGTCCCTAGTCGTGGGTGTATCGAGACGGGGCATCGATATACCAGAGTAGACTAGCGTGTACCTTCTCGACCCATACAGATGGGCGATGGATGATCCCATATCCATTGGTGTTTGACATCAGAGATGATATACGGGTGCTCAGTGTAGACTGGGTACACTGGACGGACTCGTCGAGAACTCCCAGATGGTATTATACCTCACGTCAGATGGCAGTTCTCTGGTGACACTGGTACAGAGTAGTCTGTTGACCCGAGATCGTCATAGAGTCTTGTGTGGTTCCCACTGTGCTTTGATTTCCATCTTACCACGTCCAAGAGGGCGTGCAAAACGGTGGTTTTTTGGTACAGTCCCGAGTCACATGGAGGCAATGAGCGATAGGAGGGGATTCGTCTCTCCCGGTATAGGGGTTGATGTTGCGCAGTGTTCGATTGGCTATAACAGGAAATCCCTGGCCAGGGTTGCTGAGATTTACTGGTAAGTGTTACCAGTAGTTTCTCGAATTGTTATAGACCTCATATCGACACGACTTATCGAGCTATTGGTGTCTGACGTTTACCACCCCTAGGCGAGATATGCGACATATCAGACGATCAGACCGGACTGTACGGTAGTGTTACTGGTTGGATTCACTGGAGTGTGAGTGGGCTTGCTCGTCGATCTTCTGATCGCTCAATACCCGGGTGGCCGTTACGTTTAGCAGACCGCTTGCGGCTTGTTGGTGTTTGATATGATCATCATCTGCTGCCGACGTATTGACGAGTCTTTAGAGTCCTACACAGAGGTTTCCTGGCTCAAGCAAAACGAAATAGGAGCGCATATGAGATATGTGCGGGACCGAGAATAATACGTGTATGTGATACCGTATTCCATTCTCACGATAAATGTGTCGAATGGTTATATGCGATATAACCTAGTTATCGAATCAAGGATTGTTTCGATAAACCGATACATTGGATATTAGTCGGTTGTATGCGATATGACCGGATCGTTAAATCAAGTGTTGATTTAATGATTTAATGCATAATTATATATTTGATATATTACTTTGCATTAACTAGTATTGGTTCACTTTAAATGGATTTTCTCACTTGAAGTTCACAAGTTGTACATGTGATATACTTTTGTGCACTTGATTGTATCATGTTTGATGATACATGCTTTTTAGTTAAGTGCAAAGAATTAAACCAAGGTTAAGTTGTTGGTTAGGGTTTTACTTATTCACTTATCTTATTTATTTATTCATTATGAATAAATTGAAAGATAAATGAATGGTGGCTTCATTTGTTTTTAGTTGAAGCTTCATGAAGCTTTGACTTGATGACTTTTTTGTTCTCATCCTTAACCCTAACCATTCAACCCAACCTTAGTCAATTCTCTACACTTAACTAAGGTTAAGATTATGATAAGTATTCTTTTATTTTATTTTTTCTAATAACTTATCATAATATAATCTTCTTCTTCTTCATCTTCTTCTTCATGAAGAAGCTTAGGTCATCAATTGTGATTGATGATAAAGAGTGAGAAATCCAATTCTAAATTGAACCCACTTCCTATTTCTTCATCCTCTACCTCTTGCCAAGTAGTAGAGTGTGTTTCCTTCACAAGTTTTCTTGACTTGGTGAAGTTGGAGCTTGATCTAGCGATGCCTCGACGTAGATCATCTTCGGCACGTCGTCGATGACCTAGCCCGCTTCTTCTCCGATGAAGCCGACGCAAGAGCCCGGATTTTGATTTGGACAGTGAGGATACTTTGTTGCGGAGCTATGGAGGTGGAGAACCGGATCTACAAAGGTTGTATTTCCGTTCACTTAGTTAAAGTAGTTAACTAGTTGCTTTATCGCCTAGAAATCTAGCCAACGATCCGTTCTAGGGTTTCTCGGCATCGTTTAAATTTGAAATTGGCATGGTTGATACCTTGTGAGACCTCATTAGGATGCCTAGGAACCCTACAGCTAGTCCAGCTCCCGCTCTGTCGTTAGTTAAGTAACCTAACGGGTAATGATGGGGCCCCGTGGCGAATGTGTATGGCATAAGCGTACGTCGTATTTTGGTTGTTTTCTGCTATGGTAGGATTGAATGATGGGACGCATTAAAATTAATGCAAGAAAAATAAACCAAGTAAAAGTCATTGGAACACTTTCAAAAACCACTCGGTTTCGTTTCAAAAATAACTTTTAAACGAGGAGCTTAAGCCACTCCTTTTAAAAGCTATCTCGTTCTTTCGATTATATCAAGTTCACTACGTTCACGGTTTTGCCAAAACCATTCGTAGCCCTCCGTCGTTTCACATGAATGGTCAATAAGTATTCAAGCTATGTTTGTTGGCCAATGTCAAGACATAGTGATTGGTAGCTATTGGGTATTCATGTGCAGCATAGATAGATGTGTTGGTTTGGGGCAGTCGTTCTACTTTGTTGGCCAAAGTCAAGGGTATGTGCGGGTGGGCTCAAATTAACCTGGAGAATGACGGGTAGAACATGACATGTGACTTATGATTTGTTGGCCAAATTCAAGGTCATAAGAGCATGGGGCAAAAATCCACATCGGGAGTTTCAAAAGAACTGAAACTTGCTAGCGCTGCATACCATTTGGAGTGTGATGATTCTGGTAGGATTCTTTCAGTTTTGTCACGCGATGATATTTGGATCCCGATCCTACTGTGAGTATATGCTACTAATCGGGAAATTTCTCAATTAACGATCAATGCTATAAACCAAGTAGGTGTCTAGAAAGTCTAGGGTTACTAGGCACACTCAAGAGGTTCCACAAGGCATCAACCATGCCAAACAAAAATTTTCCGGTGCCGATAAACCCTAATATAGATCGTTAACTAGAAGTTAAGGCGAAAAGCAAGCAAGTAAACAACTTTATTGCTAAGTGAAAAGGGACTACAACCTTTGTAGATCCGCTCCACCATTTCTTTAGCTCCGTGTTGACGTCCCTCCACTGCGATCATCGGATCCTGGACCCTAGCGATGGTTTCGTCGGAGAAATGATCGGGCTAGGTCATTGACTTCGAGGCCGAAGATGATCTACGTCAGGGAGACTCAAACTCGAGATTTTCCTTCACTTGGTCGAAAACTTTGTGAAGAGAACACCCTATACTACATGGCAAGTGGTAGAGGATGAAGAAATAGGAAGTGGGTTCACTTTAGAATTAGATTTCTCACTCTTTTTCTCATGGCACCATTGGAGCTCTCAAGCTTTTGTGAGCTTGATGAAGATGAAGAAAAAGAAAAGAATCATATGAATTAAAAGAATAATATGAGTACTTATCCTTTTAATCATGGTACCATGGTTGAGTTAAGCCCTCATGCTTAACTCATGTAGAGAATTAACCATAGCCTAAGGTTAAAGGTTGGGTTAACTAATATCTTAAACAAATGACAAAGAGAGTTGACTTTGTCAATATTTATCAAGCTTCATGAAGCTTGATAACTTTGACCAAAGTCACACACTTTTGTTATATGCTTAGGAAAATAGTAAACCCTAATCTAACCTTGATTTGGTTCAAGTCTCATACACACAACATGTTTGTATCATCAAGCATGATACAAACATGTACACTTGCATATATCATATATAAACAATATGCACATTCAAGTGAGAAAATCAATCTTAAGTGAACCAATACTAGTTAATGTAAAGTATTATATCAAATATATAATTATACATTAAATCATTAAATCAACACTTGATTTAACGATCTGGTCATATCGCATATAACCGACTAATATCAAGCGTATCAATGTATTGAATCAACACATGATTCGGTAACCAGGCTATATCACATATTACCGACCGATGATACAAATCGTGAGAATAGAATACAGTATCACATACAGGTATTATTCTCGGTCCCGCACATATCTCATATGCGCTCCTATTTCGTTTCGCTTGAGCCAGGAAACCCCTGTGTAGGACTCTAAAGACTCGTCAATACGCCGGCAGTAGGTGATGATCATATCAATCACCCACAAGCCGCAAGCGGTCTGCTAAACGTAACGGCCACCCGGGTATTGAGCGATCAGAAGATCAACGAGCAAGCCCGCTCACACTCCTGTGAATCCAACCAGTAACACTACCGTACAGTCCGGTCTCTTCGTCTGATATGTCGCATATCTCGTCTAGGAGTGGTGAACGTCAGACCCCAATAACTCGATAAGTCGTATCGATATGATGCTCATAACAGGTTGAGATACTACCGGTAACACTTAGCAGTAAATCCCTAAAGCATCCTTGGCCAAGGACTTCCTGTTATAGCCAATCGAGCACTGCGCAACATCAACTCCCAATACCGGGAGAGACGAAACCCCTCCTATCGCTCATTGCCTGCATGTGATTTAGGACTGGACCCAAAAGCCACCTTTTTGCACGCCCTCTTGGACGTGGTATGATGGAAATCAAAGCACAGTGGGAATCACACAAGACTCTATGACGATCTCGGGTCTACAGACTAACCTGCACCAGTGTCACCAGAGAACTGCCATCTGACGTGAGGTATAATACCATCTGGGAGTTCTCGGCGAGTCCGTCCAGTGTACCCAGTCTCAACTGAGCACCCGTATATCATCTCTGATGTCAAACACCAATGGATATGGGATCATCCATCGCCCATCTATATGGGTCGAGAAGCTACACGCTAGTCTACTCTGGTATATCGATGCCCCGTCTCGATACACCCACGACTAGGGACTTTGAAGGATGTAATTATGGACTACCATGTCCCTACTAGTATGATCCGCATCATAGTCCAGGTAGTCAAGTACACATCCTAAGGGCTTTACCAACATGTAACAGAGAGACAATCAGTGTACACGTTAAAGTAAAGAGTAACCAGATAGCATACTATCATATCGAGCAAGAAAGTCATCCCTATATATGTCCAATCATCCACTACAATATACATCCTACGTATAGTAATGGCCTCTAGGGCATACATATAACTAACAATCTCCTACTTGCACTAGGGCCATCTGATAGCAGTGGTTGTAGTATCTCATACTCAACCATCCCATAAAAGTCTCTCTCTAGGAAAAGGCTTTTGTGAGTGGATCCGCCGTGTTGTCCTCTGAGTCTACTCTCCAAACCTCGATCCCCTGGAGATCAAACATCTCCACGATGAGGTGATACTGCCTAAGAATATGTCTGGATCACTGATGGGACGGGCGTTCCTTGGCCTAAGCCACAACTCCTTTGTCACAGAATGGGAGGAACGAAGTTCATCTCATGAACTAATATACACCCAGACTGCCTCTTTGGTAGCATCTTTGGTAGCGATGTATCTAGCCTTTATCGTCTAGTATGCCACCGTATCTAGCTTGGAACTCTTCCAACATACCGTCCCTCCACTGAGGGTAAAGACAATGCCTGCGACTGACTTTCAGTCGTCCTTATCACCCTGGAACCTTTCAAGCGAATCTCCCCAAGATCTATTGATACCTTCTTACTACAACTAGTGAGTATCCTAACATCCAATTAGATCTATCTCATAGATCCAAAACCCAGGATATAGGAGGTATCATTTATGATCCTATATGGAGAATCATTGTGATAAGCGGAGATTGACCGAGCATAGCATAGGAAACTCCTTCCCTATCAAGAGTATGTCATCCACGTACTCTACGAGGATCACCACCATACTCCCTACTACCTTTTTGTATATACAAGGTTCATCTACCATTTTGATGATCTCAAACTCTTTGACTAACTCATCAAAACAGATGTTCCAACTCCGCGATGCATGCTTTATCACATAAAACATCTTGCACACGTTTCCGCTGCTCCCACTGTTTACGAAGCCCTCTGGCTGTGTACTTATAGACGCTTTCTTCTAAAACATCATTTAGAAAAGCAGTCATGACACCCAACCGCCAGATATCGTAGTCATGGTATGTAGCCGTAGCAACTAGGATCTGGATGGACTTAAGCATAGCTGCTTAGAAAATGTTTCATTATAATCCATACCTGGTCAATGATGCAAACCTCTAACAAGTCTAGCTTTGAAAGTCTTAACTTTTCCATGTACACCAAGTAATCTTCTCTAGATATACTTGCTCCTGATGAGAATTTAACCTTTCAGATAAAGCAACCAAAGTCCATACTTTGTTGGTGTATAAGGATTCCATCTCAGATCGATAAGCATCCAGCCATTCTTACAGAGTCCCACTCCTGATGGCCAGCTCGAAACTAGTTGGGTCATCATCTCATGATGCAGTCCTCGCTCCCACTGTCATAGAGAAACCGAAGTATCTCTCAGGTGGGTGAAGAACCCTACTAGATCGGCGGAGAGGCTGAGGTTCGTTGGTTGCTATTGAATCCTTTGGTTCTACCAAATCAGCAGCTGCAGTTTGTATAGCTGGAACTCTTTCCAGTTCTACCTCATGTCCACTTATTTCTTCATAAGAAATTCCCTTTCACAAAGGTGGCATGCTGGGAAACAAAACATTTTTGTTCCTCGGTTAGGTAGAAGATATTCCCTTGCGTATGCTTGGGATATCCAACAAACTTCCACAGATCTGACTTTGCCTCGAGCTTGTCCGGATTTTGCTTTTAGGCATAGGCCGGACAACCCCAAATCTTAACTGACTTAAGAGATGGGCTCTTCCCTTTCCATATCTCATATGAAGTGGTAGGCATCTGATTTGATTTGAACCCTATTCAATAGGTATGCAGCTTCTCAAGTGCATAACTCCCAAAAGGAAATAGGAAACTCAGTAGTACTCATCATAGAGCACACCATATCACATAGGGTGTTATTGCTCCGCCTCGATACACCGAAGTGCTGTGGTGTAAGCGGAGGAATAATGCTGAGAGAGAATCTCATTCTTAGAATAGTCCAGGAATCCCGTTCTCAAGTATTCTCCTCCTTGATCACATCAAAGGACATAATACTTATACCCGTATTTTGGTTCTCTACTTCTAACTTATATTCTGTGAATATCTCAAAAGGTTCAGACTTGTGTTTTAACTGGAACATAGGTCGGAATCTCGAGAGATCATCAGAGAATTTAATGAAGTACAAAGAACCGGTCTTGGCATTTGTAGACAGGGGACCTTCGTACATCAATATGTATCATCCGAAGAGTTCATTAACTCCTTCTCTATTTCCAATAAACAGAGCTATGGTCGTCTTATCTCTGTGACATGACTGGCAAGTTTCACAAGATGTAAATTCAAACTAATTTAAATATGCATCTTAATGTAACTTCAGCTTGTTGGGTCGCATTGATATGACCTAGTCTACAATGCATCAAGAAGGATTCCTTAATTTCTGAACTCTTCCTCTTGTGTGTGTTCTGTATACTAAGAACTGTGGTTTGATTTAGAACGTCAATGCTTTTAGATAACGTGCCTGAACCGATCAACTCATGATATAGGAAATGTTCAAAACATTATCCAAAAATACAAAATTATATCCTTCTTTACTAATAAAGAGACTGATATGATTTTGTATATCAGGTTCAGGTATCTAATAGCATTTGTTCAGAATTAATGTATTCTGGTAATACAGGATGACAGTGACCAACAGACTTCGCTACAACACTTGCACCGTTTTCTGCCTCATGAAACTTATCACCCGTTCTCAGTTCTTTACCTTTCTGTAGCCCATGTAATATATTACATATGTGGGATCCTGATCCGATATCATATACCAAGGACGTAAAGGACATTTGAGAAACAGTTCTCTGTAATGAACACACTTCAAGATGATGCATCAACATGCACTCTCTTCGTTTTTGCGGCACGGGAATTCTGGTAATCCCCTAATTCCTGCTCTGTCTTATAACATTTATAAGTTGGAGCGGGACCAACGTTCCCCAGCTCAGTATAACAAGCGGGTTCGGTCAATATATCCGTTTTATTATCTTGATTAAGGCGTGACATGGTCGCTACCTGGAGAGAGAGAGAAAAGAAAACACTCTGTGTGCGCTCTTACAAGATCAGATTGGTTATTATTTTATCTAATCAGGATGGCTCCCACTGTTTTTATCAAATCTTCCTTCAAACCCTAAAAGGAAAGACTAGCCGGGATTAATTACACACTACAAGTTCTTCAATCTTTCAGCCAGGCCAGTGTCGGTACTTTGAGGGAGGTTCCCCGTGCTTTCGCACGGACCTAATTAAAGTAAACCACGTTTTCCTAGAGGCGTAACCCCCGTTGACACCTTTTCTAGACACCTACTTCATCGGCTAATTGTAATGTGTAAAACTCACCCAGGAGTAACTCTTACTCGCAGCGGGTATCGGGATCCAACTATCTCATAGAAGGTATGCAATCTCACTGCAAATTTCAACACTTGAAATTCCCGATAATTTTGCCCCTAGCGTCTTATGACCTTGACGCAGGCCATCAACCATAGTGCGCTAGTCAAGTTCAACCCGTCATTTCCTGATTGAATTAAACCCACCTGTACGACCCTTGACGCAGGCCAACAAAGTTGAACGACTACCCTAATCCAATCCGCATCATATGCATAAGCAGATAAATATTAGTTAGCTACGGCACACTATGCCTTGACGCAGGCCAACAAACGTAAGCACGAATACTAACTACTACTTATCTGAAATGACGGAGGGCTACGACAGGTTTTTCTGAAAACCTATTGCGTAATGAACTTGATATCGTTGTAGAATCAAATAATTTTAAAATGGAGTGTTTTTTAGGCTTTTCTAGTTTTGCTAAAGGGGTCGCTCCCGGTGAAGGGATCGTCGGCCCATTCCTCATCGAATAAGGTGCAGGATATATCATATATACCGCTGTGCAAAGCAAGAACTATAGGAGCAATCAAAAGACAAACCGAGGGTTGTAGCATCTGCCAGTTATTGCTAAAGGGGTCACTCCCGGTGAAGGGATCTCGGCCCTTTCCTTATCGAATAAGGTGCAGGATGTTCTACAAGGAACACCGCGATGCAAAGCAAGAACTGTAGCTACCTATTTTTGAAAATTCGATTCCACAACATCTTTAGGTCTCTTTTATTTCATTAATCACATTAATGAAGTCCCATCATTTAAATCACCTAAACAAAGTCGCACGACTACCCTAATCCAATCGCATCATATGCTTATGCCATCTGCATTCGCCTCGATGTCCCGTCTGCACTGTTAGGTTAGGTAACTAACGGCAGAGCGGGGCATGGCTAGCGCGGGTGTAAAACATAAGCAACGTCTATATAATATATCATATATACTATATACAGTATTTATCACAGAACATATCAAATCATCACATCACAGATATCGCAGCAGAAGAAATATATATGAAATATAGGATATACTAGGACGTCCGTGTTTTTAATACGAGCCAGTATAAAACACAGATTCTATGGTCACGATGAATAGCCAAACCCACACCCCTAGACCCCTACGAGAGCGGCAAGCAACCCCTACATGTTTAGGTGATTTAAATGATGGGACTTCATTAATGTGATTAATGAAAGAAAAGAAACCTAAGATGTTGTGGAATCGAATTTCTAAATAAAAAAGGTAGCTACAGTTCTTGCTTTGCATCGCGGTGTTCCTTGTAGAACATCCTGCACCTTATTCGATAAGGAAAGGACCGAGATCCCATCACCGGGAGTGACTCCTTTAGCAATAACTGGCAGATGCTACAACCCTCGGTTTGTCTTTTGATTGCTTCTATAGTTTCTGCTTTGCACAGCGATATATATGATATATCCCGCACCTTATTCGATGAGGAAAGGGCCGACGATCCCTTCACCGGGAGCGACCCCTTTAGCAAAACTAGAAAAGCCTCAAAAACACTCCATTTTAAAATCGTTTGATTCTACAACGATATCAAGTTCATTACGCAATAGGTTTTCAGAAAAACCTGTCGTAGCCCTCCGTCATTTCAGATAAGTACTAGTTAGTATTCGTGCTACGTTTGTTGACTATGTTAAGGCATAGTGTGTGGTAGCTAATTAGTGCTTATCTGTATAAGCATATGATGCGATTGGATTAGGGTAGTCGTGCGACTTTGTTGACTATGTTAAGGGTCGTACGAGTGGGTTTAATTCAATCAGGAAATGACGGGTTGAACTTGACTAGCACTTATGATTTGTTGACTATGTTAAGGTCATATAGCTGCTAGGGGCAAAATATTATCGGGAATTTCAAGTGTTGAAATTTGCAATGAGATTGCATACCTTCTATGAGATAGTTGGATCCCGATACCTGCTGCGAGTAAGAGTTACTCCAGGGAGAGTTTTACACTTTACAATTAGCCGATCAAGTAGATGTCTAGAAAGGTGTCAACGGGGTTACGTCTCTGGGAAAACGAGGTTTACATTAATTAGGTTCGTGCGAAAGCATGGGGGACCACCCTCAAAGTACCGACACTGGCCTGGCTGAAAGATTGGCGAACTTGTAGCGTGTAATTAATCCCGGCTAGTCTTTCCTTTTAGGGTTTGAAGGAAGATTTGATAAAAATAGTGGGAGCCATCCTGATTAGATAAAATATATAACCAATCTGATCTTGCAAGAGCATACGCTGAGTGTTTTCTTCTCTCTCTCTCTCCAGGTAGAGACCATATCACTCCTTAATCAAGATAATAAAACGGAAATATTGACCGAACCCGCTTGTTATACTGAGCTGGGGAACGTTGGTCCCGCTCCAACTTATAAATGTTATAAGACAGAGCAGGAAATTGTGGAATACCAGATTTCCCGTGCCGCCCAAACGAAGAAAGTACATGATGATGCATCTTCTTCGGGTGTGTTCATTACAAAGAACTGTTTCTCAGTATCCTCTGCGTCCTGGGTATTTGATACCGGATCAGGATCCCAGATATGTAATCTGTTACTTAAGGCTACAGAAAGTTGGATAACTGAGAACGGGTGATAAGTTTCATGAGACAGAAAGCGGTGCAAGTGTTGCAGCCAAGTCTGTTAGTCACTGTCACCCTGTATTACCAATACATTGATTCTGAACAAATGTTATTAGATACCGAACCTGATATACAAAATCATATCAGTCTCTTTATTTAGATAAAGAAATGATATAATTTTGTATTGTTGGATATTGTTTTGAACATTTCCTATATCAAAAGTTGATCGGTTCAGGCACGTTATCTAAAAGCATTGAGGTTCTAAATCAAACTACAGTTCCTAGTATACAGAACACACACAAGAGGAAGAGTTCAGAGTTGAACGATTCCTTCTTGAGGTATTGTAGACTAGGTCAGATCAATGTGACCCAACCAGCTAAAGTTACATTTAGATGCATATTTAAATCAGTTTGAATTTACATCTTATGAAACTTGCCAGTCATGTCACAAAGATAAGATGACCATAGCTCTGTTTACTGGAAACAGAGAAAGAGTTAGTGAACTCTTGGGATGATACATGTTGATGTATGTAGGTCCCCTATCTACACATGCCAAGACCGGTTCTTTGTACTTCATTAAATTCTCTGATAATCTCTCAAGATTCAGACATATGTTTCTGTTGAAACACAAGTCCAAACCTTTTGAGATATTCACAGAATATAAGTTAGAAGTAGAGAACCAATACGGGTATAAGTATTATGTCGTATGATGAGATCGAGGAGGAGAATACTTGAGCACGAAATTCCTGGACTATTCTAAAGGAGAATGAGATTCTCTCTCAGCATTACTCCTCCGTATATACCACAACACAACGGTGTATCGGGGTGGAGCAATCACACCCTATATGATAAGGTGTGCTCTATGATGAGTACTACTGAGTTACCTATTTCCTTTTTGGAGTTATGCACTTGAGAAGTTGCATACCTATTGAATAGGGTTCTAATCAAATCTGTTGCCTACCACTTCATATGTGATATGGAAAGGGAAGATCCCATATCTTAAGTCA
The DNA here is from genome assembly GCA_030015575.1 of Agapanthus africanus. Classification (NCBI taxonomy): domain Eukaryota; kingdom Viridiplantae; phylum Streptophyta; class Magnoliopsida; order Asparagales; family Amaryllidaceae; genus Agapanthus; species Agapanthus africanus. The sequence goes on along the minus strand of CM057348.1, from coordinate 358,980,215 downwards.
GTTAAGATTTGGGGGTTGTCCGGCCTATGTCTAAAAGGCAAAATCCAGACAAGCTCGAGTCAAGATCTGTTATGTAGAACTGGAAATGTTCCAGCTATACAAACTGGCAGCTGATGATTTGGAAGAACCAAAGGATTCAATAGTTACCAACGAACCTCAGCCTCTCCGCCGATCCAGTAGGGTTCCTCACCCACCTGAGAGATACTTCGGTTTCTCTATGATAGTGGGAGCGAGGATTGCATCATGAGATGATGACCCAACTAGTTTCGAGCTGGCCATCAGGAGTGGGACTCTGTAAGAATGGCTGGATGCTTAGCGATCTGAGATGGAATCCTTATACACCAATAAAGTATGGACTTTAGTTGCTTTATCTGAAGGGTTAAATCCCCATCAGGAGCAAGTATATCTTGAGAAGATTACTTGGTGTACATGGAAAGGTTGAAACTTTCAAAGCTAGACTTATTAAAAGTTTGCATCATTGACCAGGTATGGATGATGATGAAACCTTTTCTAAGTAGCTATGCTTAAGTCCATCCAGATCCTACTTGCCACGGCTACATACCATGACTACGATATCTGGCGGTTGGGTGCCATGACTGCTTTTCTAAGTGATGTTTTAGAAGAGTGCGTCTATAAGTACACAGTCAGAAGGCTTCGTAAACATTGGGAGCAGTGGAAACGTGTGCAAGATGTTTTATGTGATAAAACAGGCATCGCGGAGTTGGAACATCTGTTTTGATGAGTTAGTCAAAGAGTTTGACATCATCAAAATGGTAGATGAACCTTGTATATACAAAAAGATAGCAGGGAGTATGGTAGTGATCCTCATAGAGTACGTGGATGACATACTCTTGATAGGGAAGGAATTTCGTATACTACGCTCGGTCAATCTCCACTTATCACAAGGATTCTCCATATAGGATCAAAGTGATACCTACTAAATCCAGGGTTTTGGATCTATGAGATAGATCTAATTGGATGTTAGTATACTCACTAGTTGTAGTGAGATGATATCAATTGATCCTGGGGAGAATCACTGGAAAGGTTCCAGGGTGATAAGGACGACTGAATGTCAGTCGCAGGCATTGTCTTTACCCTCAGAGGAGGGACGGTATGTTGGAAGAGTTCCAAGCTAGATACCGTGGCAAACTAGACGATAAAGGAAAGATACATCGCTACTTAAGATGCTACCAAAGAGGCAGTCTGGGTGTATATTAGTTCATGAGATGAACTTCGTTCCTCCCATTGTGTGAAAATGGAGTTGTGGCTTATGCTCAGGAACGCCCGCCCCATCAGTGATCCAGACATATTCTAAGGCGGTATCACCTGATCATGGAGATGGCTGATCTCCAAGGTGATCGAGGTTAGGAGAGTAGACTCAGAGGACAACACGGCGGATCCACTCACAAAGGCCTTTTCCTAAAGAGAGACTTTTATGGGATGGTTGAGTATGAGATACTACAACCACTGCTACAGATGGCCCTAGTGCAAGTGGAAGATTTTTAGTTATATGTATGCCCTAGAGGCCATTACTGTATATAGGATGTATATTGTAGTGGATGCTGGGACATATATAGGGAGGACTTTCTTGCTCGACATGATAGTATGCTATCTGGTTACTCTTTGCCTTAACGTGTATACTGATTGTCTCTCTGTTACATGTTGGTAAAGCCCTTAGGATGTGTACTTGACTACCTGGACTATGATGCGGATCATACTAGTGGGGACATGGTAGTCCATAAGTACATCTTTCAACGTCCCTAGTCGTGGGTATATCGAGACAGGGCATCGATATACCAGAGTAGACTAGCGTATACCTTCTCGACCCATACAGATGGGCGATGGATGATCCCATATCCATTGGTGTTTGACATCAGAGATGATATACGGGTGCTCAATAGAGACTGGGTACACTGGACGGACTCGCCGAGAACTCCCAGATGGTATTATACCTAACGTCAGATGGCAGTTCTCTGGTGACAGAGGTACAGGTTAGTCTGTAGACCCGAGATCGTCATAGAGACTTGTGTGATTCCCACTGTGCTTTGATTTCCACCTTACTACGTCCAAGAGGGCATGCAAAACGGTGGTTTTTGGGTACAGTCCCGAATCACATGGAGGCAATGAGCGATAGGAGGGGATTCGTCTCTCCCGGTATTGGGAGTTGATGTTGCGCTGTGTTCGATTGGCTATAACCGGAAATCCCTGGCCAGGGTTGCTGATATTTACTGGTAAGTGTTACCAGTAGTTTTTTGAACTGTTATAGACCTCATATCGACACGACTTATCGAGCTACTGGGGTCTTACGTTTACCATTCCTAGGTAAGATATGCGACATATCAGACGAACAGACCGGACTGTACGGTAAGTGTTACTGGTTGGATTCACAGGATTGTGAGCGGGCTTGCTCGTTGATCTTCTGATCGCTCAATACCCGGGTGGCCGTTACGTTTGGCAGACCGCTTGCGGTTTGTGGGTGTTTGATATGATCATCACCTGCTGCCGGCGTATTGACGAGTCTTTAGAGTTCTACACAGAGGTTTCCTGGCTCAAGCGAAACGAAATATGAGCGCATATGAGATATGTGCGGGACCAAGAATAATGCGTATATGTGATACCGTATTCTATTCTCGCGAAGAATGTATCGATTGGTTGTATGCGATACAACCTAATTATAGAATCGAGGATTGATTCGATAAGTCGATACATTGGATATTAGTCGGTTATATGCGATATGACCGGATCATTAAATCAAGTATTGATTTAATAATTTAATGTATAATTATATATTTGATATATTACTTTACATTAACTAGTATTTGTTCACTTAAGATTAACTTTCTCACTTGATGTGCACAAGTTATATATGTGATATATTTTTGTGCACTTGCTTGTATCATGTTTGATGATACATGCAAACTTAGGTGTATGTTTGCTTTATACCATATTTAGGTTAATGGTTGGGTTTTTCTTTTGTTTTTATTTATTTTCCTTATTCATTTTGGCAAGAAATGAAATGGTCGCTTTCTTTGGATTTTGTTCAATCTTCATGAAGCTTTGAAAGCTTGACCATTTTGTTTCTTTCCTTAACCCTAACCATTTACCTAAACCCTAGTTCATTCTCTACATGAGTTAGCCTCACCCATGGTTGCATTATGATAACCATCACTTCATTTTTCTTTTTGGGATTAATTCATAATTCTTATTCTTTTCTTCTTCTTCATCTTCTTCTTTAAGTGAAGAAAAAGAAAAAGCTCTCTTGAAAAATGTCAAGTGATGATTCCAAGTGAGAAATCCAAATCCAGAGTGAACCCACTTCCTATTTATTCATCCTCTACCACTTGCCAAGTAGTATAGGGTGTTTTCTTCACAGACTTTGTCTTGGTTCAATCCTTTGAGCTCTCCCTCATAAGTTTCATGACTTGGTGAAGTTGGAGCTCGAGTTAGAGTTGCCTCGACGTAGATCATCTTCGGCATCGAAGTCAATGACCTAGCCCGCACATTTCTCCGATGAAATCGACACTAGGGTCCGGGATCCCGATGATCGCAGCGGAGGGACTTCAACACGGTGCTAAAGAAATGGTGGAGCGGATCTACAAATGTTGTATTTCCATTCACTGTTAGTTAAAGTTGTTAACCTGCTATCTTTATCGCCTATCCTCTAGTCAACGATCGCATTAGGGTTTCTCGGCACCGGAAATTTTTGAATTTGGCATGGTTGATGCCTTGTGGAACCTCTTGAGTGTGCCTAGGAACCGTACACTTGGTCGGGGCTATGGGGCATGGCTGTCTATTAAGTTTACCCGGCGAGTATCCGCGTACGCTATGTGATTGCGACGGACTTTTGATCACATTAAAATTCCGTGGCAACCGATCAAGTGAGACTAAAGTGCTATGTTTATAACATTCAAATCAGTTATCTCATAACAATATTGTGGATTCCAAATATTGTATCACAATCCAGATAAATAGAAAATGTTAAACTTTCCGATCGAACAATCAAACACCCAAGTTTTCCCGAAACAGCTCAACACATGAAATAGTTTAAAAACATTCACTTCATGCCATAGTACCAACGGTCCAGCCGTAGAAGGGTCAAGCCAACGCCTCACATATGGCACGCCGTACTGCCCCAAACCCTAAGGTTTAAAGGACAGTTCTAGACGGTCACATAATCGAGTTAAGGTTTGTTGTCTTCTAGAGGGTCCATCGCGTTACTTGCACTACTTAGAATGTTCTTAAACCACGGAAAAATCCAACACTTGGAAATTTTCCGGCAAGGGAAAAATTGGGTATTTTTATCCGGTCGAACTTTTTAACATCTTGTAAATTATCCGGAAAAACACAGACAAAGTTAAAGATTCCGATCGAATCGTCGAACTCCCAATACAACCTAGAAAACTCAACTCTTGAGCAAACTTTAAAAATTCCCAGATAATACAGCACTTTTAGAGAGAGATTACTGCGCAAAAAGAAAAAGCTAATGTGACAGAACGGCCGCGGAACTGCCGCACGAGCCAGGCTCGTGTCGTGGTTCCGCGGTGATATAGTCGACTTAGACGCACGTGCAGCACAGTAACCCCTAAAATACCCTGCTGAATTTTTTGGATATTTTTAATTAGGAAAAATGCACAGTTTCAGAAAATGTACAGATAGGGGTGAAATTTAGGGTTTCGGGGTTCGATCGGGTTTCTAACATCGTCTACACATCACCTAAAGCTCTAGCTAGGCTCTGATACCACTCTAGGGTTACTAGGCACACTCAAGAGGTTCTACAAGGCATCAACCATGCCAAACAAAATTTTTCCGGTGTCGAGAAACCCTAATATAGATCGTTAACTAGAAGTTAAGGCGAAAAGCAAGCAAGTAAACAACTTTATTGCTAAGTGAAAAGGGACTACAACCTTTGTAGATCCGCTCCACCATTTCTTTAGCTCCGTGTTGACGTCCATCCACTACGATCATCGGATCCTGGACCCTAGCGATGGTTTCATCGGAGAAATGATCGGGCTAGGTCATTGACTTCGAGGCCGAAGATGATCTACGTCGGGGAAACTCAAACTCAAGCTTTTCCTTCATTTGGTCGAAAACTTTGTGAAGAGAACACCCTATACTACATGGCAAGTGGTAGAGGATGAAGAAATAGGAAGTGGGTTCACTTTAGAATTGGATTTCTCACTCTTTTTCACATGGCACCATTAGAGCTCTCAAGCTTTTGTGAGCTTGATGAAGATGAAGAAGAAAAGAATCATATGAATTAAATGAATAATATGAATACTTATCCTTTTAATTATGGCACCATGGTTGAGTTAAGCCATCATGCTTAACTCATGTAGAGAATTAACCATAGCATAAGGTTAAAGGTTGGGTTAGCTAATATCTTAAACAAATGACAAAGAGAGTTGACTTTGTCAATGTTTATCAAGCTTCATGAAGCTTGATAACTTTGACCAAAGTCACACTCTTTTGTTATATGCTTAGGGAAATAGTAAACACTAATCTAACCTTGATTTGGTTCTAGTCTCATACACACAACTTGTTTGTATCATCAAGCATGATGCAAACATGTACACTTGCATATATCACATATAAACAATGTGCACATTCAAGTGAGAAAATCAATCTTAAGTAAACCAATACTAGTTAATGTAAAGTAATATATCAAATATATAATTATACCTTAAATCATTAAATCAACACTTGATTTAACGATCCGGTCATATCGCATATAACCGACTAATATCAAGTGTATCAATGTATCGAATCAACACTTGATTCGGTAACCCGGCTATATCACTTATAACCGACCGATGATACAAATCACGAGAATAGAATATAGTATCACATACTGGTATTATTTTTGGTCCCACACATATCTCATATGCGCTCCTATTTCGTTTCGCTTGAGCCAGGAAACCCCTGTGTAGGACTCTAAAGACTCGTCAATACGCCGGCCGTAGGTGATGATCATATAAATCATCCACAAGCCGCAAGCGGTCTGCCAAACGTAACGGCCACCCGGGTATTGAGTGATCAGAAGATCAACGAGCAAGCCCTCTCACACTCCTGTGAATCCAACCAGTAACACTACCGTAAAGTCCGGTCTCTTCGTCTGATATGTCGCATATCTCGTCTAGGGGTGGTAAACGTCAGACCCCAATAACTCGATAAGTTGTGTCGATATGAGGCTCATAACGGGTCGAGAAACTACTGGTAACACTTACCAGTAAATCCCTAAAGCAGCCTTGGCCAAGGACTTCCTGTTATAGCTAATCGAGCACTGCGCAACATCAACTCTCTATACCGGGAGAGACGAAACCCGTCCTATCGCTCATCACCTCCATGTCATTCGGGACTGTACCTAAAAGCCACCTTTTCGCACGCCCTCTTGGACGTGGTATGATGGAAATCAAAGCACGGTGGGAATCACACAAGACTCTATGACGATCTCAGGTCTACAGACTAACCTGCACCAGTGTCACCAGAGAACTGCCATCTGACGTGAGGTATAGTACCATCTGGGAGTTCTCGGCGAGTCCGTCCAGTGTACCCAGTCTCCACTGAGCACCCGTATATCATCTTTGATGTCAAACACCAATGGATATGGGATCATCCATCGCCCGTGTAAGTCGATGTACAACACCCCACGACTTGCGGGGAGGCGGAAATATGAAAAACGATCTTGTTCTTTGCTTAAACATCGACTAACCGCACGAATCGAAGCTAAACGATAACTAACAAGAAACATAGAAGTTCTATACTACTATGTTTAGGGATAATACCAAACGAATCGTGTCCTTCATCTTTACGAACTCCTCCTCCTCCTCGGCCTTCTCGAAGTAGTAGACGATCCACCCGAGAGCTTTACTCCAAGCTTAGCCTCTAAACTTAAGGCAACTAACCTTCTTTAAGTGCTAATCAAAGAAGCTAGGTGATATAGAGTGAGGGTTATGGTTTAATCAGTCTAACTAATCCTTGTACTCAATACATGAGAGGGGAGGATTAGGGTTTGAAGAGGAAGAGCTTGAGGAGAGAGAAGGTGAAGATAATAATGAAGTGAGAATAATGAGTTATCATAATATATATCAAGCATGTCTTTTTATCAAGAAAAGAAAGGAAATGAATTTAACAACCATGCTTGATAATATCTAGTGATGATTCACATCCATGAGTCATTAAGCATTTATGATGCATTAATGACTTGGATGAATCATCCATATGACTCACTAATCACATTCATTGTATATGCCACCTAAACCTCCTTAGTCACCATCTTCTAGAAGCTTCTCGCGTAATTATGAGAACGCCCCTCCTTTCCGCAAAAATACGGAAAAACTTTAGACTGTATAAATCCAATAACCGGATACCAGTAACTGGCTTAAACCAAAGCCGACTGGTAAAAACTGTCCGAAAGTCGTACATGCGTAAACACACGTATGCGTCCGAACCCTTGTCGTAAAACCATACGACCTCTATATCGTTTCGGCTGGAGTAGGGAAACTCTCTGTGTGGGACTCTAGAGACTCGACTACTACGCTGGCAGTGGGTTTAACCACAGACCGCAAGCGGCACTAGCTGTACGTAACGGTCCCCAGGTAGATGTCGATAAGAAGGCCGATGAGGAAACCCATCCGAACTCCTACTGAGCCTGCTGTGACAATCTCCATACAGTCCGGTCCGTTCGTCTTAGACTATCGCATATCGGGCCTAGGGGGCGGCAAGCGTCAGTCCCCAAATAGCGGTATAAGTCGTGTCGGAGGGAAGCCTATTACACCCTGAGAAACTACTGGAACCTACCAGCAAATCTCGCTTGCCCTGGCCAGGGACTTTGCGTAATGGCTCTCTGACACAGAGCGATATCAACTCCCAATACCGGGAGAGACGAATCCTGTCTAACCGCCACAGCCTCCAAGTGCTCGGGACTGCACCCAACTGCTACCTGTTTGCACGACTCCTTTGAGTCGTGGTAGGGTAGCAATCTAAGAACAGTGGGACACACTCGAGGCGAAGTAGCAGTGTCAAGTCTGCGGACTATGCTGTACTCATGTCACCTGGGAACTGTTTACTGAGGACTGGTATAAAACCAACCAACAGTTCCCTGTGAGTCCTGTCCGGTGTACCCGTAACCTAACAAGCACCTGCATACTATCTCCAGTACGACGTACTGACGGCTGTGGGCCAGACCATCTCCCCAACTGGGATGAGAAGCGTACACACTAGTCTACTCCGGAATATCGATGCTCTGTCTCGATAATCCAACGACCAGGGACCTGAATAAGGATGTGCTTGTAGACTACCCAGCCCCCACTAGTGTGACTGCCATCACAACACTGGTAGTCAAGCAAGATCCTAAGAGGTCTATCAATACGTATACTCACATATTAAGATAGAAAAACCAAGTAGCATACTACCATGTTTAGCAAGACTGTTATATACATGTGAATATCCTAAGCTTCCATTAAGTAATATACAAACTAGTATGATACAGTAATGGCCTTCTAGGGCATAAACACTAACAATCTCCCACTTGCACTAGGGCCATGTACTGGCGTATCGAAGACCGATGATCTCGAGTAGCCTCTCAAACTGAATTTGAGGTAGGGCCTTTGTGAATGGATCAGCAATGTTCTCTTCAGAAGCAACTCTCCGAACCTCGATCTCCTGACGATCAATGATCTCCCTGATCAGGTGATACCGCCTTAAGATGTGTCTGGACTTCTGATGGGACCTTGGTTCCTTCGCTAAAGCTATAGCTCCGTTGTTGTCACAATACAGAGGTATTGGATCAACTATGGTAGGAACCACCTGAAGTTCTGTTAGGAACTTCTTCATCCAGACTGCTTCTTTTTCGGCATCGCAAGCAGCTATATACTCCGCTTCCATCGTTGAGTCAGTAACGGTGTCCTGCTTGGAGCTCTTCCAACACACCGCCCCTCCATTGAGGGTAAAGACATAACCCGACATGGACTTGGAATCGTCCTTATCACTCTAGAAGCCGGAATCAGCAAAGGCCTCCAACCTGAGGTCTTTTCTGCCGTAAACCAAGAACATCTCCTTAGTCCTTCTCAGGTACTTGAGAATGTTCTTTACTGCTCTCCAGTGCTTCTCCCCTGGGTCTGACTGATACCGGCTTACCACGCTCAGTGCGTAAGCTGCATCTGGTCTGGTGCACAACATCGCATACATTATAGAGCCTACCGCAGAAGCGTAGGGTATAATAGACATGCGTTCCCTTTCCAAATCAGTCTTGGGAGACATCTCTTTGGAGAGGGCGATTCCGTGACAAGCCGGTAGATTACCGCGCTTAGAATCTTCCATACTGAATCTTTTCAGTACAGTGTCGATATACCTGGACTGCGAAAGTCCCAACATTCTCTTGGATCTATCACGATAGATCCGGATCCCCAGAATGTAAGAGGCATCACCCAGGTCTTTCATGGAGAACCTGTGTGACAAGAATCCTTTGACAGATTGTAGCATAGGAATGTCATTTCCTATAAATAGAATGTCATCCACGTACAAGACGAGGAATACGACACTTCTGGCTACAACTTTACTATATATGCACGGTTCATCTGGATTTTTGATAAAGTCATATTCTTTGACTGTTTCATCAAAACAGATGTTCTAACTCCGCGATGCCTGCTTTAGTCCATAAATGGACTTAAGCAGCTTGCATACTTTCCCAATGCTCCCACTCTGATTGAAACCCTCTGGCTGATCCATATAGACGCACTCTTCTAAATTTCCATTCAGAAAAGCCGTCTTTACGTCCATCTGCCAGATTTCATAATCATGGAAGGCAGCAATAGCAAGAAGGACCCGAATGGATTTGAGCATAGCCACTGGAGAAAAATTTTCGTCATAGTCCAAACCAGGTCTTTGACGAAAACCCTTTGCAACAAGTCTAGCCTTATAGGTTTCCACCTGTCCATCTACACCAATCTTTTTCTTGAAGATCCATTTGCATCCTATGGGTTTTACCCCATCTGGAGCAAAGTCCAAAGTCCATACTTTGTTGGTGTACATGGACTCCATTTCGGTCCGCATTGCATCTAGCCATCGTACCGAGTCGCCGCTCTGGATGGCCTGCTGGAAGTCAGTAGGTTCATCATCATCTATGATGCAATCCTCTCTATCCCCATCTATGAGAAAACCGTAGTATCTCTCAGACGGATGAGACGGCCTACTACTCCTGCGGAGGGGTGCGGGAATGTCCTGTTCTTTTTGAACTACCGGTTCTACCAAACTTTTAGTAGCAGTTTGTGGTTCTGGAATTTCTTCCAGTTCTATTTCGCTCCAACTTATTTCCTTTTTTAAAAACTGATATTCTAGAAAATGGGCATTACGAGAAACAAAAACCTTTTGTTCCTCTGCGTAATAGAATAGATAACCCTTGGAGTTCTTTGGATATCCCACAAACTGACACTTTACTGATCGTGCCTCGAGCTTGTCCACATGCTGCTTTTTAACAAAGGCTGGACATCCCCAAATTTTCAGATACTGAAGATAGGGTTTCTTCCCACTCCACATCTGATATGGCGTGGTAGGCACAGTCTTGGTAGGAACCATGTTCAAAAGATATGCCGCTGATTCTAGCGCATAACCCCAGAAAGATCGCGGTAACTCAGCATTACTCATCATGGATCGTACCATATCCAATAGGGTTCGATTCCGTCTCTCCGATACACCATTATGCTGTGGAGTGTATGGAGGAGTAAGCTGAGAGAGAATTCCTTTCTCTTTTAGGTAACCTAGGAACTCGGCACTCAAGTATTCACCACCTCGATCAGATCTAAGTGTCTTGATACTTTTGCCGGTTTGGTTTTCTACTTCATTCTTATACTCTTGGAATTTCTCAAAAGCCTCGGATTTATGTTTCATCAGATAAATGAATCCGTACCTTGAGCAGTCATCCGTGAAAGTAATGAAATAGGAAAAACCACCTCTTGCATGTGTAGACATTGGACCGCATACATCGCTGTGTATGAGTCCTAAGAGCTCGCTCGCTCTTACTCCATGTCCAGTAAATGGAGTCTTTGTCATCTTTCCTTTGAGACAAGATTGACAAGTGTCATAAGTTTGATATTCGAACGAGTCCAAATATCCCTCTCTATGCAACTTAGTCAACCTTCTCTCATTGATGTGACCCAGTCTACAATGCCATAAGAAAGCTTTATTTAAATCTGGAGACTTTCTTTTTAGTATGTTCTGGATGTTGAAAATTTGGAGTTGGTTTAAAACATATATACCGTTATTTAGTGTACCGGACCCAATCAAACCATGATTAAGGTGGATGTTAACAACATCTCTTACAAACGTGAAATCATAACCTTTATTTGATAACAAGGAAACTGATATGATATTACACGTTAAGCTTGGTACAAAAAAACAGTTATGTAAAACCAAAATGTGTCCACTCATCAATCCTAGGTGATAATCCCCGACGGACGCAGCTCCCACGCTAGCTCCGTTAGCAACCTTTAGGGTCATATCACCTTCCTTCAGCACTCTACGGTTTCTCAGTGCCTGCAATGAATTGCAAATATGAGATCCTGATCCGGTATCCAATACCCAGGAAGTAGAGTTGATCGACAGACAATTCTCAATTACAAACACACCTGAAGTCGAAGCCACAGCTTGCTTCGGTTCCTGGTTCTTGGCGTTCCACGCCTTGCAATCCTTCTTCCAGTGCCCTTTCCTGTGACAATGGAAGCACTCATCCTGGCCAACTACCGGTACCGCAAACTTTTTCTTTCCCTTCCCTCCCACCTTACTAACACCACCTCTAGGTTTGGTGGCGGCCTTCTTCTTCCTTCCTTTGGCCCTAACCTTGGACCCGGAAGAAGAAGTACCGCTAACAAACATAGCGGGTGTTTCCCTTGCTTTCTGCAAGGTGCCCTCTGCACTCCTTAACATGTTCAGGAGTTCCGGAAGTTCAACTTATTTTCTTTGAAGGTTGAAGTTCAGGATAAACTGGGCGTAGGTGGGAGGAAGGGACTGGAGAATAAGGTCTGTATAGAGCTCATTATCCAAAGTCGTCCCAAGGTCTGCGAGCTCTTCAATATAGCCGATCATCTTTAGGACATGTTCTCCTACCGATGACCCGACAGCCAACCTCGCTCGAAACAAGTTCTTAGAGGTCTCGTATCTTGCTATACGAGATTGCTCTCCATAAAGTTCCTTTGTATGGAGAAATATGCCATCTAGGTTCATATCCTCGTGCCTCCTCTGATGTTCATTGTTCATTGAGGCAAGCACGATGCACTTGGTTTTCGCGCAATCTAAATCCCAGGTTTTGCGGATTTCCTTATCCGCATTGCTGGATTTGGGACCAGTGACAGCAGGTGCCGTAGCGGTGAGGACGTACCCCAATTTGTCATACGTCAAAGCCATTTTGACATTCCGCAGCCAATTTTTATAGTTTGGCCCTGTCAGTATATTTTTCTCTAAAAGTAACTTAAGTCCAGTCATTTTCAGGGTCGCTGCAATTAGGAGAGAGAGAAGAAAACTCTTTAGCATGATGCTCTTGCAAGTTTAGAGTGGTTTTTAGTTTATCTAAATTGGATAGCTCCCACTGTTTCTCGAATCCTTCCTCAAACCATGAAAGAAGAATTAGCCAGGACTATTCTCACTGTACAATACTTGCTTAACCGTTCAGCCAGGCTAGTGTCGATACTTCGAGGGAGGTTTTCCAACGCTTTCGTGAAGTTCCTTAATTAAATAACCTCTTTTCTCTGGGGGCGTAACCCCGCTGACACCTTTCTTGACACCTACTTGGTTTATAGCATTGATCGTTAAGTGACGAATCTCCTGATAAGTAGCATATACTCACAGTAGGATCGGGATCCAAATATCATCGTATGATAATGTTGAAGGAATCCTACCAACATTCATCAAACTCCAAATGGTATGCATCTCTTTGCAAATTTCAGTTTCTTTAGAAATTCCCGATATATATTTTTGCCCTTTGCTCTTATGATCTTGGCGTTGGTCAAAATATCATAAGTCACATGTCAAGTTCTACCCATCATTATCTTGTTAATTTGAACCCATCCGTACATATCCTTGACGTTGGCCAAAATGATCATACGACTGTCCCAAACTAACTCATCTATCTATGCAACAAATGAATACCCAGCAGCTACCAAACACTATGCCTTGGCGTTGGTCAAAATACATAGCTTGAATACTACTGAATACCCAGATGAAATGACGGAGGGCTACGAATGGTTTTGGCGAAACCGTGAACGTAGTGAACTTGATATAACCGAAGGAACCTGATAGCTTTTTAAAAGGAGTGGTTAAAGCTCCGCATTTAAAAATATCTGTTTTTAAAATTAACCGAGTGGTTTCTTTTAAATTGTTCCAAGGATTAAACTTTTGGTTTATTTTCTTTGCGTTATAAATAATGCGTCCCATCATTAACCTATCATTGCAGAAAACAACGAAAATACAACGTCCTCTTATGCCATCCGCATTCGCCACGGGGTCCCGTCATCACCCGTTAGGTTACTTAACTAACGACAGAGCGGGGGCTGGGCTAGCGCGGGTGTAAAATATAAGTGACGTCTAAATAGCTATCATATATAAATATTGTACATTCGTCAGACGCAATAATAGGCATTCCAGATCACAGATGAACTTTATTGGATTTGCAAGTAATCCGTGTTTGTTTTGAGCCTGCAACAAAAGACGGATTACACAGTTGTGATGAATAGCCATTACCCCACCCAAGACCCCAACGGGTACGGCAAACTACCCGCCGGCAGTTTGTGCACCCCACCTTGGGTCTGTCCTAGGAGCAAAAACAGTAAAATGAAATAATACAACGGTGGCTACAACCGCAACCTGGATGTGCCCCGCAAAATAATATTACAACAAATTACATTTACATCAAATGAATTAAATAATAACCCATCACAAAACCCCGGCTATACATCACAACAGTCCAACACAGTTCATATCCACAAACAGTAAAAAACCATTACAGAAATGTGCAACCCCCTGCCAACCGACATACTAGCAGTTAGGGGAGGTTTACTAACACATTATACAAACACAGATATAATCCAACAAGCAAATACTGTATAATATCGATCGATTAAACACTTTTAATTTTTCTCCAACACTTCTCTGTATATCTGAAACCTGAGCAAAAATAAAAACTTCCAGAAAATACCAAATATCACAGAGAAGCAACACAGGAAATTTGGGTTCCTGAATCGCCAACTCGGCGGCGGAAGCGCGGTGGATCGGTGCGATCCGCTGCGGTTCCGCGGTGCTTTAGACGATTCAGGGGCCCAAATTTCTTGGGTGTTCTTCTACGGTCTTTTTAAGCTTTCTGAACCTCCCTGAAAAAATTTTGGACTTCATTTAAAAGTCGACAGAAACTTGTGATTTCGGGTTTTTCCGGTTTAGTTTTTTCCGTTCGAAATTCATAGAAATTTGCAAGTAAGTTATTTATTGTTTAGCGAGGCTCTGATACCACTGTAAGTCGATGTACAACACCCCACGACTTGCGGGGAGGCGGAAATATGAAAAACGATCTTGTTCTTTGCTTAAACATCGACTAACCGCACGAATCGAAGCTAAACGATAACTAACAAGAAACATAGAAGTTCTATACTACTATGTTTAGGGATTATACCAAACGAATCGTGTCCTTCGTCTTTGCGAACTCCTCCTCCTCCTCGGCCTTCTCGAAGTAGTAGACGATCCACCCGAGAGCTTTACTCCAAGCTTAGCCTCTAAACTTGAGGCAACTAACCTTCTTTAAGTGCTAATCAAAGAAGCTAGGTGATATAGAGTGAGGGTTATGGTTTAATTAGTCTAACTAATCCTTGTACTCAACACATGAGAGGGGAGGATTAGGGTTTGAAGAGGAAGAGCTTGAGGAGAGAGAAGGTGAAGATAATAATGAAGTGAGAATAATGAGTTATCATAATATATATCAAGCATTTCTTTTTATCAAGAAAACAAAAGAAATGAATTTAACAACCATGCTTGATAATATCTAGTGATGATTCACATTCATGAGTCATTAAGCATTTATGATGCATTAATGACATGGATGAATCATCCATATGACTCACTAATCACATTCATTGTATATGCCACCTAAACCTCCTCAGTCACCATCCTCTAGAAGCTTCTCGCGCAATTACGAGAACGCCCCTCCTTTCCGCAAAAATACGGAAAAACTTTAGACTGTATAAATCCAATAACCGGATACCAGTAACTGGCTTAAACCAAAGCCGACTGGTAAAAACTGTCCGAAAGTCGTACATGCGTAAACACACGTATGCGTCCGAACCCTTGTCGTAAAACCATACGACCTCTATATCGTTTCGCCTGGAGTAGGGAAACTCTCTGTGTGGGACTCTAGAGACTCGACTACTACGCTGGCAGTGGGTTTAACCACAGACCGCAAGCGGCACTAGCTATACGTAACGGTCCCCAGGTAGATGTCGATAAGAAGGCCGATGAGGAAACCCATCCGAACTCCTACTGAGCCTGCTGTGACAATCTCCATACAGTCCGGTCCGTTCGTCTTAGACTATCGCATATCGGGCCTAGGGGGCGGCAAGCGTCAGTCCCCTAATAGCGGTATAAGTCGTGTCGGAGGGAAGCCCATTACACCCTGAGAAACTACTGGAACCTACCAGCAAATCTCGCTTGCCCTGGCCAGGGACTTTGCGTAATGGCTCTCTGACACAGCGCGATATCAACTCCCAATACCGGGAGAGACGAATCCTGTCTAACCGCCACTGCCTCCAAGTGCTCGGGACTGCACCCAACTGCTACCTGTTTGCACGACTCCTTTGAGTCGTGGTAGGGTAGCAATCTAAGAACAGTGGGACACACTCGAGGCGAAGTAGCAGTGTCAAGTCTGCGGACTATGCTGTACTCATGTCACCTGGGAACTGTTTACTGACGACTGGTATAAAACCAACCAACAGTTCCCTGTGAGTCCTGTCCGGTGTACCCGTAACCTAACGAGCACCTGCATACTATCTCCAATACGACGTACTGACGGCTGTGGGACAGACCATCTCCCCAACTAGGATGAGAAGCGTACACACTAGTCTACTCCGGAGTATCGATGCTCTGTCTCGATAATCCAACGACCAGGGACCTGAATAAGGATGTGCTTGTAGACTACCCAGCCCCCACTAGTGTGACTGCCATCACAATGCTGGTAGTCAAGCAAGATCCTAAGAGCTCTATCAATACGTATACTCACATATTAAGATAGAAAAACCAAGTAGCATACTACCATGTTTAGCAAGACTGTTATATACATGTGAATATCCCAAGCTTCCATTAATTAATATACAAACTAGTATGATACAGTAATGGCCTTCCAGGGCATAAACACTAACAGCCCGTCTATATGGGTCGAGAAGCTACACGCTAGTCTACTCTGGTATATCGATGCCCCGTCTCGATACACCCACGACTAGGGACTTTGAAGGATGTACTTATGGACTACTACGTCCCCACTAGTATGATCCGCATCATAGTCCAGGTACTCAAGTACACATCCTAAAGGCTTTACCAACATGTAACAGAGAGACAATCAGTGTACACGTTAAAGTAAAAAGTAACCAGATAGCATACTATCATATCAAGCAAGAAAGTCATCCCTATTTATGTCCAAGCATCCACTACAATATACATCCTATGTATAGTAATGGCATATAGGGCATACATATAACTAACAGAAAGGTGTTAACGGGGCTACGCCCACATGGAAAAGAGGTTATTTAATTAAGGAACTTCACGAAAGCGTTGGAAAACCTCCCTCGAAGTACCGACACCAGCCTGGCCGAATGGTTAAGCAAGTATTGTACGGTGAGATTGATCCTGACTAATTCTTCCTTTTTGGTTTGAGGAGGGATTCGAGAGACAGTGGGAGCCATCCTGTTTAGACAAATTAAAAACCACTCTAAACTTGCAAGAGCATCAAGCTAAAGTGTTTCTTATCTCTCTCCTAATTGCAGCGACTAAACATCTTGACCGGACTTAAGTTACTACTAGATAAAAATATACTGACAGCGCCAAACTACAAAGATTGGCTCAGGAATGTCAAAATGGCAATCACTTATGACAAGTTGGGGTATCTTCTTACCACCAAAGCTCCCCCTGTCCCTGGTCCCAAAACCAGCGTCGCGGATAGGGAAATCCGTAAGACGTGGGAAATCGATTGCGCGAAGGCCAAGTGCCTCGTGCTTGCCTCTATGGACAATGAACATCAGAGGAGGCACGAGAATATGGACCTTGAATCCATATTTCTCCATACAAAAGAACTGTATGGAGAGCAATCACGTATCGCCAGATACGAAGTGTCGAAAAAGCTGTTTTCGGCAAGGTTGGCCGTCGGATCATCGGTAGCGGAACACGTGCTTAAGATGATTGGCTTCATTGATGAGCTCGCGGACCTGGGGACAACGTTGGAGAACGAGCTCTATACGGACTTGATTCTCCAGTCCC
Organism: Agapanthus africanus; assembly: GCA_030015575.1. Lineage (NCBI taxonomy): Eukaryota > Viridiplantae > Streptophyta > Magnoliopsida > Asparagales > Amaryllidaceae > Agapanthus > Agapanthus africanus. The sequence continues at coordinate 358,962,719 of CM057348.1, read as the reverse complement.
TTCCTTCCACTTACGCCTAGTTATCCTGAACTTCAAGTTGCAAGAAAAAGAAGTTGAACTTTCAGAACTCCTCAACATGCTGAGGAGTGCAGAGGGCACCCTACAGAAATATAGGGAAACATCCACTTTGTTTGTAGAAGGATCTTCCTCTTCTAGGTCCAAGGCGAAAGCCAAGGGAAAGAAGAAGAAAGCCCAGCCAAACCAAGGGGCGGTGTTACTAAAGTGTATACGATGGGAAAGGCAAAAGCAACAAAGGTAGCGTGGAAGCTTGTGGGGAAGGAAGAGTGCTTTTACTGTCATAAGAGTGGACACTGGAAGAAAGATTGCAGGTCTTGGAAGGCCAGAACACAGGATCTGAAGCAAGTTGCGGCTTCAGCTTCAGGTGTGTATGTTATTGAAAACTGTCTATCAATAAACTCTACTTCCTGGGTATTGGATACCGGATCAGGATCTCATATCTGTAATTCTTTGCAGGCGTTGAGAAAGCGTAGGTTTTTGAAGGCAGGTGACATGACCCTCAAAGTTGCAAACGGAGCTAGCATGGATGCTAAGGCCGTGGGGGACTATCACCTGGGAATGTCAGATGGACATGTTTTGGTTTTACGTAATTGCTTTTTTGTACCCAACGCAACTTGTAATATCATTTCTGTATCTTTAATATCTAAAGAAGGTTATGAATTTGCGTTTGTAAGTAATGTTGTAAACATTCACCTTAATCAAGTTCTGATTGGGTCAGGTACATTAAGCAATGGTATATACGTATTAAACCAACCACAGATTTTCAATATCCAGAAAACACACAAAAGAAAGTCTCCGGAAACAAATCGGGCTTTCTTATGGCATTGGAGACTGGGTCACATCAATGAGAGAAGGTTGACGAAGTTACATACAGAAGGATATTTGGATCCGTTCGAATATCAATCGTATGCCACTTGTCAATCCTGTCTCAAAGGAATGATGACAAAGACTCCGTTCACAGGACACGGAGTAAGAGCGAGCGTCCTCTTGGGACTCGTACACAGCGACGTATGCGGTCCAATGTCTACACATGCGCGAAGCGGTTATTCTTACTTCATTACTTTTACGGATGACTTTTCAAGGTACGGATATGTCTTCTTAATGAAACATAAATCCGAAGCCTTTGGAAAATTCCAGGAATATAAGAATGAAGTAGAAAAACAAACAAGAAAAGTTATCAAGACACTGAGATCTGATCGAGGTGGTGAATACTTAAGTGCCGAGTTCCTGGATTACTTAAAAGAGAATGGAATTCTCTCTCAGCTTACTCCTACATACACTCCGCAGCATAATGGTGTATCGGAGAGACGGAACCGAACCCTATTGGATATGGTACGGTCCATGATGAGTAACGCTGAGTTACCGCGATCATTCTGGGGATATGCACTAGAATCAGCTGCATACCTTTTGAACCAAGTTCCAACTAAGACTGTGCCTACCACACCATATCAGATGTGGTGTGGGAAGAAACCCTATCTTAAGCACATTAAGACATGGGGATGTCCAGCTTTTGTCAAAAAGCAGCATGCGGACAAACTCGAGGCACGCTCAGTACAGTGCAAGTTTGTGGGATATCCAAAGAACTCCAAGGGATATTTCTTCTATTGCGAAGAGGAACAAAAGATTTTTGTTTCTCGACATGCCCACTTCATGGAAATTGAGTTTTTGGAAAATCAGATAAGTGGGAGCGCAATAGAACTGGAAGAAATTCCAGAACCACGAGCTATTACTGAAAGCTTAGTAGAACCAGAGGGTTCGAAAGATCATGACATTCCTGCGCGGCTCCGCAGGAGTAGTAGGCAGTCTCATCCGCCCGAGAGATACTACGGTTTTCTCATAGACGGGGATAGAGAGGATTGCATCATTGATAGTGATGAGCCGACTAGTTTCCAGCAGGCCATTCAGAGCGTTGACTCGGTAAAATGGCTGGATGCAATGCGGACCGAAATGGAGTCCATGTACACCAACAAAGTATGGACATTGGACGTTGCTCCATATGGGGTAAAACCCGTAGGATGCAAGTGGATCTTCAAAAGGAAGATTGGTGTAGATGGACAGGTTGAGACCTATAAAACTCGACTGGTTGCAAAGGGTTTTCGTCAAAGACCTGGTTTGGACTATGATGAGACCTTTTCTCCAGTAGCTATGCTAAAATCCATTTGGATGCTTCTTGCTATTGCTGCCTTCCACGATTATGAGATTTGGCAGATGGACGTAAAGACCGCTTTTCTAAATGGAAATTTAGAGGAGTGTGTTTATATGGACCAGCCAAAAGGTTTCATTCAGAGTGGGAGCAGCGGATAGGTGTGCAAGTTGCTTAAGTCCATCTATGGACTAAAGCAGGCATCGCGGAGTTGGAACGTCTGTTTTGATGAGACGGTCAAAGATTTTGGCTTTATCAAAAATCCAGATGAACCATGCATCTATAGTAGATTTGTAGCAAGAACTGTCGTATTCCTCATTTTATACGTGGATGACATTCTCTTGATAGGAAATGACATTCCTATGCTACAATCTGTCAAAGGGTTCTTGTCACAAAGGTTCTCCATGAAAGACCTGGGTGATACCTCTTACATTCTGGGGATCCGGATCCATCGTGATAGATCCAAGAGGATATTAAGACTTTCACAGTCCAGGTACATCGACACCATACTGAAAAGATTCAGTATGGAAGATTCCAAGCGCGGTAATCTACCGGCTTGTCACGGGATCACCCTCTCCAAGGAGATGCCTCCCAAGACTGATTTGGAAAAGGATCGCATGTCTATTATACCCTACGCTTCTGCGGTAGGCTCTATAATGTATGCGATGTTGTGTACCAGACCAGATGTAGCTTATGCACTGAGTATGGTAAGCCGGTATCAGTCAAACCCTGGGAAGAAACACTGGATAGCAGTAAAGAACATTCTCAAGTACTTGAGAAGGACTAAGGAGATGTTCTTGGTGTATGGCAGAAAAGACCTCCAGATCGAGGCCTTTGCTGACACCAGCTTCCAGAGTGACAAGGATGATTCCAAGTCCATGTCGGGTTATGTCTTTACCCTCAATGGAGGGGCGGTGTGTTGGAAGAGTTCCAAACAGGAAACCGTTGCTGACTCGACGATGGAAGCGGAATATATCGCTGCTGCAGATGCCACAAAAGAAGCCGTCTGGATAAGGAAGTTCTTAACATAACTTCAGGTGGTTCCGTCCATTGTTGATCCAATACCTCTGTATTGCGACAACAACGGGGCTATAGCTTTAGCGAAGGAACCCAGGTCCCATCAGAAGTCCAGACACATCTTGAGGCGGTATCACCTGATCAGGGAGATCGAGGTTCGGAGAGTTTCTACGGAAGATAACACTGCTGATCCACTCACAAAGGCCTTATCCCAGACTCAATTCGAGCGGCTGATCGAGATGATAGGTCTTCGATACGCCAGTACATGGCCTTAGTGCAAGTGGGAGATTGTTAGTGTATATGCCCTAGAGGCCATTACTGTATCATAGTAGTTTGTATATTACTTAATGGAAGCTTGGGATATTCACCTTGTATAGACAATCTTGCTCAATATAGTAGTATGCTACTTGGTTTGTTTCTGCTTTAATGTGTACATGTGTTTATTTTAGTATATCACCTATACACATTAGTGGAGCCCTTAGGATCTTTGCTTGATTACCAGCGCTGTGATAGCAGTCACACTAGTGGGGGCTGGGTAATCCACAAACACATCCTTATGCAGGTCCCTAGTCGTAGGATTATCGAGACAGGGCATCGATACTCCGGAGTAGACTAGCGTATGCGCTTCTCATCCCAGTGTGGGAGTCGGTCTGTCCCACAGCCGTCAGTACGTCGTACTTGAGATAGTATGCGGGTGCTCGTTAGGTTACGAGTACACTGGACAGGACTCGTCGGGAACTGTTGGTTGGTACTATACCTATCGTCAGTTATCAGTTCCCAGGTGACATGAGTACAGCTTAGTCCGCTGACTTGACACTGTAACTTCGCCTCGAGTGTGTTCCCACTGTACTTAGATTACTACCCTACCACGGCTCAAAAGAGTATTGCAAACAGGTAGTAGTTGGGTACAGTCCCGAAGCACTTGGAGGCATTGACTGTTAGACAGGATTCGCCTCTCCCGGTATTGGGGGTTGATATCGCACTGTGTCTAGGAGAGCCATTACACAAAGTCCCTGGCCAGGGCAAGCGAGATAGACAGGTAGGTTTCCAGTGTTATCTCAGGTGTTCTGGGCTACACTCCGACTTGACTTGTACCGCTAGTAGGGGACTGACGTTTACCGCCCCCCTAGGCCCGCCATGCGATGTTCTCAGACGAACAGACCGGACTGTACGGAGATGTCACATTCAGGCTTCGTAGGAGTTCAGATAGGTTTCACCTCGTCAGTCTTCTTGTCGGCATCTACCTGGGGACCGTTACGCACAGCTAGTGCCGCTTGCGGTCTGTGGTTAAACACAGTGCCAGCATAGTGTCGAGTCTTTAGAGTCCCACACAGAAAGCTATTCGCCTTTAGGCAAAAGAGTAGAGGTCGCATGGTTTTGCGACAGGTCGCATGGTTTTGCGACAGGGTTCGGTCACATCCGTGCACTTGTGCACGTTTGGTGTCTGGACAGTTAACACTAGCGGGCTTTGGTTTAAGCCAGATCCTAGTGTACGATTTGGGATTGGTTTTATCTCGTTTGTATTCGTGTTCCTCGGAACGCGGATGCGGGTGTGTATGCACAGTTGACAGAGAGACAGAGGCAGAGGATTCTCATTGGGGTTGTTGACTGTTGACTATTGACTTTTGCTAAACCCTAATGAGAATAAGAAATATGATTAATGATAATATTAATTAAGTATTATTGTGTCATGGTTGAGATGAAGAGTTGACTTTGTTGACCTGTTGACTTTGTTGACCGGTTGACTTGGTTGAACTAGTTGACCACCATCATTACAATGGCTATCATTTCATGGCAAAGACTTTTGCTTGCTTGTTTCTTTTTGCAAAATGAGTGCATGAAATGATATGGCCATTTTGAATTGAACCATCACATAATACTTGATTACTATTATTTGTTTTGATGGTTTTGGATTATGAGAGCTTAGATGGCAAAAGTCTTACTCATTCTCTCATTTGCTTTCTCTCTCTTGCTTGAGCTCTCCCTCTTGCTCTTCCTCTTGCTCTCTCTCTAGCTCAAGGCAACTCCCTCTCATGAGTTGAGAAATATTGCCTTTGAGATAAATGAAAACCCATATCAATTCTCTACTTATCCTAGTTCACAAGGTTTAGCAAACCAAGTGTTCTAGTTTCTTCTAGTTTGAAGAGAAGCCAAAGGTAGAAGCTTTCAGGTGGATCCATCTTCGGCGCAAGGAGACGACGAGATGAGGCCGATCCGTACACCGAAAAGAGTTGAAGACGAAGGAGTTCAAGAAAGGTATAGCTCCCTAACCGAGTAGGTAAAACTCTTGTTAGGTTGTTAGGTAGTTGTTTAACAAAGATCCGTATTTTGAGTCCATGTTACCACCTCTTGAAAAATCGTTTTTCATCATTTCCGCAAGCCCGTAAGTACCGGGAGAGGTAACGTGGACTTACAGTTCTTGCAGGTTTTGCCGCACAGGTTTCATTACGGCTTGCGGCACTGCTTCTTTCGGGTGACTTGCTAGTAGGTGGGTTTATTTGTATCATACCCATCATTATACATTGTATATTATATTTCAGTTGTTTCTAGAAGTTCCATCAACGAAACATGTACTTATTTGGGATAGAGACCAGTGTTGATTATTCTTTCGACCTTAGAGTCGCACGTATTATTTCTCTGGGTTTCATGCTGTTGAGTTTCCTTTCTGTTGTGATCCTCGCCTTTAGGCGTTGTATATTATATTGCAGACTGGTTGATTTACTTATGTTTTTTCCTTCACTCCACTACTTTTCTTCGTTTGGGTTTCTGGGCTCGGCTTAGTTAGAGCACGTACGCCTTGAGACGTTCGTAGCCTAAGTGCCGGTCATGTTCCGTACTTTCGGGTCGTGAGAAAGTTGGTATCAAAGCGTTAGGTTGTACCTTCGGAGCGTAGGATGACCCTTGGTTGATGGAATAGGTGACTAAAGTAGAGTGACGTACCGTGGGTATGTCCGCGGCATATTTACGACATGCCACTCCACTTAAGAAGCCTTAGGATGTACATTTCTTGGTTCAGTATCATATTCATTCCTGATCTAGCCTCATCGGTACCCGTTATGTTTTACTGCCACGATTACGGGCAGGGAGAGCTACGGCTAGAGTTGCGGTCAGCATGAGCTCGTTACGAACGAGGACTGACCGGGGTGTAATTCCAGCGACACACGATGGTAGAGATGTGTCTTTTTGATTGTGTTTCCTGGTGACGTGGGAACGTCTCGAGTTAGTTTTGATGATTGTGACTTCTTGTGGAGGAGAGTTCTTTGTTTTACACCGGATGATCGGGCTATTGTTAGAGCTGCCAGTTGAGAGAGGACTGTCGATGTACAGCATATCTCAGAGATTATGATGCCACCTACCGTGCATGCAGATGAACCAGCTGTTGCTGAGATTGATAGGATGTCGCTTCCGGAGCTTACGAGCGGAGATCGCCGGAGCTTCCAGGCAGATATGAGACAGATGATAGCTAGTCTACCCGATTGAGAGACAAAGGTGGTTCGTCCGATTTAGGCGTCGGAGCAGGCCCAGTTGAGCTGAAGATTTCCAGTGTGGGGAGTCTTACTCAGATCTAGAGCAGTCCGATTTGGAGATGACCGCCAATGTATCGCTTTTCCTGGAGGATTGAGGCGCTGATCAGCGTACAGACGAAGGAGCCAGTTGTTGTTGCGAACGACGAGATATTGCCCCAGATGTTGGAGCTATTGCAGTACGAGTTGTACTAAGAGATGATAAAAGGCCGCTAGTCACCAAGGGTAAATGACTAGGACATGTGGATTGTTCGCTACCCCGATGCGAGGTCATCAGATAGATTGATTCCAGCTGAGACGACTTCACGCGGAGACGTTGAGAGTCGACAGTGACGATCGAATGTCAGAAACCTACTATTCCAAGTTAAAAGTATTCGGCAGGACGTGCAGGCAATTCTATGGAACCTCTAGAAGAATGAAACCCTAACTCGACTTAATGACCATGTGAAAGCCTTAGAACCTTAGGGTTTATGGCAGTTCTGCTGCGCCATTAGTGAGGCTTGGGTTTGCCCTTCTACGGCTGGACCACCGATGCCGTGGTGTGTACTCAATACTGTTAAATTGTACCCAAGTTGTTGAGCTCTTGGGGGATAATGAGGTTCTGACTAGTCGATCGGATGGTTCGATATCATTCGGATATCATGAGACGGGACACACTGCTTGGGAGACTCCAGATATGAGCATAGCCATTGGAACGCAGTCCAGGAGGCCAGAGTTCGGCATCGTCGACGAGATAGTTGACCAGGTTCGGATATAAGACCTCACCCAGATGTGTAGTGAGTTGATCGAGGACGGACGAGTATTGAGTATTCCTCCGATGGTTGGGACGCGTTCCCGATACCCTGTTCGGCCAGACGTCTTCTACCGAATGATGAAGCTACAGAGTACACGATTTCGAGTCCGTGTGAGGGACTTCGGATTGACCGTGGCCGAGAACAAAGCAGTGCGTAGATAGCATGGCGTGACGTCATAGTGGACAACGATAAAGACAAGCGGAACAAGAGGTTCGTGCGAGACGCTGACGAGCTGTCATTACCTTCCGTCAAGAGTAGAGACCTGATATGCTTACAGAGGCGTTGGGATATGTCCAGTTTCCGAGGAAATGTGTGCGGAACACGCGGATATCCAGAAAACGAAGAAGGATTATGTAAGAGTACCAGCCTCCGTACAGTTTGGCATAGGCAAGATCGGAAGAGACCCTGAGCAGGATTCCTTCCAGGACACAGCTGCAATGATAGTCGCACCAAGATTAGATGTGTGATGTGCATTCAGGAAGCCAGATGCCGACGCCAGTAAGATGCTGCTTTACGAGTGGTCGTGATGATTGACCGAGAGATGACCAGAGAAGTGCCAGAACGGAATCATTCCCGTTAGCGCACCTGACTGGGCCGATGAGCCGATGAATGGCGAGATTGGTAAATCCACAGAGAAGATAAGGACCCAGAGACAGAGGACGGCAGACCGTGAGCAAGAGGCAAGTAGATATCTTGCGCTGCTAGCATTAGATGCACCAACACCTCTCGACTTTGAAGGAGGGACTACCGACGACGGTATTTATGATTTGTGATTTTGTGATTCGATTATCACGTATCCGTCATCTTGGATTTTGGTATTTTGGGCGTTCTTTTTGCATGATTTAGTCTTGATGATTGAGTTTCATGACATTTGTTTTCATGCACCTTGGTTGCACCTATTGAGTATTTACGATTTTGCACAGTTGTTGCACTTGATATCGTTTTCGTGCCTTGGTTTCACATGTTTGTGATTTTATGGATTTTAGACATTTGAGTTGATTTTGTGCGTATGCACGCACACGATTTGGTTTTGCACTCTGTATAGTTTACATATGCTTGCAGTGCAGTGACATGTATTTTGTGCACTTGGATGCACTGGACTTCGATTTCGATGGTGATGCTCGATATATGTCTTGTGCACTTTATGCACCTGATTTGATTTGTGCGTGTTCAGCGCTTGATGTTGGATTTCATGATTTCATGCATGAAGGATGCACCGGATTTGGATTTTTAGCGCATGTTGAGCGCATGTTATGAGATGCGATTTTGGTGCACGTCAGATGCACCAAATCGAGATTTTCCGTGCATGTCAGATGCACCTGATTTTGCTGTCAGGCACACACGTTGCCTATGACCGATGTTGTGTGCACACCCGTTGCACCTTGATGTCGTTTTGTGCATCAGCTTGCCACATGTATGGATTTTGATTTCCGTGCGCACCAGACGCACGTAGTTTTCATGTGCACTTTTGGGATTAATTTCTTTATGGAGTAGTACATTTTTATGATATTGCGATTTGTTTTCGCACTGAGCAGGACTAGTCAGAGGACTGTTCGTGGATATATTTTGCATGCATAGATAGATTTCAAAGGGATTTCCAAAAGAGAGTTATAGTCTCATTATTTGCATACGTGTCCGATATGACACGAAACGTTCAAAAACAGGGAACCCTTCTAAACTGTTTTCAAAACGGCGGATCGTGCATATTAAACAAAAGATATATACGTATATGGCTATTTTCTTATAAAGACGTCCGCCACTGTGCAGTGTTATGCGCATTGCATATTGACTTTAAAGAATTTGGCATGCATTCCCTTCAAGATATTTACATGTACGGATTTGGTATTTACATGTATAGTTCCGATTTATGGCATATCGGTTTTGCTTTGGATTTAGCCTTCGTGTTTTCGCCTTGACTCCGATAATTGCAAGATGCTTGACGGAGTTTTGATTTCGAGTTATCTGCTCATTGCTCATGCGTTTGTATTGTGCTACGATGTGTTTTATGGATTGATGATTTCGGAGCCCCGTGGACTTGGACATTTTATTGAAATGTTTTGGAATTTGGGGGTGTGAATTTAAATTCGGGGACCGAATTTCTTTAAGGGGGGAATACTGTAACATTTCAGAAAAATATAATATTATTTTATTAAATATTTTAATATTTCGGTATAATTAAATACCGATAAATGGGAAAATTCTGAAGAAAAATTATGGGAATTCTAAAATATGTTATTTAGTGGTAATTGTGTTTAATGTAGGGTTTTTTGGTAAAAAGTTTACCAAAAAGGCTTTTAAATATTTTATCTGGTTTTATGAATATTTTATTGGAATTTTATCTGGACTGCACACACTTATGCATGTTATCTTGGGGTAGTCTAGGGTTACCATGTTGAGATGCCCATGGTGGCTTAAACCTTTTGGTTAGGTTAAGTTGGTTAATTAAGGGTATAACTTTGTTAAAAATTGGTTTAGGTTGGGGTTGACTTGTGGCTAGAGAGAGAGAGAGGGGTGGCTATAGGTTATGTCACCCCATTTCATTTCAAACTTTTTACTTGTCTTTCAAACTCCCTCTCACTCTCACACATCATACCACAACAATTCCTCATCAGCAGCATCATCATAGCTGCAGCTGCAGCTGAGGCAAAACATCAGCCTCATTATCAACACTTCAGCCCCAAATCTCTATCAACATCAAACACTACAACACCACTCCAGCTGCTACTACAGCAAACACAATCAAATTTCAAACCTCAGCCCAAAGTAAACAGCAGCATCAGCAAAGAGAAAACAGCCAATGGAAGCAGCTCAGCTGTAGAAACAGCACCCCACCAGCAACCACACATTCCTCTTCTTCATGATCTTCTCTTCTCCTACATCCTAGGATCCCTTGAGGTATAATCTCACAACCCAACCCCTATCTTGCGATTTATAGTTGTTTAACTGAAATTGTGTGTTATTAAGTAGATGTTAGTTATATGTATGCCCTAGAGGCCATTACTGTACATTGGATGTATATTGTAGTGGATGCTTGGACATATATAGGGAGGACTTTCTTGCTCGACATGATAGTATGCTATCTGGTTGATCTTTACCTTAACGTGTACACTGATTGTCTCTCTGATACATGTTGGTAAAGCCCTTAGGATGTGTACTTGACTACCTGGACTATGATGCGGATCATACTAGTGGGGATATGGTAGTCCGTAAGTACATCCTTCAAGGTCCCTAGTCGTGGGTGTATCGAGACGGGGCATCGATATACCAGAGTAGACTAGCGTGTACCTTCTCGACCCATACAGATGGGCGATGGATGATCCCATATCCATTGGTGTTTGACATCAGAGATGATATACGAGTGCTCAGTAGAGACTGGGTACACTGGACGGACTCGCCGAGAACTTCCAGATGGTATTATACCTTACGTCAGATGGCAGTTCTCTGGTGACACTGGTACAGAGTAGTCTGTTGACCCGAGATCGTCATAGAGTCTTGTGTGGTTCCCACTGTGCTTTGATTTCCATCTTACCACGTCCAAGAAGGCGTGCAAAACGGTGGTTTTTGGGTACAGTCCCGAATCACATGGAGGCAATGAGCGATAGGAGGTGATTCATCTCTCCCGGTATAGGGGCTTGATGTTGCGCTGTGTTCGATTGGCTATAACCGGAAATCCCTGGCCAGGGTTGCTGAGATTTACTAGTAAGTGTTACCAGTAGTTTCTCAAACTGTTATAGACCTCATATCGACACGACTTATCGAGCTATTGGGGTCTGACGTTTACCACCCCTAGGCGAGATATGCGACATATCAGACGATCAGACCGGACTGTACGGTAAGTGTTACTGGTTGGATTCACAGGAGGGTGAGCGGGCTTGCTCGTCGATCTTCTCACCGCTCAATACCCGGGTGGCCATTACGTTTAGCAGACCGCTTGCGGCTTGTGGGTGTTTGATATGATCATCACCTGCTGCCGGCGTATTGACGAGTCTTTAGAGTCCTACACAGAGGTTTCCTGGCTCAAGCGAAACGAAATAGGAGCGCATATGAGATATGTGCGGGACCGAGAATAATGCGTGTATGTGATACCGTATTTAATTCTCGTGATGAATGTATCGAATGGTTGTATGCGATATAACCTAGTTATCGAATCAAGGATTGATTCGATAAGTCGATACATTGGATACTAGTCGGTTATGTGCGACATGACCGGATCATTGAATTAAGTGTTGATTTAATGATTTAATGCATAATTATATATTTGATATATTACTTTGCATTAACTAGTATTGGTTCACTTTAAATGGATTTTCTCACTTGGATGTACAAGTTGTATATGTGATATACTTTTTGTGCACTTGATTGTATCATGTTTGATGATACATGCTTACTTGGTTAAGTGTAAAGAATTAAACCATGGTTAAACTAATGATTAGGGTTTTGTTTATCCATCACTTATTTATTCATTTATTTATTTTCTTTTTCATTTTGGAATGGATAAATAAATGGTGGATTGTTTTGTTTGTTAGTTGAATCTTCTTGAAGCTTTGACTAAGTCATCACTCTTGTCTTATACTTAACCCTAACCATTCAAGTTAACCATGGTCTATTCTCTACACTTAACTAAGGTTAGTATATGATAAGTATTTCAATTATTTTCTATTTATTGAATACTTATCATATTCTATCATCTTCTTCCTCTTCTTCTTCTTCATGGAGAAAGCTTGACTTCATCAATGGTGACTTGATGAAATGAGTGAGAAATCCAATTCTAAAGTGAACCCACCTCCTATTTCTTCATCCTCTACCTCTTGCCAAGTAGTATAGGGTGTTTCCTTCACAAGTTTTCATGGCTTGGTGAAGTTGGAGCTTGATCTTGTGATGCCTCGACGTAGATCATCTTCGGCACGAAGCCGACGACCTTGCCCGCCCATTTCTCCGATGAAGCCGATGCTAGAGCCGGGTTTCCATTTGGACAGCGAGGAGACTTCATTGCGGAGCTATGGAGGTGGAGGACCGGATCTACAAAGCTTGTATTTCCGTTTACCATTTAGTTAAGTTGTTAACTAGTTATTGTTTTCGCCTAAAATTCTAGCCAACGATCCGTATCTAGGGTTTCTCGGCACCGTAAAATTAGAAATTGGCAGGGTTGATAACTTGTGAGACCTCTTGAGAGTGCCTAGGAACCCTACAGTGGTATTAGAGCCTAGCTAGAGCCTTAGGCGATGTGTAGACGACGTTTGAAACCCGATCGAACCAAAACCCTAACCCCAAATTAGCTCTCTGGACTTTTTCTAAAAACTGGGTTTTTTATAGATTAAAAATGCTTAAAAAATTCAGCGGGGAAATCTAAGACTCACGGTGCAAAATTTTACTCATGAACAGTCCAAACTGCGGCGGAACCGCGGCAGAAGCCTAGCTTCTGCGGCGGTTCCGCGGCCAATTGATGACGTCAGCTTCCCGTTTTTGCAAAGTAATTCCTCTTTTCTGGTGCTGGATTTTCTGGGAATTTTTAATATTTATTCAAGAGTTGAATTTTCTGGGGTTGTTTTGGGGATTCGATGATTCGATCGGAGTATCAGATTTTGTTTATGTGGATTCCGGATAATTTTTTGAATATGTTAAAAAGTTCGACTGGATATAAATACCCAATTTTTTCCCTGTCGGGAAATTTCCAAGTGTTGGATTTTTCCGTGGTTTAACGACGTTTTAAGTAGTGCAAGTAACGCGATGGACCCTCTAGAAGACAACAAACCTTAACTCGATTATGTGACCGTCTTGAACTGCCCTTTGAACCTTCGGGTTTGGGGCAGTACGGCGTGCCACATGTGAGGCGTTGGCTTGACCTTTCTACGGCTGGACCGTTGATACTGAGGCACGAACTGAATGTTGTTAGACTTATTTCATGTGTTGATCTATATCGGGAAAACTTGGGTGTTCGACTGTTTGATCGAAAAGTTTAACATTTTCTATTTATCCGGAATGTGATACAATAATTGGAATTCATAATATGTTATGAGATAACTGAATGAATGTTATAAACATAGCAGTTTAGTCTCACTTGATCGGTTGCCACGGAATTTTGATGTGATCAAAAGTCCGTCGCAATCACGTAGCGTACGCGGATACTCGCCGGGTAAACTTAATAGACAGCCTCACTCCATAGCCCCGACCAAGTGACTGAAGGAGAACCCCGTCGCCGAAAGCATCCGTCCGGGTGCTCGCGGTAGCGGTGTTCCGCCTTAGTGCACTTCGTCGACGGTATCGGGGGTGCAGCCGTCTACTGAAGTTTGCGACGAGCATTCGATCAGGATGTCGGGAATCTTGTTGAATTACCCGACTTGGTATTGAAAAGTGTTTTCGATTTGGAGACTAAAATGCGGGGTTTATAATTGTTAGGCATGTGATGTCTAAGTAATTCATTTGGTCAGGCATGCGATGTCTGAGGTGGTTGTGGATTCCAACTGTTGTAGTTTTACACTTTCTTTTCTATGACCGTAAGTGTAATATGTGATATCGCCGGTTTCGTTGCTATATGTCAACGACAATTGGGATGGACATATTTACTTACGTTGATGACATGTGATGTTATGTGTTGCTGGATATGTTATATTGGATCGTCGTGTTTGAATAGCCGGGGGTTTTTATGTCAGATGAGTGTTTTTCATTTTCATTCATGTAAAAACTTGTATGTAATATTCTTTAATTGGGGCGCTTCCAGGTTGCGGAAGTTGTCACCGTTGATGTATATTATTTACTTTTCCGCACTAGGATAGACCCAAGGAGGAGGGCACAAGTAACCGGGTTCTGGAGTCCAGTGGGAGACCAACTCGAGGAGTCGAGTCCGGGTCTCCTAACTCTAGAATTGGTAGGGTTGCTTGCCGCTCTCGTAGGGGTCTAGGGGTGTGGGTTTGGCTATTCATCGCGACCGTGGAATCCGTGTTTTATACTGGCTCGTATTGAAAACACGGACGTCCTAGAATATCCAATATTTCATATGATTCTTCTGCTGCGATATCTGTGATGTGATCATGTGTTGTTCTGTGATAGATACAGTATATAGTATATATGATATATTATATAGGCGTTACTTATGTTTTACACCCGCGCTAGCCCTGCCCCGCTCTGCCGTTAGTTACCTAACCTAACGGTGCATGAGGGGACATCGAGGCGAATGCGGATGGCATAAGTGTACGTCGTATTTATCTGTGATGTTTAGGTATTTATATGATGGGACTTCATTAATGTGATTAATGAAATAAAAGAAACCTAAGATGTTGTAGAATCGAATTTCAAAATAAAACAGGTAGCTACAGTTCTTGCTTTGCACAGCGGTATATATGATATATCCTGCACCTTATTCGATGAGGAAAGGACCGAGATCCCTTCACCGGGAGTGACTCCTTTAGCAATAACTGGCAGATGCTACACACTCGGTTTGTCTTTTGATTTCTTTTAAGAGTTTTTGCTTTGCACAGTGATATATATGATATATCCCGCACCTCATTCGACGAGAAAATGACCGACGATCCCTTCACCGGGAATGACTCCTTTAGCAAAACTAGAAAAGCCTCAAAAGCACTCCATTTTAAAATCATTTGATTCTACAACGATATCAAGTTCATTACGCAATAGGTTTTCAGAAAAACCTGTCGTAGCCCTCCGTCATTTCAGATAAGTACTAGTTAGTATTCGTGCTACGTTTGTTGACTATGTTAAGGCGTAGTGTGCGGTAGCTAATTAGTGCTTATCTGCATAAGCATATGATGTGATTGGATTAGGGTAGTCGTGCGACTTTGTTGACTATGTTAAGGGTCGTGCGGGTGGGTTTAATTCAATCGGGAAATGACGGGTTGAACTTGACTAGCACTTATGATTTGTTGACTATGTTAAGGTCATATAGCTCCTAGGGGCAAAATATTATCGGGAATTTCAAGTGTTGAAATTTGCAATGAGATTGCATACCTTCTATGAGATAGTTAGATCCCGATACCCGCTGCGAGTAAGAGTTACTCCTGGGAGAGTTTTATACATTACAATTAGCCGATCAAGTAGGTGTCTAGAAAGGTGTTAACGAGGTTACGCCTCTGGGAAAATGAGGTTTACATTAATTAGGTTCGTGCGAAAGCACGGGGGACCTCCCTCAAAGTACCGACACTGGCCTGGCTGAAAGATTGGCGAACTTGTAGTGTGTAATTAATCCCGGCTAGTCTTTCCTTTTAGGGTTTGAAGGAAGATTTGATAAAAAGCAGTGGGAGCCATCCTGATTAGATAAAATAATAACCAATCTATTCTTGCAAGAGCGCACGCTGAGTGTTTTCTTCTCTCTCTCTCCAGGTAGCGACCATATCACGCCTTAATCAAGATAATAATACGGATTATTGACCGAACCCGCTTGTTATACTGAGCTGGGGAACGTTGGTCCCGCTCCAACTTATAAATGTTATAAGACAGAGCAGGAAATTAGGGATTACCCGAATTCCCGTGCCGCCCAAACGAGGAGAGTGCATGATGATGCATCATCTTCGGGTGTGTTCATTACAGAGAACTGTTTCTCAGTATCCTTTACGTCCTGGGTATGTGATACCAGATCAGGATCCCAGATATGTAATCTGTTAAATAGGGCTACAGAAAGGTAGAGGACTGAGAACGGGTGATAAGTTTCATGAGGCAGAAAATGGGGCAAGAGTTGCAGCCAAGTCTGTTGGTCACTGTCACCCTGTATTACCAATACATTGATTCTGAACGAATGTTATTAGATACCGAACCTGATATACAAAATCATATCAGTCTCTTTATTAGTAAAGAAAGGATATAATTTTGTATTGTTGGATAATGTTTTGAACATTTCCTATATCAAAAGTTGATCGGTTCAGGCACGTTATCTAAAACCGTTGATGTTCTAAATCAAACTACAGTTGTTTAGTATACGGAACACACACAAGAGGAAGAGTTCAGAAATGAACGAATCCTTCTTGAGGCATTGTAGACTAGGTCATATCAATGTGACCCGACTAGCTGAAGTTACATAAAGATGCATATTTAAATGAGTTTGAATTTACATCTTGTGAAACTTGCCAGTCATGTCACAGAGATAAGATGACCACAGCTCTGTTTATTGGAAATAGAGCAAGAGTTAGTGAACTCTTAGGATGATACATGTTGATGTATGCAGGTCCCCTATCTACACATGCCAAGACTAGTTCTTTGTACTTCATTACATTCTCTGATGATCTTTCGAGATTCAGACCTATGTTCCTGTTGAAACATGAGTCCAAACCTTTTGAGATATTCACAGAATATAAGTTAGAAGTAGAGAACTAATACGGGTATAAGTATTATTTCCTATGATGAGATTAGGGAGGAGAATACTTGTGCATGGAATTCCTGGACTTTTCTAAAGGAGAATGAGATTCTCTCTCAGCATTACTCTTCTGTATACACCTTAGCACGATGGTATATCGGGGTGGAGCAATCACACCTTATATGATAAGGTGTGCTCTATGATGAGTACTACTGAGTTACCTATTTCCTTTTGGGTGTTATGCACTTGAGAAGCTGCATACCTATTGAATAGGGTTCCAATCAAATCAGTTGCCTACCATTTCATATGTGATATGGAAAGGGAAGAGCCCATGTCTTAAGCTAGTTAAGATTTGGGGTTAACCGGCCTATGTCTGAAAGCAAAATCCGGACAAGCTCGAGCCAAAGTCTGTAATGTAGAACTGGAAAGGTTCCAGCTGTACAAACTGCAGCTGATGATTTGATAGAACCAAAGGATTCAATAGATTCCAACGAACCTCAGCCTCTCCGCCGATCTAGTAGGGTTCCTCACCCACCTAAGAGATACTTCTGTTTCTCTATGACAGTGGGAGCGAGGATTGCATCATAAGATGATGACCCAACTAGTTTCGAGCTGGCCATCAGGAGTAGGACTCTGTAAGAATGGCTGGATGCTTAGTGAACTGAGATGGAATCCCTATACACCAACAAAGTATGGACTTTGGTTGCTATATTGAATCAAGTGTTGATTTAATGATTTAATGTATAATTATATATTTGATATATTACTTTGCATTAACTAGTATTGGTTCACTTTAAATGGATTTTCTCACTTGGATGTACAAGTTGTATATGTGATATACTTTTTGTGCACTTGATTGTATCATGTTTGATGATACATGCTTACTTGGTTAAGTGTAAAGAATTAAACCATGGTTAAACTAATGATTAGGGTTTTGTTTATCCATCACTTATTTATTCATTTATTTATTTTCTTTTTCATTTTGGAATGGATAAATGAATGGTGGATTGTTTTGTTTGTTAGTTGAATCTTCTTGAAGCTTTGACTAAGTCATCACTCTTGTCTTATACTTAACCCTAACCATTCAAGTTAACCATGGTCTATTCTCTACACTTAACTAAGGTTAGTATATGATAAGTATTTCAATTATTTTCTATTTATTGAATACTTATCATATTCTATCATCTTCTTCCTCTTCTTCTTCTTCATGGAGAAAGCTTGACTTCATCAATGGTGACTTGATGAAATGAGTGAGAAATCTAATTCTAAAGTGAACCCACCTCCTATGTCCTCATCCTCTACCTCTTGCCAAGTAGTATAGGGTGTTTCCTTCACAAGTTTTCATGGCTTGGTGAAGTTGGAGCTTGATCTTGTGATGCCTCGACGTAGATCATCTTCGGCACGAAGCCGACGACCTTGCCCGCCCATTTCTCCGATGAAGCCGACGCTAGAGCCCGGGTTTCCATTTGGACAGCGAGGAGACTTCATTGCGGAGCTATGGAGGTGGAGGACCGGATCTACAAAGCTTGTATTTCCGTTTACCATTTAGTTAAGTTGTTAACTAGTTATTGTTTTCGCCTAAAATTCTAGCCAACGATCCGTATCTAGGGTTTCTCGGCACCGTAAACTTAGAAATTGGCATGGTTGATGCCTTGTGAGACCTCTTGAGAGTGCCTAGGAACCCTACAGTAGATTAGTGCTAGTTTAGAAGAAATTGAGTGAGGTTTGGTCATGTGTTGGTTAAAATGGTTAATATAACCTTATTAGGTGTGTTTGAGACCAGTTCACCCCAGAATTTCTCCAGATTCCAGCAAAAATACCAGATTGTTCGATTTAGTGTCGGTTAGCGTTTTGTCGACTTTTTAAGCCTTTCTGGAATCTGCTACAACCCGGGGCCTCCTATAATAAAATTGACTTGGCAGTGAGATGTGCAGGTAGATAGAAGCCAACACCCAACGCCCCAGCCCATGGACCCACTTCCTGGCCGCAGATAAATCCTTTCTGGCCGCAATTTGAGGCCAGAGCAGTAGGGAACCCCCTCGTTTTGCGTGCAGGGCTCTTTTACCTGTAAACTTGACCCTGGGTATGTCTAGTTTTGTCTGGATCCAACCAGGGTAGAATCTGGGTTGATTTTCTTGACTTGGCACACGATTTACGACTTGTTTTCGTATGGATTTTGGTATTCATTGATTCGTTACTGTCGGGTGGCGTTTGAACGCCAACGGCAGAGGGTTATGGACCGTGTTTGAACGCGAGGCCACGGGTTTTTTCCTAAGAGCGTAGCATGCACCATTTTGGCTTCCGACATGGTTTTTATGTGTTTTAGCGTGTGATATCCTTATAGGTACCCTACGTGGCGTCGAAGCGTTGGAGATGCAAATGGCGACATCGGCACTGGCACACATAAGAAGGCGAGTAGATTTATATCTACGGGGAGAAGTCGGGTGGATGGCGTATAGCACCCACACAGTCCGATGTCTAGTATACCGTATATACTGTGCTTATATATGATAGCTTATGTGTGACTTGATCGTTTAGGATGTGTTAGGTGTGCTATGCATGAACTAGGGTTAGAAGTAACCAGTGTGGTTCCTAGTCGCGAACCCTAGAATAGGTTTACACCCACACGCACACACGTGCTTATTTGCTATGTTCATACAATGATGATGAGGATATTGGGGGACATTGGATGTGAGTCGATGAGTTTGGGCATAGTGCCATGATATCGGTGATGTGATGTGATTTGTATTTGGGATACGATATATGATTTTTAGCGGGCCTTTGGGCGTGTCTTTCGCACACGCATTCATACTTATGTAGATGGTATCGATTCGTACTAGACTTTGATCAGTACCCCAGATTATGTGATATGATGATAAGGATACCAGATAATTGATGTGATGATTGTGATATTGACCCGCACCCAGCTATCGGGATGCCGTACGACGATTTACCGTACGAGCTTTATATTAATGATTGATCCGCACTCAAGACTTGAGGGTGTCAGATGATTTACGGTATCGTATGCGATACTATTGATGCGGGATCACCGACTACTATCTTTATATTTATATGTATCGACTCAGATTTTGGTGCTTTCCATACCCTTCCATATTGACTTGATAGTTGATCAGTAGTTAGTATAGTAGATGTTAGACTAGACCCGAGTCATACCTATTTCAAAACTAACGAATCGAGAGTATTTTAAAAACCGGCAAGAAGGGATTCTACGGTTAATTTCAAAAGGGCAACTTTTCTAAAAAACACCGTAGCCCTTATTTTACAAAAACCCCGATTCGTCTTATTTCAAAAAGGCAAAACTGCATGACACTTACTTATTGATGTAGATTCTTCACCATGCCACTACAATGTAGCACTGTTGCATTCATGATGTGATTCTTGCATGGCATATTGTACACTTATACCTATACACATACATAGATGATTCCGGCTTGATTGGAGATTTGGGAACCGCAAGATATTCTTAAAAACTGATTCATTTTAAAAGGAGCGGTTTCCCTCGACATGTGCATGTTACTATTCCATGTTGCACGACTTACTGATATGCTTACCTTTCTTTAGATGTCGCATACATCATGTTTTGATTATACGCATTGAGATATGTTGTTTCCATGATATTTCTGGATTTGTGGACCGTGGATATTTCAAAAGAAAATATGTAATTGTTTTAAAAATCCGGTCACCCTTGATATGATATTTCAGTGCGTCTACCATGAGTTTTCTCGGTTCCAGAGAGCTTGTGTGGGTATACCCGATTCGAGGAGCGGTAGGCACCGATTGCGAGTACATGGTGGACCCGGTGAGGTACCCCAGAGCAAGAAGACTCGTATATGCTAGACGGTGAGCCCGGCAGGGGAGTACTACCTACCGGTGACAGTATTTGGGACCCGTCGGTTATCCGGGAGGATACCGACTGGAGTCATGAGATGGATATGAGGGCCGACCAGGGTGTGCGGTGCCTGAGATTCATGAGGATTTACGTGTCGATGCTAGGCACGGGTGTTCATGATGTTTTCGAGTGTCGATGCTAGGCACTCAGGTTCCATGATTTGATTATATCCTCATATTTCTATGCATATGCTTTACGATATTTACATGCATGATGCTTGTTGTTATTGGGTGACACGTGGACGGGATCCACCGATTTACAGATATTGATTACCTAGTTGGAGGATATCCACATACTACTAGATTCATGTAATAGCTGACATTGATTCATATTGATTACATCGATCGTACCCCATTTGTATATATAACAGTGGATGAGGACGCTGTTATATATACCCTTACACCAATATTAGTGGAATGGGATACTAATATATGCGTATTGATATCAATTTAGATACTTCATCATATTACTCCATGCAAACATACCTCATATTTATGACATGTTATTACCTGAGGCATTGGCGAGTACTTGGCACTACATACATGTATAGACGTTACATTGCCACCTCATCATGCTTCAGACTTATTCATTTGAGGTTTATATATGTTGATCGTATGACCTAGGATTGCGTCATACATGCGATTTTCTATTCGTAGATGTTCTTCTATTCACGAGTTGGCAACTCACCCCCGTTGTGCCCCAGTTCTTGCAGGTTTTGCCGTACAGGTTTCATTACGGCTTGCGGCACTGCTTCTTTCGGGTGACTTGCTAGTAGGTGGGTTTATTTGTATCGTACCCATCATTATACATTGTATATTATATTTCAGTTGTATCTAGAAGTTCCATCAACCAAACATGTACTTATTTAAGATAGAGACCAGTGTTGATTATTCTTTCGACCTTAGAGTCGCACGTTATATTTCTATGGTTGCATGCCGTTGAGTTTCCTTTCTGTTGTGATCCTCGCCTTTAGGCGTTGTATATTATATTGCAGCCTGGTTGATTTACTTATGGTTTTTCCTTCACTCCACTACTTTTCTTGGTTTGGATTTCTGGGCTCGGCTTACTTAGAGCACGTACGCCTTGAGACGTTCGTAGCCTAAGTGCCAGTCATGTTCCGTACTTTCGGGTCGTGACAGATTTAATCTCTACATGAGTTAGTGTATGACACTAACTCACCCATGGTTGCTATTCTCACCTCAAGAGTTTCATTCTCATCTCCACTTCATCTTCTTCTTCCTCATGAGAAAGCTTACTATTTTTTCAAATGGTGAAGAAATAATGTGAGAAAAATTAATCTAAAGTGAGCCCAATTCCTACTTCATCATCCTCGGCTATATTAGCCATTTAGTTTAGGGTGTTTGCTTCACTAATCCACCCTTAGTGAAGAGGTAGCATGAGCTTGAGTCTCTTCGACATAGATCCTCTTCGGTCTCGAAGACTTCAAGCAAGATTGTTCATTTCTTCTTGTGAACCCTTACTAGAGTTCGGGTGTTCACTACTTGGAGCGAATGGACTACTACACGAAGCTTTAGAAGTGAAGGACCGGTCGACAAAGTTTGTATTCCTCATTCACTTAGATGTAAAGTTGTTTGCATTGCTTGTTCGTCTAAATCTCTAATTAAGATTCTAGGGTTAGGGTTCTTTAGTACGGAAAAAATTTGAAAACGGCATGGACGATGCCTCCCGAAACCTTGCTGCCGGCCTAGGGAACCCTACAGTGGTATCAGAGCCATGCTAGTGAATTAGACGATGTTGGTTAGGATTACGAAACCGAAACAACTCCGAAACACCCAGTATAAAGATCTGGTCTCTGTCGAATTTTTTAAAGTGAAAAAAAATTTAAGCAACTGCGGAATGTTCTATGAGATTTAACATGAACATAGTACAAATATGACCCCTTCCCACCCGTTTTTGGCCGGCCACAAGGCTTAAAAAACCGAGATCACCGGTTCTTTCGAGGAATTTGGGCTTCAAATATTTTCTGTGTTCCAGTCTCTAGGTTTTATTGTTTTAGGTGTTGCATGTTTTTGCAAAATTTGCATGTGATGTTAACTTTCTGCAAAGACAATTCGGAGTGTTTCGTCATCGTATTTCTAACATCTATTCGGGTTATTTAGACGACGTTAAAAAAGTTCGAACGGATATCACTAACCCAATTTTTCCCTCGCTGGAAATTTTCCAAGAGTTGGATTTTTTCCAAGTTTAAAATCATAAGAAAAATCATGCAAGCGATTCTGTAGACCCTCTAGAAGAACGATACCCAAACTCGACTTTTTGGATCGCGGAAACGTGGTCATACACTAGGTTTTGTGGCAGTTCCATGGCGACATGAGTGAGGTATGGGTCGGCCCTTCTACAGATGGTTCATAGGTGTTGTGGCATGTTCTGGGTACTTTTTAAACTCCGCTCAAGTGAAGAGCTCTTCGGGAAATTTTGGTTGTTTGTTTATTCGATCGAAATGTTTAACATCGTCTATCTATCTGTGATTGTGATACAATATTTGGAATCCACAAATTTAGTTATGTGATAACTAGGTTGAATTTTATAAATCTAGTAGTTTAGTCTCATTTGATCGGTTGCCACGGGATTTTTATGTGGATCGAAAGTCCGTCGCAATTACGTAGCGTATGCGGATACTCACCAGGAAACCTAATTAGATAGCCATGCCCCATAGCCCGACCAAGTGACTGTAGGAGAACCCCATCGCCATAAGCATCCGTTCGGGTGCTCATGGCCGCGGTGTTCCGCATTAGTGCACTTCGTCGACGGCATCGGTGGTGCGGCCTGTTCATAGCAGAATATTGCATTTTATACCGCTCATTCTTACGCTCGTGTGTTTATAGGTAGGTGCTTTTGATCCGTGTTTGTTACATGTTTACAGAATACAGGATTCCAGTACAAATATTGCAAATCAGGATAAAATCTCCACAGTTACGCCAAAAGCAGAACATCTGTCGACAGCAGATAAAAGCCGGGTTCCGGTCATCCATATCCGTCCAGTGCCGAGTACCGGTTCCCGATACAAGACATATGACAGTGGTCATTCGTGTCTGGGACAAGCACAGAGCACGAGGGGGGCAGCACAAGAATCAATGGGTGCGCGGAGCTCGAGGGAGAGAGAAGTCAAAAGTAAAAAGATATTGCAATCTTGGACTTGGATATCTGCTGTTATTCCAGAAGACTTTTGTACACTTTGAAGATTGCAAACACGAGGGCACAGCAAACCAGAGATAGCCATCTAAATTGACCCATCAACCCCACCACTTGGCCGCGTTTCCGCGGCCAATATGGGGTATTGGCCGCGGAAACGCGGCCTTACTGTAGCATCAGCATGTCGTTTTCTGGGGGCTGTTTGGTCATTTCATTTATGGTCTGCTGGTTGCCCTAGAACTCCATTCTCCAGCCTATAAATACAGCAGACCTGAGCTTAACCAAGGGAGCTTTTCTTTAGCCTCTTTTTTGTAGTTTTGTTCTTCCTTCTTCTTCTTCTTCATTCTTTCTCCATGAAATTGTAGTGAGAGCTTTTGAGTGGAAGATTAATGAAGATGAGGGCTTTTTATCTTTCTTGTTAGTTTGCTCCCCCTTGAGATTCTTCCTTTCTCTTGCTCATTCAACCTCTTCATTGAGCTTGAATGGGTAAGGGTTAGTTATTGATCTCAAGGGTCGTATTTTCACACGGGACTAGTTCTTCACTTCACATGCGTTCTCTACCCTTCCCTTGATCTTGCAACCTCTTCATTGAGCTTGCAAGTTTAAGGGTTGGCTATTGAGCACATGCTTGGCTTGGGTTCTATTTCCGTGTTCTTTTTATTTGCTTATTTATTACTTGCATTTTTCATTCTTGCTTTTATTACTTGCAATTTTATTCATGCACTTTAATACTTGTATCTTTTCTTTTCTTTGTTCTTTTCTTTTTGTTCTCTTTTGTTTATTTTGTGAATGTTGTAATTATCGTCGTTGTTAAGAATTAATACGGTATTGTAAGTTAACGTTTCTTTGCCAATTCCTTTTCCCGTTATTTTCCATTTGAACTTCGCCCAAACCATACGCAAGCGCTCCGTTAGGCACCGTACCCTGACAAGGTAACGGTGATTCCTAACCGCGACCGGTTGCGTTCGTTTTGGCCGGAGGCGAAAGCAAGAGACAAGAACGGAAGGACAAGGGTAAATAAGCCGGATTCCACGAATACCGCGCTTAAATCCCCTAATCCACGTTGTTGCCGATTGCTTAGCTTCAATTGGTCAAGACTCGGCTCAAAGGTTTTGAGTACGGATTTCTTAGCTTACAATCTCGTATCTTTTCTTAACAACCTTATACTTGCAGATAAACACATAGGTTAGATCAAACAAACATACAGATTCTTTATTGACTCGTCTAAAACAAGAAGGTAAGATAACACCATCTCCCTGTGGACCGACCCGTGCTCACCGGCTAGCTGCAAAGCGACACCGTCCTGATCGCGGTTACACTTAAATTCTTTGAACATCCGACACGCCAAAAGCGTGCGATCAAATGGCGCCGTTGCCGGGGAGACGGTAGCGTATTTTCTTTCTTGTTATTCGGGTTAATATTCTTTTTGTATATATAAAAAAAAAAAATCTTTTTGCTTTTTTTTATCATTTTTTGTGGGCAAGTGTGCAGATTTTTGCAGATTTGCAAACTGCGATTGTGGGAGCAAAGTGTACATTCAAAGTTTAGGTGATTACGGAGTACAGTGCCAAAGATCCGGGTAGTTTGACCCGCGCAAGCGAACCATTCAAGCTTACCGGATTTGATTCAACGGGGGTTTTCTAACCCAAAAACTTAACGGTACGTACTTTCCTAACACCTTCTTCTCAAATCCGACGCTTCCAATATACTATTCTTTTGCAGGATTCTTTGCAAGTTCGCTAGCAAACGCTAAAAATCGACTAACCCGTATTTGTTGCAGTGCTGAGCTTAAACTAAAAAACGATTGTTTTATTCTTTATAGAATTTTTTGAATTGTGCATTGCATCAATTAATACGGACTTAAGGGCAAGCGAACCCCACAACATACGGTAAAGGATTTCATCACCTTTTCCGTGGCCCACAAATCACGAACTTGCGCATAACGTTTACCCGCACAAATTTAAAAGAAACTAGACTTTAAGCCTTAAGGACTTCGCGCTCACTAGGAGAAGTTAACTGTATTTAGAAGCTTGCTTAACGGTATATTGTTTACGGGGTGTCTAGGAAAGTGTTAACGGCGAAACCGCCAAAAGAGAAAGGGTTATTTAATTAAGGAACTTCGCGAAAGCGTTGGAAAACCTCCCCTTATCTCTGCACTTACCTGGCCTCGTGATCAGTGTATCTTGAGTCTGTTTCTCGACACAGTTTAACTTCGACAATCAAGTTCTTGAGCAGGTCTAGTTGACCTAGGTGAACCCTAGAACGTTTAAGTGTGTGGTATTTTTGTGTCGTGATTGTTTTTGTTCATATTCTTTTTGTGTATACTCCATTCTTTTGTAATATATATTAAAAAAAAAAAAAAACCACATTCTTTTCCCCTCCTTTTCCCTGCCTTTCTTCATTCTCTCTTCATATCATGGGTACTCCACCTCGCAAAACTCTTGCCGAACTTTGGTACCCACAACCAGACATTACATCTTACGGTTCTTGCATTGGCCGAACTTCGAACGACCCCTCCATGCCCAAAGTTTCACTGAAAGATCGCATAGCAGCGTCTAGGACAAACACTTGCACTCCTCATTCCACTTCGTATCAACCGTTTCAAACATTCACTCCCGCTTATGTTGATACCCCTTCTGCAAGTCGTCCTTTGTCCATCGTTGAACGTATTGAACAATCTCGTAGCCGATCTTTCACTCCTTTCACCACTTCAAACTCTTGAGATCAACAATTCCATTCACCTTCTTATCCAAATGTTGACCCTGCTCCTGTCCAGCCATTCAATTCCTACCAGTCCTACCCGACTTTTTCACCTTCCCTAGACATTGTTACTGAACCGCCATTTGGGAATTTTCAGTATCCAAACAACTTTGAATCTTTTACTGAAACCCCTTCTCAACCCATGTCTAGTCTGGAACAGTCGTTGGAAGACTTTAGGGTAGCGTCAAGCCAACAGATGATGGATTTGAATGCGTCCATGGCCGCCCTCATACAACCTAGTGACCCGGTAGCTAGTTTTCAACTAGCTCCAACTTTTTCAATGTATGATGAGGCGGCAGGACAGGCTGTGAATTTGAGTGGAGAGAGTGAGATGTACCCCCTTCCAAATCAAACCTACCCATCCCAAATTGAATCCCACAACTCCTGTTTTGAAAGTCTATCAAGTATCCCACATGATTTATCAATTGAAGATAGAATGATTAATGAGTTGTGCGATTTTGTAGTGTTTGATTTACCCAATTGTGAAGGGTCCCCTTTGAGTGAAACCATACCCAATCCTTTTGACCTCTACACCTCCACTCTAGAACCTGAATTGATTAAAATCCATGCTTTTGATGAGGTGTCAGAGAATTTTGATTTTCACTTGATTGAGGATATTGACGCTGGGGATATTTTGGATGATGAACCCATAGATTTGACTAGGTTTTTCTCTCCAATTCATCATCCCGAGTCATTAGAAGTTTTTCCCGAACCCCATATGCGTCTGGACTTTGCTGAAATGTGCATGGATGAGCTTAACTTTGAGGAGAATTTTGAGGATATTTTTGAGGATGAAACAGTTCTAGATGATGAGTCGGATTTTCCAATTCATCCTGTTCCTTTCACTGACTGTGTACACCCTCCCGAAACCTTAACCGATACCCTTCCTCAACCACTTCCCTCCATCCTTTCCATCGTTCCGACCTTGCAAGAACCTGTATCATTTTCACTTCCGGTGTCTGGTTTACCAAGTTCGGCATACCCATGGTTTCTCACGAATCTTGAGGGATTTGACCCCATTTCTCGACGGGTAAATATATTAGCACAATCGCTTTTCACACATCGGTCATCACAAATTGTGCTAATCTATTTACTCCATTTGCACCCTCAAGTTCGTATTCCACTTCCTTTTCCCTTCCGCCATTCTTCTTCTCATCTACCGAGACCGCATTCCACTTCTCTCCACAAGCGGTCTCGCGTAGTCTCCATTTCTTACCTCTCCGCATTCTTCCACCAGCCACTGCTTTATAGAGATACAATCTTTGAATGGTTGGTGTTAACTTTTGGCCTGTGTAAGGCCTTGTATAGTTGGATACTGTTCTTTCCCCCCTAATCCTGAACTTCATCGCTTAACAGTGGAAACACTGTTTTACTTAAGTTTGGGGGGGACACTTTTTTGTATATATTTTTTGTTTTCCTTTTTCCTTTTTGTATATAATTTGTTTCTAGGGAGCGCCGGCAATTTTGACCCTCTTGGTATAGCCTGACAGTGAGGGCACTGTCAAGTTTAAGTTTGGGGGTGTCCTCGGTAAGCTTTCTTCCTTCGCATTCATTTGTATATTTTGCATTTGCATACCTTATTAAAAACCCACAAAAATCGAAAAATTTCCAAAAATTATAAAAACTTTTCTGTCAAGTTAGCTAGTGGGAGGACTCTGATTCAACATTTCGACGGTTTTGTTTGATAAAATAAGAATAACTAAATCTTATGTTTAGATTTTGAAAACCTGAAAGATAACTCTCCTTTGAAGTTAACTGTAGCTGATATACGTCTTTACATCACACTACACGTGTCGTGAGTTTTTGGAAATTAGATGACAAGTCTTTTATGTTTAAAAACTTTTAAATAAGATAAATGATTTTCTGAGGATCAAATAGGTTTGTTCTGAAATAAGTAATATATCAAGAATAGTTTATGAAGTGAGTGAATATGAAGGAATGTTATTGATGCCTTAATTGGAGCTAAGTCTGAAAAATAACCCATCAGAAACTTGATTGGAATGATTACACACCAAACCCACTAAACACGTCTTTTATCCAAAAAATAATTGAACTACCGGTTATATCTCCGTTCGTATTGAATCATCTGAGTTTCATGTCAAACTGTCTTTTGTTTTTGGACCTAGGTAACTTGAGTAATTAAGTCCGCTGGGGTGTTTCTACACCTAATGCCCTAAAACCAACTGGTTTGGGTGCATTGGCCTAAAGCTCGCTAAGAAGCCTAGAAAGTCCAGATAAAAACAAAGTCAAGCAAGTGTTCTCTCCGAGTTAAAATTCCTAACGGTTCTTTGTGTGAGAATAATCTTGATAAAAGACAGGCTTTTATAAAAGAAAAAAAATTTTAACGGAGATATGAAGGTTTTATTCTATGATAAAGACTATTGCACGTTCACAGTGGTGTGTATGAAATGGAAACAAGAAAAAGATGGAGTGAAGAATAAGACCTAGTTTCCTGTTAGGGAAGATAGAAATTCTGAAGTTGAAACTTTACTGGAAAACGAAACTTGAAAAATGCTTAACTCTTTATAAAACTTATGTGATCCTTTTAAAATTGTTATCTGGGCTTTATTGTGTGACATAATGACTTTATTCGACCTTTCGGGAACTTAACGACACTATTTACACTGCACGTAAAGACATATAAAATCTGTAGTTAAATAAGAAGCGAGGTGTGAAAAATAAAGGTTCGATAGTCTAGACTTAGGATAATAGAATTGTTATTTTCTGAAACAAAACTTTAGGGGTTTGAATCTCAGTTATTTTATGACACTAATTTGACGGGATTTTGTGGGTGTAATCCGCTGAAAACCCTCAGGAGACAACACTCCTCCTACTAGGGACACCTAGAGGTTTAACGGCTTGTTGCACGCGCTCAGTGCAATCGCGTTCCCTGCGAAAGTGCGGTTATCATTTTATTTTTGTGAATAATTGGTTTTGCTCGGGACGAGCAAAAGTTAAGTTTGGGGGTATTTGTTCATAGCAGAATATTGCATTTTATACCGCTCATTCTTACGCTCGTGTGTTTATAGGTAGGTGCTTTTGATCCGTGTTTGTTACATGTTTACAGAATACAGGATTCCAGTACAAATATTGCAAATCAGGATAAAATCTCCACAGTTACGCCAAAAGCAGAACATCTGTCGACAGCAGATAAAAGCCGGGTTCTGGTCATCCATATCCGTCCAGTGCCGAGTACCGGTTCCCGATACAAGACATATGACAGTGGTCATTCGTGTCTGGGACAAGCACAGAGCACGAGGGGGGCAGCACAAGAATCAATGGGTGCGCGGAGCTCGAGGGAGAGAGAAGTCAAAAGTAAAAAGATATTGCAATCTTGGACTTGGATATCTGCTGTTATTCCAGAAGACTTTTGTACACTTTGAAGATTGCAAACACGAGGGCACAGCAAACCAGAGATAGCCACCTAAATTGACCCATCAACCCCACCACTTGGCCGCGTTTCCGCGGCCAATATGGGGTATTGGCCGCGGAAACGCGGCCTTACTGTAGCATCAGCATGTCGTTTTCTGGGGGCTGTTTGGTCATTTCATTTATGGTCTGCTGGTTGCCCTAGAACTCCATTCTCCAGCCTATAAATACAGCAGACCTGAGCTTAACCAAGGGAGCTTTTCTTTAGCCTCTTTTTTGTAGTTTTGTTCTTCCTTCTTCTTCTTCTTCATTCTTTCTCCATGAAATTGTAGTGAGAGCTTTTGAGTGGAAGATTAATGAAGATGAGGGCTTTTTATCTTTCTTGTTAGTTTGCTCCCCCTTGAGATTCTTCCTTTCTCTTGCTCATTCAACCTCTTCATTGAGCTTGAATGGGTAAGGGTTAGTTATTGATCTCAAGGGTCGTATTTTCTCACGGGACTAGTTCTTCACTTCACATGCGTTCTCTACCCTTCCCTTGATCTTGCAACCTCTTCATTGAGCTTGCAAGTTTAAGGGTTGGCTATTGAGCACATGCTTGGCTTGGGTTCTATTTCCGTGTTCTTTTTATTTGCTTATTTATTACTTGCATTTTTCATTCTTGCTTTTATTACTTGCAATTTTATTCATGCACTTTAATACTTGTATCTTTTCTTTTCTTTGTTCTTTTCTTTTTGTTCTCTTTTGTTTATTTTGTGAATGTTGTAATTATCGTCGTTGTTAAGAATTAATACGGTATTGTAAGTTAACGTTTCTTTGCCAATTCCTTTTCCCGTTATTTTCCATTTGAACTTCGCCCAAACCATACGCAAGCGCTCCGTTAGGCACCGTACCCTGACAAGGTAACGATGATTCCTAACCGCGACCGGTTGCGTTCGTTTTGGCCGGAGGCGAAAGCAAGAGACAAGAACGGAAGGACAAGGGTAAATAAGCCGGATTCCACGAATACCGCGCTTAAATCCCCTAATCCACGTTGTTGCCGATTGCTTAGCTTCAATTGGTCAAGACTCGGCTCAAAGGTTTTGAGTACGGATTTCTTAGCTTACAATCTCGTATCTTTTCTTAACAACCTTATACTTGCAGATAAACACATAGGTTAGATCAAACAAACATACAGATTCTTTATTGACTCGTCTAAAACAAGAAGGTAAGATAACACCATCTCCCTGTGGACCGACCCGTGCTCACCGGCTAGCTGCAAAGCGACACCGTCCTGATCGCGGTTACACTTAAATTCTTTGAACATCCGACACGCCAAAAGCGTGCGATCACGGCCGTCTACTTAAGTTTCAGAAGAGCATTCGATCAGGTTATCGAGGATCTTGTTGAATTACCCGACAGGTTATTGGAAAGTGTTTTCAATATCGAAACTAAAATGCGGGGTTTATAATTGTTAGGCATGTGATGACTAAGGAATTCATTTGGTTAGGCATGAAATCCAAAGTATGTGATACATTGGGTTTATGATGTCTAAGGTGGTTGCGGATTCTAATTGTTGTAGTTTTTCACTTTCTTTTCTGCGACCGTAAGTGTAATATATGGTGTATCGCCGGTTTCCTTGCTATACGTCAACGACAATTGGGATACGCATATTTACTTACGTTGATGACATGTGATGTTATGTGTTGCTGTGATATGTTATATTGGATCGCCGTGTTTTGAATAGCTGAGTTTTTTTATGTGAGATGAGAGTTTTTCATTTTCATTCATGTAAAAGCTTGTATGTAATATTCTTTTATTGGGACACTCCCGGGTTGAGGATGATGTCACCATTGATGTGTACTATTTACTTTTCCGCATTAGGATAGACCTAAGGAGGAGCGCACAAGTAATCGGGTTCTAGGGTCCAGTGGGATACCATCTCGAGGAGTCGATACCGGGTCTCCTAACTTTAGAATTAGGAAGGTTGCTTGCCGTTCTCGTAGGGGTCTAGGGATGTGGGTTTGGCTATTCATCACGACCGTGGAATCCGCGTTTTTTATTGTCTTAATTAAAACACGGAATTCCTAGTGTAAGTCCATGCAACCTCTCCCGGTACTTTCGGGCATGCGGAATTTGGTGAAAAACAATTTTCTAGAGGCGGTAACATGGACTCAAAACCGGATCTTTGTTAAACATCTAACTAATAACCTAACTAGGAGTTATTGACTACTCGGTTAGGGGGTTATACCTTTCTATCTTGAACTCCTTCGTCTTCAAACCTCGATGGTTGTCCGGATCGGCTTCACCCCGTCGTCTCCTTGCGCCGAAGATCGATCCACCTGAAAGCTTCTGCCTTTGGCTTCTTCTTCGAACTTTGAAGAAACTAGTTCACTCGGTTTGCTAAACCTTGTGAACTAAAGTGAGTAGAGGAGAGTGTATTGGGATTTTTCTCTATGGTTCTTGATTCTCAACACATGAGACAAGTGAACCATAGACTAGAGAGAGGGAGAGCAAGAGGAAGAAGATGAGAGCTCAAAAACACAAGAGAGAGAAAGGAAATGAAAGAATAAGAAAGACTTTTCTCTCTTGGCTCTCATAATCCAAAGCCATCATAACAAATCATAGCAATCAAGTATTATGTGATGGTTTAAGCTACAATAGCCATATCATTTCATGCACTCATTTTTCACAAGAGAACAAGCAAGCTAAAAGTCTTTGCCATGAAATGATAGCCATTGTCATCATGATGGTCAACTAGTCCAACCTAGTGAACCGGTCAACAAAGTCAACAAGTCAACAAAGTCAACCCCACAACAACCATGTCACTATAATACTTAATTAATATTATTGTTAATTACATATCATATTCTCATTAGGGTTGAACAAAAAGTCAATAGTCAACAGTCAACAGTCAACGGTCAACAACCCTAATGAGAATCCTCTGTCTCTGTCTCTCCGTCAACTGTGCATACACACCCGCATCCGCGTTCCGAGGAACACGAATACATACTGGATAAAAACAATCCCAAAATGTACACTAGGATCTGGCTTAAACCAAAGCCCGCTAGTGTTAACTGTCCGGGCACTAAACGTGCACAAGTGCATGGATGTGACCGAACCCTGTCGCAAAACCATGCGACCTGTCGCAAAACCATGCGACCTGTTGCAAAACCATGCGACCTCTACTCTTTTGCCTAAAGGCGAATAGCTTTCTGTGTGGGACTCTAAAGACTCGACACTACGCCGGCATTGGGTTTAACCACAGACCGCAAGCGGCACTAGCTGTGCGTAACGGTCCCCAGGTAGATGCCGACAAGAAGACTGACGAGGTGAAACCCATCTGAACTCCTACTGAGCCTGAATGTGACAGTCTCCGTACAGTCCGGTCTGTTCGTCTGGTACATCGCATGGCGGGCCTAGGGGGCGGTATGTTAGTTATATGTATGCCCTAGAGGCCATTACTGTACATTGGATGTATATTGTGGTGGATGCTGGGACATATATAGGTTGGACTTTCTTGCTCGACATAATAGTACGCTATCTGGTTGCTCTTTGTCTTAACGTGTATACTTTCCGTCTCTCTGTTACATGTTGATAAAGCCCTTAGGATGTATACCCGACTTCTAGGACTGTGATGCAGATCATACTAGTGGGGCCTGGGTAGTCAATGAGTACATCCTTCATTGTTCCTAGTCGAGGGAATATCGAGACAGGGCATCGATATTCCAGAGTAGACTAGCGTATATCTTCTCGACCCATGCGATGGGCGATGGATGATCCCATATCCATTGGTGTTTGACATCGGAAATGGTATGCGGGTGCTCAGTGGAGACTGGGTACACTGAACGGACTCGCCGAGAACTCCCAGATGGTATTATACCTCACGTCAAATGGCAGTTCTCTGGTGACACTGGTACATCTTAGTCTGTTGACCCGAGATCCTTATAGAGTCTTGTGTGTCTCCCACTGTGCTTTGATTTCCACCCTACCACGGCTCTACTGAGTCGTGCAAACAGGTGGTTTTTGGGTACAGTCCCGATTCACATGGAGGCAATGAGCGATAGGAGGGGATTCGTCTCTCCCGGTATTGGGGGTTGATGTTGCGCAATGCACGACTGGCCATAACAGGAAATCCTTGGCCAGGGTTGCAGTGATATACTGGTAAGAGTTATCAGTAGTTTCACGAATGTTATGGACCTCAAGTCGGCATGACTTATCGAGCTATTGGGGTCTGACGTTTACCACCCCTAGGCGAGATATGCGACATATCAGACGAACAGACCGGACTGTACGGTAAGTGTTACTGGTTGGATTCGCAGGAGTGTGAGCGGGCTTGCTCGTCGATCTTCTGATCACTCAATACCCGGGTGGCCGTTATGTTTAGCAGACCGCTTGCGGCTTGTGGATGCTTGATATGATCATTATCTGCTGCCGGCGTATTGACGAGTCTTTAGAGTCCTACACAGAGGTTTCCTGGCTCAAGCGAAACGAAATAGGAGCGCATATGACATATGTGCGGGACCGAGAATAATTCGAGTATGTGATACCGTATTCCATTCTCGCGATCAATGTATCGATTGGTTATATGCGATATAACCTAGTTATCGAATCAAGGATTGATTCGATAAGCCGATACATATGATACTAGTCGGTTATATCCGATATGACCGGATCGTTAAATCAAGTGTTGATTTAATGATTTAGTGCATATTTATATATTTGATATATTACTTTGCGTTAACTAGTATTGGTTCACTTTAAAAGGATTTTCTCACTTGAATTGTACACATTGTATATGCGATATAGTTTTGTGCACATGTTTGTATCATGTTTGATGATACATGCTTACTTGGTTAAGTGTAAAGAATCAAACCATGGTTTAAGTTAATGATTAGGGTTTTGATTATTTATTCATTTATCTTTCTTATTTATTTTTGGAAAAAGAAGAGGATAAATGAATTGTTGAATGTTTTGTTTTTAGTTGAAGTTTCTTGAAACTTTGACAAAGTCACTCTTTTGTTCTTATGCTTAACCCTAACCATCCTTTTAACCATGGTCTTTTCTCTACACCTAACTAAGGTTGAAAGTATGATAAGTATTCTTTTTATTTTTCTTTTTAATTAACTTATCATATCTTCTTCTTCTTCTTCATCTTCTTCTTCCATGAAGAAAGCTAGTGACCATCAATGGCAACTAGTGAAATCAAGTGAGAAATCCAATTCTAAAGTCTACCCACTTCCTATTTCTTCATCCTCTACCTCTTGCCAAGTTGTACAGGGTGTTTACTTCACAAGTTTTCAAAGCTTGGTGAAGTTGGAGCTTGTTCTTGTGATGCCTCGACGTAGATCATCTTCGGCATCGAACCGACGATCAAGCCCGCCCATTCTTCGATGATGCCAATGCGAGAGTCAAAGGTTCGATTTGGAAAGCGGAGGGAGATCATCGCGAAGCTTAGGAAGTGGTGGACCGGATCTACAAAGGTTGTAGTCACTTTCCCTTAGCATTTAATTCGATTACATGCTTGCTTCGCCTATATATCTAGTCAACGATCCGTTCTAGGGCTTCTCGGCACCGTATTTTTTAGAAATTTGCATGGATGATGACTTGTGAGACCTCACTAGGGTGCCTAGGAACCCTACAGTGGTATCAGAGCCTAGCTAGAGCCTTAGGCAAAGTCCAGACGGAATTTGAAGTCCGATCGATCCAATACCCTAACTCCAAACTTGTTCTCTGTACTTTTTTCAAAACTGTGCATTTTTCCATATTAAAAATATGCAGAAAATCCAGCAGGCAGTTTTAAGAGTTACTGTAAAATTCGATGAACCAATTCGATCAAACCGCCACGGTTCCGCGGCACGAGCATGGCTCGTGCGGCGGTTCCGCGGCTGAATTGTCTCTTTGCCCAATTTTCTTTGCACAGTATCTCTTATTTTGTTATTCTGGTTTTCCTGGGAATTTTTAATCTGAACTCAAGAGTTGAGTTTTCTGGGTTGTATTGGGGACTCGGTGTATCGATCGGATTGTATAATTTTGTCTGTGTGTTTTTCCGGGTAATTTTTAGAATATGTTAAAAAGTTCGACCGGATATAAATACCCACTTTTTCCCCTACTGGGAAATTTCCAATTGTTGGATTTTTCCGTAGTTTAACGACGTTCTAAGTAGTGCAAGTAACGCGATGGACCCTCTAGAAGACAACAAACCTTAACTCGATTATGTGACCGTCTTGAACTACCCTTTGAACCTTCGGCTTTGGGGCAGTACGGCGTGCCACATGTGAGGAGTTGGCTTGACCCTTCTACGGCTGGACCGTTGGTACTGAGGCACGAACTGAATGTTGTTAGACTTATTCCATGTGTTGAGCTGTATCGGGAAAACTTGGGTGTTCGATTGTTCGATCGAAAAGTTTAGCATTTTCTATTTATCCGGAATGTGATACAATAATTGGAATTCACAAATTGTTATGAGATAACGGAATGAATATTATAAACGTAGCAGTTTAGTCTCACTTGATCGGTTGCCATGGAGTTTTGATGTGATCAAAAGTCCGTCGCAATCACGTAGCGTACGCGGGTACTCGCCGGGTAAACTTAATAGACAGCCTCACCCCATAGCCCCGACCAAGTGACTGTAGGAGAACCCCGTCGCCGAAAGCATCCGTCCGGGTGCTCGCGGCAGCGATGTTCCTCCTTGGTGCACTTCGTCGACGGTATCAGGGGTGCGGCCGCCTACTAAAGTTTGCGACGAGCATTCGATCAGTTTTTCGGGAATCTTGTTGAATTGCCCGACTTGATATTGAAAAATGTTTTCGATAATGAGACTAAAATGCGGGGTTTATAATTGTTAGGCATGCGATATCTAAAGAATTCATTTGGTCAGGCATGCGATGTCTGAGGTGGTTGCGGATTCCAACTGTTGTAGTTTTACACTTTCTTTTCTGTGATCGTAAGTGTAATATGTGATATCGCCGGTTTCGTTGCTATATGTCAACGACAATTGGGATGCGCATATTTACTTACGTTGATGACATGTGATGTTATGTGTTGCTGGATATGTTATATTGGATCCTCGTGTTTGAATAGCCCGGGGGTTTTTATGTGAGATGAGTGTTTTTCATTTTCATTCATATAAAAACTTGTATGTAATATTCTTTTATTGGGGCACTTCCAGGTTGCGGAAGTTGTCACCGTTGATGTATATTATTTACTTTTCTGCACTAGGATAGACCCAAGGAGGAGGGCACAAGTAACCGGGTTCTAGGGTCCAGAGGGAGACCATCTCGAGGAGTCGAGTCCGGGTCTCCTAACCCTAGAATTGGTAGGGTTGCTTGCCGCTCTCGTAGGGGTCTAGGGGTGTGGGATTGGCTATTCATCACGACCGTGGAATCCGTGTTTTATACTGGCTCGTATTGAAAACACGGACGTCCTAGTATATCCAATATTTCATATGATTCTTTCTGCTGCGTTATCTGTGATGTGATCATGCGATGTTCTGTGCTCTGTTCAGATAAATATTATATATAGTATATATGATATATTATATTGACGTTGCTTATGTTTTACACCCGCGCTAGCCCTGCCCCGCTCTGCCGTTAGTTACCTAACCTAACGGTGCAGACGGGGCATCGAGGCGAATGCGGATGGCATAAGCGTACGTTATATTTATCTGTGATGATTAGGTGGACTTAAATGATGGGATATTCATTAATGAGATTAATGAAAGAAAATAAACCTAATTGATGTTGTGGAATCGAATTTCAAAATAAAAACAGGCAGCTACAGTTCTTGCTTTGCATCGTGGTGTTCATTATAGAACATCCTGCACCTTATTCGATGAGGAAAGGACCGAGATCCCTTCACCGGGAGTGACTCCTTTAGCAATAACTGGCAGATGCTACACACTCAGTTTGTCTTTGATCACTTCTATAGTTTCTGCTTTGCACAGTGATATATATGATATATCCCGCACCTCATTCGACGAGGAAAGGGCCGACGATCCCTTCACCGGGAGTGACCCCTTTAGCAAAACTAGTAAAGCTTCAAAAACATTCCATTTAAAAACCATTTGATTCCACAACGAGATCAAGTTCAAAGCGTTAAAGGTTTTCACAAAAACCATTCGCAACCCTCCGTCATTTTAGGAAGTAGAGTACTTAGTATTCGTGCTGTGTTTGTTGACCATAGTCAAGGCACAGTGTACGGTAGCTAAGTGATGTCTTCCTACACCGCATATGATGCGATTAGTTAGGACAGTCGCGTGACTTTGTTGACCTTAGTTAAGGGTCATGTGGGTGGGTCTAATTAATCATGAAATGACGGGTAGAACTTGACTAGTACTTATGATTTGTTGACTATAGTTAAGGTCATAGGTGCTAGGGGTAAAAACCTTTATCGGGAGTTTCAAGTGTTGAAATTTGCAATGAGATTGCATACCTTCTATATGATAGTTGGATCCCGATACCCACTGCGAGTAATTGTTACTCCTGGGAGAATTTTGCACTTTACAATTAGCCGATAAAGTAGGTGTCTAGAAAGGTGTCAACGGGGTTACTCCTCTTGGAAAACGAGGTTTACTGTAATTAGGTCCGTGCGAAAGCACGGGGAACCTCCCTCAAAGTACCGACACTGGCCTGGCTGAAAAATTGGCGAACTTGTAGAGTGTAATTAATCCCGTCTAGTCTTTCCTTTTAAGGTTTGAAGGAAGATTTGATAAAAACAGTGGGAGCCATCCTGATTAGATAAAATATATAACCAATCTGATCTTGCAAGAGCGCACGCAGAGTGTTTTCTTCTCTCTCTCTCCTGGTAGCGACCATATCACGCCTTAATCAAGATAATAAAATGGTTGTATTGACCGAACCCGCTTGCTATACTGAGCTGGGGAACGTTGGTACCGCTCCAACTTATAATTGTTATAAGACAGAGCAGGAAATAGGGAATACCAGAATTCCTATGCCGCCCAAACGAAGACAGTGCATATGATGCATCTCCTTCGGGTGTGTTCATTACAAAGAACTGTTTCTCAGTATCCTCTGCATCCTGGGTATATGATACCGAATCAGAATCTCAGATATGTAATCTGTTGCGCCACGGGAGCGCCCCGGCCGTCTTACTCGAGGCCAAAATGCGGAATCAAAAATTTTCCTTGCTCGGAAACCGGCGCTACCGCGGACAAAGAAAACCCGGATCGATAACCATTAACCTACGCTAGCTAACAAGGGATAGGGTGAGAAATATACCGAGTGATCCGAGTCCTCCGGTCTTCTCTTCATCATCCCGATCTCCCGCGGAAAGTCTATGCTCCACATCGTCGCCTCCTCGCCGGAAAGGGCACCACATCGCCTTCGTCTTTTACGGGCTCACGCCTCAATACCGAGGCAACTCGAGCATGAAGCCGGCAACTCGACATGCCCAAGAATTGCTGTAGAATATGTAGTGTAGAATCATAGTCTCACTTTGGGGTTTGTTGCCTTTGGATGGAGGAAAGAGGACAAGGAAAATATGGTGCTTTCATTTTTCCTTGCATGAAAGCAAGATCAAGAAGGAAACTCTCAAGAATGAAGCTCTCTCTTTTTCTTCTCACTTTCTTTTTCTTCTCATGAAAAACTTATCATCTAGTGAGTATGAGAATGGTGGAGGAATGATAATATGATAGCAAGAGGGAGGTGAGTGTAGGAGCAAGAGAGGGGTGACCACATCCAAGGTCAACAAAACATCAACCATGCTTAGAAACACTATGCCACCATAACCTTTCACTTCACTTTAAAACAAGTCAATGGATGAAAGAAATGATATCTATCATAATCAATATATATGCAAAGAAACCCCTCCACAAAGTGTCATTTGCAAACTTGCAAATAACCCCCTCCATCGGAAAAGTCCGGCCGGGAAAGAACAAAGGAAAACCGGCCGGAACGGAATGCAAACTGGCAACTCCAGAAAACTGGTCCCGTAATAAATTACAGGAAAACCCCGACACTGTGCATACACACCTGCATCTGTATTCCGACCGGATACAAATGTAATGAGACAAAATCTACACTGTACTAGACTAGGACCGGCTTAAGCCAAAGCCGGCTAGTAAAATCCGTTCGATCCTGATCCGTGCAATACCGCACGTATCAGATCAAACCCTGCCATATACCTATACGGCTACTAGTACAATACTGTCCGATCCTGATCCGTGCAATACCGCACGTATCTGATCGGACCCTGCCATATCTCCATACGGCCTCTACAGCGTTTCGCCCGAAAGCTGAGTAACTGAAAGTGTGGTGGACTCTAAAGACTCGTCAATACTATGGCTGTGGATTTAACCACTGGCACGTCAGAGGTATAAGCCAATACGTGACGGGCCACCAGCTATTGACCAAAAGGGACGTCGATGAGGAAGCTCACCCCGACACCCAACTGAGCCTGTCAGTGACAATATCCGTACAGTCCGGTCCGTTCGTCTATGAGTATCGCATGGCGGGCCTAGGGGGTTGGTAAAAGTCAGACCCCCAAAAGCGGTACAAGTCGTGTCGGAGCGTAGCCCAGAACGCCCTGAGATACTACTGGAATACCTACCAGTAAATCTCCTGCCTCGGCCGAGGGCTTTGCGTAATGGCTCTCCTAGACACAGCGCGACCTCACCCCCAATACCGGGAGAGACGAACCCCTGCAGATCCGCTCACTGCCTCCATGTGGCTCGGGACTGTACCCAACTAAAACCTGTTTGCACGACTCCTTTGAGCCGTGGTAGGGTAGTAATCAAAGCACAGTGGGAACTCACACGAGACAAATGACGATCCTCAGGTCGATGAACTAACCTGTACACATGTCACCTGGGAACTGCTATCTGACGTCTGGTATAAGACCAACTAGCAGGTTCCCGGCGAGTCCTGTCCGGTGTACTCATAACCCAATGAGCACCTGTATACATCTTAGGTGAACCAACTGACACCAGTGGCTTGTGAGACCGGCCACCGCCCCTCGTCGGGGTCTCGACTGTATACACTAGCCTACTAATGGAGTATCGATGCCCAGTCTCGAAACTCCCACGACTAGGGACCTTTTAAGGATGTGCTTATAGACTACCAGCTCCCACGTATATGATCGCCATCATACTGCTGGTGGTCAAGCAAGAATCCTAGGGGCTCTATCAACGTGTAATAGCGACATGTCAGGTCACCTAAAGCAGTACACGATGATAAAGATAAACCAGATAGCATACTATCATCTCGAGTAAGACTGTCCTACCGGGATAGGTCCTCCCTCAATCATTGCAATCACGTGCCTGTGATCCAATAATTGACTCTGAGGGCACTATCTCCAACAATCTCCCACTTGCACTCAAGGCTAATTATTGCGATGTCGCATGCTCACAGCCCGTGTGATACCGAACACCCAACTCCTCTACTAGTCAGTCTCACAAAGCTCTTTTGTGAAACTATTGCGTTCGAGGAATAGCCTCAGCGAGTGGATCCACTGTGAAGTTTCTTTCTATGTCTCTCTATATCTCAAGTTCGCGGAGAAAGCCATCTCCCGAAATGAGCAATACCTATCTTAGAATGTCTGGATGTCTGATGGGACCTAGTTCATAAATGAACTCCAAATCCAAACTTCTTAGACTGTATCATCAACTGAACTTAATCAGTCTCCTGCGCCATGCCACCCTCAGTATTGCCTTGGACCACCTGTCCAAAATACTGCCCCTCGTTAGAAGGAGAACTATAACTCTGACAACCTCCTTGTCGTCCATGTCACCTTGGAAGCCTGGAGTGATAACCGTCTCCTAAAAGAGGCAGCCGTTATCATATCCCTAGAACATTTACTTATGTTCTAAAACTGCTTCCGACTGTTTTTCCAGGATTGGATCAATATCAACTTATTGCATCTAGTGCAAGAACAACATCTGGTGCGGTACTTGACATCTCATGATTGACTCAATTGCCTAAGCAAGTGATCTGCCAATCATGAGTATCCCTCTCCCCTTTAGTCTATAAGACACCTTTAGAGAGGGTGACTCCATCAACTGCAGGTGCACTACCGTGTCAGGAGTCGTCCATTCTAAATACTCATAGAATGCTGTCAAGTTACCCAGATTGGGAAACCACCCAAATCTAGATCTAAAACCATAGATCTAGTAACCAGTATGTCTGATATAATATCCAAGTCCTTTGTGGAGAAAACACTGTGTGACGACCAAAGTATAACCGATCGTAGTATAGGAATATCACTTCCTACTACCTTCTCAACAGATCCATCCCCTATTCTGATGACGTCAAACCCATGACTGTCACATCAGAAACAGATGATCTAACTCCGCTACATCTGCTTTAGTCTATAAATAGATATAAGCCTGATGTCCACCAATGCTTCCGCTGCTCCCACTGACTACGACAACCCTCTGCCAGAGTCATATAGACGTGCACTTCTAAAACTAGTTTAGAACGACGCTATACTCATCCTCCTGCCGGGTCTCGCAGCCTGGAACAACAACAATGGCAAGTGTGGGTAAACAAGAACTTCCCTGTCACCGTCCTTGAGAATACCGGAGTACCTCTCGGGTGCCTGAAGTTACCCACCGTATCTGCGGAGTGGCCAATGGAATGTCAAAACAGATTGAATCTTTAGGTTCCTTATCAAATCTTCAGTAATCGTTTGTGGTTCTGGAATTACTTCCAGTTCTACCATACTCCCACTACTGTTTTCTGAAAAAATCCATTTTTAATAAAACTGTGGCGAGTCTAGAACAATATTGCTATTGTTCATCCAGATGGTAGAAAGTCAACCCTCGTCATAGCCTGGGTCAACCCACAAACAGCCATTACAGAAACGTGCCTTGAGTTATCCGGAGTCTGGTTTTAAGCATAAGCCGGACAACTCCCCGTACCTTAACATCGTTAAGATATGAACTGTTTTATATCCAATATAGAACCAGAGGCACTGATTTAATTGAACCAGATTCAAATCATGCAGCTATCTCTAGTGCATGTAAACTAAATGGAGAGAGGCCGATCAGCGTTACTCAACTTAGGAACGTTTCCAATTATGAGTAACCTGAAAGAGAAGCAATCTGTCTTCATCATTACTATCAACTGAATACCATACACAAGTATCTACATCTTCGATCACTTTGAAGAATCCCGATACTTGCTACACCTGGTTCTCTACTCTATTCAAATACCTATAACTCCTCAAAACTTAGACCCTGTGTTTCCACGAAGCACATGTCTAAGAACTAGAGAAGTTAAAAGTAAACAGAATATAGTATGAGGACCAACCCCTCTGTCCTGATGGACACTGGACAACATACAATACTCTGTATAAGTCCGCTGAGTCTAACAACTCTTTCACTGTGTGTCGTAGGTTGAAAACTGTACTTGTGGTTAAGAAGAATTACACCGCTGTTTAATGCTCCTTACCTAACCATCCACTGATATAGGTAAATGTCATCGACATAATATCAAAAGGTATATCTCACTCTATGAAAATAGACGTACAAATATATCAATTTGAAATTGGTGCACAACAGCGGATATTCATAA
The DNA here is from genome assembly GCA_030015575.1 of Agapanthus africanus. NCBI lineage: Eukaryota > Viridiplantae > Streptophyta > Magnoliopsida > Asparagales > Amaryllidaceae > Agapanthus > Agapanthus africanus. The sequence continues at coordinate 358,919,222 of CM057348.1, read as the reverse complement.
CCAAATATTTACCGACCGGCAAACAGCCCAGGTGATCTCCTCAAATATCACCGATTACAACGAATCCCGATATAATGAGGATGATCACCCAATTCCCAATAACTTACTCCCACTCATCATCTGTAAAACCATACAGATGTGAGAATCATACCTGGTAAATACATACCCTGGAGTAAGTGTCTAATCGGGAAATCAGTTTTCTTTTAACATTACACAGTGAAACTGAAACATTGAAATGTTTCTGTGGGGAATCCTGGTATTCCTAGTAATGCCTCTACCATTATCCAGATTCACAACTATAACCGCATAATTCTTTGCCACCTCTCCAAATCCCTTTATATGTCTTTAGTCATTACCTTCTGCACACCCCTTTAGGCCAATTGGTTTTCTTCCTTCCCTACCGTTCGGCACCAGCCTAAGGTTTGGAAGAAGACTATCCAATTTGCGTAAAGGGTGTACTGTCCTAATCCTAGGAGCACTCCCAATGCGAGAGAAGGTGAAGATAAAAGACACCTGAATGTACTTTATTCCTATTTCTCCTGAACCAGAATCCATCCCCGAACTGGAACAAGTTCCTTTCGAGTTCGTATATAACCATACGATGGAGTATCCAAATAAACTGTGGATCTTCGTAGTGATACGGAGTGTCCTGGAGAAATACAAAGGTGATTTGGGATTGGCGAAGAAATACTTGGTTTTGTCGTGAATATCAGTCGCAATTTACTTTGCCCTCCTACTAATCCCTTGCTTTGTCTTAACTTAATACCTTCTGCACACCATAGTTATGCTAATTGGTTTTCTTCATTCCCTACCGGTCGGCACCAGCCTAAGGTTTGGAAGAAGACTATCCAATTTGCGTAATAGGTGTACTACTCCTAAACCAAGGAGTACTCGCAACCTGAGAGAAGGTGAAAAGAAAAGATAACTGAATAATCCTATCCGTTTTCTCCAGAACCAGAAACCATCCTCGAAGTCCTTCGAGTTCGTATCTAACCATACGATGGTTTTGTCCAATGGAAGTGGACGTTCGTAGTAATACGGGGTGTCCTGGAGAAAAGGGTAAAAGTAGGAGTGGCAATGAGGTCTGCAACTCTGACAATCCAAAAGCCAGTGTTAAGAAGGTTCGGTCAACTTGGTCACTGAGTCAAAGTCCAGGGTCGGGTCAATGGTCGCTACCAAAGAGAGAGAGAAAAGAAACACTCAGCGTGCACTCTAACCTAGATCAGAATGGTTATCACTTTATCTAATCTGGAAACCTCCCACTGTATCTCAAATTCTCCTCCAAACCTGAAAGAAGAATTAGTCGGGGTCACCCGAGGAGTAAACCAACTCATCAGTGGGAATCGGGATCCAACTATCATCGCATGATAACTTGACGGAATCCACTCAAGTCACCACACTCCAGAAGGTATGCGCAGGCTTGGCAAGTTTCAGTTCTTTTGAAACTCCCGATGTGATTTTTACCCCTAGGACCCAAGTGACCTTGACACAGTCAACAAATCAAAAGGTCCTAGTCAAGTTCAGCCCGTCATTATCCTGGATTGCATTAAACCCACCCGTACGAGCCCTTGACACAGTCAACAAGGCCGCACGACTGTCCTAACCAATCCCATTAATATGCTGCAAACAAACACTACTTAGCTACCGCACACTACGCCTTGACACAGTCAACAAACGCAGCACGAATACTAAGTAATACTTGTAAGAAATGACGGAGGGCTACGACTGGTTTTTGGCGAAAAACCTTTAACGTAATGAACTTGATATCGTTGAAGGAACTGCATAGTTTTTTATAAAAATATAGTGACGAGAGCCTTTGCTAAAGAGGTCACTCCCGGTGAAGGGATCTCGGCTCTTTCCCCGTAGAATGAGGTGCAGGATATTCCAACTGAATACCACGATGCAAAGCAAAAGTAATCGGCTATAGTGAAGTTAATGCCCTGACGCAAACTTCTGTCCAAGGGGTCACTCCCGGTGAAGGGATCTCGGCCCTTGCCTCGTCGACTGAGGAGCAGGATATTCCAAGTGAATACCACGATGCAAAACAAAAGTGAACGTCCTTGCAATAACAGCTTTTTAAAAAATGTTCCAACAACATCAGATTAGGTTTGTTTAAACTCGCATTGATCCGAATCAATGCAGTCCCATCAATTGATCACACCACAAAGAACGAAAATATACTGACGTACGTATATGCCATCCGCATTCGCCACTGGGTCCCGTCATCACCCGTTAGGTTAGCTAACTAACGGCAGAGCGGGGACTGGACTAGCGCGGATGAAAAACATATACAACATCTACTAATATATATACCAATATATTATATTTCGCTCAAGGCGTGAATAAAAGGCAACATCACAGAAATGAACAGCATCACAGAACAATACAGATATCTGGAAGCCCCGGGTTTCACAGAGCCGCTGCTGAAACCCGACGTTCCCCTGGTCGTGTGGATAGCCTGTGCAATGAGAATCCTAGACCCCTACGGGCGCGGCAAGTCACCCGCCAAAACCTGAAGCGAGGCAGCCCCCTTCAGCACCGTGAATGGACCACCCAGCACTTCACGGAATCCGGTAACTTGGGCACCCCTCCTGGGTCAACCTGTACCCCCTACGAGTGCGGCGAATAGCCCGCCAATCCTGGACTGAAGCCCCCTCCGTCTCAATGCCCTGAGATGCGGGCCCGTTGCCCTCCAGAACCCGGCTATCCGTGCACCCCACCGCGGGGCAAACCTAGTACAGAAAGTAAAATATACATACACCGGGTACATCGACCGCAACCAGGTCGTGCCCCAAAAGAATAATACAAACAGGCAGTGACGGCAGTCCACATGTCGGACGCTCGCCCCGCAATAACAAATGTACATAATACAACAGCACTGTACTAGCATTGCATCCAGGCTATCCCCACGACCGATCCGCAACATCACAGCATAAACATAGAACATCAACGTGAAGGTCACGTTCGCAAATCCGTCTAACCGGGCTATAGCAGTTAGACCGGATTTACCGATCGAGTGACATTCACGGTCGCAGATATAATGTAAATACTGTGAAAAATGTGTTTAAAAATTTCCGATTGACCAAAAAATAACAAGTGGGCCCCCAATCAAAACTGTAGCATTCACAGAAAACCTGGGCCAAATTTTAATATTCCAAATACCCCATTTTCATGTAAAAACCTCACTGGAAAAATTTGGTCCAGAGACCAAACTGAACCGCGGCGGAAGAGCGGCGCCAAGGCGGGTTACGCCGCGCTTCCGCGGCGGATCTACAGTAACTCATGCCCAAAATTTCCCAGATGTCTTATAATTTCCTGTACATCATTCTGCAATCACCTGAAAAATTTTTCGAGCCCGGAAAAAATCGACAGAAAACTGATGTACACAAAACGCGGTTTTTGGAATTTCGGTCGATCGGAAACGCAAACACATTACACAAAAGCTAGGTAAGGTTAATGGCGTGGCTCTGATACCATGTTGCGCCACGGGAGCGCCCCGGCCGTCTTACTCGAGGCCAAAATGCGGAATCAAAAATTTTCCTTGCTCGGAAACCGGCGCTACCGCGGACAAAGAAAACCCGGATCGATAACCATTAACCTACGCTAGCTAACAAGGGATAGGGTGAGAAATATACCGAGTGATCCGAGTCCTCCGGTCTTCTCTTCATCATCCCGATCTCCCGCGGAAAGTCTATGCTCCACATCGTCGCCTCCTCGCCGGAAAGGGCACCACATCGCCTTCGTCTTTTACGGGCTCACGCCTCAATACCGAGGCAACTCGAGCATGAAGCCGGCAACTCGACATGCCCAAGAATTGCTGTAGAATATGTAGTGTAGAATCATAGTCTCACTTTGGGGTTTGTTGCCTTTGGATGGAGGAAAGAGGACAAGGAAAATATGGTGCTTTCATTTTTCCTTGCATGAAAGCAAGATCAAGAAGGAAACTCTCAAGAATGAAGCTCTCTCTTTTTCTTCTCACTTTCTTTTTCTTCTCATGAAAAACTTATCATCTAGTGAGTATGAGAATGGTGGAGGAATGATAATATGATAGCAAGAGGGAGGTGAGTGTAGGAGCAAGAGAGGGGTGACCACATCCAAGGTCAACAAAACATCAACCATGCTTAGAAACACTATGCCACCATAACCTTTCACTTCACTTTAAAACAAGTCAATGGATGAAAGAAATGATATCTATCATAATCAATATATATGCAAAGAAACCCCTCCACAAAGTGTCATTTGCAAACTTGCAAATAACCCCCTCCATCGGAAAAGTCCGGCCGGGAAAGAACAAAGGAAAACCGGCCGGAACGGAATGCAAACTGGCAACTCCAGAAAACTGGTCCCGTAATAAATTACAGGAAAACCCCGACACTGTGCATACACACCTGCATCTGTATTCCGACCGGATACAAATGTAATGAGACAAAATCTACACTGTACTAGACTAGGACCGGCTTAAGCCAAAGCCGGCTAGTAAAATCCGTTCGATCCTGATCCGTGCAATACCGCACGTATCAGATCAAACCCTGCCATATACCTATACGGCTACTAGTACAATACTGTCCGATCCTGATCCGTGCAATACCGCACGTATCTGATCGGACCCTGCCATATCTCCATACGGCCTCTACAGCGTTTCGCCCGAAAGCTGAGTAACTGAAAGTGTGGTGGACTCTAAAGACTCGTCAATACTATGGCTGTGGATTTAACCACTGGCACGTCAGAGGTATAAGCCAATACGTGACGGGCCACCAGCTATTGACCAAAAGGGACGTCGATGAGGAAGCTCACCCCGACACCCAACTGAGCCTGTCAGTGACAATATCCGTACAGTCCGGTCCGTTCGTCTATGAGTATCGCATGGCGGGCCTAGGGGGTTGGTAAAAGTCAGACCCCCAAAAGCGGTACAAGTCGTGTCGGAGCGTAGCCCAGAACGCCCTGAGATACTACTGGAATACCTACCAGTAAATCTCCTGCCTCGGCCGAGGGCTTTGCGTAATGGCTCTCCTAGACACAGCGCGACCTCACCCCCAATACCGGGAGAGACGAACCCCTGCAGATCCGCTCACTGCCTCCATGTGGCTCGGGACTGTACCCAACTAAAACCTGTTTGCACGACTCCTTTGAGCCGTGGTAGGGTAGTAATCAAAGCACAGTGGGAACTCACACGAGACAAATGACGATCCTCAGGTCGATGAACTAACCTGTACACATGTCACCTGGGAACTGCTATCTGACGTCTGGTATAAGACCAACTAGCAGGTTCCCGGCGAGTCCTGTCCGGTGTACTCATAACCCAATGAGCACCTGTATACATCTTAGGTGAACCAACTGACACCAGTGGCTTGTGAGACCGGCCACCGCCCCTCGTCGGGGTCTCGACTGTATACACTAGCCTACTAATGGAGTATCGATGCCCAGTCTCGAAACTCCCACGACTAGGGACCTTTTAAGGATGTGCTTATAGACTACCAGCTCCCACGTATATGATCGCCATCATACTGCTGGTGGTCAAGCAAGAATCCTAGGGGCTCTATCAACGTGTAATAGCGACATGTCAGGTCACCTAAAGCAGTACACGATGATAAAGATAAACCAGATAGCATACTATCATCTCGAGTAAGACTGTCCTACCGGGATAGGTCCTCCCTCAATCATTGCAATCACGTGCCTGTGATCCAATAATTGACTCTGAGGGCACTATCTCCAACATAATCTGTTACATAGGGCTACAAAAAGGTAAAAAAAAAACTGAGAACGGGCGATAAGTTTCATGAGGCAGAAAACGGGGCAAGAGTTGCAGCCAAGTCTGTTGGTCACTGTCACCCTGTATTAAGAATACATTGATTCTGAACAAATGCGATTAGATACCGAACCTGATATACAAAATCATATCAGTCTCTTTATTAGTAAAGAAATGATAAAATTTTGTATTGATGGATAATGTTTTGAACATTTCCTATATCAAAAGTTGATCGGTTCAGGCACGTTATCTAAAAGCATTGACGTTCTAAATCAAACTACAGTTCCTTGTATACTGAACACACACAGGAAGAAGAGTTCAGAAATGAACAAATTCTTCTTGAGGCATTGTAGACTAGGTCACATCAATGCGACCCGACTGGCTGAAGTTACATTTTAGATGCATATTTAAATCAGTTTGAATTTACATCTTGTGAAACTTGCCAGTCATGTCATAAAGATAAGATGACCATAGCTCTGTTCATTGGAAACAGAGGAAGAGTTAGTAAACTCTTGGGACTGATACATGATGATGTATGTAAGGTCTCCAGTCTACACATGCCAGGACTGGTTCCTTATACTTCATTATATTCTCTGATGATCTCTCAAGATTCAGTCATATATTCCTATTGAAATATAAGTCCGAACCTTTTGAGGTATTCACAGAATATAAATAGGAAGTAGAGAACCAAAATACGGGTATAAGTATTATGTCCTATGATGAGATCAGGGAGGAGAATACTTGTGCATAGCATTCCTGGACTATTCTAAAAGAAAATGAGATTCTCTCTCAGCATTACTCCTCCGTATAAACCATAGCACGATGGTATATCGGGGTGGAGCAATCACACCCTATATGATAAGGTATGCTCTATGATGAGTACTATTGAGTTACCTATTTCCTTTTTGGGATTTATGCGCCTGAGAAGCTGCATACCTATTGAATTAGGTTCGAATCAAATCAGTGCCTACCACTCCATATAAGATATGGTGTGGGAAGATCCTATCTCTTAAGTAAGTTAAGATTTGGGATTGTCCGTCCTATGTCAAAAGCAAAATCCGGACAAGATCGAGGCAAGGTCAGTTCTGTAGAACTGGAAAGGTTCCAGCTGTACAAAACTGCTAATGATTTGACAGAACCAAAGGATTCAATAGTTTCCGACGAACCTCAGCCTCTCCGACGATCTAGTAGGGTTCCTCACCCACCTGAGAGATACCTCGGTTTCTCGATGACAGTGGGAGCGAGGATTGCATCATGAGATGGTGACCCAACCAGTTTCGAGCAGGCCATCGAGAGTAGGGACTCTGTAAGAATGGCTGGATGCTCAGTGATCTGAGATGGAATCCTTATACACCAACAAAGTATGGACTTTGGTTGCTATAACTAAAGGGTTAAATCCCCATCAGGAGCAAGTATATCTTGAGAAGATTGCTTGGTGTACATGGAAAAGTTGAGACTTTCAAAGCTAGACTTGTTAAAGGTTTTCTTCATCAACCAGGCACGGATAATGATGAAACCTTTTCCAGGGACTATGTTTAAATCCATCCAGATCCTACTTGCTACAGCTACATACCACGACTACGATATCTGGTGGTTGGGTGCCATGACTACTTTTCTAAATATTGATTTAGAAGAGAACGTCTATAAGAACACAGCCAGAGGGCCTCGTAGACAATGGGAGCAGCGGAAACGTGTGCAAGATGCTTTATAGGATAAAGCAGGCATCGCGGAGTTGGAACATCTGTTTTGATGGATTAGTCAAAGAAGTTGACATCATCAAAATGGTAGATGAACCTTGTATAAACAAAAAGGTAGTAGGGAGTATGGTGACGATCCTCGTAGAGTACGTGGATGACACACTCTTGTTAGGGAAGGAGTTTCCTATGCTACGCTCGATCAATCTCCGCTTATCACAATGATTTTCCATATAGGATCAAATTGATACCTACTAAATCCTAAGCTTTGGATCTATGAGATAGATCTAATTGGATGTTAGGATACTCACTAGTTGTAGTGAGATGGTATCAATCGATCCTGGGGAGAATCACTGGAAGGGTTCCAGAGTGATAAAGACGACTGAATGTCAGTCACAGGCATTGTCTTTACCCTCAGTAAAGGGACGGTATGTTGGAAGATTTCCAAGCTAGATACCGTGACAAACTAGAAGATAAAGGCTGGTAACATCGCTATTAAAGATACTACCAAAGAGGTAGTTTGGGTGTATATTGGTTCATAGGATGAACTAGGTTCCTACCATTGTGTGACAATGGAAGTATGGCTATGGCCCTGGAACCCTGGTCCCATCAGTGACCCAGACAAATTCTGAGGCAGCATCACCTGATCATGGAGATAGTTGATCTCCAGAGTGATCGAGGTTAGGAGAGTAGACTCAGAGGACAACACGGCGGATCCACTCACGAAGGCCTTTTCCCAAAGAGAGACTTTTAGGGGATGGTTGAGTATGTGATACTGCAACCACTGCTACAGATGGCCCTAGTGCAAGTAGGAGATTGTTAGTTATATGTATGCCCTAGAGGCCATTACTGTACATTGGATGTATATTGTGGTGGATGCTAGGACATATATAGGTAGGACTTTCTTGCTCGACATGATAGTACGCTATCTGGTTGCTCTTTGTCTTAACGTGTATACTTTCCGTCTCTCTGTTACATGTTGATAAAGCCCTTAGGATGTATACCCGACTTCTAGGACTGTGATGCAGATCATACTAGTGGGGCCTGGGTAGTCAATGAGTACATCCTTCATTGTTCCTAGTCGAGGGAATATCGAGACAGGGCATCGATATTCCAGAGTAGACTAGCGTATATCTTCTCGACCCATGCGATGGGCGATGGATGATCCCATATCCATTGGTGTTTGACATCGGAGATGGTATGCGGGTGCTCAGTGGAGACTTAGTACACTGAACGGACTCGCCGAGAACTCCCAGATGGTATTATACCTCACGTCAGATGGCAGTTCTCTGGTGACACTGGTACAGCTTAGTCTGTTGACCCGAGATCCTCATAGAGTCTTGTGTGTCTCCCACTGTGCTTTGATTTCCACCCTACCACGGCTCTACTGAGTCGTGCAAACAGGTGGTTTTTGGGTACAGTCCCGATTCACATGGAGGCAATGAGCGATAGGAGGGGATTCGTCTCTCCCGGTATTGGGGGTTGATGTTGCGCAATGCACGACTGGCCATAACAGGAAATCCCTGGCCAGGGTTGCAGTGATATACTGGTAAGAGTTATCAGTAGTTTCACGAATGTTATGGACCTCAAGTCGGCATGACTTATCGAGCTATTGGGGTCTGACGTTTACCACCCCTTGGCGAGATATGCGACATATCAGACGAACAGACCGGACTGTACGGTAAGTGTTACTGGTTGGATTCGCAGGAGTGTGAGCGGGCTTGCTCGTCGATCTTCTGATCGCTCAATACCCGGGTGGCCGTTATGTTTAGCAGACCGCTTGCGGCTTGTGGATGCTTGATATGATCATCATCTGCTGCCGGCGTATTGACGAGTCTTTAGAGTCCTACACAGAGGTTTCCTGGCTCAAGCGAAACGAAATAGGAGCGCATATGAGATATGTGCGGGACCGAGAATAATTCGAGTATGTGATACCGTATTCCATTCTCGCGATCAATGTATCGATTGGTTATATGCGATATAACCTAGTTATCGAATCAAGGATTGATTCGATAAGCCGATACATATGATACTAGTCGGTTATATCCGATATGACCGGATCGTTAAATCAAGTGTTGATTTAATGATTTAGTGCATATTTATATATTTGATATATTACTTTGCGTTAACTAGTATTGGTTCACTTTAAAAGGATTTTCTCACTTGAATTGTACACATTGTATATGCGATATAGTTTTGTGCACATGTTTGTATCATGTTTGATGATACATGCTTACTTGGTTAAGTGTAAAGAATCAAACCATGGTTTAAGTTAATGATTAGGGTTTTGATTATTTATTCATTTATCTTTCTTATTTATTTTTGGAAAAAGAAGAGGATAAATGAATGGTTGAATGTTTTGTTTTTAGTTGAAGTTTCTTGAAACTTTGACAAAGTCACTCTTTTGTTCTTATGCTTAACCCTAACCATCCTTTTAACCATGGTCTTTTCTCTACACCTAACTAAGGTTGAAAGTATGATAAGTATTCTTTTATTTTTATTTTTAACTAACTTATCATATCTTCTTCTTCTTCTTCATCTTCTTCTTCCATGAAGAAAGCTAGTGACCATCAATGGCAACTAGTGAAATCAAGTGAGAAATCCAATTCTAAAGTCTACCCACTTCCTATTTCTTCATCCTCTACCTCTTGCCAAGTTGTATAGGGTGTTTACTTCACAAGTTTTCAAAGCTTGGTGAAGTTGGAGCTTGTTCTTGTGATGCCTCGACGTAGATCATCTTCGGCATCGAACCGACGATCAAGCCCGCCCATTCTTCGATGATGCCAATGCTAGAGTCAAAGGTTCGATTTAGACAGCGGAGGGAGATCATCGCGAAGCTTAGGAAGTGGTGGACCGGATCTACAAAGGTTGTAGTCACTTTCCCTTAGCATTTAATTCGATTACATGCTTGCTTCGCCTATATATCTAGTCAACGATCCGTTCTAGGGCTTCTCGGCACCGTATTTTTTAGAAATTTGCATGGATGATGACTTGTGAGACCTCACTAGGGTGCCTAGGAACCCTACACGGTAAACGTCAGTCCCTTAATAGCGGTACAAGTCGTGTCGGAGTGAAGCCCAAAACACCCTGAGATAACACTGGAAGCCTACCAGTATATCTCGCTTGCCCTTGCCAGGGACTACTCGTGTAATAGCTCTCCTAGACACAGCGCGATGTCAACCCCCAATACCGGGAGAGACGAATCCTGTCTAACCGTCACTGCCTCCAAGTGCTTCGGGACTGCACCCAACTACTACCTGTTTGCACGACTCCTTTGAGCCGTGGTAGGGTAGTAATCAAAGTACAGTGGGAACACACTCGAGGCGAAGTGACAGTGTCAAGTCAGCGGACTAAGCTGTACTCATGTCACCTGGGAACTGATAACTGACGATAGGTATAATACCAACCGGTCAGTTCCCGATGAGTCCTGTCCAGTGTACTCGTAACCTAACGAGCACCCGTATACTATCTCCAGTACGACGTACTGATGGCTGTGGGACAGACCATCTCCCACTCTGGGATGAGAAGCGCATACGCTATTCTACTCCGGAGTATCGATGCCCTGTCTCGATAGTCCTGCGACTAGGGACCTGCATAAGGATGTGCTTATAGATTACCCAGCCCCCACTAGTGTGACTGCCATCACAACGCTGGTAATCAAGCAAAGATCCTAAGGGCTCCACTAATGTGTATAGGTGATATACTAAAATAAACACATGTACACATTGAAGTAGAAACAAACCAAGTAGCATACTACTATTTTGGGCAAGATTGTATATACAAGGTGAATATCCCAAGCTTCCATTAAGTAATATACAAACTAGTATGATACAGTAATGGCCTCTAGGGCATACACACTAACAATCTCCCACTTGCACTAAGGCCATGTACTGGCGTATCGAAGACCTATCATCTCGATCAGACGCTCGAACTGAGTCTGAGGCAAGGCCTTGGTGAATGGATCTGCAGTGTTATCTTCTGAAGCAACCCTCCGAACCTCGATCTCCTGGCGATCCACGATCTCCCTGATCAGGTGATACCGCCTCAAGATGTGTCTGGATCTCTGATGGGACCTGGGTTCCTTCGCTAAAGCTATAGCCCCGTTGTTGTCGCAATACAGACGTATTGGATCAACATTGGACGGAACCACCTGAAGTTCTTTCAAGAACTTCCTCATCCAGACAGCTTCTTTTGCGGCATCAGATGCAGCGATGTATTCCGCTTCCATCGTCGAGTCTGCAACGGTTTCCTGTTTGGAACTCTTCCAACACACCGCCCCTCCATTGAGGGTAAAGACAAAACCCGACATGGACTTGGAATCATCCTTGTCACTCTGGAAGCTGGAGTCAGCAAAGGCCTCGATCTGGTGGTCTTTTCCGCCATACACCAAGAACATCTCCTTAGTCCTTCTCAGGTACTTGAGTATCTTCTTTACCGCTATCCAGTGTTTCTCCCCAGGGTTTGACTGATACCGGCTTACCACACTCAGTGCATAAGCTACATCCGGTCTGGTACACAACATCGCATACATTATAGAGCCTACCGCAGAAGCGTAGGGTATAATAGACATGCTATCCCTTTCCAAATCAGTCTTGGGAGACATCTCTTTAGAGAGGGTGATCCCGTGACAAGCCGGTAGGTTACCGCGCTTGGAATCTTCCATACAGAATCTCTTCAGTATGGTGTCAATGTACCTGGACTGTGAAAGTCCTAATATTCTCTTGGATCTATCACGATGGATCCGGATCCCCAGGATGTATGAGGCATCACCCAGGTCTTTCATGGAGAACCTGTGTGACAAGAACCCCTTGACAGATTGTAGCATAGGAATGTCATTTCCTATTAAGAGAATGTCATCCACGTATAAAACGAAGAATGCTACACTTCTCGCTACAAATCTACTATAGATGCATGGTTCATCTGGATTTTTGATAAAGCCAAATTCATTGACCATCTCATCAAAACAGATGTTCCAACTCCGCGATGCCTGCTTTAGTCCATAGATGGACTTAAGCAACTTGCATACCTTTCCGCTGCTCCCACTCTGAATGAAACCCTCTGGCTGGTCCATATAGACACACTCCTCTAAATTTCCATTTAGAAAAGCGGTCTTTACGTCCATCTGCCAAATCTCATAATCGTGGAAGGCAGCAATGGCAAGAAGGATCCGAATGGATTTCAGCATAGCCACTGGAGAAAAGGTTTCGTCATAGTCCAAACCAGGTCTTTGACGAAAACCCTTTGCAACAAGTCTAGCTTTATAGGTCTCAACCTGTCCATCTACACCAATCTTCCTTTTGAAGATCCACTTGCATCCTACAGGTTTTACCCTGTCTGGAGCAACGTCCAACGTCCATACTTTGTTGGTGTACATGGACTCTATTTCGGTCCGCATTGCATCCAGCCATTTTACCGAGTCAACGCTCTGAAAGGCCTGCTGGAAGCTAGTAGGCTCATCATAATCTATGATGCAATCCTCTCTATCCCCGTCTATGAGAAAACCGTAGTATCTCTCGGGCGGATGAGACTGCCTACTACTCCTGCGGAGCGGCGTAGGAATGTCCTGTTCTTTTGAACCTTCTGGTTCCACTAAGCTTTCAGTAATAGTCTGTGGTTTTGGAATTTCTTCCAGTTCTATTTCGCTCCCACTTGTTTCCTTTTCTAAGAACTGGTGTTCCAGAAAATGGGCATTACGAGAAACAATGATCTTTTGTTCCTCTGCGTAACAGAAGAGATACCCCCTGGAGTTCTTTGGGTATCACACAAACTTGCACAGTACTGAGCGTGCCTCGAGTTTGTCCGCATGCTGCTTTTTGACAAAAGCCGGACATCCCTAGATCTTCAGATATTGAAGATAGGGTTTCTTTCCACTCTACATCTCATATGGTGTGGTAGGCACAGTCTTAGTCGGAACTCGGTTCAAAAGGTATGCAGCTGATTCTAGCGCATACCCCTAGAATGATCGCGGTAACTCAGCGTTACTCATCATGGACCGTACCATATCCAATAGGGTTCGGTTCCGTCTCTCCGATACACCGTTATGTTGCGGAGTGTATGGAGGAGTAAGCTGAGAGAGAATTCCGTTCTCTTTTAAATAGTCCAGGAACTCGGCACTCAAGTATTCACCACCTCGATCCGATCTTAGAATCTTGATACTTTTGCCGGTTTGTTTTTCTACTTCATTCTTATATTCCTGGAATTTTCCAAAGGCTTCGGACTTATGTTTCATTAAGAAGACATAACCGTACCTTGAAATGTCATCCGTAAAAGTAATGAAGTAAGAATAACCGCTTCGCGCATGTGTAGACATTGGACCGCACACGTCGCTGTGTACGAGTCCCAAGAGCTCGCTCGCTCTTACTCCGTGTCCAGTGAACGGAGTCTTTGTCATCTTTCTTTTGAGACAGGATTGACAAGCGGCATACGATTGATATTCGAATGGATTCAAATATCCTTCTGTATGTAACTTCGTCAACCTTCTCCCATTGATGTGACCCAGTCTACAATGCCATAAGAAAGTCTGATTTATTTCCGGAGACTTTCATTTGTGTGTATTCTGGACATTGAAAATCTGTGGTTGGTTTAATACGTATATACCATTGCTCAATGTACCTGACCCAATCAGAACTTGATTAAGGTGAATGTTTACAACATTGCTTACAAACGCAAATTCATAACCTTCTTCAGAAACCAAAGATACAGAAATGATATACATGTTGCGTTGAGTACAAAAAAGCAATTACGCAAAACCAAAACATGTCCATCTGACATTCCCAGGTGATAGTCCCCCACGGCCTTAGCATCCATGCTAGCTCCGTTTGCAACTTTGAGGGTCATGTCACCTGCCTTCAAAACCCTACGGTTTCTCAACGCCTGCAAAAAATTACAGATATGAGATCCTGATCCGGTATCTGATTGATAGGATATGTGCGTGTCAAGTTTAGTTCTAAATACCGCAATCAAGACGGTTTCGCACGTAGCTAGCCGGTTGAGTACGGGTCGTCCGCAGGGAGATGGGAATCTTTTTCTATGTGTTTTTCGACGAGTTAAGTCCGGTTGTTCAGATTTTGTTTGTAGTTATCTAAGTGTTGAGTTGATATTTAAAGAGAGCATGTTAGGGTTAGGATTAGGTTAGTTTGAGTTAGGAGTCTCCACATCTTTCGTTGCCCTTCTTAATATCGTGTTACGGTAATCGGCAACAACGGGGATTAGCACGACTAGGAAGGACTTTGCGAGTATAAGCTAGGCTTTCCAACGCATAAGTCTTCCTTTTGGTGCTTGTCCGTCCGTTCTTGGCTCTTAGCCATAACCTCCGGTTAATCCAACCACAACCGGTCTCACTACGGAATCACCGCTATCATGTAGGATAGGGTGCCGTAAGGAGCGGATTGTGGTTGGGTTAACGGGAGTCGATTTAAGCTGTTGGGCAAGGAAAGAGTGAGAGAGATTTCCTTCTCTCAAACTTCCCTTATCCTACCCTAACAAGAATGAACTACTCACACATCATAATACGGAAAAATAAAACAACACAAAAGAGGAAGATAGAAAGAAGGAGATTAGAAGAATACGACTAACTGTTTGCGACCTCACCTTGGCGAGGATCGAGCGTAAGTATCATTGTCGTATGTAAGGATAAAGAAAAAAGAGAAGAAAGAAATAACAAGGAAATAACAACAACTACTTAACGAATTTAAAGTTACAACAATTATAATAAAAGTAAGACAAGCATGGTAACAAATTGATCTTCTTTATTTATCATTCCTCCCTCACAAAGCTCACTACAAGGTTAATGGAGAAGAGATGAGAAGAAGAAGAACAAGTGAACTAAATCCTAGAAAAAGAAAATACAAGAATGGACCCTTTCCTTCACAAACTTCTGGACTATTTATAGGCCAAAACATGAAAATCTAGGGCAACAATACGGGACCATATGAAAATACCAAAGTGCCCCCAGAATTTCTGCGCAATTGGCGCCAAGACGGCCGCGGAAGCGCGGCCAAGACCCCTATTTGGCCGCGCTTCCGCGGCCGTTTAGAGGAATTGGGATATGTTCTTTTTGGTGCTGGCCTGGTTTTCTGTGTACTACATTCTGGTACATATAGTTTCTCAATTTGGCTCCACGATTTTTCCAGAATTTCTGTTGAAGGAAAGGTGGACTTTTTGTCAAGATTTTGTCATGATTGTCTCGAGCTCCGCGTAGATCTCTTGGATCTTGTGCTACCATTGAGCCTTGTGCCTGAAAACGACATTGATTTGACATTTTGTCTTCCTAAACTGGTATCTGGCAGCATACGGATGAAGAGAGGAGACCGTGTTTTAACTGTGGTTGGTAGGAACCGGATTTTTGTCGTGTTTTCCATGCATTTCACCGTTTGAGAACCGGGAACCTGTATCCTGCAATTGACTAGCAAACACGGCTCAAGAGTATCTACGGATATGCAATGTGATAAAAATTGGGCGGTATGAAAATGTAAAAATCTGATATGAACAAATACCCCCAAACTTATCATTTGCTCGTCCCGAGCAAAGTCCATTTATTCACAAAAATTTCCTAACCTCACTTTCGCAGGGAACGCGGTTGCACTGAGCATGTGCAACAAGCCGTTAAACCTCTAGGTGTCCCTAGTAGGAGGAGTGTTGTCTCCTGAGGGTTTTCAGCGGATACTACCCACAAAATCCGGTCAAGTTGGTTTTGTAAAATAACTAAGCTTCAAACCCTAAAGTTTTGTTTTAGAAAATAAAAATTCTATAATCCTAAGTCTAGACCATCGAACCTTTATTTTTCACACCTCACATCTTATTTAACTACAGATTTTATATGTCTTTACGTGCAGTGCGGATAGTGTCGTTAAGTTCCAGAAGGATCGATTAGAGTCATCATGTCGCACAATAAAGCCCAGATAACAATTTTAAAAGGATCACATAAGTTTTATAACGAGTTAAGCATTTTTCAAGTTTCGTTTTTCAGTAAGGTTTCAAATTCAGAATTTCTATCTTCCTTAACAGGAAACTAAGTCGTATTTTTCACTCCACCTTTTTCTTGTTTTCATTTCATACACACCTCTGTGAACGTGCAATAGTCTTTATCAAAGAGTAAAACCTTCATATCTCCGCTAAAATTTTTATAAAAGCCTGTCTTTTATCAAGATTATTCTCACACAAAGAACCGTTAGGAATTTTAACTCGGAGAGAACACTTGCTTGACTTTGTTTTAAACTGGACTTTCTAGGCTTCTTAGCGAGCTTTGGGCCAATGCACCCAAACCAGTTGGTTTTAGGGCATTAGGTGTAGAAACACCCCAGGGGACTTAATTACTCAAGTTGCCTAGGTCCAAAAACAAAAGACAGTTTGGCATGAAAATCAGACGATTTAATACGAACGGAGATATAACCGGCAGTTCAAATATTTTTTTGGATAAAAGACGTGTCTAGTGGGTTTGGTGTGTAATCATTCCAATCAAGTTTCAGATGGGTTATTTTTCAGACTTAGCTCCAATTATGGCATCAATAACATTCCTTCATATTCGCTTTACTTCATAAACTATTCTTGACATTACTTATTTCAGAACAAACCTATTTGATTCTCAGAAAATCATTTATCTGTTTAAAAGCTTAAACATGAAAGACTTGTCATCTATTTCCCAAAATCTTACGACACGTGTAGTGTGATGTAAAGACTTATATCAGCTATAGTTAACTTCAAAGGAGAGTTATCTTTCAGGTTTTCAAAATCCAAACATAAGATCTAGTTATTCCTCTTTTTTCAAACAAAAACCGTCGAATGTTGAATCAGAGTTCTTCCACAAGCTAACTTGACAAAAAGTTTTTATATTTTTGGAAAATTTTCAAATTTTTATGGATTTTATGGATTTTAATATGCAGATGCAAAATATACATATGAATGCGAAGGTAAGAAATGCGTACCGAGCGTACCCCCAAACTTAAACTGGACAGTGTCCTCACTGTCATTGCATGAAGAGAGTAGTTTGAAGGTTCAAAATTGTTGGTTAGCGATACACAATTTTTATTTGTTTTTGTTTTGAAAGGAAAGAAAAAGAATATACAAGAATATAAACAAAATGGTTTGTACATACCCCCAAACTTATTTGGAACAGTGTCCACTGTTCTTGGCTGGATAACCGAAGTTTGGAGGTAGGCAGAGGAAGATCAAGCAAGGTAAACCGGCTCCTGTAAGAACAGGAGCTCCTCTGTTGGTTCGGCGCTAAGGTACGGTTTGCATCGGTGTCCGTTCACTTTGAAGAGTGAACCGTCCTTTGGATTTTCCAAATCCACAGCGCCCTGCGGATACACAGTCCGCACAAAATACGGCCCTTTCCAGCGAGATCGGAGCTTTCCAGGATGGAAGTGAAGTCGGGTGTCGTAAAGAAGTACCTGCTGACCAGGTACGAAGGTTTTGCGCACAAGGTGTTTATCATGAAACACCTTCGTTCGATTCTTAACGACAACCGCATTGTCGTAAGCCTCATCCCTAAGCTCGCTCAGTTCGTTCAGCTGCAGCTTCCGATGGCTGCCCGCGTCCTCCAGAGACAGATTCAGCTCTTTTATCGCCCAAAACGCGCGATGCTCGATTTCGACAGGAAGGTGGCAGGCTTTTCCGTACACAAGCCGATAGGGAGACATGCCAAGGTCGGTCTTATAAGCGGTTCTAAATGCCCAAAGGGCATCAGTGAGTTTCAAAGACCAATCCTTACGGTTCTTGGAAACCGTTTTCTCCAGTATCTGCTTGATCTGCCGATTTGAAACTTCGGCCTGCCCGCAGGTTTGGGGGTGGTAGGGCGTAGAAAGCTTATGATTAATGGAGTATTTCCGCATCAAGGCCTCGAAAGTCCTATTGCAGAAATGACTTCCATTGTCGCTAATGATCGCTCGGGGGTGCCCAAACCGTGAGAAAATGTTTTCTTTAAGGAACCTAACGACAACCTTGTTGTCGTTAGTTCGGCTGGGCACAGCCTCGACCCATTTAGAGACATAATCAACAGCTAGAAGAATGTACAAGTTCCCAAAAGAGCTGGGAAACGGCCCCATGAAGTCTATCCCCCAAACATCGAAAATCTCCACAACCAAGATCGGTTGGAGCGGCATCTCATTCCTCCGGGATATCCGGCCCATGTGTTGGCACCGGGAGCAAGTCTTGCAATAGTCGTGAGTGTCTTTGAAAAGTTGTGGCCAGTAGAAACCACATTGCAAGATCTTCTCAGCTGTCTTTCTGGGCCCAAAATGCCCGCCACATGCTTGGTCGTGGCAAAATGACAGCACACTCTTGAATTCCTCATCAGGGACACACCGACGAATAATCTGGTCGGGACAGTACTTGAACAAGTAGGGTTCGTCCCAGTAAAAGTGTTTTACTTGGGATAAGAAGCGAAGTCTGTCCTGACTCGACCATTCGGTCGGTAGTAATCCCGTGGCCAAATAGTTCACAATATCTGCGAACCAGGGTTCGCACGATACTGCCAAGAGCTGTTCATCCGGGAAAACGTCATTGATCGGAATTGGAAGCGAAGGCGAAGAAGGAAGTCGCGAGAGATGATCGGCAACCACGTTTTCACATCCTCGTTTGTCCTTAATGACAAGGTCAAACTCTTGAAGCAAGAGGATCCAACGGATTAACCGAGATTTGGCATCTTTCTTCGCAAAAAGATGGCGCAGAGCTGAATGATCAGTGTAGACAATGACTGGAGAGCCGATGAGGTAGGGCCTGAACTTTTCTAAAGCAAATACAACAGCTAAAAATTCCTTCTCAGTTGTTGTATAGTTGAGTTGGGCGTCGTTCAGGGTTCGGCTCGCGTAATAGATTACGTGCGGCATCTTGTTGATGTGCTGTCCAAGGACAGCACCGATGGCAAAGTCGGATGCATCGCACATAATCTCGAATGGGTGTGTCCAGTCAGGGGAAGAAAGAACGGGAGCAGAAGTGAGTGAGAGTTTCAGTGACTCGAATGCAGTCACACAGCTCGAGTCGAAGGTGAAAGGCGTGTCCTTGGCCAGCAAAAGAGTCAAGGGCCTAGCAATCTTGCTAAAGTCCTTGATAAACCGTCTATAAAAACCGGCATGGCCAAGGAAGGCTCGGATATCTCTGACGCAACGGGGAGGAGGCAGATTGGAAATGACCTCAATCTTTGCTTTGTCGACCTCTATGCCATTTTGCGAGATGATATGTCCTAGGACAATACCTTCGCGCACCATGAAGTGGCATTTCTCCCAGTTCAAAGTGAGATTCTTGTCCTTACATCGGGTAAGGACAGCGTCAAGATGCAGCAGACACTCGTCAAAAGAATCGCCAAAGATGGAGAAGTCGTCCATGAAGATCTCCAGAAATTTCTCCACCATGTCTGAGAAAATTCCCATCATACACCGCTGGAAGGTAGCGGGCGCATTGCATAACCCAAAGGGCATGCGTCGATATGCAAACGTGCCGAAAGGACAAGTGAAAGTGGTCTTGTCCTGGTCTTTTTCGGCGATGGGAATTTGATTATAGCCAGAGTAGCCATCAAGAAAACAATAGTACTCATGTCCGGCCAACCGTTCCAGCATCTGGTCAATGAAAGGTAGCGGAAAGTGGTCTTTCCGCGTTGCGGCGTTGAGTTTTCTGTAATCAATGCAAACTCGCCACCCAGTTTGGGTGCGAGTAGGGATTAACTCATTCGCCTCGTTGGTTATGACCGTGATGCCCGACTTCTTGGGGACAACATGAATGGGGCTAACCCACTGGCTATCAGAGATAGGGTAAATGATACCACTATCTAGACATTTGACGATCTCCTTCTTCACAGCCTCCTTCATGACTGGATTAAGACGTCTTTGTGGATCCCGGGCTGGTTTGGCATCATCCATCAGATGAATGTGATGCTCAACGATCAGGGGACTAATCCCCTTGATGTCCGCCATGGACCAGCCAAAAGCTTGCCTGTTGCTGTGCAAGACTGCGAGAAGGGCTTTCTCTTGCTCTGGAGCTAGAGAAGCCGAAATGATGACAGGGAGGGTCTCGTTCTCACCTAAGTGAGCATACTTAAGGTGAGACGGCAACGGCTTGAGTTCGAGCGTTGGAGGTGAAATGATGGAAGGCAAGACTGGTGCAAAGGTTTCGAACTCAAAGGACTCCAGCAAAGGTTCAAAGTGAGTGTAGGCAACCGAGTTGGATGGTTCAGGTAACTCATCCGGAAAGTCCAAAGATTCAAACTCGGGTTGTGCGCGGCTAAGATCGTGCAAGAACGTGAAACACTCGTATTCTTTGTCGGACGCAGAAGCAGCAGCAGGTTCGAAGAGAAACGCACTAGTGGCGTCAAGATCATCGTGTTCAAACAGAAACTCCTCGAATTCACACTCTTCTGGTGTGATCTCCTGGATCGAGCAAACATCCAGTATATGAGCATTAGGTTCAGCGGGCTGATTCCCCAACCTAAAAATGTTGAGTTCAATTGTCATATTTCCAAAAGAGAGGTTCATTGAACCATTTCGACAATTGATTACAGCATTTGAGGTTGCGAGAAATGGGCGACCGAGTATCACCGGAATTTGATTCCGGGGGTTAGCTACAGGCTGTGTATCTAAGACAATGAAGTCGACGGGGAATATGAAATCCCCGACTTTGATTAACACATCCTCTAGCTCACCCCTAGGATGGGTGATCGATCGGTCGGCCATCTGGAGAGTGCAGTGTGTGGGTTTCAGCTCTCCGACGCCTAATTGCTCGTATACTGAATACAGAAGCAAGTTAACACTGGCACCAAGATCTAATAGTGCGCGGTTGATGTTCTTATCCCCAATAGTAATTGAAATAGTAGGACAGCCAGGGTCCTTCCGTTTTTGTGGTAAAGATTGGGTAAGGGCATCACTCACAGCACTAGCCAAGAAAACTTTCTTGGGTACCTGAGACTTCCTCTTTTTCGTGCACAAGTCCTTTAAGATTTTCGCGTAAGAAGGGACTTGTTGGACAGCATCTAAAAGAGGAATGTTAATGTTAACTTGCTTGAATAACTCCAAAATCTTCTCCATTTGTGGATTTTGTTTGTTAGACCTCAACCGGTTTGGAAATGGAACATTTTGAAAATTGGTTGAGTCTAATGCTGGAGGAGGAGATTTTGGAGTTGGAACGGATCCCAGAATAGGTGTTTTCGTGGAGTGAGAAGCGGGTCCGTTTAGAGAAGAAGAGGAAGGAGAGCCTTGTGAAGAACGGAGAATAGGCTCGGAAGACGAAGAAGAAGAAGCAGGAGAAGAAGAAGAAGAAGAAGCGGCCGGGGTGTCATCGTTGATTTGCTTGCCAATGTTGTTTTGCAGCACCCTCCCTGATCTCAGTGTGGTCACGGCACTCACATTATGGTTTTGTTGTTCAAGAGCAACATGTGCATTATGTGGGTGGCCGGGATTTGGAAGTGGCTGGGACGGGAGCTTCCCCTTCTCTCGCTCGCTCAAGGCCGCGTTCAGCTGTGCAATCTGGGCTTCGATGGTCTTGATGCTCTGCCCGTGTGCGGCGGTGTGTTGCACTAAAGATTGGATCGAAGACTGGATGTTGGCGGTGGATTGAGTTGATTGTTTAACAAACGCATCCAGACTTCGCTCGAGCGAGGAAACCTTATCATTGTTCGACGGAACAAAGTTGTTTGGTGGAAAGGAATTGTTCGGTGCAAAGTTGTTCGTCTGGTTTTGGTAAGGCTGGGGTTGGAAGGGCTGCTGATACTGAGTTTGTTGTTGCGCTTGTTGTTGCGGTGGAGGGGCCCTTTGGAAATTGTTGCCCTGGAATTGATTCTGATTCTGATTCCAGGCGAAATTGGGGTGGTTCCTCCAACCGGGATTGAAGGTGGAAGAGTATGGATCATTCCTCGGTCTTTGCTGGAATGCATTAACCTGATCCTGTCCTTGCGAGGGTGGATTGTAAGGACACTCTTCAGTCAAGTGGGACGGATCGGAACAACAAGCGCAGATGGTACGAAGGGGGAGAACAGGGGCAGGAGTAGGAGAAGAAAATTTGCTCTCTATTGCTTCAAGCTTTTTTGTGATAGCAGCCATTTCAGCTCTCATCGCAATAGAGACATCAAGCTGGTGAATTCCTACCCTAGACTGACCGGTAGAAGTGGAGGGAGAAGAAGAAGAAGGAGTCGGTCTGGTGCTCTCCCACTGTAGCGTTTGCTCCGCAAGATCGTCAAAGAACTGCCACGCTTCCTCGTCAGATTTGGATAGGAAGTGGCCCTGACAGATGGTTTCCAGCAACTGCTTCGTTGCTGGGTTCAGTCCCTCGTATAAGGTTTGGCAGAGTTGCCATTTCTCTATACCGTGGTGAGGACACTGAACAAGAAGGTCTTTGTATCGGTCAAAGCACTTCCAGAAGGGTTCAGAAGGAAGCTGGGAGAATTGGTTGATCTCATTTCGAATTCTTGCGGTCTTATGATTTGGGTAGAATTTTTTCAGAAACGCTTTAACAAACTCGTCCCAGCTGGTGATTGAGTGGGAAGCGGTGCTATACAGCCATTTTTCTGCGAGATCGCATAAAGTGAACGGAATGACCCGTAGACGTATAGCATCGTCCGACAACTGGGTCGTTTTCATCATGGCACAGACATTTTGAAATTTGTTTATGAAGATATAGGCATCTTCAGATTCAAGCCCATGAAAACGTGGAAGCATGTTGATGAAATGGGGCTTAATTTCAAAGTTGTCCCCATTGGCCGGAGGAAGAGAAAGGCAGGTTGGAAGTGCAGAACGGGTAGGGTAGAAACGATCCTGGAGCGCAATTCGCTGCGGCGCTACAACAGGCGGAGGTGGTGGAAGATTGGTCTCCGTAGGAGGTGGAGCCAATCCAGGGGTGGTCAAGGAGATGTTCGGAATAAATCCCGACATCGCGGAAGAAGAGGTTGGTGAAGGTGAAGGTGAAGGTGAAGATGTATGCACAGAATTCCGGTCAACGTCGGAGTTGGCCGGCAAAGGAAGGGGTGAAAGAGGAGTGGACGGAGTATCGACTTCGGAGTCGATCGCGTAGTCGGTCGCGACTAACGTAACGCGGACTAGACGGGCGCTAGTGTCCCGAGTCCAAGCGGACATACACTAAACGAGTTTAGTATAGTCAAAGCGAAGAAGGTGAGGGTAAGAAAACGTCAATGAAGAAAGGCGATGGGTGTTGGGTGAAAATGGATGTGGCGACAAAAGGGCAAGTTTTTATAAAAGTTTTTGATTTTTTTTCTTTTTTATTTTGTTTTTAGAAAGAGATTTACAGAAGTATGTACGGAAATACGGCTTAAGCAATCACAAACAAGATATGCACAATCACACCTAGATCTAGGGTAACCTAGGTCTACTAGACCTGCTCCTGAACTTGATTGTCGAAGTTAAACAATGTCGAGAAACGGGCTTAACAATACACAGATCACGAGGCCAGGTAAGTGCAGAGATAAGGGGAGGTTGTCCAACGCTTTCGCGAAGTTCCTTAATTAAATAACCCTTTCTCTTTCGGCGGTTGCGCCTTTAACACTTTCCTAGACACCCCGTAAACAATATACGGTTAAGCGAGGTTCTAAACAAGGTTTATCTTCTCCTAATGAGCGCGAAGTCCTTAGGGCTGAAGTCTAGTATTTTTTAATTACAATGGACAATGCATATGCTTTAGTGATTTCCGGGGTCCTGGGAAGGGTGATGAAATCCCCACCCAATCTGGATTGGTTTCAAGCCCCTTAAGTCCGTATTAAAGAATGCAAAACAGTAACAATATCAACAGCAAACAATTTTTATTTGCGGCGCAAAGAATCCTGCACAAGAACAGTTTATTGGAAAGGGGAGAAGAATTTGCGCAAAGAAGCCTGCAGAAAATACAATTCAGTGGAGTCCAGAGGAGTGGAGAGAGGAGAGAGACTCACCAGAAAAAAAATGCACCCCTGAAGCCACCAATTGGCCGCGGTTCCGCGGCCAAACAGGTGCTAAGGCCGCGGTTCCGCGGCAATATGGTATGCTTGGGGTTTGAAATTTTGTGTAGATGCTGGTGTGTGTCTTTTACGGTTGTCTGGATGTCCTGAATTTGGATTTGCTCACTGGAACAGCTCCAGATTTGTACAGTAGACTGGGTGCTTCGTTTTCGTCCGTCGCGGTGTAGCCGCGAAAAATGTGGGTCTATCTTCCCACGTCTTTGGCACTGTACTTGAACTCCGTATTTTCACCGTCTTTGGCGCCGATCTTGAACTTCGTATTTTCCTGCGCACTTGCACAAAAACTAATCAAGAATAACAAGATGGTTTTTTTTTTACAAAGTATATATTTTTTTTTGTTTTTTTTTTTCAGTTAGAGTTATACTTACAAATTAACCCGAAATTTCACAAAGAAACAAACTACCGTCTCCCCGGCAACGGCGCCATTTGATTGATAGGATATGTGCGTGTCAAGTTTAGTTCTAAATACCGCAATCAAGACGGTTTCGCACGTAGCTAGCCGGTTGAGTACGGGTCGTCCGCAGGGAGATGGGAATCTTTTTCTATGTGTTTTTCGACGAGTTAAGTCCGGTTGTTCAGATTTTGTTTGTAGTTATCTAAGTGTTGAGTTGATATTTAAAGAGAGCATGTTAGGGTTAGGATTAGGTTAGTTTGAGTTAGGAGTCTCCACATCTTTCGTTGCCCTTCTTAATATCGTGTTACGGTAATCGGCAACAACGGGGATTAGCACGACTAGGAAGGACTTTGCGAGTATAAGCTAGGCTTTCCAACGCATAAGTCTTCCTTTTGGTGCTTGTCCGTCCGTTCTTGGCTCTTAGCCATAACCTCCGGTTAATCCAACCACAACCGGTCTCACTACGGAATCACCGCTATCATGTAGGATAGGGTGCCGTAAGGAGCGGATTGTGGTTGGGTTAACGGGAGTCGATTTAAGCTGTTGGGCAAGGAAAGAGTGAGAGAGATTTCCTTCTCTCAAACTTCCCTTATCCTACCCTAACAAGAATGAACTACTCACACATCATAATACGGAAAAATAAAACAACACAAAAGAGGAAGATAGAAAGAAGGAGATTAGAAGAATACGACTAACTGTTTGCGACCTCACCTTGGCGAGGATCGAGCGTAAGTATCATTGTCGTATGTAAGGATAAAGAAAAAAGAGAAGAAAGAAATAACAAGGAAATAACAACAACTACTTAACGAATTTAAAGTTACAACAATTATAATAAAAGTAAGACAAGCATGGTAACAAATTGATCTTCTTTATTTATCATTCCTCCCTCACAAAGCTCACTACAAGGTTAATGGAGAAGAGATGAGAAGAAGAAGAACAAGTGAACTAAATCCTAGAAAAAGAAAATACAAGAATGGACCCTTTCCTTCACAAACTTCTGGACTATTTATAGGCCAAAACATGAAAATCTAGGGCAACAATACGGGACCATATGAAAATACCAAAGTGCCCCCAGAATTTCTGCGCAATTGGCGCCAAGACGGCCGCGGAAGCGCGGCCAAGACCCCTATTTGGCCGCGCTTCCGCGGCCGTTTAGAGGAATTGGGATATGTTCTTTTTGGTGCTGGCCTGGTTTTCTGTGTACTACATTCTGGTACATATAGTTTCTCAATTTGGCTCCACGATTTTTCCAGAATTTCTGTTGAAGGAAAGGTGGACTTTTTGTCAAGATTTTGTCATGATTGTCTCGAGCTCCGCGTAGATCTCTTGGATCTTGTGCTACCATTGAGCCTTGTGCCTGAAAACGACATTGATTTGACATTTTGTCTTCCTAAACTGGTATCTGGCAGCATACGGATGAAGAGAGGAGACCGTGTTTTAACTGTGGTTGGTAGGAACCGGATTTTTGTCGTGTTTTCCATGCATTTCACCGTTTGAGAACCGGGAACCTGTATCCTGCAATTGACTAGCAAACACGGCTCAAGAGTATCTACGGATATGCAATGTGATAAAAATTGGGCGGTATGAAAATGTAAAAATCTGATATGAACAGTATCCAATACCCAGGAAGTAGAGTTTGTTGAAAGACAGTTTTCAATAACATACACACCTGAAGTTGAAGCCGCAACCTGCTTCAGATCCTTTGTTCTGGCCTTCCAAGCCCTGCAATCATTCTTCCAGTGTCCCTTCTTATGACAATAGAAGCATTCTTCCTTATCCTTAAGCTTTCCTACTTTCTTTGTTGCTTTTGCCTTTCCCTTCGTATCCACTTTACTAACACCGCCCCTTGGTTTGGCGGGGGCTTTCTTCTTCTTTCCCTTGGCTTTCGCCTTGGACCTAGAAGAGGAAGATCCTCCTACAAACAAAGTGGATGTTTCCCTACCTTTCTGTAGAGTGCCCTCTGCGCTCCTCAGCATGTTGAGGAGTTCTGAAAGTTCAACTTCCTTTTCTTGTAAGTTGAAGTTCAGGATAAACTGGGCATAAGTGGAAGGAAGGGACTGGAGAATCAAGTCCGTATAGAGCTCATTCTCCAACGTGGTCCCAAGGTCCGCGAGCTCTTCTATGTAGCCAATTATCTTAAGCACGTGTTCCGCTACCGATGATCCGACGGCCAACCTTGCCGAAAATAACTTCTTCGACACTTCGTATCTTGCGATACGAGACTGCTCTCCATACAGTTCTTTTGTATGGAGAAATATGGATTCGAGGTCCATATTCTCGTGCCTCCTCTGATGTTCGTTGTCCATAGAGGCAAGCACGAGGCATTTGGCCTTCGCACAATCGATTTCCCAGGTCTTACGGATTTCCTTATCCGCGACGCTGGTTTTGGGACCTGGGACAGGGGGAGCTTTGGTGGTAAGAAGATACCCCAGCTTGTCGTAAGTGATTTCCATCTTGACATTCCTGAGCAAATCTTTGTAGTTTGGCCCTGTCAGTATGTTTTTATCTAGAAGTAACTTAAGTCCAGTCATGTCGATTGGTCGCTGCAATTAGGAGAGAGAGAAGAAACACTCAGCATGATGCTCTTGCAAGTTTAGAATGGTTTTTAGTTTGTCTAAACAGGATGGCTCCCACTGTTTCTCGAATCCCTCCTCAAACCAAAAAGGAAGAATTAGTCAGGATCAATCTCACCGTACAATACTTGCTTAACCGTTCAGCCAAGCTAGTGTCGGTACTTCGAGAGAGGTTTTCCAACGCTTTCGCGAAGTTCCATAATTTAAGAACCTCTTTTCCCTGGGGGCGTAGCCCCGCTAACACCTTTCTAGACACCTACTTGGTTTATAGCATTGATCATTAAATGAGAAATTTCCCGAGGAGTAGCATATACTCACAGAAGGATCGGGATCCAAATATCATCGCGTGACAAAACTGAAGGAATCCTACCAAAATCATCACACTCCAAATGGTATGCAGCGCTAGCAAGTTTCAGTACTTATGAAACTCCCGATGTGGATTTTTTCCCCATGCTCTTATGACCTTGGCGTGAGGTCAAAATGTCATAAGTCACATGTCAAGTTCTTCCCATCATTATCCAGGTTAATTTGAACCCACCCGTACCTACCCTTGACGTAGGCCAAAATGGCAGTACGGCTGTCCCAAACCAAAGAATTCTATCTATGCAACAGATAAATATCCGGCAGCTACCAATCACTATGCCTTGGCGTGAGGTCAAAATACATAGCTTGAATACTACCGAATATTTAACTGAAATGATGGAGGGCTACGGATGGTTTTGGCAAAACCGTGAACGTAGTGAACTTGATATAATCGATGGAACGAGATAGCTTTTAAAAGGAGTGGCTCAAGCTCCGCATTTAAAAGTTAGTTTTGAAAAGAACCGAGTGGTTTTTCGAAAGTGTTCCAACGACTTTTACTTGGTTTATTTTCTTGCATTAGTTCTTTTAATGCGTGATATTCTTTCATTAGTTCTTTTAATGCGTCCCATCATTTAATCCTACCATTGCAGAAAACAACCAAAATATGACGTACGCTTATGCCATTCGCATTCGCCACGGGGCCCCGTCATTACCTGTTAGGTTACTTAACTAACGACAGAGCGAGGGCTGGGCTAGCGTGGCTGTGAAACATAAGCAATGCCTAAATAATATCATATATAGATATACATTGCAATGATAGCCATTTCAGATCACAGATGAACACAATGGATATACTAGGAACCCGCAATTCGTACGAGCCTGTAACGAAAAGCAGATTACACGGTCGCGGTGAATAGCCAATACCCCACCCAAGACCCCTACGGGTGCGGAAAACTACCCGCCAAGTACCCGAAGCGAAACAACCTCCCTCAACTTCGTGAGTAGGCCACTCGGCACTTCGGCATACCCGGTAGTTTGTGCACCCCCTCCATGGGACTATCCTAGGAGCAAAAACAGTAAAAAGAAATTATACAATGACGGCTACAACCCCGACCCGGTTGTGCTGCCATATAAATAATGATTACATCAATTTACAAAATTACATGAATTGAAAGAAAAGAAAACTCTCGTCTCACAACCCCCGGCTATTCACCCGCGACAATCCAATGAATTCATATACACATTCCAATGAAATTACAGATCACAGATTTGTATAACCCCCACTAATCGACATATAGCGATTAGCAGACGTTCAATACAAATATCACATCACAGATAAAAACCCGTCAGCTTAAGTCATAAGAAACTCGATCAAAATACGGTTTTTAAAGCCCCAAAAACAAAATTTTCTTTCTGGAAAATTTGGGCTGAAAAAACATATACCAAAATTCCCAAAATACCCCATAGAACAAACTGCAGTGAAGACGATCCAGAGAGGAGCTTAATCGGCAGCGGAACCGCGGCAATAGCATGCTATTGCCGCATTTCCGCGGTGGTTTGGTGAGATCTCTGCACCGTTTTTCTACAGTGGACTATAAAAACCCTGAGTCGATTTTTAAAACATGATTTTTTACTTTTACAGTACTTTGAAAATCGACAGCCAGTTTGATTTTTGGTGTATTTCGTGACTTTTTCTTTGATCGATCTTCTAGTTACTTTGCTAACATGTTAGATAGAGTTTAACTAGGCTCTGATACCACTGTAAGTCCATGATACCTCTCCCGGTACTTTCGGGCATGCGGAATTTGGTGAAAAACAATTTTCTAAGGCGGTAACATGGACTCAAAACCGGATCTTTGTTAAACATCTAACTAACAACCTAACTAGGAGTTGTTGACTACTCGGTTAGGGGGTTATACCTTTCTTTCTTGAACTCCTTCGTCTTCAAACCTCGATGGTTGTCCGGATCGGCTTCACCCCGTCGTCTCCTTGCGCCGAAGATCGATCCACCTGAAAGCTTTTACCTTTGGCTTCTTCTTCGAACTTTGAAGAAACTAGTTCACTAGGTTTGCTAAACCTTGTGAACTAGAGTGAGTAGAGGAGAGTGTGTTGGGATTTTTCTCTATGGTTCTTGATTCTCAACACATGATGTAGGGTTCCT
The DNA here is from genome assembly GCA_030015575.1 of Agapanthus africanus. Classification (NCBI taxonomy): domain Eukaryota; kingdom Viridiplantae; phylum Streptophyta; class Magnoliopsida; order Asparagales; family Amaryllidaceae; genus Agapanthus; species Agapanthus africanus. The sequence goes on along the minus strand of CM057348.1, from coordinate 358,889,421 downwards.
AGGCACACTATATAGGTCTCACAAGGCATCAACCATGCCAATTTCAAATTTTATGGGTGCCGACAAACCCTAATACGGATCGTCGACTAGAAATTTAGGCGAAACAGTAAACTAGTTAACATCTTAACTAGAGATAAGAAGCTACAACCTTTGTAGATCCGGATATCCACTTCCTTAGCTCCACGTAGGCGTCCTCTCGCTGTCCATCTCGAATCCCGAACTCAATCGTCGGCTTCATCGGAGAAATGGGCGGACTAGGTCGTCGGCTTCGTGCCGAAGATGATCTACGTCGAGGCATCGCAAGTTCAAGCTCTGACTTCACAAATTTATGAAACTTGTGAAGAAAACACCCAAAACAACTTGGCAAGAGGTACAGGGTGAAGAAATAGGAAGTGGGTTCACTTTAAAATTGGATTTCTCACTTTAGATCACAAGTTGCCATTGATGGCATCAAGCTTTCTCTCTTGAAAATGAAGAAGAAGATGAAGCTAGAATTATGATAAGTCATTTTTAAAAAAGAAACTAATATGAATACTTATCATATCTTGACCATGGTCAAGTGTAGAGATTAAACTAAGGTTAGTAGGAATGGTTAGGGTTAAGGATGAGATAAGGATGGTGGACTTTGTCAAAGCTTCAAGAAGCTTCAACATAGAAACAAAATAAGCCACCATTCTTAATAATATCCAAAATGAATAAATAAATAAATAACTAAGTAAATAATCAAAACCCTAACCATTATACATGTAACCATGGTTTAATCTTTACACAAATCTAAGTGAGCAAGTATCATCAAACATGATACAAACAAGTGCACAAAAATATATCACATATACAATGTGCATCAAGTGAGAAAATCCTTTTAAAATGAACCAATAGTAGTTAATGCAAAGTAATATATCAAATATATAATTATACATTAAATCATTAAATCAACACTTGATTTAACGATCCGGTCATATCGCATATAACCGACTAGTATCCTATGTATCGGCTTATCGAATCAATCCTTGATTCGATATCTAGGTTATATCGCATATAACCAAGCGATACATTCATCGCGAGAATGAAATACGGTATCACATACACACATTATTCTCGCTCCTGCACATATCTCATATGCGCTCCTATTTCGTTTCGCTTGAGCCAGGAAACCTCTGTGTAGGACTCTAAAGACTCGTCAATACGCCGGTAGCAGATGATGATCATATCAAGCACCCACAAGCCGCAAGCGGTCTGCTAAACGTAACGGCCACCCGGGTATTGAGCGATCAGAAGATCGACGAGCTAGCCCGCTCACACTCCTGTGAATCCAACCAGTAACACTTACCGTACAGTCCGGTCTGTTCGTCTGATATGTCGCATATCAAGTCTAGGGGTGGTATACGTCAGACCCCAATAACCGATAAGTCGTGCCGATGTGAGGCTCATAACGGGTCGAGAAACTACTGGTAACACTTACCAGCAAATCTCTGATCAGCCCTGGCCAGGGACTTCCCTGTTACGGCCAATCGAGCACAGCGCAACATCAACCCCCAATACCGGGAGAGATGAAACCCCTCCTATCGCTCATTGCCTCCATGTGACTCGGGACTGTACCCAAAGACCACCGTTTTGCACGCCCTCATGGACGTGGTAAGGTGGAGATCAAAGCACAGTGGGAATCACACAAGACTCTATGACGATCTCGGGTCTACAGACTAACCTGTACAAGTGTCACCTGAGAACTGCCATCTGACGTGAGGTATAATACCATCTGGGAGTTCTCGGCGAGTCCGTCCAATGTACCCAGTCTGCACTGAGCACCCGTATATCATCTCTGATGTCAAACACCAATGGATATGGGATCATCCATCGCCCATCTGTATGGGTCGAGAAGGTATACGCTAGTCTACTCTGGTATATCGATGCCCCGTCTCGATACACCCACGACTAGGGACTTTGAAGGATGTACTTATGGACTACCATGTCCCCACTAGTATGATCCGCATCATAGTCCAGGTAGTCAAGTACACATCCTGAGGGCTTTACCAACATGTAACAGAGAGACAATCAGTATACACGTTAAGGCAAAGAGTAACCAGATAGCATACTATCATGTCGAGCAAGAAAGTCCTCCCTATATATGTCCCAGCATCCACTACAATATACATCATATGTATAGCAATGGTCTCTAGGGCATGCATACAACTAACAATCTCCCACTTGCACTAGGGCCATCTGATAGCAGTGGTTGAAGTATCTCATACTCAACCATCCCATAAAAGTCTCTCTCTAGGAGTAGGCCTTCGCGAGTGGATCCGCCGTGTTGTCCTCTTAGTCTACTCTCCCTACCTCGATCCCTTAGAGATCAACCATCTCCATGATCAGGTGATACTACCTTAGAACATGTCTGGATCACTGATGGGACGGACGTTCCTCGGGCCAAAGCCTCACTTCAATTGTCACACAATGGTAGGAACAAAGTTCATCTCATGAATAGATATACACCCAGACTGCCTCTTTGGTAGCATCTTAAGTAGCGATGTATCCAGCCTTAATCGTCTAGTATGCCACGGTATCTAGCTTGGAACTCTTCCAACATACCGTCCCTTTTCTGAGGATAAAGACAATGCCTGCGACTGACATTCAGTCGTGTTTATCACCCTGGAACCATTCCAGTGATTCTCCCCAGGATCTATTGATACCATCTCATTACAACTAGTGAGTGTCCTAATATCAAACTAGATCTATCTCATAGATCCAAATTCCAGGATTTAGTAGGTATCACTTCGATCTTATCTGGAGAATCATTGTGATAAGCGGAGATTGATCGAGCGTAGCATAGGAAACTTTTTCCCTATCAAGAGTATGTTATCCACGTACTCTACGAGGATCATCACCATACTCCCTACTACCTTTTTGTTTATACAAGGTTCATCTACCATTTTGATGATGTCAACTTCTTTGACTAATCCATCAAAACAGATGTTCCAACTCCGCGATGCCTACTTTATCCTATAAAGCATCTTGCACACGTATCCGCTGCTCCCACTGTCTACGAAGCCCTCTGGCTGTGTACTTATAGACGTTCTCTTCTAAAACATCATTTAGAAAAGCAGTCATGGCACCCAACCGCCAGATATCGTAGTCATGGTATGTAGCCGTGGTATGTAGGATCCGGATGGACTTAAGCATAGCCACTGGAAAAAGTTTCATCATTATCCAGGCCTGGTCGATGACGAAAACCTTTAACAAGTCTAGCTTTGAAAGTCTCAACTTTTCCATGTACACCAAGTAATCTTCTCAAGATTTACTTGCTCCTGATGGGGATTTAACCCTTCAGATATAGCAACTAAAGTCCATACTTTGCTGGTGTATAAGGATTCCATCTCAGATCGCTAAGCATCTAGCTATTCTTACAAAGTCCCACTCCTGATGGCCAGCTCGAAACTAGTTGGGTCATCATCTTATGATGCAATCCTCGCTCCCACTGTCATAGAGAAACCGATGTATCTCTCAGGTGGGTGAGAAACCCTACTAGATCGGCGGAGAGGCTGAGGTTCGTTGGTAACTATTGAATCCTTTGGTTCTGTCAAATCTTCAGCTGCATTTTTGTATAGCTGGAACCTTTCCAGTTCCACATTACAGACCTTGCCTCGAGCTTGTCCGGATTTTGCTTTTAGACATAGGCCGGACAACCCCAAATCTCAACTAACTTAAGATATGGGCTCCTCCCTTTCCATATCAAATATGAAGTGGTAGGCAACTGATTTGATTTGAACCCTATTCAATAGGTATGCAGCTTCTCAAGTGCATAACCTCCTAAAAGGAAACAGGTAACTCAGTAGTACTCATCATAGAGCACACCATATTATATAAGGTGTGATTGCTCCGCCCCGATATACCATCGTGCCATGGTGTATACGGAGGAGTAATACTGAGAGAGAATCTCATTCTCCTTTAGAATAGTCCAGGAATTCCATGCACAAGTATTCTCCTCCCTGATCACATCAAAGGACATAATACTTATACCCGTGTTGGATCTCTACTTCTAGCTTATATTCTGTGAATATCTCAAAAGGTTCGGACATGGGTTTCAACAGGAACATATGTCAGAATCTAAAGAGATCATCAGAGAATGTAACGAAGTACAAAGAACCAGTCCTGGCATATGTAGACGGGGAACCTTACATACATCAACATGTATCATCCCAAGAGTTCACTAACTCTTTCTCTGTTTCCCGTAAACAGAGTTTTGGTCATCTTGCCTTTGAGACATGACTGGCAAGTGTCATAAGATGAAAATTCGAAAGGTTTCAAATATCCATCCTTATGCAACTTAGCCAGTCGTGTCGCATTGATGTGACCCAGTCTACAATGCCACAAGAAGGAATCGTTCAGTTCTGAACTCTTCCTCTTGTGTGTGTTTGTTATGCTCAGAACTGTTGATTGGTTTAGAACATAAATGCCATTGCACAATGTGCCTGATCCAACCAACTTTTGGTTATGGAAAATGTTCATAACATTGTCCTGTAATACAAAATTATATCCCTCTTTGCTCAACAAAGAAACCGATATAATGTTGCATATCAGGTTCGGCATGTAATAGCATTCGTTCAGAACCAATGTATTACCAGTTGGTAATACAAGGTGATATTCCCCGACAGTCTTAGCTGCAACAATTGCACCATTTCCAACTCTAATGTCTTTATCACCTTCTCCAAGTTCTCTACCTTTTCTAAGCCCATGTAACTGATTACATATATGGGATCCTGACCCGGTATCTAATACCCAGGACGTAGGGCAAATGGAGAAACAGTTCTCTGTAACGAACACACCCGAAGAAAATGCATCATCATGTACTTTCTTCAATCGGGTGGCATGGGAATCCTGGTATTCCCCTATTTCCTGTTCAGTCCTATAACTCTTATAGGAAAGAACGGAACCAACGTTCCCCAGCACAGTATAACATGCGGGTTCGGTCAATACATACATATTATTATCTTTATTAGGGCATGAAATGGTCGCTACCTGGAGAGAGAGAGAAGAAAACACTTTAGCGTATGCTCGTGCAAGATCAGATTGGCTATTATCTTATCTAATCAGGATGGCTCCCACTGCTTTTTATCAAATCTTCCTTCAAACCCTAAAAGGAAAGATTAGCCGGGATTAATTACACGCTACAAGTTCGCCAATCTTTCAGCCAGGCCAGTGTCGGTACTTTGAGGGAGGTCCCCCGTGCTTTCGCACGAACCTAATTAATGTAAACCTCGTTTTCCCAGAGGCGTAACCTCGTTAACACCTTTCTAGACACCTACTTGATCAGCTAATCGCAATGTGTAAAACTCTCCCAGGAGTAACTCTTACTCGCAGTGAGTATAGGGATCCAACTATCTCATAGAAGTTATGCAATCTCATTGCAAATTTCAACACTTAAAATTCCCGATAATATTTTGCCCCTAGCAGCTATATGACCTTAACATAGTCAACAAATCATAAGTGCTAGTCAAGTTCAACCCGTCATTTCCCGATTGAATTAAACCCACCCGCACGACCCTTAACATAGTCAACAAAGTCGCACGACTACCCTAATCCAATCGCATCATATGCTTATACAGATAAGCACTAATTAGCTACCACACACTACGCCTTAACATAGTCAACAAACGTAGCACGAATACTAACTAGTACTTATCTGAAATGACGGAGGGCTACGTCAGGTTTTTCTGAAAACCTATTGCGTAATGAACTTGATATCGTTGTAGAATCAAATGAAGTTTTGAAATGGAGTGATTTTGAGGCTTTTCTAGTTTTGCTAAAGGGGTCACTCCCGGTGAAGGGATCGTCGGCCCTTTCCTCGTCGAATGAGGTGCGGGATATATCATATATATCACTGTGCAAAGCAGAAACTATAGAAGCAATCAAAAACAAACCGAGTGTGTAGCATCTGCCAGTTATTGCTAAAGGAGTCACTCACGGTGAAGGGATATCGGTCCTTTCCTCATCGAATAAGGTGCAGGGCATATCATATATACCGCTATGCAAAGCAAGAACTGTAGCTACCTGTTTTATTTAAAATTTGATTCTACAACATCATTTGGTTTCTTTTCTTTCATTAATCACATTAATGAAGTCCCATCATTAAGTACCTAAACATCACAGATAAATACGACGTACACTTATGCCATCCGCATTCGCCTCGATGTCCCCTCGTGCACCGTTAGGTTAGGTAACTAACGACAGAGCAGGGCAGGGCTAGTGCGGGTGCAAAACATAAGTAACGTCTATATAATATATCATATATACTATATACTGTATCTATCACAGAACATCACATGATCACATCACAGATATCGCAGCAGAAGAAACATATGAAACATTGGATATTCTAGGACGTCCGTGTTTTCAATACGAGCCAGTATAAAACACGGATTCCACGGTCGTGATAAATAGCCAATCCCACACCCTTAGACCCCTACGAGAGCGGCAAGCAACCCTACCAATTCTAGGGTTAGGAGACCCGGACTCGACTCCTCGAGATGGTCTCCCACTGGACCCTAGAACCCGGTTACTTGTGCTCCCCTCCTTGGGTCTATCCTAATGCGGAAAAGTAAATAATATACAAAGGGTGACGACTTCCGCTACCTGGAAGTGCCCCAATAAAAGAATATTACATACAAGTTTTTACATGAATGAAAATGAAAAACACTCATCTCACATAAAAACCCCCGGCTATTCAAACACGACAATCCAATATAACATATCCAGCAACACATAACATCACATGTCATCAACGTAAGTAAATATGCGCATCCCAATTGTCGTTGACATATAGCAACGAAACCGGCGATATCACATATTATACTTACGGTCACAGAAAAGAAAGTGTAAAACTACAACAATTGGAATCCGCAACCTCTTTAGACATCACATGCCTAATCAAATGAAATACTTAGACATCACATGCCTAACAGTTATAAACCCCGCATTTTAGTCCCATTATCGAAAACTCTTTTCAATATCAAGTGAAACTAAACTGCTAGATTTATAACATTCATTCAGTTATCTCATAACTGTTTGTGAATTCCAATTATTGTATCACATTCCAGATAAACAGAAAATGTTAAACTTTCCGATCGAACAGTCGAATACCCAAGTTTTCCGGTACAACTCAACACATGAAATAAGTCTAACAACATTCAGTTCGTGCCTCAGTACCAACGGTCCAGCCGTAGAAAGGTCAAGCCAACGCCTCACATGTGGCACGCCGTACTGCCCCAAACCCGAAGGTTCAAAGGGCAGTTCAAGACGGTCACATAATCGAGTTAAGGTTTGTTGTCTTCTAGAGGGTCCATCGCGTTACTTGCACTACTTAGAACGTCGTTAAACTACGGAAAAATACAACACTTGGAAATTTCCCGACAGGGGAAAAATTGGGTATTTATATCCGGTCGAACTTTTTAACATATTCTAAAATTTATCCGGAAAGCCACAAAGACAAAATTTGATACTCCGATCGAAACACCGAATCCCCAAAACAATCCCAGAAAATTCAACTCTTGAATAAATATTAAAAATTCCCATAAAACTCAGCACCAGAAAAGAGGAATTACTATGCAAAAATTATTGCACATTGTGAACAGTAGGCGGCGGAACCGCGGCAGAAGCCATGCTTCTGCCGCGTTTCCGCGGCGGTTTAGACGCATCATGAGCTCGTTTTGCACCATAATTCTTATATCTTCATGCTGATATTTTAAAGAATTTTTAATATGGAAAAATCCTATTTTTTAGAAAAAGTCCAGAGAGCAATATTTGAGTTGGGGTTTCGGGTCGATCGGACTTCAAACTCCGTCTAGACTTCGCCTGAGGCTCTAGCTAGGCTCTGATACCACTGTAGGGTTCCTAGGCACACTATAGAGGTCTCACAAGGCATCAACCATGCCAATTTCAAATTTTATGGGTGCCGAGAAACCCTAATACGGATCGTCGACTAGAAATTTAGGCGAAACAGTAAACTAGTTAACATCTTAACTAGAGATAAGAAGCTACAACCTTTGTAGATCCGGATATCCACTTCCTTAGCTCCACGTAGGCGTCCTCTCGCTGTCCATCTCGAATCCCGAACTCAATCGTCGGCTTCATCGGAGAAATGGGCGGACTAGGTCGTCGGCTTCGTGCCGAAGATGATCTATGTCGAGGCATCGCAAGTTCAAGCTCCGACTTCACAAATTTGTGAAACTTGTGAAGAAAACACCCAAAACAACTTGGCAAGAGGTAGAGGGTAAAGAAATAGGTGGTGGGTTCACTTTAAAATTGGACTTCTCACTTTAGATCTCAAGTTGCCATTGATGGCATCAAGCTTTCTCTCTTGAAAATGAAGAAGAAGATGAAGCTAGAATTATGATAAGTCATTTTTAAAAAAGAAACTAATATGAATACTTATAATATCTTGAACATGGTCAAGTGTAGAGATTAAACTAAGGTTAGTAGGAATGGTTAGGGTTAAGGATGAGATAAGGATGGTGGACTTTGTCAAAGCTTCAAGATGCTTCAACATAGAAACAAAATAAGCCACCATTCTTAATAATATCCAAAATGAATAAATAAATAAATAACTAAGTAAATAATCAAAACCCTAACCATTATACATGTAACCATGGTTTAATCTTTACACAAACCTAAGTGAGTAAGTATCATCAAACATGATACAAACAAGTGCACAAAAATATATCACATATACAATGTGCATCAAGTGAGAAAATCCTTTTAAAATGAACCAATACTAGTTAATACAAAGTAATATATCAATTATATAATTATACATTAAATCATTAAATCAACACTTGATTTAACGATCCGGTCATATCGCATATAACCGACTAGTATCTTATGTATCGGCTTATCGAATCAATCCTTGATTCGATATCTAGGTTATATCGCATATAACCAAGCGATACATTCATCGTGAGAATGAAATACGGTATCACATACACACATTATTCTTGCTCCTGCACATATCTCATATGCGCTCCTATTTCGTTTCGCTTGAGCCAGGAAACCTCTGTGTAGGACTCTAAAGACTGGTCAATACGCCGGTAGCAGATGATGATCATATCAAGCACCCACAAGCCGCAAGCGGTCTGCTAAACGTAACGGCCACCCGGGTATTGAGCGATCAGAAGATCGACGAGCTAGCCCACTCACACTCCTGTGAATCCAACCAGTAACACTTACCGTACAGTCCGGTCTGTTCGTCTGATATGTCGCATATCAAGTCTAGGGGTGGTATACGTCAGACCCCAATAACCGATAAGTCGTGCCGATGTGAGGCTCATAACGGGTCGAGAAACTACTGGTAACACTTACCAGCAAATCTCTGATTAGCCCTGGCCAGGGACTTCCCTGTTACGGCCAATCGAGCACAGCGCAACATCAACCCCCAATACCGGGAGAGACGAAACCCCTCCTATCGCTCATTGCCTCCATGTGACTCGGGACTGTACCCAAAGACCACCGTTTTGCACGCCCTCATGGACGTGGTAAGGTGGAGATCAAAGCACAGTGGGAATCACACAAGACTCTATGACGATCTCGGGTCTACAGACTAACCTGTACAAGTGTCACCTGAGAACTGCCATCTGACGTGAGGTATAATACCATCTGGGAGTTCTCGGCGAGTCCGTCCAATGTACCCAGTCTGCACTGAGCACCCGTATATCATCTCTGATGTCAAACACCAATGGATATGGGATCATCCATCGCCCATCTGTATGGGTCGAGAAGGTATACGCTAGTCTACTCTGGTATATCGATGCCCCGTCTCGATACACCCACGACTAGGGACTTTGAAGGATGTACTTATGGACTACCATGTCCCCACTAGTATGATCCGCATCATAGTCCAGGTAGTCAAGTACACATCCTAAGGGCTTTACCAACATGTAACAGAGAGACAATCAGTATACACGTTAAGGCAAAGAGTAACCAGATAGCATACTATCATGTCGAGCAAGAAAGTCCTCCCTATATATGTCCCATCATCCACTACAATATACATCATATGTATAGCAATGGCCTCTAGGGCATGCATACAACTAACACATGAGACAAGTGAACCATAGATTAGAGAGAGGGAGAGCAAGAGGAAGAAGATGAGAGCTCAAAAACACAAGAGAGAGAAAGGAAATGAAAGAATAAGAAAGACTTTTCTCTTTTGGCTCTCATAATCCAAAGCCATCATAACAAATCATAGCAATCAAGTATTATGTGATGGTTTAAGCTACAATAGCCATATCATTTCATGCACTCATTTTTCATAAGAGAACAAGCAAGCAAAAAGTCTTTGCCATGAAATGATAGCCATTGTCATCATGATGGTCAACTAGTCCAACCTAGTCAACCGGTCAACAAAGTCAACAAGTCAACAAAGTCAACCCCTCAACAACCATGTCACTATAATACTTAATTAATATTATTGTTAATTACATATCATATTCTTATTAGGGTTGAACAAAAAGTCAATAGTCAACAGTCAACGGTCAACAACCCTAATGAGAATCCTCTGCCTCTGTCTCTCCGTCAACTGTGCATACACACCCACATCCGCGTTTTGAGGAACACGAATACATACTGGATAAAACCAATCCTAAAACGTACACTAGGATCTGGCTTAAACCAAAGTCCGCTAGTGTTAACTGTCCGGACACTAAACGTGCACAAGTGCATGGATGTGACCGAACCCTGTCGCAAAACCATGCGACCTCTACTCTTTTGCCTAAAGGTGAATAGCTTTCTGTGTGGGACTCTAAAGACTCGACACTACGCTGGCAGTGGGTTTAACCACAGACAGCAAGCGGCACTAGCTGTGCGTAACGGTCCCTAGGTAGATGCCGACAAGAAGACTGACAAGGTGAAACCCATCTGAACTCCTCTGAGCCTGAATGTGACAGTCTCCGTACAGTCCGGTCTGTTTGTCTGATACATCGCATGGCGGACCTAGGGGGCGGTAAACCTCAGTCCCCTAATAGCAGTATAAGTCGTGTCGGAGTGAAGCCCAAAACACCCTGAGATAACACTGGAAGCCTACCAGTATATCTCGCTTGCCCTGGCCAGGGACTACTCGTGTAATGGCTCTCCTAGACACAGCGCGATGTCAACCCCCAATACCGGGAGAGACGAATCCTGTCTAACCGTCACTGCCTCCAAGTGCTTCGGGACTGCACCCAACTACTACCTGTTTGCACGACTCCTTTGAGCCGTGGTAGGGTAGTAATCAAAGTACAGTGGGAACACACTCGAGGCGAAGTGACAGTGTCAAGTCAGCGGACTAAGCTGTACTCATGTCACCTGGGAACTGATAACTGACGATAGGTATAATACCAACCGGTCTGTTCCCGACGAGTCCTGTCCAGTGTACTCGTAACCTAACAAGCACCCGTATATTATCTCCAGTACGACGTACTGATGGCTGTGGGACAGACCATCTCCCACTCTGGGATGAGAAGCACATACGCTAGTCTACTCCGGAGTATCGATGCCCTATCTCGATAGTCCTGCGACTAGGGACCTGCATAAGGATGTGCTTATAGATTACCCAGCCCCTACTAGTGTGACTGCCATCACAACGCTGGTAATCAAGCGAAGATCCTAAGGGCTCCACTAATGTGTACAGGTGATATACTAAAATAAACACATGTACACATTGAAGTAGAAACAAACCAAGTAGCATACTACTATTTTGAGCAAGATTGTATATACAAGGTGAATATCCCAAGCTTCCATTAAGTAATATACAAACTAGTATGATACAGTAATGGCCTCTAGGGCATATACACTAACACCTAATATATCCAATATTTCATATGTGTTCTTCTGCTGCTGATATTCTGTGATGCGATCACTTGATATTCTGATACGACTGATATATATTATATATATGATATAAAATAACTATTGATGCTTTTGTTTCTTCTATGATGCTTAGGAAGCATAAAATTGATGGGACTTCATTAATGAGATTAATGAAATAAAAGAAACCTAAAGATGTTGTAGAGACTTGTTTTAATAACCGGTAGCTCCAGTACTTGCTTTGCATAGCGGTATTCCTTATAGAATATCCAGCACCTTATTCGATAAGGAAAGAGCCGAGATCCCTTCACCGGGAGTGACTTCTTTAGCGAAACTAGCAGATGCTACAACCCACTCGGTTTGTCTTTTGATTGTTTTTCTAGTTCTTTTTTTGCATAGTGGTATTTGTGAAATATCTTGCACCTTATTCGATAAGGAAAGTGCCGAGATCCCTTCTCTTGGAGTGACCTCTTTAGCAAAACTAGTAAAAGCCTCAAAAACACTAATTTTCAAAATCACTCGATTCTACAACGTTATCAAGTTCATTACGCAAAAGGTTTTCTTAAAACCTCTCGTAGCCCTCCGTTTTTTCTGATAAGTACTACTTAGTATTCGTGCTACGTTTGTTGACCATGTTAAGGCGTAGTGTGCGGTAGCTGATTAGTGCTTATCTGCATAAGCATATTATGCGATTGGATTAGGGTAGTTGTACGACTTTGTTGACCATGTTAAGGGTCGTGCAGGTGGGTTTAATTCAATCAGGAAATTACTGGTTGAACTTGGGTAGCGTTATTGATTTGTTGACCATGTTAAGCTCATAAGTCGCTAGGGGAAAAATATTATCGGGAATTTCAAGTGTTGAAATTTGCAATGAGATTGCATACCTTCTATGAGATAGTTGGATCCCGATACCCACTGCGGGTAAAAGTTACTCCTGGGACAGTTTTACACATTACAATTAGCCAATCAAGTAGATTTCTAGAAAGGTGTTAATGGGGTTACGCCCCTGGGAAAACGTGGTTTATTTTAATTAGGTCCGTACGAAACACTGGCCTGGCCGAAAGATTGGCGAACTTGTAGGGTGTAATTAATCCCGGCAAGTCTTACCTTTTAGGGTTTGAAGAAAAATATGATAAAAACAGTGGGAGCCATCTTGTTTAGATAAAATAATAACCAATTTGATCTTGCAAGCGTACACGCAGAGTGTTTTCTCCTCTCTCTCTCGTGGTAGAGACCATGTCACGCCTTAATCAAGATAAAAATATGGATGCATTGACCGAACCTACTTATTATACTGAGCTGGGGAACGTTGGTTCCGATCCATCTTATAATTGTTATATGTCCAAGCAGGAAATTGGGGAATATCCGGATTCCTACGCAACCCATTCGAGGAATGTGCATATTGATGCATCTTCTTCAGGTGTGTTTATTACCTAGAACTGCTTCTCAATATCTTCTACGTCCTAGGTATGAGACACCGGATTAGGATCCCACATATATAATCTGTTACATGGGCTATAGAAAGGTAGAGAACTGAGATTGGGTAATATATCTCTAAGTGTTAGAGAATGGTGCAATCGTTGCAGCCAAATCAGTTGGTAGATATCACCTTGTATTACCAAATGGTAAATACATTGATTCTGAACAAATGTTATTACATACAGAACCTGATATACAACATTACATCAGATTCTTTATTAAGTTAAAGAAGGATATATTTCTGTATTGGAGGATAATGTTGTGAACATTTACCTCAATCAAGAGTTGATTGGATCAGGCACGATATATAATAGCATATACGTTCTAAATCAAAGCACAGTTCAAAGTATATAGAACACACACAGGAGTAGTAGTTTAGAAATGAATGAATCCTTATTGTGCCATTGTAGACTGGGTCATATCAATACGACATGGCCAGCTAAGTTACATAAGGATGAATATGAGAATCTGTTTGAATTTTCAACTTATAATACTTGCCAGTCTTGTCTCAAAGGTAAAATCACCAATACTCCGTTTACTAGAAACAGAGAAAGAGTTACTGAACTCTTAGGACGGATACAAGATGATGTATATGGTCCTATGTCCACAAATGCCAAGGTTAGTTCTTTGTACTTCATTACATTCATCGACGATCTCTCAAGATTCGGACATGTGTTCCTGTTGAAACACGAGTCTGAAACTTTTGAGAAATCAAGGAATATAAGCTTGAAGTTAAGAACTAGATGGGTAGAAGTATTAAAGACATTCGATGACATCGATGAGGAGAATACTTTGACATGAAGTTCCTGGATTATTTAAAGGAGAATGCGATTCTCTCTCTGCTTACTCCTTCGAGTACACCACAACACAACGTTGTATCGGGGCGGAGGTATCGTACCCTATGAGATATGGTGTGCTCTATGATGATTACTGCTGAGTTACCTGTTTTCTTTTGGGTGTTATGCACTTGAGAAGCTGCATACCTATTGAATGGGGTTCTATCCAAATCAGTGCCTACTACTACATATGAGATATGGAATGGGAAGAGACCATGTCTTAAACGAGTTAAGATATGGGGTTGTCCGTCCTATGTTGAAAAAGAAATTCGGACAAACTCGAGGCAAGGTCAGTTCTATATAAGTTTGTTCGATATCCCGAACATTAGCGAGGGTATATCTTCTACCAAACCGAGGAGCAAAATGTGTTTTGTTTCTCAGCATGCCACCTTTTTAGAGAAGGAATTTCTTGTGAAGAAATTAGTGGTCATTAGGTAGAACTGGAAGAATTTCCAACTGTACAAACTAGAACTGATGATTTGGTAAAACCAAAGGATTCAATATTCTCCAACGAAGCTCAGCCTCTCCGCAAATCTGGTAGGGTTCCTCTTCCACTTGAGAGATACTACAGTCTTCTCGGTGACAGTGGGAGCGAGGATTGCATCATGGTAGAAGATGGCCCAACCAGGTTCAAGCAGGCCATCACGAGTGGGGACTCTGTGAAATGGCTGGATGCTATGCAATCAGAGATGGAATCCATGTACACCAACAAAGTATGACTTTGAATATTGCACCTGAAGGGGTAAAACCCATTGGGAGAAAATGGATCTTAAGAGGATTCTTGGTGTAAATGGAAAAGTTAAGACTTTCAAAGCTATGCTTATGTCCATCAGGATCAATGTGCGCAACACGGAGTTGGAACATCTGTTTTGATGTGGCAGTCAAAGAGTTTGACTTCATCAAAAAGGTAGCTGAACCTTGTATATACCAGAAGCTTGTAGAGAGTAAGGTTGTCCTCCACGTATTGTACGCAGATGACATACTCTTGATAGGAAATGGTTTCCTATGCTATACTCGGTCAAGCCCCTCTTATCATAAGGATTCTCCATTGAAGATCTGGATGATACCTACTACATCTTGTAGTTTATGATCTATGGTGATAGATCTAAGTGGATGTTGGGAGTGTCCCAAATCCAGGTACATTAACACTGTACTAAAGGGGTTGAGTACGGAAGATTCTAAGCGTGGTGGTTGGCCTACATACTCAGGAATCACTCTCTCCAAAAAGATGTCTTCCAAGAATGATTTGGAGAGAGCTCGCGTGCAAGGGATACCATGTGCTTAGGCAGTAGGCTCTATCATGTATGCGATGTTATATACCGGACCAGATGTAGCTAACTCACTAAGTGTAGTGATAAGGAATCAATCAGATCTTGTGAGAATCACCGGAAAGCAGCGTAGGACATTCTTAACTACTTGAGAAGCACTAAAAGAAAGTTCTTGGTTTGAGCTTCCAGAGTGATAAAGACGACTGAAAGTCAGTCACGGGCTTTTTCTTTATCTTCAGTGGAGGGACGGTATGTTGGAAGAGTTCCAAGCTAGATACCGTGACATACTAGACGATAAAGGCTGAATACATTGATACCAACGATTCTACCAAAGTGGGTGTCTGGACATTTGTTGATCATGAGATGAACATGGTTCCTACCCTTGAGCGTCCAATAACTGTTATTGTGACTACAATGAGTTGTAGCTTTAGCCTAGGAACACCGTTCCCATCAGCGATCCAGACATATTCTGAGGACAGTATCACCTGATTAGGGAGATGGTTGATCTCCAAGGGATCGAGATTAGGAGAGTTGACACGAAGGATAACACGGCGGATCGACTCACAAAGGCTTTTCCCTAGAGATACTTCAATAGGACGTTGAGTATGGGATACTGCAACAAATGGCCTTAGTGCAAGTAGGAGGTTGTTAGTTATATGTATGCCCTAAAGGCTATTACTGTACATGTGATGTATATTGTAGTGGATGCTTGGACATATATAGGGAGGAATTTTTTGCTCGAAATCATAGTATGCTATCTGGTTGCACATTATCTTAACATGTACACTTATTGTCTCTCTATTACATGTTGATAAAGCCCTTAGGATGAGTACTTGACTACCAGGATTATAATGCAGATCATACTAGTGGGGCATTGGTAGTCGGTAAGTACATCCTTCAAATGTTCCTAGTCGTGGGAGTATCGAGACGGGGCATCGATATTCCAGAGTAGACTAGAGTATACGCTTCTCGACCCATATGATGGGCGATGGATGATCCCATATCCATTGGTGTTTGACATCAGAGATGGTATATGGGTGCTCAGTGAAGACTGGGTACACCGAACGGACTCGCCGAGAACTCCTAGATGGTATTATACCTATCGTCAGATAGAAGTTCTCGGGTGACACTGGTACAGGTTAGTCTGTCGACCAGAGATCGTCATAGAGTCTTGTGTGATTCCCACTGTGCTTTGATTTCCACCATACAACGTTCAAGAGATCGTGCAAAAAGATGGTTTTTGGGTACAGTCCCGAGTCACATGGAGGCAATGAGCGATTGGAGGGGATTCGTCTCTCCCGTTATTGGGGGTTGATGTTGCGCTATGCTCAATTGGCCATAACAGGAAATCCCTGGCCAGGGTTGCTGAGATTTACTGGTAAGTGTTATCAATAGTTTCTCGAACCGTTATGGACCTTGCATCGGCATGCCTTATCAGGCAATTGGGGTCTGACGTTTTACCACCCCCAGGCTGAGATATGCGACATATCTGAAGAAGAGACCGGACTGTACGGTACTGTTACTGATTGGATTCGCAGTAGTATGAGCAGGCTTGCTTGTTGATATTCTGATCGCTCAATACCCAGGTGGCCGTTATGTTTAGCAGACCGCTTGCGGCTTATGGGTGTTTGATATGATCATCACCTACTGCAGGCGTACTGACGAGTCTTTAGAGACCTACACAGAGGTTTACTGGTTCATGCGAAACGAAGTAGGAGCACATATGTGATATGTGTGAAACCGAGATTAATGCGCGTATGTGATACCGCATTCTATTACCGCGACATATGATATCGGACGGTTATATGTTATATATCCGGGTTAACGGATCAAGTGTTGATCAGATAAGTTGTTACATTTAATATTAGTCGGTTTTATATGATATAACCAGATTATTAAATGAAGTGTTGATTTAATAATTTAATGTATAATTATATATTTGATATATTGAATTACAATAACTAATATTAGCTCACTTAAACATTTCTTTTTCTCACTTGTGTGCATATAGTATATATGTGATATATATTACTGTACATTTTATTTGTGTCATGCTTGATGCCACTTGCTTCATGGGTGTATGAGACTCACACCATGCTTGATATAATGAATGGTTTTATTTATTTAAAGTTAATCAAAATTAATGGAAATTAGTCACATGGTTGAAGCTTGTAGAAGCTTGTGGAACCATTTACCAAGTCCACCAATTTTGTTTTACTTATAGATATTTATTAACCTAACTATTATTGTTAGCCATAGTTTAATCACTACATGGGTTAGTATATGACACTAACTCACCCATGGTTGCTATTCTCACCTCAAGAGTTTCATTCTCAACTCCACTTCATCTTCTTCTTCCTCATGAGAAAGCTAACTAGCTTTTCAAATGGTGAAGAAATAATGTGAAAAAAATTAATCTAAAGTGAGCCCAATTCCTACTTCATCATCCTCTACTATATTAGCCATTTAGTTTAGGCTGTTTTCTTTACTAATCCACCATTAGTGAAGAGGTAGCATAAGCTTCAGTCTCCTCGACGTAGATCATCTTCGGCCTCCAAGACTTCGAGCAAGCTTGTTCATTTCTTTATGTGAACCCTTACTGGAGTTCGGGTGTTCACTACTTGGAGCGAAGGGACTACTACACGGAGCTTTAGATGTGAAAGACCGGTCCATAAAAGTTGTATTCCTCATTCACTTAGATGTAAAGTTGTTTACATTACTTGTTCGTCTAAATCTCTAGTTAAGATTGTAGGGTTAGGGTTCTTTAGTACGGTAAAAATTTGAAAACGGTATGGACGATACCTCTCGAAACCTTGTTGCCGCCCTAGGGAACTGTAACGTTTTAGAAATCGTTTTGCGAATTTTTCCGTTTTAGGGTAAAATAGTCGGTATTTTCCGTTTTAACCCAATTGTGATCAAACGTCTGTATAAACTTGCCGGCACCTAGTTTAGCTAAAATAAAGCTACTGCGTGAGCTTTGGGGGTATATGGGAAGTTTTGGTTCACATGTAATTTTTTCCTAATTAAATATTATTTTAATTATTGGTTGAAGTTGATATATCTTTTTTTTGCCAAATTTCATTCCATCCATTTTATCAAGCCTTGGCCGAATTCAACATATGAGGAGGAGGCATTCATTTATTGTTGAGTCATTGTTGCTTCTAGAATAAAGAATGGTTCATTTTGTGACTCATTGTTTTCTTCTAATGCTTCTTGTTTGCTTGAAGGTATTTACATGGATATTTTTGTTGTGATATTTTCCTTGTGCTCACCCTCAGTTTGAATTCAACCAGTAAACAATTTTGGACTAGTGGCCGAACACTATTGGAGTGGAGAGGTGGCTGCCATTTTGTGGAGTGTGCATTGTATATAGGTAGAGGGATTAATTTATTAATTAATTAATATACCTTACTCTTTGACTCACCCACTTGTAGTTTGCCCTCTATATATTTCGAAATCCCCTATGAAGCTTAGATGATGGCAGAGCACTAATTTTTGTGCTTGGGCTGCTTTGTTTTCCTCATTGCAAAAAAAAATCCTTTGTTCACTTCATCTCCATTCCATGGCAACTTTATTTTTCCTTGAGACAAATTATTCTACACACTCTCTATTTCAATCTTGGACATGTCGGTTAGCAAACTTCATGTTCGAGTTGCTTCAATTTGAAGCGGGAGCCCGTATAATGATTCGTTCACGTGGTGCTATTTCGACGAGGAGATCGGAGAGGCCGCGAGGAGCGTGGAATGATAGATAAAGACCGAAGGACACGAATCGATCGGTAAAATTTCTTATACCACTTTACAGTTTACTAGTCAGGGTTGGTGATGGATAATGGTTAAATGAGGACTTTGGAAACTTAATCTTGTGAACGAATATTATTGATAATTCCTAGGTTAACTAATGATGTTTTGCTTACTATGTTTTAATAGAACTTAATTGGGTGGCTTTAAAATTATGGAAAAAAGTTTGGATAACCTAGTTAACCTGCTTTGCGATGTTTGGAATTGCTAAATTTGTGTTTAGCTTTGTTCTAGTGCGAAATATTGCAATAAGTTGTTTGCTAGGTTTCGGGGTTTTTCTGACGTGGTTTCATTAGGTCGTTGCAGGGTTACATCTATTATAGTCCTCGTATTTAATTGTGTTGTGTTGCACGATCGGAACGATCGGAGTGTAGACTTAGTGTTTCGTAGTTTAGCGACCCTAGTTAGCGTTTTTGACCGACGTCATGTGCGATAGATGCACTAAGTGCGCAGTGCATTTTTCATGGTGTTATCCTTGCGTTTCGTTGTCTTTTCGTCGTTTCAGGATATTTAGCGTATGTGTTATGTTTGTGAAATTTTTAGTTCGCATGCGGGGACTTCGGACGCTGCGACGAAGGGAAATCAGGTGGTAGGCTTCGCTTAGCCAGGAGCGTTGGTGAGTAGATTTAAAATCTACATGGGAATCGCCCGCAAGGCGTTATGTGTCTGGGATAGAGAGGTTACTTTTGTCGCATATTCTATGTCAGATTTAGGATTTGCGCATTTACCCTACTGCTTAGTTATTGTTGTGCTTGGACTGGTATTCTTAGGACACTACATATATTATTGACGATTCATGTTGCACGAGCACCGATTGTATGCTACACACACTGTCAATAATTGCCATATCACGCACAACCCACTTATAGATATGATATTGCTTGGTTTGGGACATTGAGACTTTGATTCATATTTCTTTACGCATTGACTTATAGCATACCTGTATACCTACATGCTTACACATATGTTTTGACATGCTAGTTACCTGTTTACCTATAGGATATCGTACCATTAGTGATAGGTACCTTCACACCTAAGGACATAGCTACAGGTGTGCTTTGCATTTGATACTTCACTTATACCTGGGAGGTATATCACATCATTACTAATAGGTAGATACCTATATTTTCTGCTATACCTTCTTGTGTTCACATATATCTGGTTATAGCTACGTATTTACCCTTATTAATGTATTATTATGAATTGGAGATATTAGAAACTGCATGATATTTATACTAATTGGTTTGCAGTTATTTAGCGGCTTTTCCTTTATACTCTTGCATTACCGTTTTATGTTGCGTATACTTTATTCATGGATTTTCGCATTTAGATATGGATTTTTCATGATGTTTTCTGGATTTGGGGACTGTGGGAGTTCATGAAATTATGCATTATTTGAAGAAAAAAACGGTTTCCCTCGATATGATATTTCAGTAGCCACCATGAGATTTATCGGTTCAGATATATATATACTCTACGCGAGGAAAGGAGGGATCCGTGTGCGGGTACATGGTGGGGCCCGGAGGTACCCCAGGGCAAGAATCTCAGTGAGGAGATGAGTTAGTGGGGGAACCATACCATTCGGTGACATTACCAATAACTCAGCGGTGATCATGTGGATACCGACAGGAGTCATGTGCGTAAGGATACGTCGAGAGGCGAGGGTCAGAGCTAGGCACTCGAGCTTTCGGGATCGCGTATGATACGTACCTATCAGAGGGCCAGTCATGGAGACAGCACCTGATAGATCAGCATTTCTGTGTCGATGCTTGACACATTGGTTTCATGATATTCTTTTTACTCCGTTGTATATATAACAGGGGATTGAGCCGCTGTTATATATACCCTTACACCAATATTAGTGGAATGGGACGCTAATATATGTGTATTGACATTAATTATATACATCATCATATTTATTCATGCAAATATACCTAGAATGTAAAGGACTCATGGATATTGGATTTAGGACATTTGAGAATGTATTTGATATTGATTATAGGAGATATGTGAGATATACTTGTTATTGTACATACGGGATATGTGAGATCTACTTGATGCTGTACATTCGAGATATGTGAGATATACTTGTTATTGTACATACGGGATATGTGAGATCTACTTGATGTTGTACATTCGAGATATGTGAGATATACTTGTTATTGTACATACGTGATATGTGAGATCTACTTGATGTTGTACATTCGAGATATGTGAGATATACTTGTTATTGTACATACGGGATATGTGAGATCTACTTGATGTTGTACATTCAAGTTATGTGAGATATACTTGTTATTGTACATACGGGATAAGTGAGATCTACTAGATAGTGTATATTCAGGATTTGTGAGACTTATATGATATGAGAGCCAAATTGGGGGCTGGTTTGAGGAATTAGGATTTGAATTGTCTTGCTGGATTGTGATCCTACCACGATGTCAGGATTCCGTGGAAATGACATATTTCACTCCATACCTCATCTTTATCTATTTGTGCACTGCTTCATGTACTAGTAGTACCTGTTAGTATATCTTTCATGATTGTTGCACATTTACTTTCTCATATCCCTATCGCACGATTATTGCATACTGTTGTCATATCATTACTGCGTTATATATATACTGGTTGTACCTGCTAGTGTACTTTCCCTTATTCTTCATTTATATGACATGTCATTACTGGTAATTGCATATCTTAGATTCACGCTGTACGTGCATACTTGCGATTACCTGCATATGTTATTTTCTATTCACGAGTTGGCAACCCACCCCCGTTGTGCCACAGTTGTTTTGCAGGGTGTTCCCCAGAGTAGTCGAGGCAGGCTATTCATCTATCTTATTATCTTTTGCTGCGGATACCGCATCAGCTCACAGTGTGCAGTTTGATTAGGTGGGTTTTGTGGTTATTCGTTGATTTATTGTATATTCGTTGTATCCATGTACTCTCCATCTACCATTATCTTGTATGACTTAGAGACTTTATGTGAGGACGATATTGTATATTTTGGGGACTTGGATGTCTTTTATGCAGTTTTACTTATATCGTCTTTTATTTCTTCGCTACGGCGTCGTATATCTGTTGTGGTGGTTGTTTTCCGCCGTTGGGCGTGGATATGTTCCTGTTGGGGATGCTTTACTTTATATTTATGTTGTACCCATTTTTGGGGTTGGTTTTTACAAAGGAGGTGCTACCGAAATTTTCAAGAAAGAAAATTGGACTTAAAGAATTTATACTTAAGATTTTCAAAGGTTTAAACAATATTTCTTATCTTTTCTTGTCTTTTAATGGTTTAGATTTCTGGGTTTTGGCTTTCTTTTACCGCGTTACGCCTGTAGACGTTGCATAGTATTAGGGCCGTCACGTGCCAATTTCGGGTCGTGACAAAGTTGGTATCAGAGCGCTAGGTTTTACCTTTCGGAGTGTAGGATGACCTTGGTATGCTGGAGTAGGTAGCCTAAGCAGAGTAACGTAGTGTGTGTATGTCTGCTGCATACTCATGATGCAGTACTCCGCCTAAAGTGCCTAAGTACAAATTTCTTGAAATTCCTTCCTTGATGATACATATTCTTTTGATTTGATTTCCTTGTTCTTATCGAATCTTATCTCGGTTTTTAACCTTTCTACCGATAACTATGGGGACTCAGTGAGGTGCAGCGAGGGCCGAGGTCAGAGTTGACTCGGGTGGGTAAGGACTGACCAGGATGGCACGCTCGTTGCACACGTGTAGACAGATCCACCTTCGACAGATAGTATCGCTAGGCTTGTGGCAGAGATGCAGGACATGCGCCAGACGATGAGTTCTTTGGTGGAGACCATTCGAGCGCAGCAACAGTAGGTTGTCACCCCTGTTACCCAGTTGTTCCTTGCGATTAGCACACAGCTTTCCGTCACTTACATAGCACCAGTGGATGCAGCCCTAGTTGACAAGACACGTATTCCAGAGACTTCAGGAGTTCCGAGACCGTGGAGGACTCGTACCGGGGTATCAGCTCAGAGACAGAGGCTTAGTCATCGAGACAGCTTTCGTGACCGTTGCGGGAGTAGCAGAGGTTTGGGACGAGGGGATTCGTGTTAGTGTATATGCCCTAGAGGCCATTACTGTATCATACTAGTTTGTATATTACTTAATGGATGCTTGGGATATTCACCTTGTATATACAATCTTGCTCAAAATAGTAGTATGCTACTTGGTTTGTTTCTACTTCAATGTGTACATGTGTTTATTTTGTATATCGCCTATACACATTAGTAGAGCCCTTAGGATCTTTGCTTGATTACCAGCGATGTGATGGCCGTCACACTAGTGGGGCTGGGTAATCTATAAGCACATCCTTATGCAGGTCCCTGGTCGCAGGACTATCGAGACAGGGCATCGATACTCCGGAGTAGACCAGCGCATGCGCTTCTCATCCCAGTGTGGGAGACGGTCTGTCCCACAGCCGTCAGTACGTCGTACTTGAGATAGTATGCGGGTGCTCGTTAGGTTACGGGTACACTGGACAGGACTCGTCGGGAACTGACTAGTTGGTATTATACCTATCGTCAGTTATCAGTTCCCAGGTGACATGAGTACAGCTTAGTCCGCTGACTTGATACTGTCACTTCGCCTCGAGTGTGTTCCCACTGTACTTTGATCACTACCCTACCACGGCTCAAAGGAGTCGTGCAAACAGGTAGTGGTTGGGTGCAGTCCCGAAGCACTTGGAGGCAGTGACGGTTAGACAGGATTCGTCTCTCCCGGTATTGGGGGTTGACATCGCGCTGTGTCTAGGAGAGCCATTACACGAGTAGTCCCTGGCCAGGGCAAACGAGATATACTGGTAGGTTTCCAGTGTTATCTCAGGGTGTTTTGGGCTTCACTCCGGCACGACTTGTACCGCTATTGGGGGACTGACGTTTACCGCCCCCTAGGCCCGCCATGCGATGTATCAGACGAACAGACCGGACTGTACGGAGAATGTCACACTCAGGCTCAGTAGGAGTTCAGATGGGTTTCGCCTCGTCGGTCTTCTTGTCGGCACTACCTGGGGACCGTTACGCACAGCTAGTGCCGCTTGCGGTCTGTGGTTAAACCCACTGCCAGCGTAGTGTCGAGTCTTTAGAGTCCCACACAGAAAGCTTTTCGCCTTTAGGCAAAAGAGTAGAGGTCGCATGGTATTGCGACAGGTCGAATGGTTTTGCGACAGGGTTCGGTCACATCCGTGCACTTGTGCACGTACAGTGTCCGGACAGTTTACACTAGCGGGCTTTGGTTTAAGCCAGATCCTAGTGTACCTTATGGGATTGGATTTATCCAGTTTGCATTCGTGTTCCTCGGAACGCGGATGCGGGTGTGTATGCACAGTTGACAGGGAGGCAGAGGCAGCGGATTCTCATTAGGGTTGTTGACAGTTGACCGTTGACTTTTTGACTTTTTGCTCAACCCTAATGAGAATATGATATGCGATTAACTATTATATTAATTAAGTATTATGGTGACTTGGTTGTTGACTTTTGTTGACCTTGTTGACTTGTTGACTTTTGTTGACTTGTTGACTTTGTTGACCGGTTGACTAGGCTTGACTAGTTGACCATCATGATAACCATGGTTATCATTTCATCCCAAAGACTTTTTCTTGCTTGTTCATTTGAGTAAAATGAGTGCATGACATGATAAGGTTATGGTTACTTCAACCATCACATAAGACTTTTGTTGATATGATGAGTTATCATTGCTTTGGATTATGAGAGGGTGAGAGAGAAAAGAGAGCCTCATTCTTTCTTGCTCATTCTCTCTCTTGTTCTTGAGCTCTCCTCTTGCTCTCACCCTCAACCTCTTGCTCCCTCTCTTGATCTATGGTTCTCTTGTCTCATGAGTTGAGAATCAAGAACCATAGATAAAATCCCATTCTATTTCCTCTCTACTCATTCTAGTTCACTAGGTTTGGCAAACCAAGTGAACTAGTTTCTTCAAAGACCGAAGAAGGAGCTAAAGGTTGGAGCTTTCAAGTGGATCTATCTTCGGCGTACGGAGACGACGAGAAGGAGCTATCGGACCACCACCGGAGCTTGAAGACGAAGGAGTTCAAGACAAGCTAGGTATAACCATCTCTATCCGAGTAGCTAAATATCTTTAGCTTAGTATGCTAGTTTTAGTTTAGGTAAAGATCCCGACCTAGCTTAGTCCATGTTGCCTCTTGCGTTAAAATTTTGATTTTATACCGTTTCCGCCTCCCCGTAAGAACCGGGGGTCGCAACGTGGACTTACAGTGGTATCAGAGACTAACTAAACTTAAACTAGCTTGGTAGTGAAGTGTAACGAAGTTCGGAACCGGAAAAATCCAAAAACCAAACTTTTACAAAATCTGAGTTTCTGTTGAAATTTTTTCTGGTCAAAATGAAAAACTTTATACTCCTAAATTCGGCTCAGGGTTTTGTGAGAACACCCATGAAAAACGATACAGTAATTCGTCCAAACCGCCGCCCTTCCGCCGCGCGAGCTAGGCATCCGCCGCGGAAGCGCCGCGCTTTGTCGTCTTCTGTGCATCGATTTTCGTGCAGTGTGTGTCTGTGTTGGTTTTGGGATTTTTGGAATATATTATATGTGCCCAGATTTTCCAGAAAAGAAATTTCCTTTTAGGGTCCTATAATTACGTATTTTTCCGAACTTCACTGCATTTTGACTATGATGGTTATATCTGTGATGTTTGCATGTATTGAACGTCGGCCAGTCGCTATAAGTCGATTGGTCGGGGTTATACATGATCTGTAATGTGCTGGAATGTGTATATAAATATGTTGGATTGTCGCGGGTGAATAGCCGGGGGTTGTGAGACGAGAGTTTTCTTTTCTTGCAATTCATGTAAATTTGTAAATTGATGTAATAATTATTTGTATGGCCCCACAACCGGGAAGGGGTTGTAGCCGTCATTGTATAATTTCTTTTTACTGTTTTTGCTCCTAGGATAGACCCATGGAGGGGTGCACAAACTACCGGGTATGCCGAAGTGTCGAGTGGCCTACTCATGGAGATGAGGGAGGTTGCTACGCTTCGGGTACTTGGCGGGTAGTTTGCCGCACCCGTAGGGGTCTTGGGTGGGGTTTTGGCTATTCACCGCGACCGTGTAATCTGTTTTTGTTACAGGCTCGTACAAATTACAGATTCCTAGTATATCCAATGTATTTATCTGTGATCTGAAATGTTTATCATTGCAGTATATCTATATATGATATTATTTAGGCGTTGCTTATGTTTTACAGACGCGCTAGCCCAGCCCCCGCTCTGTCGTTAGTTAAGTAACCTAACGGGTAATGACGGGGCCCCGTGGCGAATGCGAATGGCATAAGCGTACGTCATATTTTGGTTGTTTTCTGCAATGGTAGGATTAAATGATGGGACGCATTAAAAGAACTAATGCAAGAATATCACGCATTAAAAGAACTAATGCAAGATAATAAACCAAGTTAAAGTCGTTGGAACACTTTCGAAAAACCACTCGGTTCTTTTCAAAACAAACTTTTAAAATACGGAGTTTGAGCCACTCCATTTAAAAGCTATCTCGTTCCATCGACCAAATCAAGTTCACTACGTTCACGGTTTTGCCAAAACCATCCGTAGCCCTCCATCATTTCAGTTAAATATTCGGTAGTATTCAAGCTATGTATTTTGACCTCACGCCAAGGCATAGTGATTGGTAGCTGCCGGATATTTATCTGTTGCATAGATAGAATGCGTTGGTTTGAGACAGTCGTACTGCCATTTTGGCCTACGTCAAGGGTATGTACGGGTGGATTCAAATTAACCTGGATAATGATGGGACGAACTTGACATGTGACTTATGACATTTTGACCTCACGCCAAGTGTTGGAGATAGTGCCCTCAGAGTCAATTATTGGATCCAAGGCACGTGATTGCAATGATTGAGGGAGGACCTATCCCGGTAGGACAGTCTTGCTCGAGATGATAGTATGCTATCTGGTTTATCTTTATCATCGTGTACTGCTTAAGGTGACCTGACATGTCGCTATTGCACGTTGATAGAGCCCCTGGGATTCTTGCTTGACGACCAGCTGTATGATGGCGATTATATACGTGGGAGCTGGGGTCTATAAGCACATCCTTATAAGGTCCCTAGTCGTAGGAGTTTCGAGACAGGGTATCGATACTCCATTAGTAGACTAGTGTATACAGTCGAGACCCCGACGAGGGGCGGTGGCCGGTCTCACAAGCCACTGGTGTCAGATGGTTCACCTAAGATGTATACAGGTGCTCATTGGGTTATGAGTACACCGGACAGGACTCGCCGGGAACCTGCTAGTTGGTCTTATACCAGACGTCAGATAGCAGTTCCCAGGTGACATGTGTACAGGTTAGTTCATCGACCTGAGATCGTCATTTGTCTCGTGTGAGTTCCCACTGTGCTTTGATTACTACCCTACCACGGCTCAAAGGAGTCGTGCAAACAGGTTTTAGTTGGGTACAGTCCCGAGCCACATGGAGGCAGTGAGCGGATCTGCAGGGGTTCGTCTCTCCCGGTATTGGGGGTGAGGTCGCGCTGTGTCTAGGAGAGCCATTACGCAAAGCCCTCGGCCGAGGCAGGAGATTTACTGGTAGGTATTCCAGTAGTATCTCAGGGCGTTCTGGGCTACACTCCGACACGACTTGTACCGCTTTTGGGGGTCTGACTTTCACCAACCCCCTAGGCCCGCCATGCGATACTCATAGACGAACGGACCGGACTGTACGGATATTGTCACTGACAGGCTCAGTTGGGTGTCGGGGTGAGCTTCCTCATCGACGTCCCTTTTGGTCAATAGCTGGTGGCCCGTCATGTATTGGCTTATACCTCTGACGTGCCGGTGGTTAAATCCACAGCCATAGTATTGACGAGTCTTTAGAGTCCACCACACTTACAGTTACTCAAGCTTTCGGGCGAAACGCTGTAGAGGCCGTATGGAGATATGGCAGGGTCCGATCAGATACGTGCGGTATTGCACGGATCAGGAACGGACAGCTTTGTACTAGTGGCCGTATAGTTATATGGCAGGGTTCGATCAGATACGTGCGGTATTGCACGGATCAGGATCGAACGGATTTTACTAGCCGGCTTTGGCTTAAGCCGGTCCTAGTCTAGTACAGTGTAGATTTTGTCTCATTGCATTTGTATCCGGTCGGAATACAGATGCAGGTGTGTATGCACAGTAATCGGGGTTTTCCTGTAATTTATTACGGGACCAGTTTTCTGGAGTTGCCAGTTTGCATTCCGTTCCGGCCGGTTTTCCTTTGTTCTTACCCGGCCGGACTTTTCCGATGGAGGGGGTTATTTGCAGTTTTGCAAATAACACTTTGTGGAGGGGTTTCTTGCATAAAGTTTGATTATGATAGATATCATTTCTTTCATCCATGCTTTCTTTTATGGTGAAGTGAAAGGTTATGGAGTGCATAGTGTTTTAAGCATGGTTGATGTTTTGTTGACCTTGGATGTGGTCACCCCTCTCTTGCTCCTACACTCACCTCCCTCTTGCTATCATATTATCTTTCCTCCACCATTCTCATTCACACTAGAAGATGATAAGTTTCCATAAGAAAAGTGAGAAGAAGAAGAGAAGAAGAAAGAGAGCTTCATTCTTGAGAGTTTCCTTCTTGATCTTGCTTTCATGCAAGGAAAAATGAAAGCACCATATTTTCCTTGTCCTCATTCCTCCATCCAAAGGCAACAAACCCCAAAGTGAGACTATGATTCTACACTACACATTCTACAGCAAATTTTGAGCATGTCGAGTTGCCGGCTTCATGCTCGAGTTGCCTCGGTATTGAGGCGGGAGCCCGTAAAAGACGAAGGCGATGTGGTGCCCTTTCCGGCGAGGAGGCGACGATGTGGAGGCAACACTTTCCGCGGGAGATCGGGACGATGACGAGAAGACCGGAGGACTCGGATCACTCGGTATACTTCTCACCCTATCTCTTGTTTGCTAGCGTAGGTTAATGGTTAACGATCCGGGTTTTCTTTGTCCGCGGTAGCGCCGGTTTCCGAGTAAGGAAAAATTTTTATTCCGCAATTTGGCCTCGAGTAAGACGGCCGGGGCGCTGCCGTGGCGCAACACCAAGGTCATAAGAGCATGGGGCAAAAATCCACATCGGGAGTTTCATAAGTACTGAAACTTGCTAGATTTGCATACCATTTGGAGTGTGATGATTCTGGTAGGATTCCTTCAGTTTCGTCACGCGATGATATTTGGATCCCGATCCTACTGTGAGTATATGCTACTCCTCGGGAAATTTCTCACTTAACGATCAATGCTATAAACCTAGTAGGTGCCTAGAAAGGTGTTAGCGGGGCTACGCCCCCAGGGAAAAGAGGTTCTCTAATTAAGGAACTTCGCGAAAGCGTTGGAAAACCTCCCTCGAAGTACCGACACCGGCCTGGCTGAACGGTTAAGCAAGTATTGTACGGTGGGATTGATCCTGACTAATTCTTCCTTTATGGTTTGAGGAGGGATTCGAGAAACAGTGGGAGCCATCCTGTTTAGACAAACTAAAAACCACTCTAAACTTGCAAGAGCATCATGCTGAGTGTTTCTTCTTCTCTCTCCTAATTGCAGCGACCAATCAACATGACTGGACTTAAGTTACTCCTAGATAAAAACAAACTGACAGGGCCAAACTACAAAGATTGGCTCAGGAATGTCAAGATCGCAATCACTTATGACAAGCTGGGGTATCTTCTTACCACCAAAGCTCCCCCTGTCCCTGGTCCAACTTCCAGCGTCGCGGATAAGGAAATCCGCAAGACTTGGGAGATTGATAGCGCGAAGGCCAAGTGCCTCCTGCTTGCCTCGATGGACAACGAACATCAGAGGAGGCATGAGAATATGGACATGGAGTCCATATTGCTCCATACAAAAGAACTGTATGGAGAGCAATCACGTATCGCAAGATACGAAGCGTCGAAAAAGTTGTTTTCGACAAGAATGGCCGTCGGATCATCAGTAGCCGAGCACGTGCTAAAGATGATCGGCTTCATTGAGGAGCTCGCTGACCTAGGGATCACATTGGAGAGTGAGCTATATACGGATATAGTTCTCCAGTCCCTTCCTTCCACTTACGCCCAGTTTATACTGAACTTCAACCTACAAGAAAAAGAGGTTGAACTATCAGAGCTCCTCAACATGCTGAGGAGCGCAGAGGGCACCCTACAGAAAGGTAGGGAAACATCCACTTTGTTTGTAGGAGGATCATCTTCTTCTAGGTCCAAGGCGAAAGCCAAGGGAAAGAAGAAGAAGGCCCCCGCCAAACCAAGGGGCGGTGTTAGTAAAGTGGATACGAAGGGAAAAGGTAAAGCAACAAAGATAGCGGGGAAGCTTGTGGATAAGGAAGAATGCTTCTATTGTCATAAGAAAGGACACTGGAAGAATGATTGCAGGGCCTGGAAGGCCAGAACACAGGAATTGAAGCAGGTTGCAGCTTCAGCTTCAGGTGTGTATGTTATTGAAAATTGTCTTTCAATAAACTCTACTTCCTGGGTATTGGATACCGGATCAGGATCTCATATCTGTAATTCTTTGCAGGCGTTGAGAAACCGTAGGGTTTTGAAGGCAGGTGACATGACCCTCAAAGTTGCAAACGGAGCTAGCATGGATGCTAAAGCCGTGGGGGACTATCACCTGGGAATGTCAGATGGACATGTTTTGGTTTTGCGTAATTGCTTTTTTGTACCCAACGCAACTTGTAATATCATTTCTGTATCTTTAGTTTCTAAAGAAGGTTATGAATTTGCGTTTGTAAGTAATGTTGTAAACATTCACCTTAATCAAGTATTGATTGGGTCAGGTACTCTGAGTAATGGTATATACGTGTTAAACCAACCACAGATTTTTAATGTCCAGAATACACACAAAAGAAAGTCTCCAGAAATAAATCAGACTTTCTTATGGTATTGTAGATTGGGTCACATCAATGAGAGAAGGTTGACGAAGTTACATACAGAAGGGTATTTGAATGCGTTCGAATATCAGTCGTATGCCACTTGTCAATCCTGTCTCAAGGGAAAGATGACAAAGACTCCGTTTACTGGACATGGAGTAAGAGCGAGCGAGCTCTTGGGACTCGTACACAGTGACGTGTGCGGTCCAATGTCTACACATGCCCGAAGCGGACATTCTTACTTCATTACTTTTACGGATGACTTCTCAAGGTACGGCTATGTCTTCTTAATGAAACATAAGTCCGAGGCCTTTGGAAAATTCCAGGAGTATAAGAATGAAGTAGAGAAACAGACCGGCAAAAGTATTAAGATTCTAAGATCGGATCGAGGTGGAGAATACTTAAGTGCCGAGTTCCTGGACTATTTAAAAGAGAACGGAATTCTCTCTCAGCTTACTCCTCCATACACCCCGCAACATAATGGTGTATCGGAGAGACGGAACCGCACCCTATTGGATATGGTGCGGTCCATGATGAGTAACGCTGAGTTACCGCGATCGTTCTGGGGGTATGCGCTAGAATCAGCTGCATACCTTTTGAACCGAGTTCCGACTAAGACTGTGCCTACCACCCCATATGAAATGTGGAGTGGGAAGAAACTCTATCTTCAATATCTGAAGATCTGGGGATGTCCAGCTTTTGTCAAAAAGCAGCATGCGGACAAACTCGAGGCACGCTCAGTACTGTGCAAGTTTGTGGGATACCCAAAGAACACCAGGGGATATCTTTTCTACTACGCAGAGGAACAAAAAGTCCTTGTTTCTCGTAATGCCCACTTTCTAGAACACCAGTTCTTGGAAAAGGAAATGAGTGGGAGCGCAATAGAACTGGAAGAAATTCCAGAACCACAGACTATTACTGAAAGGTTAGTGGAACCAGAGGGTTCAACAGAACAGGACATTCCTACGCCGCTCCGCAGGAGTAGTAGGCAGTCTCATCCGCCCGAGAGATACTGCGGTTTTCTCATAGACGGGGATATAGAGGATTGCATCATAGATTATGATGAGCCTACTAGCTTCCAGCAGGCCGTTCAGAGCGTTGACTCAGTGAAATGGCTGGATGCAATGCGGACCGAAATGGAGTCCATGTACACCAACAAGGTATGGACGTTGGACATTGCTCCAGACGGGGTAAAACCCGTAGGATGCAAGTGGATCTTCAAAAGGAAGATTGGTGTAGATGGACAGGTTGAGACCTATAAAGCTAGGCTGGTAGCAAAGGGTTTTCGTCAAAGACCTGGCTTGGACTACGACGAAACCTTTTCTCCAGTAGCCATGCTGAAATCCATTCGGATCCTTCTTGCCATTGCTGCCTTCCACGATTATGAGATCTGGCAAATGGACGTAAAGACAGCTTTTCTAAATGGAAATTTAGAGGAGTGTGTCTATATGGACCAGCCAGAGGGTTTCATTCAGAGTGGGAGCAGCGGAAAGGTATGCAAGTTGCTTAAGTCCATCTATGGACTAAAGCAGGCATCGCGGAGTTGGAACATCTGCTTTGATGAGACGGTCAAAGAATTTGGCTTTATCAAAAATCCAGATGAACCATGCATCTATAGTAGATTTGTAGCGAGAACTGTAGTATTCCTCGTTTTATACGTGGATGACATTCTCTTAATAGGAAATGACATTCCTATGCTACAATCTGTCAAGGGGTTCTTGTCACACAGGTTCTCCATGAAAGACCTGGGTGATGCCTCATACATTCTGGGTATCCGGATCTACCGTGACAGATCCAAGAGGATATTAGGACTTTCTCAGTCCAGGTACATCGACACCATACTGAAGAGATTCAGTATGGAAGATTCCAAGCGCGGTAACCTACCGACTTGTCACGGGATCACCCTCTCTAAAGAGATGTCTCCCAAGACTGATTTGGAGAGGGATCGCATGTCTATTATACCCTACGCTTCTGCGGTAGGCTCTATAATGTATGCGATGTTGTGTACCAGACCGGATGTAGCTTATGCACTGAGTGTGGTAAGCCGGTATCAGTCAAACCCTGGGGAGAAACACTGGATAGCGGTAAAGAACATTCTTAAGTACCTGAGAAGGACTAAGGAGATGTTCTTGGTGTATGGGGGAAAAGACCTCCAGATCGAGGCCTTTGCTGACTCCAGCTTCCAGAGTGACAAGGATGATTCCAAGTCCATGTCGGGTTTTGTCTTTACCCTCAATGGAGGGGCGGTGTGTTGGAAGAGTTCCAAACAGGAAACCGTTGCAGACTCGACGATGGAAGCGGAATACATCGCTGCATCTGATGCCGCAAAAGAAGCTGTCTGGATGAGGAAGTTCTTGAAAGAACTTCAGGTGGTTCCGTCCATTGTTGATCCAATACCTCTGTATTGCGACAACAACGGGGCTATAGCTTTAGCGAAGGAACCCAGGTCCCATCAGAAATCCAGGCACATCTTAAGGCGGTATCACCTGATCAGGGAGATCGTAGATCGCCAGGAGATCGAGGTTCGGAGAGTCGCTTCAGAAGACAACACTGCAGATCCATTCACCAAGGCCTTGCCCCAGACTCAGTTCGAGCGGCTGATCGAGATGATTGGTCTTCGATACGCCAGTACATGGCCTTAGTGCAAGTGGGAGATTGTTAGTGTATATGCCCTAGAGGCCATTACTGTATCATACTAGTTTGTATATTACTTAATGGATGCTTGGGATATTCACCTTGTATATACAATCTTGCTCAAAATAGTAGTATGCTACTTGGTTTGTTTCTACTTCAATGTGTACATGTGTTTATTTTGTATATCGCCTATACACATTAGTAGAGCCCTTAGGATCTTTGCTTGATTACCAGCGATGTGATGGCCGTCACACTAGTGGGGCTGGGTAATCTATAAGCACATCCTTATGCAGGTCCCTGGTCGCAGGACTATCGAGACAGGGCATCGATACTCCGGAGTAGACCAGCGCATGCGCTTCTCATCCCAGTGTGGGAGACGGTCTGTCCCACAGCCGTCAGTACGTCGTACTTGAGATAGTATGCGGGTGCTCGTTAGGTTACGGGTACACTGGACAGGACTCGTCGGGAACTGACTAGTTGGTATTATACCTATCGTCAGTTATCAGTTCCCAGGTGACATGAGTACAGCTTAGTCCGCTGACTTGATACTGTCACTTCGCCTCGAGTGTGTTCCCACTGTACTTTGATCACTACCCTACCACGGCTCAAAGGAGTCGTGCAAACAGGTAGTGGTTGGGTGCAGTCCCGAAGCACTTGGAGGCAGTGACGGTTAGACAGGATTCGTCTCTCCCGGTATTGGGGGTTGACATCGCGCTGTGTCTAGGAGAGCCATTACACGAGTAGTCCCTGGCCAGGGCAAACGAGATATACTGGTAGGTTTCCAGTGTTATCTCAGGGTGTTTTGGGCTTCACTCCGGCACGACTTGTACCGCTATTGGGGGACTGACGTTTACCGCCCCCTAGGCCCGCCATGCGATGTATCAGACGAACAGACCGGACTGTACGGAGAATGTCACACTCAGGCTCAGTAGGAGTTCAGATGGGTTTCGCCTCGTCGGTCTTCTTGTCGGCACTACCTGGGGACCGTTACGCACAGCTAGTGCCGCTTGCGGTCTGTGGTTAAACCCACTGCCAGCGTAGTGTCGAGTCTTTAGAGTCCCACACAGAAAGCTTTTCGCCTTTAGGCAAAAGAGTAGAGGTCGCATGGTATTGCGACAGGTCGCATGGTTTTGCGACAGGGTTCGGTCACATCCGTGCACTTGTGCACGTACAGTGTCCGGACAGTTTACACTAGCGGGCTTTGGTTTAAGCCAGATCCTAGTGTACCTTATGGGATTGGATTTATCCAGTTTGCATTCGTGTTCCTCGGAACGCGGATGCGGGTGTGTATGCACAGTTGACAGGGAGGCAGAGGCAGCGGATTCTCATTAGGGTTGTTGACAGTTGACCGTTGACTTTTTGACTTTTTGCTCAACCCTAATGAGAATATGATATGCGATTAACTATTATATTAATTAAGTATTATGGTGACTTGGTTGTTGACTTTTGTTGACCTTGTTGACTTGTTGACTTTTGTTGACTTGTTGACTTTGTTGACCGGTTGACTAGGCTTGACTAGTTGACCATCATGATAACCATGGTTATCATTTCATGCCAAAGACTTTTTCTTGCTTGTTCATTTGAGTAAAATGAGTGCATGACATGATAAGGTTATGGTTACTTCAACCATCACATAAGACTTTTGTTGATATGATGAGTTATCATTGCTTTGGATTATGAGAGGGTGAGAGAGAAAAGAGAGCCTCATTCTTTCTTGCTCATTCTCTCTCTTGTTCTTGAGCTCTCCTCTTGCTCTCACCCTCAACCTCTTGCTCCCTCTCTTGATCTATGGTTCTCTTGTCTCATGAGTTGAGAATCAAGAACCATAGATAAAATCCCATTCTATTCCTCTCTACTCATTCTAGTTCACTAGGTTTGGCAAACCAAGTGAACTAGTTTCTTCAAAGACCGAAGAAGGAGCTAAAGGTTGGAGCTTTCAAGTGGATCTATCTTCGGCGTACGGAGACGACGAGAAGGAGCCATCGGACCACCACCGGAGCTTGAAGACGAAGGAGTTCAAGACAAGCTAGGTATAACCATCTCTATCCGAGTAGCTAAATATCTTTAGCTTAGTATGCTAGTTTTAGTTTAGATAAAGATCCCGACCTAGCTTAGTCCATGTTGCCTCTTGCGTTAAAATTTTGATTTTATACCGTTTCCGCCTCCCCGTAAGAACCGGGGGTCGCAACGTGGACTTACAATTCGTGTTAGCTAGATCAGCCGTTTGTTGTGTTAACTTCTGTCAGCGATTCTTTTGTTGCGCGACACGTATTTCAGTCGTATGCCAATCGGTTAGGAGATTCATCCGTCACTTGATCCTTCTAGAGATGTTGGATTTGACGTTCTCCTGGGCATAGACTGGTTAGTTACGTGCTAGGCGTCTGTGGAGTACTGTGAGGAAACAGCCAGGTTTTGTTTTCCCCGGCGAGTCAGTTCTTGTTGTGCAGGTGGATAGTTGTGCCGCCTCTCACAGCTTGAATTCAGCCTTTTTCGCTATTCGGCTTTTGAGGAGATGTCGTGGATTCTTGGCGTTCATTCATGATACCATAGACATAGAGGGTTGTTGGACCAGTTTTCTTTCGTGCAAGGGTTTTCCGACGATGTTCCAGAGGAGCTGGCGAAGCTTAGGGAGCTTAAGGATCAGCTGCAGAGTTGTTTGTTGGGGAGTTTTGTGCGTCTGAGCGTTTCGCTTTTGGAAGCTCCTATTTCTGTTCGTCAAGGAGAAAGACGACAGATTACGGTTGTGGATTGATAGATCGTCAACTGAACAAGCTTACGGTGCGGATAGGTATCCTTTAGCTTGCCTTGACGATTTCTTCGATCAGCTCCACATTGCGAGACATTTTCTATGTTTGTTCGGGATCAGGTCATCATTGTTGCGGGTTCGGAGTGATGACATTCCGAAGGCTGCCTTGTGCGTGCTACGGGCTTTATGTGTTTTGGTGTGTCATTGGACTAACCAATGCCCTAGCAGCATTAGTAGATGTGATGAACAGGATTTCTTCAGGCCGTTCCTCGACCAGTTATTGTTGTGTTATTCATGACATTCTGGTCTATTTTAATATGTCTTGAGCGACAGGAGTAGCACTTGAGGATTTGTTATGCAGATGCTGGGAGAGTGCCAGCTGTTTGTTAGATTCTCGAAGTGTTCCTTCAGGCTTGTTTGTGTTGACTCATAGGTCTTGTAGTCAAGGGAGACGGTTTTGTATGGTTCCGAGGGAGATCGTGGCCGTACAGCTTAGGCCCAGACTTGTGTGCAAGAAGGATGTCCGCAGATTTTGGGCTTAGCAGGTTTCTACCGCCGTTTCATGCAGGATTGTTAGTGTAGTGCTGCACCGTCGACTGAATTGACCGGAGTGGAGGTTTCTTTCTTTGGACTGAGGCATGTGTGCAAAGTTTTCGGCAGTCGAAGATTCGGTTAACAACTGCATCAGTTCTTTCTTTGCTTCTGGTTCGGGCGATTTTGTTGTTTAACTGTAATGTTTCACGAGTGGGGCTCGAGTGTGTACTGATGTGACACTATAGAGTAATCTCTTTTGCTTCCATACAGCTGGAGGAAGTACTATCAGGATATTCCACTCATGATGTGGAGATGGCCGTGGTGGTTTTGCGTTGGAGACTTGGAGACACTACTGGTTTGAGAGTCGCGTCAGATTTTTCACGGACCACCAGAGCTTAATGTGCATCTTCCTGCAGCGGATTTGATTGTTGTGATAGTCCTACGCAGATTTACAGTTCTTGTGTGATCGTTGAGTACAGCTTAAGTTCGACTCTACGGAGGGGACAACTTGCTCATGTCCGCGTCCGACCACTTGTCTTCAATCTCTTTCGCGAGACACTGCCTACCGACGCTCGTTCGTTAGAGATACCTGAGCATACTCGGCTGGGTAATGATTCGGAGTCCTTGATTTGTGATGATAGTGTGCTAAGTTAGGGACGCGTTTGTGTACCTGATATTATCGGGTAGAGACGTGAAATCCTAAAGCTGGAACATCTGTCAATTCTCTGTATTCATTCAAGTTCCACCAATATTGATGTGACTTGTGAGATAGTTACGGGTGGGCAGGAATGTAAAGAGAAATTTCAGGTTTCGTTTCAAGGTGTTTGTCTTGTTGTGTGTTTTGGGTTGAGCATCTGAGACCGGCTGGAGAGTTGCAACCTTTAACCGTTCCGAAGTGGGAATGGGGGCAGATTTCCACGAATTTCGTTATGGGTCTACCCAGGTTTAGTCAGGGTGTGACTCCATTCGGATGCTTGTTGTCCGGTATTACTCGGTTTGCTCAGTTGTTCTTTGTTAAGTTGTGCGTTGCACGGAGTTCCTTCGAGGGTCGTATCCAATGAAGGCACCATGTTCGCTTGCTGTCTTGGGCAGAAGCTTCAGGAAGCCTTGGGTACTGGTTAAGCTTTAGCTCCATCTTTCCATCGACAGGATGATGGGTTTGTGAGAGCGGGCTATACCGACTCTGAGGATATGTTTGTACGTTCGTCGTGTTGTTGTCTGCAGTTGGGGATCGTCACTCGCCATTGTTAGGATTCTCCTTCGATAGTTGTTATCAGGAGACACTCCAATTGGCAACCTTCAGGTTTAGGGGTTAGGTCGTGTCGATCACCAATATGTTTTTCTGACTCTATGTTGTTGGATTTTGGACCCCAGCTAGTCTAGAGACTTCGAAAATGATCCAGTTGGTTCAGGTCAGGATGATGACAGCCAGTGCAGACAGAGGTCTTATGCCGACCGTTGTGGTCGCAGACTTGAGTTTGCAGTGGGAGCTCAATTATTCCTACGGATTTTTCCGATGAATAACGTGTTGAGGTTTAGGAACCTTATCTCAGAATTGTAGGTCCTTTTAAGATCCTTAAAGCGAGTTAGTTCCGTTGCCTTTGATTTGACACTTCCGCCCAGATTATTGAGTGTTCACCCCGTATTCCTTGTGTCGGTACTTTGCAATTACCTTCATGACCTTTCTCACATGATTCGGCACCAGGCAATTTGGCTTGGACGCGATCGTTTCGTTCACCGGCAGCCAAATGTGTTAATGGCTCGGTAGGTGGAGAAACTTCGGTCATGGGTCTTGTCATCTGTGAAGGGTTTTCTTGGACGCAGCCGTATAGTGAGGTGCTCACTTGGAAGGCAGCGAGCGAGATTTGGGAGTTTTGTAATCTTCTCTTTGAAAGTACGCTTAGTAAAAAAAATTAAAAATTAAAATTCGGGGACGAATTTCTATAAGGGGGGAGATTGTAAAGTTTTAGAAATCGTTTTTCGAATTTTTCCGTTTTAGGGTAAAATAGTCGGTATTTTCCGTTTTAAATCGATTGTGATCAAACGTCCGTATAAACTTGCCAGCACCTAGTTTAGCTAAAATAAAGCTACTGCGCGAGCTTTGGGGGTATATGGGAAGTTTTGGTTCACATTTAGTTTTTCCCTAATTAAATATTATTTTAATTATTGGTTGAAGTTGATATATCTTTTTTTTGCCAAATTTCATTCCATCCATTTTATCTAGCCTTGGCCGAATTCATCATATGAGGAGGTGGCATTTATTTATTGTTGAGTCATTGTTGCTTCTAGAATGAAGCATGGTTCATTTTGTGACTCATTGTTTTCTTTTAATGCTTCTTGTTTGCTTGAAGATATTTACATGGATATTTTTGTTGTGATATTTTCCTTGTGCTCACCCTCAGTTTGAATTCAACCAGTGAACAATTTTGGGCTAGTGGCCGAACACTATTGGAGTGGAGAGGTGGCTGCCATTTTGTGGAGTGTGCATTGTATATAGGTGGAGGATTAATTTATTAATTAATTAATATACCTTACTCTTTGACTCACCCACTTGTAGTTTGCCCTCTATATATTTCGAAATCCCCAGTGAAGCTTAGATGATGGCAGAGCACTAATTTTTGTGCTTGGACTGATTTGTTTTTCTCATTGAAAAAAAAAATCCTTTGTTCACTTCATCTCCATTCCATGGCAACTTTATTTTTCCTTGAGACAAATTATTCTACACACTCTCTACTTCAAT
This sequence comes from Agapanthus africanus, assembly GCA_030015575.1. Lineage (NCBI taxonomy): Eukaryota > Viridiplantae > Streptophyta > Magnoliopsida > Asparagales > Amaryllidaceae > Agapanthus > Agapanthus africanus. The sequence goes on along the minus strand of CM057348.1, from coordinate 358,849,650 downwards.
CTTGGACATGTCGGTTAGCAAACATCATGTTCGAGTTGCTTCAATTTGAAGCGGGAGCCCGTATAATGATTCGTTGACGTGGTGCTATTTCGACGAGGAGATCGGAGAGGCCGCGAGGAGCGTGGAATGATAGATAAAGACCGAAGGACACGAATCGATCGGTATAATTTCTTATACCATTTTACAGTTTACTAGTCAGGGTTGGTGATGGATAATGGTTAAAAATGAGGACTTTGGAAACTTAATCTTGTGAACGAATATTATTGATAATTCCTAGGTTAACTAATGAAGTTTTGCTTACTAGGATTTAATAAAACCTAATTGGGTGGGTTTAAAATTATGGAAAACAGTTTAGATAACCTAGTTAACCTGCTTTGCGATGTTTGGAATCGCAAAATTTGTGTTTAGCTTTGTTCTAGTGAGAAATATTGCGATAAGTTGTTTACTAGGTTTCGGGGTTTTTCCGATGTGGTTTCATTTGGTCGTTGCGGGGTTACATATATTATATTCCTCGTATTTAATTGTGTTGTGTTGCGCGATCGGAGTTTAGACTTTGTGTTTCGTAGTTTAGCGACCCTAGTTAGGGTTTTTGACCGACGTCATGCGCGATAGATGCACTAAGTGTGCAGTGCATTTTTCATGGCGTTATCCTTGCGTTTCGTTGTCTTTTCGCCGTTTCAGGATATTTAGCGTATGTGTTATGTTTGTGAAATTTTAGGTTCGCAGGCGGGGACTTCGGACGCTGCGACGAAGGGAAATCAGGTCGTAGGCTTCGCTTAGCTAGGAGCGTTGGTGAGTAGATTTAACATCTACAGGGGAATCGCCCGCCTGGCGTTATGCATCTGGGCTAGAGATGTTACTTTTGTCGCATATTCTATGTCATATTTAGGATTTGCGCATTTACCCTACTGCTTAGTTATTGTTGTGCTTGGACTAGTATCCTTAGGACACTGCACATATTATTGACGATTCATGTTGCACGAGCACTGATTGTATGCTACACACACCGTCAATAATTTCCATGTCACGCACAACCCACTTATAGATATAATATTGCTTGGTTAGGGACATTGAGACTTTGATTCATATTTCTTTACCCATTGACTTATAGCATACCTGTATACCTACATGCTTACACATATGTTTTGACATGCTAGTTACCTGTTTACCTATAGGATATCGTACCATTAGTGATAGGTACCTACACACCTAAGGACATAGCTACAGGTGTGCTTTGAATTTGATACTTCAGTTATACCTGGGAGGTATATCACATCAATACTAATAAGTAAATACCTATATTTTCTGCTATACATTCTTGTGTTCACATATATCTGGTTATAGCTACGTATTTACCCTTATTGATGTATTATTATGAATTGGAGATATTAGGAACCGCATGATATTTATACTAATTGGTTGCAGTTAATTAGTGGCTTTACCTTTATACGCTTGCATTATCGTTTTATGTTGCGTATACTTTATTCATGGATTTTCGCATTTAGATATGGATTTTTCATGATGTTTTCTGGATTTGGAGACCGTGGGAGTTCTTGAAATTATGCATTATTTGAAAAAAAACCCTGTTTCCCTTGATATGATATTTCAGCAGCCACCATGAGGTTTATCGCTTCAGATATATATATACCGTACGCGAGGAAAGGAGGGATCCGTGTGCGGGTACATGGTGGGGCCCGGAGGTACCCCGGGGCAAGAATCTCAGTGAGGAGATGAGTTAGTGGGGGAACCATACCATCTGGTGACATTAACAATGACTCAGCGGTGATCATGTGGATACCTATGGGAGTCATGTGCGTATGGATACGTCGAGTGGCGAGGGTTAGAGCTAGGCACTCGAGCTTTCGGGATAGCGTATGATACGTACCTATCAGGGGGCCAGTCATGGAGATAGCACCTGATAGATCAACATTTCTGTGTCGATGCTTGACACATTGGTTTCATGATATTCTTTTTACTCCGTTGTATATATAACAGAGGATTGAGCCGCTGTTATATATACCCTTACACCAATATTAGTGGAATGGGACGCTAATATATGTGTATTGACATTAATTATATACATCATCATATTTATTCATGCAAATATACTTAGAATGTAAAGGACTCATGGACATTGGATTTAGGACATTTGAGAATGTATTTGATATTGATTACAGGAGATATGTGAGATATACTTGTTATTGTACATACGGGATATGTGAGATCTACTTGATGTTGTACATTCGAGATATGTGAGATATACTTGTTATTGTACATACGGGATATGTGAGATCTACTTGATGTTGTACATTCGAGATATGTGAGATATACTTGTTATTGTATATACGGGATATGTGAGATCTACTTTATGTTGTACATTCGAGATATGTGAGATATACTTGTTATTGTACATACGGGATAAGTGAGATCTACTGGATAGTGTATATTCAGGATTTGTGAGACTTATATGATATGAGAGCCAAATTAGGGGCTGGTTTGAGGAATTAGGATTTAAATTGTCATGCTGGATTGTGATCCTACCACGATGTCAGGATTCCGTGGAATTGACATATTTCACTCCATACCTCATCTTTATCTATTTGCACACTGCTTCATGTACTAGTAGTACCTATTAGTGTATCTTTAATGATTGTTGCACATTTACTTTCTCATATCCCTATCGCACGATTATTGCATACTGTTGTCATATCATTACTGCGTTATATATATATTGGTTGTACGTGCTAGTGTACTTTCCCTTATTCTGCATTTATATGACATGTCATTACTGGCAATTGCATATCTCAGATTCACGTTGTACGTGCATACTTACGATTACCTGCATATGTTATTTTCTATTCACGAGTTGGCAAATCACCCCTGTTGTGCCACAGTTGTTTTGCTGGGTGTTCCCCCGAGTAGTCGAGACAGGCTATTCATCTATCTTATTATCTTTTGCTGCGGATACCGCATCAGCTCATGGTGTGCAGTTTGCATAGGTGGGTTTTGTGGTTATTCGTTGTTTTATTATATATTCGTTGTATCCATGTACTCTCTATCTACCATTATCTTGTATGACTTAGAGACTTTATGTGAGGACGATATTGTATATTTTGGGGACTTGGATGTCTTTTATGCAGTTTTACTTATATCGTCTTTTATTTCTTCGCTACGTCATCGTATATCAGTTGTGGTGGTTGTTTTCTGCCGTTGGGCGTGGATATGTTCCCGTTGGGGATGCTTTACTTTATATTTATGTTGTACCCATTTTTGGGGTTGGTTTTTACAAAGGAGGTGCTGTCGAAATTTTCAAGAAAGAAAATTGGACTTAAAGAATTTATACTTAAGATTTTCAATGGTTTAAACTATGTTTCTTATCTTTTCTTGTCTTTTAATGGTTTAGATTTCTGGGTTTTGGCTTTCTTTTACTGCGTTACGCCTGTAGACGTTTCGTAGTATTAGGGCCGTCACGTGTCAATTTCGGGTCGTGACTGGAACCCTACACCGCACACTACGCCTTGACGCAGGCTAACAAACATAGCACGAATACTAAATAGCACATATCTGAAATGATGGAGGGATACGACATGTTTTTAAGAAAACCATTTGCATAATGAACTTGATATCTTCCTAGAATCGAGTAATTTTGAAAAGGAGTGTTTTTTAGGCTTTTAGTAGTTTCGCTAAAGAGGTCACTCCTGGTGAAGGGATCTCGGCTCTTTCCTCATCGAATGAGGTGCTGGATATTCTTCGAAGAATACCACTATGCAATGAAAGAACTAGAGAAGCAATCGCTTAAGAGGTCACTCCCGGTGATGGGATCTCGGCTCTTTCCTAATAGAATGAGGTGCTGGATATTCAACAAGGAATACCACTAAGCAAAGGAAGAAATAGAGCTACCAATTTTTAAAACCGGATTCTATAACATCTTTAGGTTTCTTTCTTTTTCATTAATCTAATTAATGAAGACCCATCATTTATGCTTCCTATGCATCACAGATAAAGAAACGAAAATACTTATACAACGTACGCTTATGCCGTTCGCATTTGCCACGGGGTCCCGTCATGCACCGTTAGGTTAGATAACTAATGGCAGAGCGGGGCAGGACTAGCGCGGATGCAAAACATAAACAACGTCTATTATATATCACATATATAATATTAAGCATTTGTCTCTCGCAATTATATGAATTCATCACAGAAGATTGCAGCAGAAGTCAACATATGAAATATTGGATATACTAGGAGGTCTGTGTTTTAAATCAAGCCAGAAAAACACGGATTCCACGGTCGTGATGACAGCCAAACCAACATCCCTAGACCCCTATGAGAGTGGCAAGCAACCCTCCCAATTCTAGAGTTAGAAGACCCGGTCTCGACTCCTCGAGATGGTCTCCCACTGGACTCTAGAACCCGGTCACTTGTGCTCCCCACCTTGGGTCTATCCAAATGCAGAGAAGTAAATAATTTACATAAATGGTGACATCATCCTCAACCCGGAAGTGCCCCAAAAAAAGAATATTATATACAAGTTTTTACATGAATGAAAATGAAAAACTCTCATCTCATGCGAAAAAAACCCGGCTATTCAAACACGACGATCCAATAAAACATATCAAGCACCACATAACATCACATGTCATCAACGTAAGTAAATATGCGTATCCCAATTGTCGATGACATATACCAACGAAACCGGCGATACACCAAATATTACACTTACGGTCGCAGAAAAGAAAGTGAAAACTACAATAATTAGAATCCGCAACCACCTTAGACATCCTAAATCCGAAATATCACATACTTCGGATTTCATGCCTAACCATATGAATTCCTTAAACATCATAAACCCGGAATATCTCAGATTCCGAATTTCATGCCTAACATTATAGACCCCGCATTTTAGTCGCGATATTGAAAACATTTTTCAAAAAATGGTCAGGGAATTCAACAAGATTCCCGACATCCTGATCGAATGCTCGTCGGAAACTTTAGTAGACGGCTGCACCCCCGATGTCGTCGACGAAGCGCACTTAGGCTGAACACCGCGGCCGCGAGCACCCGAATGGATGCTTTAGGCAACGGGCTTCTCCTACAGTCACATGGTCGGGGCTATGGGACGTGGCTATCTAGTAATGTTACCCGGCGAGTATCTGTGTACACTACGTTATTGCGAAGGAGTTTTGATCCAAATGAAAACCCAGTGGTAACCGATCAAAAGAGACTAAATTGCTAGATTTATAAAATTCAAACCAGTTTTCACAAAACTAATTATTGTGGATTCCAAATATTGTATCATATATCACAGATAGCTAGGCGATGTTAAACATTTCTATAGAATCAACAAACACCCACATTTCCCAGAGACCTTAACACGTGAGACAGTTTTAAAAATACCCAGAACATGCCAGAAGTAGCTACGGACCTACTAAAGAAGGGTTGTTCCCGGCCTCACCAACGGCGCCGTGGAACCGCCGCAAACCCTAGGGTTTGGCCACGGTTCCACGATCGTATGGTCGAGTTAGGAGTTCGTTCTTCTTGTGGGTCCATAGAAAACCATGCATGATTTTTTGAATATTTTTATCTTGGAAAAATCCAACATTTGGAAAAAAAAATTCAAAGAGCGTGGTAATAAGGTTTTCGGAGTTCGATCAAACACTTTAACGTCGTCTAGGACACTCCTAATGATCTGGCCTTGCTCTGATACCATTGCTGGGTTCCTTTGCATACTCACTAAGTTTTCAAAGGTATCAAGCATGCAATTTTATAAAAATCTAGAGTGCTAATAAACCCGTACCAAGGATCTAACTAGAGAATTAGGGTTTAACTAAGCAAGTAAACAAGGAATACAACCTTTGTAGACCGGTCTTTCACTTCTAAAGCTCTATGTAGTAGTCCCTTTGCTCCAAGTAGTGGTCTCCCGGACTCTCTTTAGGCTCCACTAGGCGAAAGTAGCGAGCTTGCTCAAAAATCTTCGAGGCAAAAAATGATCTATGTCGAGGAGACTCTAACTCAAGCTACCTCTTCAATAATTGAAAATCAGTGAAGCAAACAACCTATACTAAATGGCTAGTCTAGTGTAGATTGATGAAGTATGAATTTTGCTCACTTTAGAATAATTTTTCTCACTCTTTTTCTTCACCTCAAGAAAACCTAGTGAGCAAACTTGAGATGAAGAAGTTGAAGTCAAGAATAGAAAATAATGGAAACCATGGGTGAGAAAATATCATATATGATCAAAGTAGAGACTTAACCATGGCTAAAGATATTGGTTGGGTTAATAAATATCTAAAGTAAAAAAAAAATTAGTGGACTTTAGTCAAAGCTTCCACAAGCTTCTCCAAGCCATTTAGCCATGCTTATTTCCACCTAATTTTGTTTATTCTTTAAATAAATATTCAACCTAATTATCTTATGCTATGGTATGAGTCTCATACACCCATGTACAATGTATCATCAAGCATGAAACAAAGGAAATAATACCTTAATATATATCACATATATATATATATATATTAAATGTACAATGAGAAAAAGAAATTCTTAAGTGAGCTAATATTAGTTAATGTATAATAATATATCAAATATATAATCATACATTAAATTATTAAATCAACACTTGATTCAATAACCGGCAGTATCGCATACAACCAACTAATATCATATATATCAACTTATCGAATTAACACTTGATTCAATAACCCGGCTATATCACATATAACCGACCGATATCACATATCGCGAGATAAGAATACGGTATCACATACACGTATTAACCTCGGTCCCGCACATATCACATATGTGCCCTACTTCGTTTTGCTTAAGCCAGGAAACCTCTGTGTAGGACTCTAAAGACTTGTCAATACATCGACAGTAGGTGATGATCATATCAGTCACCCACAAGCCGTCAGTGGTACTAGCTGGACGTAACGGCTACCCGGGTATTGAGCGAGCAGAAGATCAACAAGCAAGCTTGTCCATACTCTCGTGAATCCAATAAGTAACACTACCATACAGTCCGGTCTCTTCATCTGATATGTCGCGTATCTAGTCTGGAGGAGGTAAACGTCAGACCCTAATAACATGATAAGTCATGTCGATGTGAAGCACATAACGGGTTGAGAAACTACTAATAACTACCAGTAAATCTCATCATCAGCCCTGTCCAGGGAATTCCTGTTATAGACAATCGAGCACAGCGCAACATCAACTCCCAATACCAGGAGAAACGAAACCCCTCCTATCGCTCATTGCCTCCATGTGACTCGGGATTGTACCCAAAAACCACCATTTTGCATGCTCTATTGAACGTGGTAAGGTGGAAATCAAATCACAGTGGGAATCATACAAGACTCTATGACGATCTCGGGTCTACAGACTAACTTGTACCAGTGTCACCAGAGAACTGCTATCTAACGTTTGGTATAATACAATCTAGGAGTTCTCGGCGAGTCCTGTTTGGTGTACCCACTCTCCAATGAGCACCTGTGCACATTCTCTTATGTCAAACACCAATGGTTGTGGGATCAACCATCGCCCCATACAGGGTCAAGAATCATAAACACTAGTCTATTCTTGAATATCGATGCCCTGTCTCGATACTCCCTCGACTAAGAATAATTAAAGGATGTACTTGTGGTCTACCCTGACCCCACTAGTATGATCTCCAGTGGTTGGGGCTATGGGGCATATAGTGAATGTGCACAGGTGAGTATACATGTTAAGATAAAGTGCAACTAGATAGCATACTATCATGTCGAGCAAGAAAGTACTCTCTATATATGTCCAAGCATCCACTGTAATATAAAATCATGTACAATAATGGCCTCTAGGGCATATATACAACAAACAGTAATTGGCGTATTAAGTACCCAACGTCTGCCCTAGAGCCAGTTGCTGGCGTACCGCATACCAAACATCTCGAACAGTCTCACAAACTGGACTTGCCTAGGTGAATGGATCTGTTGTGTTTTCCTTTGTATGTACTCTTCGCATCTCGATATTCTAGAGATCCACGATCTCCTTGATCGGGTGATACCGCCTCAAGATATGTCTGGATTTCTTATAAGACCGTGGTTCTTTTGCTAAAGCCATGGATCTATTGTTATCGCAATACAATGGTATTGGATTAGCAATGGATGTAACTACTTAATGTTCAGAAACAAACTTCCTCATCAAGAATGCCTCTTTTGCGGCATCGTTTGCAGCGATGTACTCAGCCTCTATCGTCGAGTCTGCTACGCTGTCCTGTTTGGAACAATTCCTACTGACCGCCCTTCCGTTGAGGGTAAACACATAACCTGAGACAGATTTATAGTCATCCTTGTCATTTTGGAAGCCAGAGTCGGTAAAAGCCTCGATCTGGAGGTCCCTATTACCGTACACCAAGAACAACTCCTTATTCCTTCTGTAACATTTCAAAAAAATAAAATATTATTTTTAGGAATTTTCAGAATTTAATATTTATTTTAATGAATATTTTAATAGTCGGTATAATTAAATACGATAAATGGTGAAAATTCTGGAGAAAATTTTAGAAATTCTAAATAGCTTATTTTGTGGAAATATGCCATTTTGCAGTTTTTATGATGGATTATATGTGATTTTGGTGTTAATCGCGATTAAAAATCGCTAAGTGGATTTTTGGCTTTTTGTGCAAAAATGTGCACATGACATTTTCTACACTTGTTACACTTGTTTCTTGTTTTGGACCCATGTTAAGCCTAGGGTTGAACCATGTTAGCTGACCTTGGTGACTTGAACCATTTGATTAGAGTAATTGGGTTAATTAGGGTTTTGGTGTTGATTAAGGGTGATTAGGGTAGGTTGACATTTAGTAGGAGAGAGAGAGGAGGGATTGGATGGTTGTCATGCAACATCCATGAGAGAGAGAGAGTGGTGGCTAGGAAGTGTCACACTCCATTTCTTTTCTCAACCTTTAAATACCTAGTACATCTCTCCCTCTCACTCAAGCACCACACCACCATCAATCCTACACCTTGCACACAACACCCCAACACATCAGCCACCATCAGCATATTTCAGCCCAACTACATCAGCAGCTCAATGATTTGTCCAAAAATACTTGTTAACCGTAATCAGAAACGGCGTCGCTTTGCAGTTAGCCGGTGAGTACGGGGCGATCCACAGAGATGTGTAATTTTCTGATTTATGTTTTTACGAGTTGATTCCGATGGTGGTTTGGTTTTTTTGTTTATTGATTTAAAACTAATTAATACGATATTAAGGAACTGTTTAGGGTTTGGTCCAAGGTAGGGTTGATAAGATTAATGTTGTCACCTCTTTCAATACCGTTTGATTAAAGCTTTTTAGAAATCAAAACAATTATTAGCGAAGGGGATTAGGATGATTGGGAAGAAACGAAGTTTCTTCCTCTAGATGCTTGTCCGTCCTTTCCTATTAATTGCTACAATCTTCATGGACGTCATGTATGTCCGGCCCTTTATACTACAGTTCACCGTTACCTCGTAGGTAGGGTGCTGTAGGGGGCGGATCATGCATGCGTGCATGAAGTTCTAGTTATGAAAATGTGTTGGCATTGAAGGAGGTGAGAGATATTCATCTCTCACTCCCTCCCTTGTTCCTAACCCTAACAAGCGAGGATTTTACTCGCTCATTAGGGGATCTTCTAAAAATGACATCTTTTTTATGTTTAATTTGTTTTGTTCAGACCTAAATTATTACTTACTTATTGCAGATTAAAAAGGAGCTACACTAAGTTAACTAAGGCAAGTGATAAAATTACACTACTGCAAGAATGATACTAGATAGCTAGGGCAAGAATTAAATTAGAACTAAGGCAGGAATCAAAAGAATAAAAACTTACAAAAGTGATGCTCTAGATCTCCCAACAATTCCAAATTTTATTGATTGAAAAGAGGCATAGCTTTTTACAGATTGTGAGTACAATTTATAAGTAAACAGGGAAGCTAGGGTTACAAATTCTCGCACACATGATTTTACAGATATGCCCACGGAAAATCCCAACACCCGCACCGACGCACCGACACAAGAAGTCGGTGCCGACACGGGCATTAAATGGTCGCGGAACCGCGGCAGATGAGGGGTTTGGGCCGCGGTTCCGCGGCCCTTTTGTGAGCTCAGCTCACCAATTTTTCTGGGCTTGTTTGTCTTTGTCTTGGCTTGTTATTTCTTCATCTTTTTTCTCTGTTTGGCTTCTTATGTCTCTCCGGATCTTTCAGTGAAAAACATGTAGGGATCTTTCAACCGTTTTGCTTCGACATTTTGGACCTTGCACTGTTCTTCGTTTAGGCTTGATTAGGATCCGTCAAAAGTCCCTTTTCTATATCAACTTTCGTCTTTTTCACTGTATTTGCTCCAAGAGCCTGTATCCTGTAACATTCAACAAACGTGCGTCAAGAGTACCTGTTTACTTATAAAATGAATAAAAATGGGGCGTATGAATCGCAATATTATGATATGAACAAATACCCCCAAACTTATCTTTTGCTCGTCCTCGAGCAAACTTTTTATTTTCAATAAAAGCTAACCGCACTTTCGCAGGGAAACGCGATTGCACTAAGCTCGTGCAACAAGCCGTTAAACCTCTAGGTGTCCCTAGTAGGAGGAGTGTTGTCTCCTGAGGGTTTTCAGTGGATTATACCCACAAAATCCTATCAATTTGGCTCTTTCGACAATAATTCTCCAATTAGGTTTTCTAACACAGAATTCTATTATCATCGACTCATAAACTTTCCACCCATATTCTTCACACTTCCTCATAATTTAACTTAAGATTATATATGTTTTATAGAATCACTCAGCTTTCGGCATTTCTTAGGTTTTCCTTTTAGGGTTCCATCTCCACTTAGGAATTTTTCTATCAATTCTACTAAAGATATAAGTTTTATTCTTCATTTTTTTCTCTTATCTAAACTCTAATCACATATCCCCACGTGTGTGTATAGATCACCCCTATACTTGGAAATTCAAATTAAGAAATCATACCCTTGTCCTTTGTCCAAGCACTTATTAATTGATGAATTTTTGCTTACACATCCTTCATGCGACCGTTAATACTTCTTGAGGTACCAACGACCTATTACAAAATGCGTTTGCGTTCTAAAGCGTACTTCCTAGTTTTGCAACACCCAAGGCTTTTAGCAGTGACTCCCAAACCAGTTGGTCTAAGGCACTAGGTGATGAAGCACCCTCGCTATATATTTTTTCTGTTTTTAGCCTTAAGTAATCACAAAACCAGTGTTAATTTTTTTCACTTTTGTATTTTTATTTTCTTCGTACTAGGGACTTATAGACAAGAGCATTTCAAGGTCTCCTCTACTATTCCAAGGTTTGAGGTGTGTGATTGTGCAATTTTGTAGGGTATACATTTTCAGAATCCATACTTAAGCCAGGAATTATTTTTCAAACTTATACTTCTAATAAGAATATCAATATTTTTCCTTTATTTCAACTTAGCCCAAAAAGTGAACTCAAAATTTGCCTAATTCTAAATAAACCACAAAGACATATACTTTCTACCGTTAATCTTTAAAGAAGGTTATTTTTAGGGTTTTTAATTTACTAAGTCTAAGATCTAGTTGTTCATAGCTAGTTAAACTATTTGTCAAACCCAAGTTAAATATGGCCAAAATTGAATAAAATAAATTTTATGAATTTTTGAAATTTTTATAGGTTTTCAAATAAATATGCAAATGCAAAATATGTACAAATGAATGCGAAGGAAGAAGACGTACCGAGCATACCCCCAAACTCGAACTTGACAGTGTCCTCACTGTCATACTAAACCAAGAGGGTCAAGATGTCGGCATTCCCTGTTTATTCATATTATTACAAATGATACACACCCCCAAACTTATTCTAAATAAAGTTGTGGAAAATTGATTGGAAATTCGGGGGTGAAAGTGGAGGAGGATCAATCAGTGTAAATCGGCTCCTGCAAAAACAGGAGCTCCTCCGATGGGTCCGCTGTGAAGAACGGTTTTAGTCGATGCCCATTCACTTTGAATAAGGTACCGTCTTCAGGATTTTCAAGATCAACCGCACCGTGCGGATAAACGGTGCGGACTACAAAAGGTCCCCTCCATCTAGAACGGAGCTTGCCGGGGTGAAAATGTAACCGAGTGTCATAGAGTAAAACCTGTTGACCAGGTTCAAAAGTTTTTCGCAAAAGGTGTTTATCGTGGAACACCTTAGCTCGGTTTTTAGCAATTATGGCATTATCATATGCCTCATCCCTCAGCTCTTCTAGTTCATTCAATTGCAGCTTTCGATTGCTGCCCGCATCTCCTAAAGATAAATTTAGCTCTTTGATAGCCCAAAATGCTTTATGCTCAATCTCCACTGGGAGGTGGCAAGCCTTTCCGTAAACAAGCCGGTATGGAGACATACCGAGATCGGTCTTATATGCAGTCCGGAAAGCCCATAGTGCATCAATCAGTTTAAGTGACCAATCTTTACGGTTTTCAGAAACCGTTTTCTCCAATATTTGCTTGATTTTCCGATTCGAAACCTCGGCTTGCCCACATGTTTAAGGGTGATATGGTGTTGACAGCTTATGGGTGATAGAGTATTTGCGCATTAAGGACTCGAAAGTCCTATTGCAAAAGTGAGAACCATTATCACTTATTATCGCCCGAGGGTGCCCAAATCGAGAAAATATGTGTTCTTTAAGAAATTGAACGACAACCTTATTATCGTTCGTTCGGCTGGGTACAGCCTCGACCCACTTTGAAACGTAGTCAACGGCCAAAAGAATATACACATTTCTAAAAGAGTTAGGAAATGGTCCCATGAAATCTATACCCCAAACATCAAAAATGTCCACAACCAAAATTGGTTGGAGCGTCATTTCGTTTCTCCACGATATCCGGCCCAAGTGTTGGCACCGGGAGCAGGTTTTGCAGTATTCGTAAGCATCCTTGAAGAGTCGTGGCCAATAGAAGCCACACTGCAAAACTTTCTCGGCTGTTTTCTTTGGGCAAAAGTGCCCGCCACATGCTTGATCGTGGCAAAAAGACAGCACGCTCTTGACCTCACTTTCAGGTACACACCGACGAATGATTTGGTCGGAACAGTATTTAAAAAGATAGGGTTCATCCCAGTAAAAATGCTTTACTTGGGAAAAAAATCGAAGTTTATCCTGTTTCGACCAATCTTTAGGTATCAGGCCGGTGGCTAAGTAGTTTACAATATCGGCGAACCATGGTTCGCAAGAAACGGTCAAGAGTTGCTCGTAGGGAAAAACATCAGTGATTGGAAGATCGAGCGTGGGCGAAGAAGGAAGTCGTGATAGGTGATCAGCTACTACGTTTTCACATCCTTTTTTGTCCTTAATGACAATGTCAAACTCTTGTAATAAAAGGATCCAACGTATTAGCCTTGACTTAGCATCCTTCTTCGCAAAAAGGTTGCGAAGAGCTGAATGATCAGTATATACAACGACTGGAGAGCCAATTAAATAAGGCCGAAATTTTTCGAGTGCAAACACGACAGCTAAAAACACTTTCTCTGTTGTTGTATAGTTTAGTTGGGCCTCATTTAGTGTTCGGCTAGCATAATAAATCACGTGCGGCATCTCATTAATGTGCTGTCCAAGAACAGCGCCAATTGCAAAATCTGATGCGTCGCACATGATTTCGAAAGGGTGCGTCCAGTCGGGAGATGAAAGGATGGGCGCAGAGATGAGGGAATGTTTCAAAGACTCGAATGCTTCAGTGCAAGAGGAGTCGAAAGCGAAAGTTGTGTCCTTGGCCAGTTAGAGAGTCAAGGGTCTAGCGATCTTGCTAAAGTCCTTGATGAACCGTCTGTAAAAACCGGCGTGGCCAAGGAAGGCTCTGATATCTTTGACCCATTTCGGGGGAGGTAGGTTAGAAATCACTTCGATTTTTGCTCTGTCAACCTCGATGCCGTTTTGCGAGATGACATGTCCTAAGACAATGCCCTCTCGTACCATGAAATGGCACTTCTCCTAATTCAACGTTAGGTTCTTATCTCTACAGCGGGTAAGAACAGCGTCAAGATGTCGTAAACACTCGTCGAAGGAGTCGCCAAAGATAGAGAAATCATCCATAAAGATCTCCAAGAACTTTTCAACCATGTCTGAAAAGATCCCCATCATACACAGCTGAAATGTCGCGGGTGCATTGCATAACCCAAAGGGCATGCGACGATAAGCAAAAGTGCCAAAGGGACAAGTGAATGTTGTTTTATCTTGATCCTCTTTGGCGATGGGGACTTGGTTGTAACCGGAATAGCCATCTAGATAGCAATAGAACTCGTGCCCTGCCAATCGCTCAACCATTTGGTCAATGAAAGGTAAAGGAAAGTGGTCTTTCTTTGTTGCGGCATTGAGTTTCCTATAGTCTATGCAGACTCGCCACCCAGTTTGGGTGCGAGTGGGAATTAACTCATTTGCCTCATTGGTAATGACCGTAATGCCCGATTTCTTTGGCACAACGTGGATTGGGCTAACCCATTGGCTATCCGAGATAGGGTAAATGATACTACTGTCCAGACACTTGACAATCTCCTTCTTAACGGCCTCTTTCATGATGGGGTTGAGGCGTCTTTGTGGATCCCTTGCCGGCTTGGCATCATCCATTAAGTGTATATGATGTTCGACTATGAGGGAACTAATCCCCTTAATGTCCGCCATAGAGCAGCCGAAAGCTTGCCGATTATTATGTAAGACCATCAAAAGAGCCTTCTCTTGCTCAAGAGCTAGAGAGGCCGATATAATGACGGGTAAGGTCTCATTATCACCTAGATAAGCATATTTTAGGTGCGACGGCAAAAGCTTCAATTCGAGTTTAGGAGTTGAAACAATAGATGGTAATAATGGGGTAACTGTTTCAAACTCGAAGGATTCCATCAAAGGTTCGAAGCGAGTGTACGCAACAGAGTCGGATGGTTCAATTAACTCATCCGAAAAAGCAAAAGACTCCAATTCAGGTGATGAGTCTTCAAAGTCGTCAACGAAAGTAAAACACTCGAAATCATTATCCGCCGTGAAAGCTGTGTCGGATTCTAGGAGGAACGCACTAGTGGTGTTATCATTGCTGTGATCGAACAAAAAATTCTCGAACTAACAGTCCTCCTCCGCGATCTCATTGATCGAGCAAACATCGAGTACACTATCATTAGGCTCAGCAGGCTGACTTCCCAACTTGAAAATATTGAGCTTAATTGTCATATTGCCAAAAGATAGGTTCATTGAACCATTACGACAATTGATCACTGCGTTGGAAGTTGCCAGAAATGGTCGACCAAGTATTACCGGAATTTGGTTCCGGGGGTTAGCGACAGGTTGTGTATCCATTACGATAAAGTCAACGGGGAAAATGAAATCCCCTACTCTAATTAACACATCCTCCAGCTCTCCCCTAGGATGGGTTATTGACCGGTCGGCCATTTGGAGAGTACAGTGAGTGGGCTTAAGCTCTCCAACGCCCAATTGCTCGTATACAGAATAAGGTAGCAAATTGACACTCGCGCCAAGATCTAATAGTGCTCTATTGATGTTCTTGTCCCTAATTGTTATCGAAATGGTAGGACAACCGGGGTCCTTTTGCTTTGGGGGTAAGGAATTTACAAGAGCATCACTAATAGCACTAGCCACAAAATCTTTCTTTGGCACTTGCGACTTCCTCTTTTTGGTGCATAAGTCCTTTAAAATTTTTGCATATGAAGGAACTTGTTGGATTGCATCCAAAAGAGGGATATTTATGCTAACCTGTTTGAATAACTCAACAATCTTTTCCATCTGTGGAGTTGGTTTATTGGATCTCAACCGATTAGGAAAAGGAAAATTTTGAAAGGTGGTTGAGTCCAATTTTTGCTGATCAGATTGTCGAGTTGGAACGGCTCCCCGTGTAGATGTGTTCGTGTTGTGAGAATTGGGTCCGTTCGAGCTAGAAGAAGTAGAGCCATGTGAAGGATGGAGAATAGGCTCTAAAGAAGAAGGTGAAGAAGATGAAGAAGGGCCACCGGCAGGGGTGTCATTGTCAATACCCACATTGTTTTGCAACACTTTTCCCGATCTCAACGTGGTCACAGCATTTACGTTATGATTCAGCTATTGATTTGCAGCATGTGCGTGACCGGGGTTGGGCAGTGGTTGAGACGGGAGTTTTCCTTTTTCGCGTTCGCTCAAAGCTGCATTGAGTTGTGCAATTTGTGCCTCAATAGATTTGATACTTTGATCGTGTGAGGCACTATTTTGCACCAAAGATTGAATAGAAGTCTCAAGTCTTGCTGTAGACTGTGTAGATTGCTTAAGGAACGCATCTAGACTTCTTTCGAGCGAGCTAACCTTATCATTATTAGGTTGAACATAATTGTTTGGCTGGTAAGCATTGTTAGGCACAAAATTGTTCACCTGATTAGGGTAATGTTGCTGTTGAAATTGTTGCGGCTGAAATTGAGTTTGTGAAGGTGCTTGTTGTTGTTGTAGAGGAGGAGGTCTTTGAAAATTGTTATTTCCTTGGAATTGTTGATTTTGGTTCCAAGCGAAATTTGGGTGACTCCTCCACCCCGGATTGTATGTCGAAGAGTAAGGATCGTTTCTTTGTCGTTGCTGAAATGCAGCATTGACTTGATCCTGTCCTTGAGTAGATGCATTATAAGGACACTCTTCGGTTAGGTGCGATGGATCCGCACAACAAGCACAGACAGTTCGTAGGGGCATAACAGGGGCAGGAGAAGACGACGAGATTTTGGTCTCAATCGCTTCTAGCTTTTTCGTAAGAGCGGCCATCTCGGCCTTCATAGCAATCGACATTTCCACTTGATGTACGCCTACCCTAGATTGACCACTAGAAGAAGATGAGGTGGTCTTGGTACTCTCCCACTGAATTGTTTGCTCACTAAGATCCTCAAGAAACTGCCATGCTTCGTCACTAGACTTGGAGAGAAAATGACCTTGACTTATGGTTTCTAGCAACTACTTCGTTGCCGAGTTTAATCCCTCGTATAATGTTTGGCAAAGTTGCCAACTTTCGATCCTATGATGAGGGCATTGAACGAGTAGGTCCTTAAATCTCTTGAAGCACTTCCAAAAGGGTTCGGAAGGAAGTTGTGAGAATTGAATTATTTCATTGCGGATTCTGGCAGTTTTGTGATGATGATAGAACTTTTCAGAAAAGCTTTTACAAACTCATCCCAATTTCTAATGGAATATGATGCGGTGCTGTATAGCCACTTCTCGGCTAGGTCACATAAGGTGAAAGGAATGACCCTTAGCCTTATAGCGTCATCACTTAATTGGGTTGTTTTCATCATAGCGCACACATTTTGGAAATTATTGATAAAGATATATGCATCTTCAGATTCCAAAGCATGAAATTTTGGCAGCATATTGATGAAATGTGGTTTTATTTCAAAATTGTCCCCATTTGCCGGTGGGGGTGAAAGACAGTTGGGTAAAGAAGTGCGGACGGGGTAAAAGAGATCCTGGAGCGCAACTCGTGCGGGCGCTTCAACAGGCGGCTGATTCGAGTTATTCGCACCTAACGGAGGTGGAATCCTTCCCGTCGGTAAGGTATTGTTGGGGTTGAATCCCGACATGCTTTCGGTGAAAGAGTTTGAAGGTGAGGGTAAGAACGTGGACGGAATGTCGACTTCGGTGTCGAAGGGTTCGTCGGTCGGTACCAACGAAACACGGACTAATCGGGCATTAGTATCCCTAGTCCAAAGTGACATACACTAAATGGTAGTGTAGTCCAAAAAAAAATAGAAAGATGGAATGTGGAGGTAAGATAACGTCAGTGAGGGAAAATGGTGGAAGTGAGTTGCATGTTTTCTTAGCGGCAAGTTGCAAGTTTTGAAAAGATTTTGCTCTTTTTTTTTCTTTTATTTATGTGCGAGTTTTGCAAAAAGGTTTTTGGAAAGGGACTCGTGACACAAATGTATCAACCACACATGCACAATCAGGCCTAGATCTAGGGTCACCTAGGTCTGCTAGACAGCTCCTAACTAGGGCTAGAAATAGGACCTCAAACCGCCTCTTCACCGACAAGTACGGCCAGGTAAGTGGGAAGGAACCACCACAACAGTGGGCCTAATTAATAACCACTAGCCTAGACACCGCAAAGTCAGTTAGGATAAACGGTCGATGCATATACTAGTCGTTTTCCTATTGAGCTCAATGTCCTTAGGTCTGAGTCTAATATTTTTTAATTAATTGTGGTCAATGCACATGCTTTAGGTGTTTTCTGGGGTCCTGGGAAGGGTGATGAAATCCCCACCCAATCTGAGTTTGGTCAATTAGCCCCTTAAAGTCCGATTAAATTATGCAAAACAATAAAATTCACTTGCAATCAATTTTTAGCACGGCGCAAAGAAACCTGCAGAAAATCTGTTATTTAGAAGGGGGAGAAAGATTTTTTAGCGCAAAGAATTCCTGCAGAAAATTTTTACAGAGAGATATATGAGGTTGCAGAGGGGAGAAGGAGAGATCAAACCATGTAAAATTGATGCGCTGACGTGGCAATTGCGCGGCGGAACCGCGGTGGGAAGCCCTCTTGTGCGGCGGAAGCGCGACAGATTAGTGGTTTCAGCCTCTAAAAAATTATGCTGTTCTGTACTTGCAATTCCTCTCTGTTCTTATGTACCAACTTCTGTTTTTGTCCTCTGTAACTTTCCAGATCAGCGATTCTTCGTTGTTCCTGCAAGATTCAAACAATAAACCCTTCAAACAAATAAAAATTTATAAAAATTTTTGTATTTTTTATATTTTCAGATTTTTATAATTTTAAAATTTATATCAACCCGAAATTACACAAAAAGAAATATTACGCCATCCCCGGAAACGGCGCCATTTGATTTGTCCAAAAATACTTGTTAACCGTAATCAGAAACGGCGTCGCTTTGCAGCTAGCCGGTGAGTATGGGTCGATCCACAGAAATGTGTAATTTTCTGATTTATGTTTTTACGAGTTGATTCCGATGGTGGTTTGGTTTTTTTGTTGATTGATTTAAAACTAATTAATACGATATTAAGGAACTTGTTAGGGTTAGGTCCAAGGTAGGGTTGATAAGATTAATGTTGTCACCTCTTTCAATGCCGTTTGATTAAAGCTTTTTAGAAATCATAACAATTATTAGCAAAGGGGATTAGGATGATTGGGAAGAAACGAAGTTTCTTCCTCTAGATCCTTGTCCGTCCTTTCCTATTAATTGCTACAATCTTCATGGACGTCATGTATGTCCGGCCCTTTATACTACGGTTCACCGTTACCTCGTAGGTAGGGTGCCGTAGGGGGCGGATCATGCATGAGTGCATGAAGTTCTAGTTATGAAAATCTGTTGGCATTGAAGGAGGTGAGAGATATTCATCTCTCACTCCCTCCCTTGTTCCTAACCCTAACAAGCGAGGATTTTACTCGCTCATTTGGGGATCTTCTAAAAATGACATCTTTTTTATGTTTAATTTGTTTTGTTCAGACCTAAATTATTATTTACTTATTGCAGATTAAAAAGGAGCTACACTAAGTTAACTAAGGCAAGTGATAAAATTACACTACTGCAAGAATGATACTAGATAGCTAGGGCAAGAATTAAATTAGAACTAAGGCAGGAATCAAAAGAATAAAAACATACAAAAGTGATGCTCTAGATCTCCCAACAATTCCGAATTTTATTGATTGAAAAGACGCATAGCATTTTACAGATTGTGAGTACAATTTATAAGTAAACAGGGAAGCTAGGGTTACAAATTCTCGCACACATGATTTTACAGATATGCCCACGGAAAATCCCAACACCCGCACCGACGCACCGACACAAGAAGTCGGTGCCGACACGGGCATTAAATGGCCGCGGAACCGCGGCAGATGAGGGGTTTGGGGCGCAGTTCCGCGGCCCTTTGGTGAGCTCAGCTCACCAATTTTTCTGGGCTTGTTTGTCTTTGTCTTGGCTTGTTATTTCTTCATCTTTTCTCTGTTTGGCTTCTTATGTCTCTCCAGATCTTTCAGTGAAAAACATGTAGGGATCTTTCAACCGTTTTGCTTCGACATTTTGGACCTTGCACTGTTCTTCGTTTAGGCTTGATTAGGATCCGTCAAAAGTCCCTTTTCTATATCAACTTTTGTCTTTTTCACTGTATTTGCTCCAAGATCCTGTATCCTGTAACATGCAACAAACGTGCGTCAAGAGTACCTGTTTACTTATAAAATGAATAAAAATGGGGCGTATGAATCGCAATATTATGATATGAACACTCAACCCCAACCCTGAACATCAACCCCAATATCATAGCATCAGCACCAACATCAACACATCAGCCCTGAATTCAGCTGAAACAAACCCATCATCCCCAATCTTGCATCAGCAACTCCAGCAGCAGCTGCATCAGGTCCCTTCACTCACAACATCAGCCACCCAAACAGCTACCTCAGCCCTCAATAGATGCAGCCACTAGCCCCTAGCACCTTAGCACACTTTTCAGCCCAAATTCTAACTAACTTCCAGCCAGGATATCAGCAGAAACTGCTGCTATAGCCAACCTAACTCCATAAAAACAGCAACAAAAACTTCAGCCTCACATTTTATCACATCAGCCCCAACCCCTCACATCAGTAGCTGAAGCAACATCAGCCCCTAGCTGCTGCTACAAGCTGATGCATCATAGCCCCATCATCAACACTTCAGCCCCAACTCCTAATCAACATCAGATACCACAACACCATGTTGGATATATATGCCCTAGAGGCCTACATTGTATAGGATGCTTGGGATATGTATGTACATGACAGTCTTGCTTGATATGATAGTACGCTATTTGGTTTGACTTTGTCTTAACGTATAATATATTTTACTTGGTATTTATATATATATGTTGATAAAGCCCATAGGGTGTTTGTCTGACTACCGGCGTTGTGATGGCAGTCATACTAGTAGGAGCTGGATAGTCAATAGGCACACCCTTAGATGTCCCTGGTCGCAGGAGTATCGAGATTGGGCATCGATACTCCGGAGTAGACTAGTGTATACATATCTAGACCCTGACGAGGGGCAATGGATTGGTCCCGCATCCATTGGTGGTGTTCACCTAAGATTGTATACAGATGCTCACTGGGTGTGAGTACACCGGACAGGACTCGCCGAGAACTGACTGGATGGTATTATACCTAACGTCAGATAGCAGTTCTCAGGTGACATGTGTGCAGATAGTCCGTTGACTTAAGGTCATCATTTGTCTCGTGTGAGTTCCCACTGTGCTTTGATTGTTACCCTACCACGGCTCAAAGGAGTCGTGCAAACAGGTTTCAGTTGGGCACAGTCCCGAGCCACGTGGAGGCAGTGAGTGACTGTTAGGGATTCGTCTCTCCCGGTATAGGGAGTTGATATCGCACGGTGATCGGTTGGTCATTACCATAAGTCCCTGGCCAGGGCTGATTGAGAATTACTGATAGGTTGATCAGTAGATTCTCGGATGGTGATAAAGCCATACCGACACGACTTGTACGGTTATTAGGGGTCTGACATCCACCACCTCCCTAGACCATACATGCGATACTCTTAGACGAACAGACCGGACTGCGCGGATATTGTCACAGACAGGCTCAGTAGGATTTCAGATGGGTTACCTCATCAGCTTTCTTATCGACAACTACCTGGGGACCGTTACGTACAGCTAGTGCCGCTTGCGGTCTGTGGTTAAACCCACTGCCAGCGTAGTAGTCGAGTCTTTAGAGTCCCACACAGAGATTTCCCAAACCCAGGCGAAAAGATATAGAGGTCGTATGGTTTTACGATAAAGGTTCGGACGCATACGTGCTTGAACGCACGTACGACATTCGGACAGTTTTTACTAGCCGGCTTTGGTTTAAGCCTGATTCTAGTATCAGGTTATTGGATTTATACAGTCTAAAGTTTTTCCGTGTTTTCACGGATGAGAGGGGCGTTCTCGTAATTTTCCGAGAAGCTTCTAGAAGGATGTGACATAAAGAGAGAGGTGGCATTTTCATTTAATGATTAAGTGACTCATTGTGGGTGATTCATCATATCATTAATGCATCATTAATTGCTTAATGACTCACATGATGAATCACCCACTTGATTTAATGAAACATGATGAATATTATCTTTTTATTAATTTCTTTTAATTCATTATGTTTCATATATATCAAGTGAGAAGCTTTACTCATTATAATATTATCATTATCATCTTCTCACTCTCTCTCTTCAAGTTCTCTCTCCTTCACCAAACCCTAATCCTACCCCTCATGAGTTGAGAACAAGGATTAGGAAAGACTAATTACTCCATAACCTATCTCTACATCATCTTAGCTACTCTATTTAGCAACTAGAGAAACTAAGTAACCTCAAGTTTAGAGGTTATAGCTTGGATTAGGGTTCTCGGGTGGATCGTCTATCACGGGAGAAAGCCGAAGAGGACGTGGAGATCCAAAGAGGCCGTAGACAACATCAAGACGAAGGACTAGAACCGTTTGGTATAATCTCTTTGCATTGTAGATTAAAACTCTAAAGCTTTTGTTAAAACTTGTAAAGCAAACGATTCGTACGGTTAATCGATGTTTGATCATAGAACTTGATTGTTATTCATATTTCCGCCTCCCCATAAGTATTGGGGTGTTGAACATCGACTTACAGTGGTATCAGAGCCTAGCTAAACAAGTTTTAACTTTATTGCAAATTTGTACGAATTTCGAACGGAAAAACGAAGCCGGAAAACCCCAAAAACATCAAGTTTCTGTCGAAATTTAAATGAAGTCCAAAAATTTTTCAGGGTTGTTCAGAAAGCTTAAAATGATAGCAGTAGAACACACAAAAAATTTGGTGCCCTGAATCGCCAACTTAGCCGCGGATCCGCGGCGCCTAGCACTGTTCCCGCCGCGGATCCGCCGCCGTTTTGACGTTTCAGGGAACCATTTTTCTTGTGGTGGTTCTCTGTGATATTTAGGATTCTCTGGTAATTTTTAATTTTGCTCAGGTTTCAGATTTACAGAGCAGTTTTTGGAGAAATATTAAAGATGTTTAATCGATCGAAATTGTACAGTATTTGCATATTGGATTATATCTGTGATTGTATAATGTGTTCGTAAACCTCCCCTAACTGCTAGTATGTCAGTTGGCAGGGAGTTGCACATTTCTGAAATGGATTTTAACTGTTTGTGTATATAAACTGTATTGGACTGTTGTGGTGATTAGCCGGGTTTTGTGATGGGTTATTGTTTTAATTCATTTGATGTAAATGTAACAAGTTGTAATATTTTTTTTTGCGGGGCACATCCAGGTTGCGGTTGTAGCCACCGTTGTATTATTTCTTTTTACTGTTTTTGCTCCTAGGACAGATCCAAGGTGGGGTACACAAACTGCCGGGCGGGTAGTTTGCCGTAGCCGTAGGGATCTTTGGTGGGGTAATGGCTATTCATCACAACTGTGTAATCTGTCTTTTCTTGCAGGCTCAAAAGAAATACAGATTGCTTGCAAATCCAATATTGTTTATCTGTGTTCTGGAATGTATATCATTGCGTCAGACGAATGTAAAATATCTATATATATGATAGCTATTTAGACGTCACTTATGTTTTACACCCGCGCTAGCCCAGCCCCCGCTCTGTCGTTAGTTAAGTAACCTAACGGGTGATGACGGGACCCCGTGGCGAATGCGGATGGCATAAGAGGACGTCATATTTTCGTTGTTATCTGTAATGATAGGTTAAAGATGGGACGCATTATCATTAATGCAAAGAAAATAAAACCTAAACTGAATCGTTGGAACAATTTCTAAAAACCACTCGGTTTTCTTGAAAAAGAAAATTTTAAATGCGGAGCTTAAACCACTCCTTTTAATAAAAGCTATCTTAGTTCCTTCGATCAAATCAAGTTCATTACGTTAACGGTTTTTTGCCAAAAACCAGCCGTAACCCTCCGTCGTTTCAGATAGACAGCACATCGTATTCATGCTATGCTTGTTGGCCTACGTCAAGGCATAGTGTATGGTAGCAGTGTGTGTGCCTATTTGTTGCATAGATAGATGCATTAGTTTGATACAGATGTACACCTTGTTGGCCTACGTCAAGGGCTTGTACGATGTATTTAAATTGATCAGGACAACGAGGGGTAGAACTTGACTTGCGTCTTATGACTTGTTGGCCTACGTCAAGGTCTATAAGAGCTTGGGGTAAAAATCACATCGGGAGTTTCAAACATAAAGGAAACTTGCAGATTTAGCTTACCTTCTGGAGTGTGGTGACTAGAGTGGCTTCCATATAGGGCATCATACAATGATAGTTGGATCCCGATCCCACTGATGAGTAGGATTACTCTCGGGAATTTCTCTCACTTAACAATCAATGCTATAAACCAAGTAGGTGCTTAGAAAGGTGTTAGAGGGGCTACGCCTCCAGGGAAAAGTCGTTCTTTAATTAAGGAACTTCGCGAAAGCGTTGGAAAACCTCCCTCGAAGTACCAACACCAGCCTGGCTGAAAGGTTAAGCAAGTATTGTGACGTGTGATTAAATCCTGACTAGTTCTTCTTTTAGGTTTTGAAGAAGGATTTGAGGAAACAGTGGGAGCCATCCTGTTTAGATAAATTAATAAACCAATCTAAACTTGCAAGAGCATATGCTGAGTGTTTTCTTTTCTCTCTCTCTGGCAGCTACCATGACTGGACTAAAACTATTACTCGAAAAGAATATACTAACCGGGCAGAACTATAAAGACTGGCTAAGAAACGTCAATATTGCGCTGACTTATGACAAAGTTGCATATGTTACCACCGCTGTTCCTCCCCTTATCCCAGGACCAGATTCCTCAGTTGCGGACAAGGAAGTTCGTAAAACCTGGGATCTAGACTGTGAGCGAGCTAAGTGTATCGTGCTGGCGTCCATGAATAATGAACTCCAGAAACAGCACGAGAGTATGGATATTGCATCCATATTCCTCCATTGCAAGGAATTGTATGGTGAACACTCCCGTATCGCGAGGTACGAAACCTCAAGGAAACTCTTCCAGATGAGGTTAGCTCCAGGATCGCCTGTTGGAGAGCACGTCCTCAAAATGATCATCCTCATTGAGGAACTCGCAAACCTGGGATGCGTGCTAGAGAATGATTTGTATATCGACTTAATTTTGCAGTCCCTTCCCCACACCTTCTCTCAGTTCGTGCTGAACTTCAACATGCACGAAATGGAAGCGGATCTTCCAAAGCTCCTCAATATGTTGAGGGTAGCAGAGACCTCCTTGAAAAAGGAGAAGACCCCCGTTCTGTATGTTGGCCAATCATCTTCTTCTAAAACTAAAACGAAAGCTAAAGGGAAGAAGAAGATGAAAGCCACCAAACCGAAGGGTGGGGTCAAGAAGGTGCAGGGAACGAACAAGGCAGGAAGGGTGAAGGCAGAAAAGAACGAATGCTTCTATTGTCACAAGCAGGGGCACTGGAAGAAGGATTGTCAGGCCTTCAAAGCCAAGGACATGAAGCAAGTTGTTGCTTCTACTTCAGGTGTGTTCGTAATCAAAAATTGTCTTTCAGTTAACTCTACTTCATGGGTACTTGATACCGGTTCTGGTTCTCACATCTGTAATTCTTTGCAGGATCTGAGAAATAGTAGAGTACTGGGGGCAGGTGATACGACTCTCCGGATGGGCAATGGAATGCATGTAGATGCAATTGCAATAGGGGAATATCACCTAGGGTTGAATAGTGGAAACATTTTGGTATTGTATAACTGTTTTTGTATTCCCAGTATGTTGTGTAATATTATATCAGTATCTTTATTGTCTAATAAAGGATATAATTTTGTGCTCGAAAGAACTGTCATGAACATTCTCCTAAATCAAGAACTGATTGGGTTTGGCGCACTGGAAAACGGCATATACATACTTAATCAACCACAAATTTTCAATATTCAAAACACGCGTAAAAGAAAGGCTCAAGATTCGAATCAAGCCTTCCTATGGCATTGTAGACTTGGTCATATAAATGAAACAAGGTTGACTAAGTTACATAAAGATGGATATCTAGATTCGTTTGAATATTCATCATATGCAACTTGTCAATCATGTATCAAAGGAAAAATGACCAAATCTCCGTTCACCGGACACGGAGAAAGAGCCACCGAACTCTTGGGACTAGTACACAGTGATGTATGTGGTCCGATGTCTATACATGCACGAAGTGGTCACTCCTACTTCATCACTTTTACTGATGACTTCTCTAGGTATGGACATGTGTTCTTAATAAAGCATAAATCCGAGGCTTTTGAGAAGTTTAAGGAGTATAAAAATGAAGTAGAGAAACAAACTGGTAAAAGCATCAAGACACTTCGATCTGATCGAGGTGGAGAATACTTAAGTACCAGTTTCTTTGAATACTTGAAAGCAAATGGAATACTCTCTCAGCTTACTCCACCTTATACACCTCAGCATAATGGTGTATCAGAAAGAAGGAATCGCACGCTATTAGATATGGTGCGATCAATGATGAGTAGTGCTGAGTTGCCACTTTCCTTCTGGGGATTTGCTCTAGAATCAGCCGCATATCTATTAAATAGAGTTCCAACTAAGTCTGTACCTACCACTCCATATGAAATGTGGTGTGGGAAGAGACCATATCTCAAGTATATCAAGATATGGGGGTGTCCGGTATATGTTAAAAAGCATAATCCGGACAAGCTCGAGGCACGATCGGTTTTGTGCAAGTTTGTAGGATACCCCAAGCATTCAAGGGGGTACATGGTCTACCACACTGAAGAACAAAAGGTGTTTGTCGCTCGTCACATTGTCTTCTTAGAAAGCGAATTTCTTGCAAAAGAAATTAGTGGGAGCACGGTAGAACTGGAAGAAATTCCAGAACCTCAAGCTGTAACCGAGGACTTAGAAGAATCTCAGATTTCAATAGAACATGACGAACCAACGCCACTCCGCAGATCTAGTAGGCTTTCTCATCCTCCTGAAAGATACTATGGTTTTCTTCTTGATGGGGATCGAGAGGATTGCATCATCGATGATGATGAGCCTACTAGTTTCCAGCAGGCTATCACAAGTAGCGACTCAGTAAAGTGGCTGGATGCAATGAGATCCGAAATGGAATCCATGTATACCAATAAAGTATGGACTTTAGAAGTTGCTCCTCCTGGGGTAAAACCAGTTGGGTGCAAATGGATCTTCAAAAAGAAGATTGGTACATTTGGACAAGTGGAAACGTACAAAGCTAGACTAGTAGCAAAAGGTTTTCGTCGAAGACCAGGATTGGACTATGATGAAACTTTTTCGCCAGTAGCTATGATTAAATCCATTCGGATCATGTTTGCCATTGCTGCCTTCCATGACTATGAAATCTGGCAAATGGATGTAAAAACAGCTTTTCTAAATGGACATCTAGAAGAGAGTGTTTACATGGATCAACCAGAAGGTTTCTTAGACAGTGGGAGCAGCGGAAGAGTGTGCAAATTGCTTAAATCCATTTATGGGTTAAAGCAAGCATCGCGGAGTTGGAACATCTGTTTTGATGAAACAGTCAAAGAATTTGACTTTATCAAAAATATAGATGAACCATGTGTTTATAGGAAGATTGTAGAAGGAGCAGTAGTCTTCCTCGTTTTATACGTCGACGACATACTACTGATAGGGAATGATATCCCTATACTACAATCAGTAAAGCTCTTCTTGTCACAGAAATTCTCTATGAAAGACTTGGGAGATGCATCATACATTCTGGGCATTAAGATCTATCGAGATAGATCTAATAGAATATTGGGACTTTCACAGTCCAGGTATATAAACACTATACTAAAGAGATTTAGTATGGAAGATTCCAAACGCGGCAATATGCCCGCTTGTCACGGAATCACCCTCTCCAAAGAGATGTCTCCAAAGACTGATGAAGAGAGGGCTCGCATGGGCATTATACCCTACGCTTCGGCGGTAGGATCAATAATGTATGCGATGTTATGTACCAGACCAGATGTAGCTTACGCACTTAGTGTAGTAAGCAGGTATCAATCGGACCCAGGTGAGAAACATTGGATAGCGGTGAAGAACATTCTCAAGTACCTGAGAAGGACTAAGGAGATGTTCTTGATTTACGGCAATAAGGACCTCCAGGTAGAGGCTTTTACCGACTCCGGCTTCCAAAGTGACAAGGATGATTCTAAATCTATTTCGGGTTTTGTGTTTACCCTCAATGGAGGGGCGGTAAGTTGGAAGAGTTCCAAACAAGATACCGTCGCAGACACAACTATGGAGGCTGAGTATATAGCTGCTAGTGAAGCCGCAAAAGAGGCTGTCTGGATAAGGAAGTTCATTTCTGAACTTCAGGTGGTTCCGTCCATTGCCAATCCAATACCTTTGTATTGCGATAACAATGGCGCTGTAGCTTTAGCGAAAGAACCAAGGTCCCATCAGAAATCCAGGCATATCTTAAGGCGGTTTCACCTGATCAGGGAGATCGTGGATCGTCGGGAGATCGAGATACGGAGAGTAGACACAAAAGACAACACGGCAGATCCATTCACCAAGGCCATTCCTCAAGTACAGTTTGAGAGGCTTTTTGAGATGTTGGGCATGCGGTACGCAAGCAACTGGATCTGGTAGAGACAGTGGGTACTCATTGCGCCAATTATAGGCCTTAGTGCAAGTGGGAGATTGTTGGATATATATGCCCTAGAGGCCTACATTGTATAGGATGCTTGGGATATGTATGTACATGACAGTCTTGCTTGATATGATAGTACGCTATTTGGTTTGACTTTGTCTTAACGTATAATATATTTTACTTGGTATTTATATATATATGTTGATAAAGCCCATAGGGTGTTTGTCTGACTACCGGCGTTGTGATGGCAGTCATACTAGTAGGAGCTGGATAGTCAATAGGCACACCCTTAGATGTCCCTGGTCGCAGGAGTATCGAGATTGGGCATCGATACTCCGGAGTAGACTAGTGTGTACATATCTAGACCCTGACGAGGGGCAATGGATTGGTCCCGCATCCATTGGTGGTGTTCACCTAAGATTGTATACAGATGCTCACTGGGTGTGAGTACACCGGACAGGACTCGCCGAGAACTGACTGGATGGTATTATACCTAACGTCAGATAGCAGTTCTCAGGTGACATGTGTGCAGATAGTCCGTTGACTTAAGGTCATCATTTGTCTCGTGTGAGTTCCCACTGTGCTTTGATTGTTACCCTACCACGGCTCAAAGGAGTCGTGCAAACAGGTTTCAGTTGGGCACAGTCCCGAGCCACGTGGAGGCAGTGAGTGACTGTTAGGGATTCGTCTCTCCCGGTATAGGGAGTTGATATCGCACGGTGATCGGTTGGTCATTACCATAAGTCCCTGGCCAGGGCTGATTGAGAATTACTGATAGGTTGATCAGTAGATTCTCGGATGGTGATAAAGCCATACCGACACGACTTGTACGGTTATTAGGGGTCTGACATCCACCACCTCCCTAGACCATACATGCGATACTCTTAGACGAACAGACCGGACTGCGTGGATATTGTCACAGACAGGCTTAGGATTTCAGATGGGTTACCTCATCAGCTTTCTTATCGACAACTACCTGGGGACCGTTACGTACAGCTAGTGCCGCTTGCGGTCTGTGGTTAAACCCACTGCCAGCGTAGTAGTCGAGTCTTTAGAGTCCCACACAGAGATTTCCCAAACCCAGGCGAAAAGATATAGAGCTCGTATGGTTTTACGACAAAGGTTCGGACGCATACGTGCTTGAACGCACGTACGACATTCGGACAGTTTTTACTAGCCGGCTTTGGTTTAAGCCAGATTCTAGTATCAGGTTATTGGATTTATACAGTCTAAAGTTTTTCCGTGTTTTCACGGATGAGAGGGGCGTTCTCGTAATTTTCCGAGAAGCTTCTAGAAGGATGTGACATAAAGAGAGAGGTGGCATTTTCATTTAATGATTAAGTGACTCATTGTGAGTGATTCATCATATCATTAATGCATCATTAATTGCTTAATGACTCACATGATGAATCACCCACTTGATTTAATGAAACATGATGAATATTATCTTTTTATTAATTTCTTTTAATTCATTATGTTTCATATATATCAAGTGAGAAGCTTTATTCATTATAATATTATCATTATCATCTTCTCACTCTCTCTCTTCAAGTTCTCTCTCCTTCACCAAACCCTAATCCTACCCCTCATGAGTTGAGAACAAGGATTAGGAAAGACTAATTACTCCATAACCTATCTCTACATCATCTTAGCTACTCTATTTAGCAACTAGAGAAACTAAGTAACCTCAAGTTTAGAGGTTATAGCTTGGATTAGGGTTCTCGGGTGGATCGTCTATCACGGGAGAAAGCCGAAGAGGACGTGGAGATCCAAAGAGGCCGTAGACAACATCAAGACGAAGGACTAGAACCGTTTGGTATAATCTCTTCGCATAGTAGATTAAAACTCTAAAGCTTTTGTTAAAACTTGTATAGCAAACGATTCGTACGGTTAATCGATGTTTGATCATAGAACTTGATTGTTATTCATATTTCCGCCTCCCCACAAGTATTGGGGTGTTGAACATCGACTTACACACCACACCATCCTACACCACAACTTCAGCCCCAACACCACTTCAGCTGCTGCTACAACAAATACAATCTATTTCAAACCTCAGCCACAGGAGAAAAAGAGAGAGAGAAGGTTGCAGCAACAGCAACAGCAACATACTTTCATAAGAAAAACAGCAGCATCAGCATCAGCAGATTCTACAGGAGCAGCTCAGCAGCCGCACAACCTTTCCTTCATTTTGACCTTCCCTTCTCCTTCACCTTAGGAACCTCTTGAGGTATAATCTTGCAACCCAACTCCTTTCTTGCTTAGTTCTAGTTATTTGCTGATAGTTTACTGTTATATTGAAGATTAGTGCTAGTTTAGGAGAAATTGAGTGAGACTTGACCAAGCGTTGGTTTTGATGATTGGTATGACCCTATTAGGTGTATTTGAAACTAGTTTAACCCAGAAAACCCCAGATCTCTAGTTAGTTACCAGAGTTGTTCGACTTGGTGTAAATTAGTGTTTTCGTCGATTTTGTGACCTTTCTGAGACCTGCTTTCACCCGGGACCTCCTAGAGTAAAATTGACTTGGCAATGAGCTGTGCAGGCACCCTGGAACCACTACCCAAAGCCCTAGCCACCATCTCAAAGTCCCGGCCGCAAATTTAATCCCCCTGGGCTCAATTTACGGCCAGAGCAGGGTAAAACTGCCTCGTTTTGCGTGCACAGCCCTATTTCATGCAAACTTGACCCCATGTATGTCTAGTTTTGACTATTTCCAGTTAGGGTGAAATATGGGTTCATTTTCATGAGTTGGCGTATGTTTTACGACGTGTTTTAGTATGGATTTTTGATATTCGATGATTCGTTTCCGTCGGGTGGCATTTGGACGTCAATGACAGCGGATATTGACTGTGTTTGCACGCAAGACGATAGGTTTTTACTTATTGGCATAACGTGCACCATTTTGGCTTCCGACATGGTTTTTATGAGTTTTAGCTTATGATATCCTTGTAGGTACCCCACGTTGCGTGGAAGCGTTGGAGATGCGAATGGCGACATCGGCACCGGCACACATAAACAAGGTGAATAGATTTATATATACGGGGAGAAGTCGGGTGGATAGTGTATAGCACCCCCGCAGTCCGTGGTGATGTATGCGGATGTGTATACGAACCAACAAACTATTAATTGTTGTTGGGATTAATTATTGATGTTTAAATGGATATTGGTATGTTGGATTGGTAAATGGTTACGGAACCCTAGGGTAGTCGGTGCACTATACATACATACACACATATACATGCTTGCATATATCCTTATTTCATATGTGGTTATGGGATTCTCTCTAGATATGTGTTCACATGGGTTTGGGATTTTGTGTTCACATACGGATTTGAGGATGATACATGGGATTTATATGAGTCGATGAGTTTGATCTGGATTACGATATCAGTGATATGATAGGATTCAGGATTGAGATACGTCTTGATGTTTTAGGGGATTTTGGGAATAATGATGCCATAGGAATTGTGACCTATATATATTAATGATCAACATGGGATTATGAAGCACGATAGGATATGATGTGATATGATATGTCAGGATACTTATGATAGGCCGCCTTGGGCGATGTATACTCCTGTGATGATATTTGATGATAATATCGATTCATACCAGACTGTAGATCAGGAGTCAGATCTTGGTCATAATGATGACATTAACATTGTATTAGATATAGGTCAGTACCCAGATTATGATATTTGATAAAGAGAATACTAGATGAATGATATGTTACTTGTGATATTGACCCGTACCCAGATTTGGGGATGCCGTACGACGGATTTACGTACGAGCTATATTTTGATGTTTGATCCGCCTACTTGACTTGGGAAAAACCGATTACAGAGATATGGTATCGAATGTGATATGATCGAGGCGGGATCACCGACTATATGTATATTTATATGTATCGACTCAGAGGTTAGGCGGTTTCCCTTACCTACTGTTAGCTTTAGCTCAGCCTTATAGTGTTATAGCTATATGACTTTTATGACATTAGATGCAGTTTTAGTGATCATGGTGTTCAGTATTTCAGCTCCCGCATATTATTATTGTTGCTCTGCATCGCATACTGTTGTGATTCATATTCTATTATTGATATCCTGCTGCTAGGACACCAGCACTATTACCGATGATGCGTATGTTCCACATACACTTATTTGCCAGCGCACACACATCTTCATCGGTAATTGCCATGTCACGCACACTTAGAGAATATTATTGCTTGATTTAGCTTGATAGCTAGCAGTGACATGATATTAGTGTACTTGCCATATATACCAGCTTGACATTGTAGTTATTACTTATCACTTCATGCATACTGTTATTCATTATATGCTGCATTCATGGATTCTCGTGCTTATATTCATGATTTCACATGCTATTGATGATTTGGATTCGGGTTTCCATGAGATTTTCTGGATTTGGGGGAAAACCACAAAACATACATATAAACTGCTTTCTCTTTTTAATAAAAATACGGCTTTCCCATGATGTATGAGTCATCCACCATGAGTTTTGCTGATGGATTTCGAGACCCGATTCGAGGAGGCGGATGAACCGTTTCGGGTACATGGTGGACCCGGTGCGGTATCCCGGGGCAAGAAGATCACAGGAGATGGCGTTGAGCCTGGCAGGGGAGCACGACCGACCAGTGATATTACCCGACACATCGGATATCCGGAGGATACCGTCGTAGTCATGAGATGGATGGTAGAGGCCGATCTAGACTGACGGCGCCGTGGATATTATGATTGAGACATTGAGATTTGAGATATTGAGGTACAGAGATTGTGATACAGAGATATCGGGATATTGAGATTTATGTTTTGTGGCGATGCTAGGCACTGTTTTATGCTGATTTCATTATGATACCTCATTTTAAAATACAGAAATCTCACAAATTTATGAAAGCAGTTTTCTTCGGTACATGCATTCTGTTTTATGCATTCTTACATCATTCATATGATATATTGCACCTGATGCACCGACACGGGCACATGGGTTTACACTTGGGTTGGATATTTACCATAGACATGGTTAAAGATTGCAGGTTTTATATTTGAGGATTATATATTTTGATCGTATGACTTAGAATTGCGTCATGCATGCGATTTCTGTTCGTAGATCTTTTTCTAGTCACGAGTTGGCAACTCACCCCCGTTGTGCCCCAGTTTCTTGCAGGTGTTGCCGTACGGGCTTTGTTACGGCTTTGCGGGCACAGCTTCTTTCAGGTGACTTGCTAATAGGTGGGTTATTTGCATCATACCCATCATTATACATTGTATATTATATTTCAGTTGTATCTAGAATTTCCATCAACCAAACTTGTACTTATTTGAGATAGAGACCAGTGATGTTTATTCTTTCGACCTTAGAGTCGTGCATTATATTTCTTTGGGTTTCAGGCTGGTTGAGTTTCCTTTCTGTTGTGATCCTCGCCTTTAGTCGTTGTATATTGTGTTGCATACAGGTTGATTTGATATAGTTCTTCCTACTCTCTACTACTTTTCGTGGTTTCGATTTCTGGGTTCGGCTTACTTAGGGTACGTACGCCTCGAGACGTTCGTAGTCTAAGTGCCGGTCATGTTCCGTACTTTCGGGTCGTGACAAAGTTGGTATCAGAGCGTTAGGTTTTACCTTCGGAGTATAGGATGACCCTTGGTTGATGGAATTGGTGACTAAAGTAAAGTGACGTACCGTGGTATGTCCGCGGCATATTTACGATACGCTACTCCACTTAAGGAGCCTTAGGATGTACATTTCTTTGTTCAGTATCACATTCCTTCCTGATCTAGCTTCATCGGTACCAGTTTTGGTTTTGCTGCCACGATTACGGGCAGGAAGGGCTACGGCTAGAGTTGCGGTCAGCCTGAGCTCGTTACGAACGAGGACTGACCAGGGCATGATTCCGGCGACACACGATTGCAGAGATGTGTCTTGATTGTGTTTTGCGCCACGAGCGTTGGATGGATCGCTGTATGAGGTTACTCGGACGTGCGGATTAGCACCAAAGGATTGAGCCACTGATAGAGGCCAGCCCGATATTGATGATTGTTGAAGTATTGCCCATTCATGATGATTGAGGCACTGTTCAGCATGCAGACGAGTGAGCCAGTTGTTGCCACGAACGACGAGATATCGCACAGATGTTGGAGCTATCGCGGTACAAGTTATACTAAGAGATTATATAAGATCACTAGTCACCGAGGATGAATGACTAGGACATGTGGATTGTTCACTACCCCGATGCGAGATCATCAGATAGGTTGATTCCAGCTAGAGACGGCTTCACACGGAGACGCCGAGAGTCGACAGAGACGATCGAATGTCAGAAACCTATTATTCCAAGTTTAAGGTATTCGGAAGGACATGCAGGCAATTCTATGGTCCCTCTAGAAGAATGAAACCCTAACTCGACTTAATGACCATATGAAAGCCTTTGAACCTTAGGGTTTGCGGCAGTTCTACGGCGCCATTAGTAAGGCTTGGGTTTGCCCTTCTACGGCTGGACCACCGATGCTGGGGTATGTACTCGATACTATTATACTGTACCCAAGATGTTGAGCTTTTGGGGGATTATGAGGTTTTGACGGCTCGATCGGATGGCTCGACTTAATTCGGATGCTAGGTGGCGAGATGCATTTCTTGGGAGACTCAAGATACGAGGATAGCCGTTGGAGTTCAGTCCATGCAGCCACGATGAGATGAGTCCGAAGCAGTTGACATTAGAGAAAAATGGAGTACGAGGTTCGTACAAGATCTGGATATGATGACGTCCCCCTCCGCCGACACCAGAGATGCGATGCGCATGCCGAGGCAGAGTACTGGATATACCTTCCAGAAGGAGTCACGACGAGTATGCAGCCGTTTCGAAGCAAGAAGCAGACATGGTAAAGGACGATGACTCCCGGACAATTGGCAGAGATGAGACTTGGAATAGACCTTGAGCAGGATTCCTTCCAGGACACTGCTGTAATGATACTTGCACCCAGGATCAGATGTGTCACTTACATTCAGAAGGCCAGAGGCCGACGCCAGTGATATGCTGTCTTACGAGTGGTCGCGATGATTGACCGAGAGATGACCGGAGAAGTGCCAGAACGGAATCTACCCCGTTAGCACACCTGACAGGGCCGATGAGCCGATGGATCATGAATTGGTAATCCACAGAGAAGACATGGACCCAGGAGTGGTCATGTTACGCGCACCAGCAGGCCAGAGTTCAGGATCGTCGACGAGACGTCCTACTAGTGACCGCGACAGTTGGCCCGAGATTCTTGGAGGATGTGTTTGAGTGGGACTATTCCGCCATACTTGATTTCGATGTTTTGGGTGATTTACTCGCATGACTTGTTTTTGATGATTAAGGATTTACGATTTTTGCACAGTTGTTGCCCTTGATATCGTTTTCGTGCCTTGGTTTCACATATTTATGACTTATAGGGTTTAGACATTTGAGTTGATTTTGTACGCATGCACGCACATGATTTGGTTCCTGCACTATGTATAGTTTATATATGCTTGCAGTGCAGTGACATGTATTTTGTGCACTTGGATGCACTGGATTTCGATTTCGAGGGTGATGCTCGACATTTGTTTGTGCACTTTATGCACCTGATTGGATTTTGCTCGTGTTTAGCGCTTGATATTGGATTTCATGATTTCGTGCATAGTGGATGCACCGGATTTGGACAGTTAGCGCATGTTGGGCGCATGCTAGGAGATGCGATTTGGTGCACACCAGATGCACTAAATCGGGATTTTTCGTGTATGTCAGATGCACATGATCTAGCGGTCAGGCACACACGTTGCCTATGACCGATGTTGTGTGCACAACCGTTGCACCTTGATGTTGTTTTGTGCACCTGCTTGGCTCATATATGGATTTTGATTTCCGTGCGCACCAGACGCACAGGGTTTTCATATGCATTTTTGGGATTGAGTTCTATGGAGCAGTACGTTTTTATGATATTTTCTATGTGTTTTCGTACTGAGCAGGACTGGTCAGATGACAGTGCCTGGATATATTTTGCATGCATTGATAGATTTCAAAGGGGTTTCCAAAAGCGAGCTATAGTCTCATTATTTACATACGTGTCCGATATGACACGAAACGTTTAAAATAGGAAACACTTCAAAATTGTTTTTCAAAACGGCAGGACGTACATATTAAACAAAAGATATACACGTATATGGCTATTTTTTTATAGAGACGTCCGCCACCGTGCAGTGTTATGCGCATTGCACATCGATTTTAAAAAAAAATTTGGCATGCATTTCCTTCATATATTTACACGTATAGTTCCGGTTTATAGCATATCGGCTTTGTTGGGATTTGGCATTTGTGTTTCACCTTGACTCCGATGATTGCGGGATGCTTGACGGAGTTTGTTTTCGAGTTATCTGCTCGTTACGCACGCTCATGTCTTGCGCTATGATGCGTTTTATGGATTGATGATTTTGGAGCCCCGTTGATTTGGACATTTTATTGAAATGTATTGGAATTTGGAGGTTTAAATTTAAATTCGGGGACCGAATTTCTTTAAGGGGGGAAGACTGTAACATTTCAAAAAAGTAAAATATTATTTTTAGGAATTTTCAGAATTTAAAATTTATTTTAATGAATATTTTAATAGTCGGTATAATTAAATACCGATAAATGGTGAAAATTCTGGAGAAAATTTTAGAAATTCTAAATAGCTTATTTTGTGGAAATATGCCATTTTGCAGTTTTTATGATGGATTATATGTGATTTTGGTGTTAATTGCGATTAAAAATCGCTAAGTGGATTTTTGGCTTTTTTTGCAAAAATGTGCACATGGCATTTTCTACACTTGTTACACTTGTTTCTTGTTTTGGATTTATGTTCGGCCTAGTGTTGAACCATGTTAGCTGACCTTGGTGACTTGAACCATTTGATTAGAGTAATTGGGTTAATTAGGGTTTTGGTGTTGATTAAGGGTGATTAGGGTAGGTTGACATTTGGTAGGAGAGAGAGGGGATTGGAAGGTTGTTATGCAACATCCATGAGAGAGAGAGTGGTGGCTAGGAAGTGTCACACTCCATTTCTTTTCTCAACCTTTAAATACTTAGTACATCTCTCCCTCTCACTCAAGCACCACACCACCATCAATCCTACACCTTGCACACAACACCCCAACACATCAGCCACCATCAGTATATTTCAGCCCAACTACATCAGCAGCTCAACCCCAACCCTGAACATCAACCCCAATATCATAGCATCAGCACCAACATCAACACATCAGCCCTGAATTCAGCTGAAACAAACCCATCAGCCCCAATCTTGCATCAGCAACTCCAGCAGCAGCTGCATCAGGTCCCTTCACTCACAACATCAGCCACCCAAACAGCTACCTCAGCCCCCAATAGATGCAGCCACTAGCCCCTTAGCACACTTTTCAGCCCAAATTCTGCCTAACTTCCAGCCAGGATATCAGCAGAAACTGCTGCTATAGCCACCCTAACTCCATAAAAACAGCAACAAAAACTCAGCCTCACATTTTATCACATCAGCCCCAACCCCTCACATCAGTAGCTGAAGCAACATCAGCCCCTAGCTGCTGCTACAAGCTGATGCATCATAGCCCCATTATCAACACTTCAGCCCCAACTCCCAATCAACATCAGATACCACAACACCACACCATCCTACACCACAACTTCAGCCCCAACACCACTTCAGCTGCTGCTACAACAAATACAATCTATTTCAAACCTCAGCCACAGGAGAAAAAGAGAGAGAGAAGGTTGCAGCAACAGCAACAGCAACATACTTTCATAAGAAAAACAGCAGCATCAGCATCAGCAGATTCTACAGGAGCAGCTCAGCAGCCACATGATTAGTCGAAAATATTGCATATTTTAGCGGGCAATTTCCTCATCATTTACATCCATATAGAAGTGTTCGGCATTCATATTTTACATATTAGCAAAACTGTCGCAAAATATCAGATTTCATGTATTAGACTCTGAAACCGACACTATAAAAGAAATTGACCACATTTCATGGCATCGCATTATCCCTACATTTGCGCAACACTTGTTTTGAGATCTGTGCAGGAAAATCCAGAAGAAAGGCCAAAATGTACAGGGTACCGATCAAACATTACGCCAACTTAATGATTTCAGTTCTGGTATCAATCCAAAGCGGAAAATACAAATCAACATATCAGATAAAGCCCCAAATGGCATTCCAAGACCACACAAGAAAACCCAAGGCCCAAGCCCCACAAAGAGCCGCGGATCCGCGGCAGGAGCCTGCTTGCGCCGCGGATCCGCGGTGGGTCCAAGGATTTAGCCTCCCAAATTTGGTGCAAAATGCTTCTCTCAGGGCCTATACTTCAGCAAGACACAAGAATTTCCAGAAGACTCCAGAGGTTTCTGCCAGATCAGCAAACTAGGTTTTTTAAGCTTAATCAATCCTAGCTTAAAACCTAAGCTAGCTCCTAAAAAAATCTTTCTAGAAACTCCTCGACAAACTTTTGGAAAGAATTGTAAATTCAAACCTAGACCTAGGGTTTGGGAAGTCTATAAATAGAAGCCTAGACCTAGGGTTATGGGGATGATCATTGTATCTAGAATCTACAATCTAGACCCATTCACTCTCTTTCTCCATCTTCTTCTCCCACAATTCTAGTGAGAGGACTTGTGTGAAACCCTAACCCTAATTCCAATCAAAAGCCAAGATCCCGAGTACCCATCAAGCAAGAAGCCTTGCAACATTTTATGAGCCGAGCCGATCTTCAACAGAGCAAGTGGTCCAAGCCGATCCGCGACTCACGGAGCCGAGCGACGCCAATTCAACAATTTAGTTCTTCCTCTTGTAGTTCTTGAGCGACTGTAATCAAATTGTTGATATAAATAAAAGGTGATATTCTTTTATCTTGTTTTCTTTAAATTCTCACATCATGATATCTTTTCAATTCTTGAATATTTTCTGTGTGATGATGTTTGAGTAATACTCCGCTCGTCGAGGAGTCGAGACGATCAATAGAATGATGATGTAATATATCTTAAATCGATTCTTGAATCCTACGAGTTTTGTAAACCCTAGCAAGTTCAAGAATCGAAGACCCAATTCGTTACGATGCTTTCTTGATTGATATCGCTCGAGATTGGGGAGTTACGATCGTTTCTTGAAATTGCTAGAGGCTAGAATGTGAATGATATCTACGAAAGAACAAGGGTTAAACGATGAAACCCTAGTTTCATCAAGAAAGCCCTAACTCTCGTCGATCATCATCGATCTAGTATCAATCCTTCGAAGGACAAGAACACGAAATCTTGAAATTACATCACGTCTATAGATCCGATCGATTCCTACGAGCCTCATTTAGATTCTTGACATTGTGGTTGGAAATATCGTCGAAACACCGATTCTTGATTTGTTTATCAGTTTCTTGATTCTTGATTAAACTCGTGACACCTGAATCAATCGATAAATTCTTGAATCATGTTTTCTTTTCTTTTCGATTAACTTTTCGATTCAAACAAATCAAATATAAAAACGAATCGCACAATCCCTGTGGACGATCCGCACTCGCTTACGATCTACAACTGACACCGTAGTTGATTGCGGTCAAATATAATTTTTTGATTGTGAACTTTATTCAATTTTCTAATTACCGACACAAAGAGACTCTTATCAATTTGATTTACTTACTCAGTCTCGCATTTTACGAACAATCAAATGGTGCCGAAATCGGGGACTATTTGAATTGATTCTTTTACCTTTTCACATTATACACAATCCGGAAATTGTTTCAATCAAAATGGCGCCGTTGCCGGGGATCGCGCGCTAATTCGTTTCATATTATAGTTTGAATTGAAAGAATTATTCCATTGTTATTTTTAGATCAAAATTCGTGCAAACCCTAAACGATTTGTTGTGGTTCATTGCAAGGAAACCTGGAGCTGTTTGGCAATTGAAGAAAAATTTTGGAAAATACCAGAGAGTTGAGGGAGTCTACAGAAGCTCCCTGAAAATGTTTGGTGCAGTGTTCTCACCACCCTACCGTGGAAGCACGGCATTAGAGGGCATTTGCGGCGGAACCGCTGCCCCTTGGAGGGTCCTCTGTACAATTTTTCTTCAGGTGATTTCTTACCTTCTCCTCTCTCCTCTTTTTAGCTCCAACTGACAATTTTCTGCAGGATTCTTTGCAAAGAATAGCAGCTCGCAAATTGCAAAAGTAAATTTGTGCGTGATTTTGTTTCTTGGTAGTTTGCATTCTAAATACGGATATTAAGGGGCACGGCCAAATCCAAATTAGGTGGGGATTTCATTACCCTTCCTAGGCCCCGAAAACCATAAAACTTGCATCCGCATTGACCTAGATTAACTAAAAGAAATCTAGAGAAGACTCTGAGGACTGTCGCGCTCAATTAGGACAAGAGAAGGTCGTGGGTAATTCATTGCTTATCCGCGTTTTCTTGTGGTGCCTAAGGCGAGTGTGTCTAAGGCTAGTGGTTTTTAATTAGGCCCACTACTTACGTAGTGGAGTACCTTCCCACTTACCTGGCACTTATCCGGCCACAGGGGGACAAAGAGGCAGTGGAGGATTCTATCCTGCGACTTGTCTTTTGGCAGTTAGGAGCGGTCTAGAGTCGGACCTAGGTGACCACTAGATTCTAGGGTTTGTGTGCTGCATTTGTTTTGTCGCATCATATTTTTCAAAAAAATCCGTCCCTTTTTCAAAGCAAGCACTGCATTCATTCATAACCCCTAATTATAAGTCAACGCTGCCACTTGTACT
Source organism: Agapanthus africanus (assembly GCA_030015575.1). NCBI lineage: Eukaryota > Viridiplantae > Streptophyta > Magnoliopsida > Asparagales > Amaryllidaceae > Agapanthus > Agapanthus africanus. The sequence continues at coordinate 358,808,306 of CM057348.1, read as the reverse complement.
AACCCTTTTTAGTGCAAGATAGGTTGGACACGGGATTCTAATGCCCGTTTAGTCCGCGTACCCTTTATCGACTCCGAAGTCGATATTTCTCCATTTACCTTTTCTTTACCCACTACCACACCCACACCGATGGATCCGAATTCATCAAACTTCTTTAACCCTAATCTGCCGCCGTCCATTGGTGCGCAGAATCCACCCCGCATCTCTCTCCAGGAGAGGTGCTACCCTATTCGAGGTCCTCTTTCGACCTGCTTATCCACATCACCAGCCAATGGGGATAACTTTGAGATTAAGCCCCAGTATATCAATCTTTTACCCAAATTTCACGGACTCGAGACTAAGGACGCTTACGTTTTCATTACTAAATTTGAAAACGTATGCGCAATGATGTGTACGTCACAACTTTCAGTGGATGCGATGCGTCTACGACTTCTTCCATTTACATTGTGCGATATAGCCGAGAAGTGGCTATATAACACTACCGCACATTCTATTACGAATTGGGAAGAATTCGTCGCTGCATTCCTTAAGAAATTTTACCCAATACAAAAGACAGCTGGAATCCGTAGCGAACTGAATCAATTTGCCCATCTCCCTACTGAACCATTTTCAAAATGCTTTGAACGTTTCAAGGATCTATTGGTTCAGTGTCTTCATCACGGCATCCCGAGATGGGAGCTTTGCCGAATCATTTATGAGGGCATTAACCCAAGCACTAAACAGAGTCTTGAAAACATATGTCAAGGTACTTTTAGTCCAAAGATGATGGGGAAGCTTGGAAGTATTTAGAAGAGTTCGCTGAAAAATCACTACAGTGGGAGAGTGGAACCCAACCATTGAATAGGGGTGGCGTACACCAAATAGATGTGTCCATAGGTGTTCGAGCTGAGATGGCAGCAATGCAAAAGAAGCTCGACGCTATGGAACACAAATTTGCAGCAGCCTCCCTAAACCCAGTGTCGCTCCCCAAAACTGTTTGTGGGTGCTGTTCTGATCCGTCTCATTTAACGGAAGAATGTCCATTAAACTCTGCGTTTCAAGGTCACGAGCATTCTAATGCCGCATTTCAACGACCTCGAAACGATCCATATTCTTCTACGTACAATCAGGGTTGGAGGAATCACCCGAATTTTGCTTGGAACCAAAACCAATCTCAAAACACGGTTCCAAACACGAATAATTTTCAAATGGCTCTTCCTCCACCACAACAGCAACCCCTTCAACTCACTCAGCACTCCTATCAGTCACAAAATTTCCAAAATCAGGTCAACACTCCTACACAATCTAATCCTATGACCTGTTCTGACGAATTCTCTCAATTCACTCAAACCATGAAATCACTTTTGTCAAATTTCATAGAGGTTTCGACTGAGGTTAGATCGTCCGTCAGTGAGATAAAAAAAACTCAGCGTCCCAAGCTGAGAGTATCAAAATGATGGAAGCTGAAATAGCTCGCCTTAAAGCCGAAATGAGTGCAAGAGAAAAAGGGAAACTTCTCTCTCAACCCCTACAGAATCCTGGGCATTACAATGTAAATGCCGTCACAACGTTGAGATCGGGAAGAGTGCTGAACAATCATGTCGGGGAAGGTATTGATGATACTGAAAATCTTATCAACACCCCGGCTGAGACCTTTCCACAAAAACACACCTCTCCTTCTGATCCTTCTTCTTCTACCATACCACTTTCTCGCGAGCCTATTCTCCATTTCCCACTAGGCTCGACACCTTCTCCCAACCCTTCTAGTTCTCCACAGACGGTCCCCACACCTCTTTTGGGACCTCGTCTACCCCCTCTTCCTTCTCCTGTGATGGACCCTGCGCTTATTGCGAAAGCTCCTTATCCGAATCGGTTAAGGGGTAATAGAACGAGTCCTCATATGGAGAAAATAATAGAAATGTTCAAACAGGTTAACATCAATATCGCTCTCCTAGATGCGATTCAGCAAGTCCCCGCTTATGCGAAAATTCTTAAGGACTTGTGCACTAAGAAGAGGAAGACTCAAGTGCCCAAGAAGGTCTTTATGTCTAATAATATTAGCACTGCTTTTATTCCCCAGCTACCAAAGAAACGAAAGGACCCAGGATGTCCTACAATATCGATTTCTATTGAGGGTAAAAACATAAATCGTGCTCTTTTAGACCTTGGCGCAAGTGTTAACCTCCTTCCTTATTCTGTCTATGAGCAATTAGGGATTGGAGAGCTGAAACCTGCTCACTGCACTCTCCAGATGGCAGACCGATCTATCACCAAACCAAGGGGTGAATTAGAGGATGTGTTAATAAAGGTCGGGGAATTTGTTTTCCCTGTAGACTTCATTGTACTCGACACACAGCCTGTAGCAAACCCCCGGAGCCAAATTCCGGTGATTCTGGGTCGTCCTTTCCTTGCCACTTCCAACGCTGTTATAAACTGTAGAAATGGTTCAATGAATTTATCATTTGGAAATATGACCATTGAACTAAATATCTACAAAGTTGGAAGTCAGCCATAAGAACCCTCTGCTCATATTTTAGATGTGTGCTCTGTCCATGAGATCGCCCCCGATAGTTGTGGAGCTGAGGAACTTTGCTTTACTGATCTCGATGACATTACCACATCTCTGTTTGACTTTACACAAGATCTTAGTGAGGACACTTTCTCTACACTTGAGTCCTGAACTCCTGACTTTTCTCCACCCGAGTCTGTATCTTTCACAGGCTCTGAGCTTCTTTGTAAATCCAGAAATCATTCAATGATCCCTCCTTCTATCATGTCTCCGCCGGAGTTAGATCTAAAAATTTTACCTTCTCACCTGAAATATGCATATCTAGTTGAGAATGAGTCTTTACCGTTTATCATATCCGCTTCTCTAGCATTAGAGCAAGAGAATGCACTTTTATCGGTATTGAGATCTAACAAAGAGGCGTTCGGTTGGAGTATGGCGGACATCAAAGGGATTAGTCCCTTGATAGTTGAACATCATATACATGTGATGGATGATGCCAGACCAACCTGAGAACCACAGAGACGGTTGAATCCCGTCATGAAGGAAGCGGTCATGAAAGAGATCGTCAAATGCTTAGATAATGGTATTATATACCCCATCTCCGATAGCCAGCGGGTGAGTCCTATACATGTCGTTCCTAAGAAATCCGGCATCACTGTTATAACCAATGAGGCAAATGAGTTGATTCAGACACCCGCCCAAACTGGGTGGCGTGTATGTATCGATTATAGAAAACTCAACGCTGCCACGAGGAAAGACCATTTTCCTCTACCATTCATTGATCAAATGCTGGAACGCTTAGCGGGACGAGAGTATTATTGTTTTATGGACGGATACTCAGGCTATAATCAGGTCCCCATCGCCAAAAAGGATCAAGATAAAACCACTTTTACTTGTCCTTTTGGTACCTTTGCTTACAGTCGCATGCCCTTTGGTTTATGCAATGCTCCCGCTACCTTTCAGCGGTGTATGATGGGCATATTCTCTGATATGGTAGTGAATTTTCTGGAGATCTTTATGGACGATTTCTCGATTTTTGGGGACTCTTTTTCTGATTGCCTAGCGAATCTTGACGCTGTTCTTACTCGTTGCAAAGAGAAGAACTTGACTTTGAACTGGGAAAAATGCCATTTTATGGTCCAAGAAGCAATAGTACTTGGACGTGTCATTTCACAGAAAGGCATTGAGGTTGACAGAGCTAAGATAGATGTCATTCAAAACCTCACTCATCCCAAAAGCATCAAAGATATTCGATCTTTCTTTGTCCATGTGGGCTTTTATAGGAGATTCATTAAGTACTTTAGCAAAATTGCTAGACCTTTAACTTTTCTCCTGGCCAAGGATACGACCTTCTATTTTGACTTGGAATGCGAGACAGCTTTCGACTCACTTAAACACTCACTCACTTCAGCCCCCGTTTTATCATCACCAAACTGGGACTACCCCTTTTAGCTGATATGTGACGCATCTGATTTTGCAGTAGGTGCAGTCTTAGGACAGCACATCGAAAAGATGCCACACGTGATATACTATGCAAGTAAGACCCTGAATGATGCGCAAATCAATTATACAACCACAGAAAAAGAACTCTTAGCAGTTGTATTTGCATTAGAAAAATTCAGGCCTTACTTAATTGGCTCACATATAGTTGTGTATACTGACCATTCCGCTTTAAAACATCTTCTGGCGAAGAAAGATGTAAAAGGTCGACTAATACGTTGGATCCTACTGTTACAAGAATTCGATCTTGTTATCAAAGATAAGAAAGGATGTGAAAACGTAGTAGCTGACCATCTTTCACGCATCATTTCTTCCCCTGTGACCCTACCGATCAATGATTCATTCCCTGACGAACAACTCTTGAGCATATCCGCTGAACCATGGTTTAGGGATATTGTGAACTATCATGCCACGGGACTTATACCGAGCGATTGGTCAAAACAGGACAAATATCGTTTTCTTTCCCAAGTAAAACACTTTTAATGGGACGAGCCCTATTTGTTTAAATATTGTCCTGATCAAATCATTCGCCGGAGTGTCCCGAATGAAGAGTTCAAGAGTGTTCTTTCATTTTGTCATGATCAGGCCTGTGGGGGTCACTTTGGTCCTAGAAAGACAGCGGAAAAGGTTTTGCAATGTGGATTTTATTGGCCGACCTTATTCAAGGACGCATTTGAGTATTGCAAAACCTGTACACAATGTCAGTATACGGGTAGAATCTCCCAGAGGAATGAAATGCCTCAGCAACCCATCTTAGTTGTTGAAATATTCGATGTTTGGTGCATTGATTTTATGGGTCCCTTTCCCAACTCCTTTGGGAATTTGTACATTCTGCTGGCGGTTGATTATGTCTCCAAATGGGTAGAAGCCATTCCATGTCGCACTAATAACAAGAAAGTTGTCATTAAGTTCTTGAAAGAGAATATCTTCTCGCGATTTGAACACCCACGCGCTATAATTAGCGATAATGGGACACATTTCTGCAACAGGTCTTTCGAGACTCTGATGCGAAAATACTCAATCAACCACCGACTTTCTACACCCTATCATCCCCAAACAAGCGGGCAGGCTGAAATCTCAAACAGACAAATCAAACTTATCCTGGAGAAAACTGTTGCTAAAAATAGAAAAGACTGGTCGACCAAACTGACGGATGCTCTTTGGGCATTCAGAACTGCATTTAAGTCCGACCTAGGAATGTCTCCATATAGGATAGTGTTTGGGAAAGCCTGTCATTTACCCGTCGAGATAGAGCATAAAGCATTGTTGGCTATAAAAGAAATAAATTTTGATCTAAACCTTGCTTGCACCTTTCGGAAGCTGCAACTTAATGAGCTAAGCGAACTCCGCGATGAAGCTTATGATAACGCTGTAATCACAAAGAATAGGACTAAGGTTTTTCACGATAAAAACATTTTGAGGAAAACATTTTCACCTGGTCAACAAGTCCTTCTTTATGATTCACGACTACACCTTCACGCGGGTAAGCTCCGGTCTCGATGGAACGGACCTTTTGTTGTGCGGTCTGTATACCCGCACGGGGCAGTAGAAGTAGAAAATATTAAAAACGGCACCGTTTTCAAAGTAAATGGACATAGACTTAAGCCGTATTTTTCCACTGACCCCACGGAGGAGCTCTTGTTCTTACAAGAGCCAGTTTATTTGGAATAAAATTCCTCCGTCTCACCTTCATATCCAGTATATCATTTCATCATCTTTTGAATGGAGGTGAGTGAAAAGAGTAAGTTTGGGGGAAGTTCTTCACTTATATATTTTGCCCCCACTAATAATTCCCCCCAGGCTTACAGTTTTTGTAGGTATAGCGGTTGGCAACAGTGAGGACACTGTTGAAAACAAGTTTGGGTGAGGTTTGTGCTTATTTTTGCATCATTTGCATATCATCTGCATAAGCACAAAACATTTCTTTAAAAATCTATAAAAATTGAAATAATTTTCAAAACCAATAAAAATTTAAAAATTTCCAAATATAAAAATAATTTTAATATTTACACTTTTTTGTACATAAATAAAATAATGAAAGTTTAGATAGTGAACAATTACATCCATGAGATTGGGAAAATTTAAGAAAACTAAGAAAATTAGAAGTTTTCTTATACGAACTAGTAATAAGTAGTTATGAGCCGTTGTCCAAAGGGTTAGTAAGATGAAGGACGTCACTAATCTGAGGATAAAAATAAGTCTGAAAAATAGTTTCTATTCTGGAAGCCAAACATTTTGAACGTTGCTATCCTGCTATTCGCACTTACACACGTCTTAAAGCCTGGGATAGTAGAGGACACCTTGAAATGCTCTTGTCTTAAAGCCGATGTATGAAGGAAATAAAAAGAAAAAAAAAATGAATAAAAAAATATATTGTGGTGAGAAAAATGGACACTGGTTTTGTTATCACCGAGGGCAATAAAAATATATATAGCGAGGGTGCCTCTTCACCTAGTGCCCTAAGGCCAACTGGTCTGGGAGTCACTGCTATGCCTGAGGTGGTGCAAGACGAGGAAAATACACCAAGTAAGCAAGCACAGGAGTAATCGGTCGGTTAGTACCTCAAGAAGTATTAACGGTCGCATGAAAGTGTGTAAGCAATCTCATCTAAATATTCATTAATTAAAAAGTACTGAGGCTGATGGGCAAGAGTATGATAGCTTGAATTGAATTCTCCGGGTGTAGGGATGTCCTTTACACACACGCAGGGTTATATGATCGATGTTTGGAATAAAGATAGGAATGAACAATAAGACGAAGTTTTATTGAGGGAGGACGTGATTTCTAACATCTTTTCATGACCATTAAGATAGGGCTCATGACAACCGAAAAGCTAGCATAGTTGGAAACCCTAATTTTCAAGGCTTTTCTTTTACAATTCTTGTCTTTAAATGTAATATTCATGATCTTTCTTTTATTATTGGATTTTGTGGGTGCAATCCGCAGAAAACCCTCAGGAGACAACACTCCTCCTACTAGGGACACCTAGAGGTTTAAATGCTTGTTGCACATGCTCAGTGCAATCGTGTTGCCTACGAAAGTGTGCTAGATAGTTTTTCTCTTTCTTTATTTTCTCCTTCTCTTTTTAATAAAACAGTTCGCTCGAGACAATCGAAATTAAGTTTGGAGGAATTTGATTAGTCGAAAATATTGCAAATTTTAGCCGGCAATTTCCTCATCATTTGCATCCATATAGAAGTGTTCGGCATTCATATTTTACATATTAGCAAAACTGTCCCAAAATATCAGATTGCATGTATTAGACTCTGAAACCGACACTATAAAGGAAATTGACCACATTTCATGGCATCGCATCATCCCTACATTTGCGCAACACTTGTTTTGAGATCTGTGCAGGAAAATACAGAAGAAAGGCCAAAATGTACAGGGTACCGATCAAACATTACGCCAACTTAATGATTTCAGTTCTGGTATCAATCCAAAGGGGAAAATACAAATCAACATATCAGATAAAGCCCCAAATGGCATTCCAAGACCACACCAGAAAACCCAAGGCCTAAGCCCCACAAAGAGCCGCGGATCCGCGGCAGGAGCCTGCTTGCGCCGCGGATCTGCGGTGGGTCCAAGGATTTAGCCTCCCAAATTTGGTGCAAAATGCTTCTCTCAGGGCCTACACTTCAGCAAGACACAACAATTTCCAGAAGACTCCAGAGGTTTCTGCCAGATCAGCAAACTAGGTTTTTTAAGCTTAATCAATCCTAGCTTAAAACCTAAGCTAGCTCCTAACAAACTCTTTCTAGAAACTCCTCAACAAACTTTTGGACGGAATTGTAAATTCAAACCTAGACCTAGGGTTTGGGAAGTCTATAAATAGAAGCCTAGACCTAGGGTTATGGGGATGATCATTGTATCTAGAATCTACAATCTAGACCCATTCACTCTCTTTCTCCATCTTCTTCTCCCACAAATCTAGTGAGAGGACTTGTGTGAAACCCTAACCCTAATTCCAATCAAAAGCCAAGATCCCGAGTACTCATCAAGCAAGAAGCCTTGCAACCTTTTATGAGCCGAGCCGATCTTCAACAGAGCAAGTGGTCCAAGCCGATCCGCGACTCACGGAGCCGAGCGACGCCAATTCAACAATTTAGTTCTTCCTCTTGTAGTTCTTGAGCGACTGTAATCAAATTGTTGATATAAATAAAAGGTGATATTCTTTTATCTTGTTTTCTTTAAATTCTCGCATCATGATATCTTTTCAATTCTTGAATATTTTCTGTGTGATGATGTTTGAGTAATACTCCGCTCGTCGAGGAGTCGAGACGATAAATAGAATGATGATGTAATATATCTTAAATCGATTCTTGAATCCTACGAGTTTTGTAAACCCTAGCAAGTTCAAGAATCGACGACCCAATTCGTTGCGATGCTTTCTTGATTGATATCGCTCGAGATTGGGGAGTTACGATCGTTTCTTGAAATTGCTAGAGGCTAGAATGTGAATGATATCTACGAAAGAACAAGGGTTAAACGATGAAACCCTAGTTTCATCAAGAAAGCCCTAACTCTCGTCGATCATCATCGATCTAGTATCAATCCTTCGAAGGACAAGAACACGAAATCTTGAAATTACATCACGTCTATAGATCCGATCGATTTCTACAAGCCTCATTTAGATTCTTGACATTGTGGTTAGAAATATCATCGAAACACCGATTCTTGATTTGTTTATCAGTTTCTTGATTCTTTATTAAACTCGTGACACCTGAATCAATCGATAAGTTCTTGAATCATGTTTTCTTTTCTTTTCGATTAACTTTTCGATTCAAACAAATGAAATATAAAAACGAATCGCACAATCCCTGTGGACGATCCGCACTCGCTTACGATCTACAACTGACACCATAGTTGATTGCGGTAAAATATAATTTTTTGATTGTGAACTTTATTCAATTTTCTAATTACCGACACAAAGAGACTCTTATCCATTTGATTTACTTACTCAGTCTCGCATTTTACGAACAATCAAATGGTGTCGAAATCGGGGACTATTTGAATTGATTCTTTTACCTTTTCACATTATACACAATCCGGAAATTGTTTCAATCACCACATAACCTTTCCTCCATTTTGACCTTCCCTTCTCCTTCACCTTAGGAACCTCTTGAGGTATAATCTTGCAACCCAACTCCTTTCTTGCTCAGTTCTAGTTATTTGCTGATAGTTTACTGTTATATTGAAGATTAGTGCTAGTTTAGGAGAAATTGAGTGAGACTTGACCAAGCGTTGGTTTGGATGATTGGTATGACCCTATTAGGTGTATTTGAGAATAGTTTGACCCAGAAAACCCCAGATCTCTAGTTAGTTACCAGAGTTGTTCGACTTTGTGTAAATTAGCGTTTTCGTCGATTTTGTGACCTTTCTGAGACCTGCTTTCACCCGGGACCTCCTAGAGTAAAATTGACTTGGCAATGAGCTGTGCAGGCACCCTGGAACCACTACCCAAAGCCCTAGCCACCATCTCAAAATCCCGGCCATAAATTTAATCCCCCTGGCCCCAATTTGCGGCCAGAGCAAGGTAAAACTGCCTCGTTTTGCGTGCACAGCCCTATTTCATGCAAACTTGACCCCCTGTATGTCTAGTTTTGACTATTTCCAGTTAGGGTGAAATCTGGGTTCATTTTCATGAGTTGGCGTATGTTTTACGACGTGTTTTAGTATGGATTTTTGATATTCGATGATTCGTTTCCGTCGGGTGGCGTTTGGACGTCAACGACAGCGGATATTGACTGTGTTTGCACGCAAGACGATAGGTTTTTACTTATTGGCGTAACGTGCACCATTTTGGCTTCCGACATGGTTTTTATGAGTTTTAGCGTGTGATATCCTTGTAGGTACCCCACGTGGCATCGAAGCGTTGGAGATGCGAATGGCGACATCGACACTGGCACACATAAACAAGGTGAGTAGATTTATATCTACGGGGAGAAGTCGGGTGGATGGCGTATAGCACCCCCGCAGTCCATGGTGATGTATGCGGATGCGTATACACACCAACAAACTATTAATTGTTGTCGGGATTAATTATTGATGTTTAAATGGATATTGGTATGTTGGATTGGTAAATGGTTACGAAACCCTAGGGTAGTGGGTGCACTACACATACATACACACATATACATGCTTGCATACATCCTTATTTCATGTGGTTATGGGAATCTCTCTAGATATGTGTTCACATGGGTTTGGGATTTTGTGTTCACATACGGATTTGAGGATGATACATGGGATTGATATGAGTCGATGAGTTTGATCTGGATTATGATATCAGTGATATGACAGGATTCAGGATTGAGATACGTCGTGATGTTTTAGGGGATTTTGGGAATAATGATGCCATAGGAATTGTGACCTATATATATTAATGATCGACATGGGATTATGAAGCTCGATAGGATATGATGTGATATGATATGTCAGGATACTTATGATAGGCCGCCTTGGGCGATGTATACTCTTGTGATAATATTTGATGATAATATCGATTCATACCAGACAGTAGATCAGGAGTCAGATCTTGGTCATAATGATGACATTAACATTGTATTAGATATAGGTCAGTACCCAGATTATGATATTTGATAAAGAGAATACTAGATGAATGATATGACAAATGTGATATTGACCCGTACCCATATTTGGGGATGCCTTACGACGGATTTACGTACGAGCTATATTTTGATGTTTGATCGGCCTACTTGACTTGGGAATAAACGATTATAGAGATATGGTATCGGATGTGATATGATCGAGGCGGGATCACCGACTATATGTATATTTATATGTATCGACTCAGAGGTTAGGCGGTTTTCCTTACCTACTGTTAGCTTTAGCTTAGCCTTATTGTGTTATAGCTATATGACTTTTATGACATTAGATGCAGTTTTAGTGATCATGGTGTTCAGTATTTCAGCTCCTGCATATTATTATTGTTGCTCTGCATCGCATACTGTTGTGATTCATATTCTATTATTGATATCCTGCTGCTAGGACACCAGCACCATTACCGATGATGCGTATGATCCACATACACTTATTTGCCTGCGCACACACATCTTCATCGGTAATTGCCATGTCACGCACACTTAGAGAATATTATTACTTGATTTAGCTTGATAGCTAGCAGTGACATGATATTAGTGTACTTGCCATATATACCAACTTGACATTGTAGTTATTACTTATCACTTCATGCATACTGTTATTCATTATATGCTACATTCATGGATTCTCATGCTTATATTCATGATTTCACATGCTATTGATGATTTGGATTCGGGTTTCCATGAGATTTTCTGGATTTGGGGGAAAACCGCAAAACATACATATAAACTGCTTTCTCTTTTTAATAAAAATACGGCTTTCCCATGATGTATGAGTCGTCCACCATGAGTTTTGCTGATGGATTTCGAGACCCGATTCGAGGAGGCGGATGAACCGTTTCGGGTACATGGTGGACCCGGTGCGGTACCCCGGGGCAAGAAGATCACAGGAGATGGCGTTGAGCCTGGCAGGGGAGCACGACCGACCGGTGATATTACCCGACACGTCGGATATCCGGAGGATACCGTCGTAGTCATGAGTTGGATGGTAGGGGCCGATCTGGACTGACGGCGCCCTGGATATTATGATTGAGACATTGAGATTTGAGATATTGAGGTACATAGATTGTGATACAGAGATATCGGGATATTGAGATTTATGTTTTGTGCCGATGCTAGGCATTGTTTTATGCTGATTTCATTATGATACCTCATTTTAAAATACAGAAATCTCACAAATTTATGAAAGCAGTTTTCTTCAGTACATGCATTCTGTTTCATGCATTCTTACAACATTCATATGATATATTGCCACCTGATGCACCGACACGGGCACATGGGTTTACACTTAGGTTAGATATTTACCCTAAACATGGTTAGAGATTGCTGGTTATATATTTGAGGATTATATATTTTGATCGTATGACTTAGGATTGCATCATACATGCGATTTCTGTTCGTAGATCTTTTTCTAGTCACGAGTTGGCAACTCACCCCCGTTGTGCCCCAGTTTCTTGCAGGTGTTGCCGTACGGGTTTTGTTACGGCTTTGCGGGCACAGCTTCTTTCAGGTGACTTGCTAGTAGGTGGGTTATTTGCATCAAACCCATCATTATACATTGTATATTATATTTCGGTTGTATCTAGAATTTCCATCAACTAAACTTGTACTTATTTGAGATAGAGACCAGTGATGTTTATTCTTTCGACCTTAGAGTCGCGCATTATATTTCTTTTGGTTTCAGGCTGGTTGAGTTTCCTTTCTGTTGTGATCCTCGCCTTTAGGCGTTGTATATTGTGTTGCATACAGGTTGATTTGATATAGTTCTTCCTACTCTCTACTACTTTTCGTGGTTTAGATTTCTGGGTTCGGCTTACTTAGGGTACGTACGCCTCGAGACGTTCGTAGTCTAAGTGCCGGTCATGTTCCGTACTTTCGGGACGTGACACCTTCTCAGGTACTTAAGAATGTTCTTTACTGCCATCCAATGTTTCTTACCTGGGTTGGACTAATACCTGCTTAACACGCTAAGTGCGTAAGCTATATCTTGTCTGGTACATAACATCGCATACATTATCGACCCTACCGCCGAAGCATAGGGTACTATGCTCATGCGAGCCCTCTCCTCATCCGTCATAGGATACATCTCTTTGGAGAGGGTGATTCTGTGACAAGTGGGTAAATTACCGCGCTTAGAATCTTCCATACTAAACATCTTTAGTACGGTGTATATGTACCTCGACTGTGAAAGTCCTAATATTCTTTTATATCTGTCACGATATATCTTAATCCCCAGAATGTACGAGGCATCACACAGATCATTCATAGAGAACTTCTGTTATAAGAACAGCTTGGCCGATTGTAGCATAGGAATATCATTTCCTATTAGGAGAATGCCATTCACGTATAAAATGAGGAATACCACAGTTCTCCCTACAATCTTCTTATAAATACAAGGCTCATCTACATTTTTGATAAAGCCAAATTCCTTAACCGTCTCATCAATGTAGATGTTCCAACTCCGCATGCCTTCTTTAATCCATAAATGGATTTAAGCAACTTGCACACCTTTCCACTGCTCCCACATTCTATGAAACCCTCTGGTTGATACATGTAAACAGACTCTTCCAAACTTCCATTTAGAAAAGTGGTTTTAACATATATCTGCCATATGTCATAGTCATGGAAGGCAGCAATGGCAAATAGGATCCGAATGGATTTAAGCATAGCCACTTGTGAAAAGGTTTCATCATAGTCCAATCCCGGTCTTTGACGAAAACCCTTAACAAAAAGTCTAGCTTTGTAGGTTTCTACCTGACCATCTACACCAATCTTCTTTTTGAAGATCTATTTGCATCCTACGGGTTTTACCCCAGTAGGAGCAAAATCCAAAGTCCATACTTGGTTTGTGTACATGGATTCCATCTTCGATCGCATAGTATCCTGCAACTTCACTGTGTCTCTACTCGTGATGGCTTGCTGAAAACTAGTTGGATCATCATCATCGATGATGCAATCCTCTCAATCCTCGTTTTCGAGAAAACCGTAGTATCTCTCAAGCAGATGGGACTGCCTACTAGATCTGCGGAGTGGCACAAGTACGTCCGGTTCCATTGAAATCTTCTATTAAGTTTTCAGTTATAGTTTGTCGTTCTGCAATTTCTTCCAGCTCTATTGCGCTCCCACTTATCTCCTTTTCAAGAAATTGTGTTTCAATGAAGCGAGCATGATGAGAAACAAAGACCTTTTGTTCCTCAGCGTAATTGAAATAATACCGACTAGAGTTCTTGGGGTATCCCACAAACTTACACAATACTGAACGTGCCTCGAGTTTGTCCGGATGAACCTGTAACACTTTGAAATTCGTTTAGGATATTTTCACGATAATTAGCAATTTTGCGTGTTTTTCATAAAAACCCGAATATCTTATCTTCCTTTTTAATTAGTGATAATTGTGTTGTGAAGTGTTATAAATATATATTTATATGTATATATAGGGTTTACTAATTATATTTTAGTCGTGTCCTCCTAATTGGTAATTTTTCCGTTAGTGTACACATACACACTTACCATATTTTGTGACTTGGTTAAAAAGTGTAACATGTTAACCATTTTATTTCTCTTGCATGGTTCATTATCCCCACCCTTTTACCAAGTCAAAACCCCTATAAAATTCAAAATCCAAATAGAAAATGAGGCATGGTGGTTAGGTGAAAAAAATTGACTTTTTACCATTGTTTTCTCTCTCTTTTCCCCCTCCCTCTCATTTCTGAATTCTGCAGAAACATCAGCAGAAACCACAACATTTTTCTTCATTTCCCTTCTCTTTTCATATCTCCTTTGATTCATACACAAAAACCTCATTTTCCTTCACACAAACCTTGGTTTAGTGGCTCTTTTGAGGTGTTTGGAGCAAATCTGTACACTTGAGGCTAGAGCTGAAACTTTTGGTATTTTAAAGGTCTTTTGAAGGTATTAACTCATGTTTGACACTCATTCTCCATAACTTGTAGTATTTTCGGCAAAATATCACATTTTTGTGCTTTTTTAGAGCTAATGAAGTGATTTAGTGAAGTTATGTTAAAATTAACATTTTTATGGCTTGGTTAGCTTGGTGATAAGTTGTTAGGGTGGTTTTAAACTGGGGTTTTCTTCAGGTTTCACAATAATACCCTAAAGTATCTTTTTAGTGCTAAAATGTGGTTTTTAAGTAGAAAAGGGGCTCTGTTGAATCTGCTGCTACCCGAGCTGCTTCAGATTAAATCTGTAATTACTGTAGCATGTACATGGGGTATAGAGTGCACACACAAAACCCGGGAGCACATCTCCCTACCCTGGCCGTCGGAAAATGTATTCTGGCCGCAAATTGCGGCCAGATGGGTGAATTAGGGGTTGAGGTTTGGACAGCAGGAGTCTGCTACTATTTTATGAACCGTGGTATATATATTTTTGTAAAATCATTCCTGTATCAAAATCTGGAGTCAAATACCCTATTTCTCGTATTTTAAACCTTCGCGACACGCGTGATACGTGTGTGGGTTTGGGGTTTTCTGCGTATCGCGGCGTGTCGGAGTAGCTTCAGGTGCGTAATCGCACGTTTTTGCGTATCGCGCACGCACGCGCTTGGTTCGCGACACGAGTTATTGGTTTGGGTTTAATGTCGTATTTTTATGGATTTGAGCTTATGTGTGATAATTGGTGAATTCTAGGTTCGCAGGCGAGTACGGCGGACGCCGCGAAGAAGGGGAAACAAGTTGTCGGCTATATTTAGCGCGAGACTACGGTGAGTAGATATAACATCTACGGGGAAATCGCCCGTATGGCGTTATGCATCAGGGCTATAGGACCTTGTAGCGGCATATTGCATTTTCATATATTGACTATTCATGGATACTATTTGTTGCATACTGCATTCCCCGCTATATGTATATGAACTTAGAATTGATAGAACACTGCACTGTTACTAACGGTTCATGTTGCACGAGCACTAATCTTCATGTTACACACACACCGTTAGTAATTTCCATGACACCCACACTGTAGAATTGACATGATCATTATACTGTAGCTCATTTTCTATGTGATTTGACATGATTTTGTTGTTGTGCACGTAACCATTGGCATATCTATACTCATGCATTTTCAACTGTACCTACCTAGATAAGCAGATTTTGGTAGAAACTGGGAACCGCGTGATATCTTTTGAAAACTGAATCTATTTTAAAGAGCGGTTTTTTCCCTTTTACTTGTAGTATGACTTTGATGCATATATTACATCGCATGGATTACGCATTGGCTTTGGTTCCATGTGACTTCTGGATTTGAGGACCGTGGGGTTATTGAAGAAAAGATGCACTATTTTGAAAATCCGGTTCCTCTTGATATGATATTTCAGTGCGTCCACCATGTGTTTTCTCGATGCTAGAGTGACATATGAAACCCGATTCGAGGAGTGGACGAGGCCGATTGCGGGTACATGGTGGACCCGATATGGTAC
The DNA here is from genome assembly GCA_030015575.1 of Agapanthus africanus. Taxonomy (NCBI): domain Eukaryota; kingdom Viridiplantae; phylum Streptophyta; class Magnoliopsida; order Asparagales; family Amaryllidaceae; genus Agapanthus; species Agapanthus africanus. Next base: position 358,792,261 of record CM057348.1, on the reverse strand, counting down.
CCCGGGGCGAGAACGGATCTGTCGTACAGCAGGTGATGAGCCCGGCAGTGGGACCACTACCTACCGGTGATTGGTTGGACTTGGCGGTTATCCCGAGGATACTGACCAGAGTCGATAGACGGATGTGGGATGACCCGTACTGCCGGGGCCGAGGGCCGATACCGCAGACGGAGCCCGTTGGCTGATCCGGACTGATGGAGCCCGATATATGAGGATTTGCGTGTCGATGCTGGACACGAGTATTGATCATATTTGAGTGACGATGTTGGGCATTCGTGATTCTCTGAGATTTACAGGATTTGAGGGCCGATGGGAGTGCCGGCGCCTGAGTTTATTGGGATTTGGGTGTATTGATGGGCACCGATTATTTTTCCACGTTGACATTCCGTGTAGATGTTATTTCATCCCATGCACAGCATTTATTATTATGTATCTCATCCTGTAGTTATTTTACTTGACCGAGCACTTGCATGATTATGCACATCCTGCTTATCGCATATAGACTTTATTTGCTGGAATTTGATAGAGTAGCGCAGTACGTGCATGCTCATGATTACCTTTACATGTTATCTCTATTCACGAGTTGGCAACTCACCCCCGTTGTGCCACATTATTTGCTGGTTGCCCTCAGAGTAGTCACGGCAGGCTGCCTCCTTACATCTTTTGGCTACGGATATCACTACAGTTGGTGCGAGAGCTGTTTTGCTGCTAGGTGGGTTGTGGTAACTGGTTATTCTATTGTACACACTTTTGTATCTAGTATTCCCCATCTACCTTTATATGTATTTGACTTAGAGACAGTGTGAGGACGATGATGTATATTATTTGTTTTCTGGTGTCGAGCTCGTGGGAGCCGACTTTATATATGCAGTTTTTATCTTTCTGTGATGTTTTTCAGTTATTGTTCATTTCTTCGCTACGGCGTATTCTTATGGTGTTGGTTTCCGCCGTGGGGCATGATTGATCCCGTTTGGGGATGCTTTATTTTCATTGTATATCATTTTCATTTATATCCTGTTGTACACCCGACTTCGGGGTTAGTTTTACAAAAGAAATGCTGCCAAAATTATTAAGATGATAACTTAACTTTAAAGAACTTTATTAAATTACTGAAGGTTTCTAAATGTTTTAATCAAATATTTTCAACACTCACGACTTTTAAAATGGTTTTGATTTCTGGGTTCGGATTACTTAGTCGCATTACGCCTGTAGACGTTGCGTGGTTAAGTGCCGGTCACGAGTCGAAATTTCGAGTCGTGACAAAGTTGGTATCAGAGCGTAGGTTTTACCTTTCGGAGTGTAGGATGACCCTGGTATGATGGAGTAGGTAGCTGAAGCAGAGTGGCGTAGCGTGCGTATGTTCCGTGGCATACTCACGACACGGTACTCTGCCTAAGCGACCTTAGGACTTATTGATTTAAAATTCCTTCATGAGTTTATACATTCTTGTTATTCGATTTTCGTATCCTTATCGAATCCTATTCTCCTTTCAGCCATTATGCCGCCAAAGACTACGAGGGCGCAGAGAGCGGCCGCGAGGGCCGAGATTAGAGTTGATTCATCTGAGACTAGGACAGATCCGGGCAGTACACCCGTTGCACCAGAGAAGACCGTTCCTCCTCCGACAGACCAGATTGCTATGTTCGGGGCTGGTATGCAGGAGATGCGACAGGTGGTGGGGTCCAGTGTGCAGGAGATGTGCCAGATGATGGGATCTCTAGTTGAGACAGTTCGAGCGCAGCGACCAGAGGAAGTTCCACCCGTTGCAGAGACCGCAGTGATACCCACAGCACAGGCAGTTGCCCCTACACTTACAGAGGTCATTACGGTATCGCTGTCAGAGTTTATGAGGCTAAAGCCTCCGGTCTTCGCAGGCACCGATGCAGCCGAGGACCCATAGTCTTTCATTGATAGGATGGCTCGGATATGCCGTTCCCTTAGATGCGCAGATGCTAGATGGGTTGAGTTCACGAGCTTTCGCCTGGAAGGTCTTGCGCAGAAATGGTGTGAATCAGTCGAGAAGGGTAGAGCGGCAGGTCTTCCTCCTATGACTTGGACAGAGTTCGTGGCGCTATTCCTTACCCGCTTTCTTCCACTGAGTGTCAGAGATGATAGGGCACGCAGGTTCGAGTCCTTACGTCAGACTCCGGAGATGTCAGTGGCAGAGTATGACGTGCTGTTCACAGAGCTATCTATCTATGCCCCGTATTTAGTGGCTACCGAGGAGATGCGAGTCAAGAGGTTTGTTCGAAGCTTGGTTACCCCGTTATTTCTTGCGATCAGCGCACAACATTACGAGACCTACGCAGCAGCTGTAGATGCAGCCTTATTGGTTGAGGAGCGCCTTGCTGAGACTTCGATAGTTCCTGGGCCGAAGAGAGTTCGTGCGGATACATCAGCACAGAGACAGCCTTTTCGGCGCCGTGATAGACGTCTTGCAGGAGGCAGAGATTTAGGGCAAGGCCGGTTGTTCAGTTCCTATCCCCAGGAGGGTCAGCGGTCATCGTTGGGATGTTTTCGCTACGGGAGTTCATATCATCGTGTATGAGATTGTCCTGAGATACCCCGGAGGGAGGCAGCAGCACCGCATGTCACATTAGCACCTTCACCACCCCAGAGGGCGTTGCCTATTGTACCTACTGTTACTCCGCGTCAGACTCCTGCACAGAGAGGTCGTGGTCGCGGAGGATTTGTTCATAGAGGACGAAGTGACCGAGGCAGAGGACAGCCAGCGGTCGGCAGGTGACAGTCAGTCACAGGTGGAGGACAGGCGCGAGTTATTGCTTTGACGCATCAGGACGCGCAGGCGTCTAATGCGGCGGTCTCAGGTATCCTTCCAGTATGTTCTGTTGATGCACACGTATTGTTCGATCCCGGATCCACGCACTCATACGTATCCACACACTTTGTGCCGAGTTTGGGTAGAGAGTCCGGTTTGCTTGATCAGCCGCTTGTTGTGACTACTCCTGTGGGAGAGTCGTTTGTTGCTAGGCACGTGTTCCGATCCTGTACCGTCCGGATTGGCGAGAGAGAGTTTCCTATCGACTTGATCCTTCTTGAGATGTTGGTGTTAGTTGTATGTATGCCCTAGAGACCAGTATTGTATAGATGATGTATATTATATTGGATGCTTGGACATATATAGAGGGGACTTTCTTGCTCGTCATGATAGTATGCTATCTGGTTCCCCTTTACTTTAACATGTATACTTGTCTTTTTATATTGTCTTATAGTTACATGTTGGTAAAGCCCTTAGGATGTGTACTTGACTACCAGGACTATGATTCGGATCATACTAGTGGGGACATGGTAGTCCATAAATACATCCTTCAAGGTCCCTAGTCGAGGGTGTATCGAGACGGGGCATCGATATACCAGTGTAGACTACCGTATATGCTTCTCGACCTATGAGATGGGCGATGGATGATCCCATATCCATTGGTGTTTGACATCAGAGATGGTATACGGCTGCTCAGTGGAGACTGGGTACACTGGACGGACTCGCCGAGAACTCCCAGATGGTATTATACCTCACGTCAGATGGCAGTTCTCTGGTGACACTTGTGCATGTTAGTCTGTAGACCCGAGATCGTTATAGAGTCTTGTGTGATTCCTACTGTGCTTTGATTTCCACCTTACCACGTCCATGATGGCGTGCAAAACGGTGATTTTTGGGTACAGTCCCGAGTCACATGGAGGCAATGAGCGATAGGAGGGGTTTCGTCTCTCCCGGTATTGGGGGTTGATGTTGCGCTGTGCTCGAATTGCCGTAACAGGGAAGTCCCTGGCCATGGCTGATTCAGAGATTTACTGGTAAGTGTTACCAGTAGTTTCTCGACCCGTTATGAGCCTCACATCGGCACGACTTATCGGTTATTGGGGTCTGACGTTTACCACCCCTAGACTTGATATGCGACATATCAGACGAGGAGACCGGACTGTACGGGAAGTGTTGCCGGCAGGCTTTCACAGGAGTTGGAGCGGGCTTGCTTGCTGATCTTCTGATCGCTCAATACCCGGGTAGTCGTTACGTCCAGCTAGTACCGCCGATGGCTTGTGATCATCACCTACTGCCGGCGTATTGACGAGTCTTTAGAGTCCTACACAGAGGTTTTATTGGCTCAGGCGATATGAAATAGGAGCGCATATGTGATATGTGCGAGAACGAGAATAAATGCGTGTATTTGATACCGTATTCTATTCTCGCGACTTTATGTATCGGTCTGTCATATATGATATGACCGGGTTATCGAATTAAGTGTTGATTCGATAAGTCGATACGATGGATGTTAGCCGGTAATATGAGATACGACCGGATTATTAAGTCAAGTATTGATATAATAATTAGGTTTATAATTGTATATTAGATATAATAATTTACATTTGCTAACACTTATTAACTTTAGGGTTTTTCTCACACTTGCACACTTGAATATATATATATATATGATATATATATTAAAAGTGTTTTGTTTTGTATCATGGTTGATGATACACTAAACATGGGTGTACAAGACACACACCATTCTATTTTTAAATGGTGGTTTACATTTATTTAAGGTAATTACAAATTAGTGAAATTTCTTTCATAAGCATGAAGCTTGTAGAAGCTTGTGGTTGCTTTGAAAAAGTCCACTTGTTTTGTTTTACCTTAGATCTTTGTTTAACCTAACCATTTACACTTAACTATGGTAAAGTCTCTACAAGGGTTAGTATATGATACTCTCTCACCATGGTTAGCATACTCACTTAATCATTATCCTCATATCTTTTCTTTTGTTCATCGTCTTCTTCTTCATTGAGCAAGAGAAAAGCTTACTAGGGTTTGATCTAAAGTGAGAAAGAAAGTGAGAAACAAAATTCTAAAGAGAACCCACTTCCTATTTCTCCATCCTCTACTAGACTAGCACTTTAGTTTAGGGTGTTTACTTCATTAATTCTCTAGTTAGTGAAGTAGGAGCTTGAGTCGGAATTTCCTCGACGTAGATCATTTTCGGCCTCGGAGACTTCAAGCAAGGTCGCATCCTTCGCGTCGTGAAGCCATGCAAGAGCCCGGGAGAACCTTGATCGCAGCGAAGGGACATCATCAAGGAGCTTTAGAAGCGGAGGACCGATCTATAAAGGTTGTATATCGCGTTCCCTTTAGCGTAAAGTTGTTTAATTGCTATTAGTTTCGCCTAAACTCTAGTTAACGATCTTGCTTAGGGTTGTGCGGCACATAAAAATTTAATTTTGGTATGGTCGATGTCTTGTAGAGCCTTGTTAGTGTGCCTAGTAACCCTACAGTGGTATCAAAGCCTAGTTAGAGCATTAGGCGATGTGTTAATGTAGTTAAAACTCCGAACGAACCCGAACACGTCGAAATCAAACCCTCTCTGTATAATTTTTAAAATCTGGTATTTTTCCAAATTAAAAAAGCTTAAAAAAATAAGCAGGAAAATATAAGGAATACTGTGCAAAACGACACTGTTTAGAGCCCAAAGAGCCGCGGATCCGCGGCACGAGCATGGCTCGTGCGGCGGTTCCGCGGCCATATAGTGACGTCACCTTTAACTGTTTGCACAGTAAAGTTCCTATTCAATTTCCTGATATTTTTCTAGGCATTTTTATCTGACTCAAGTGTTGAGTATTTTGGTGTTTATTTTGAAATCGTCGATTCGATCGGAGAATTTAATTTTGTTCTGTTATTCCGGATAATTTAGAAAGTATTAAAATGTTCGAACGGATATCATTAACTCTATTTTTCCCGGCACGAAAAATATTCAAGTGTTGAATTTTTCTCGGGTTTAAATATTTCGGAAAACGTGCATGTGATGCGATGGACCCTCTAGAAGACAACAAACCTTAACTCGATTATGTGACCGTCTTGAACTGCCTTTTGAACCTTTGGGTTTTGGACAGTACGGCGTGCCACATGTGAGGCGTTGGCTTGACCCTTCTACGGCTGGACCGTTGCTATTGTGACGTATTCTGGAATTTTTTAAACTCCGCTCAAGTGTTGAGCTATTTAGGAAATCTCGGGTATTTGATTATTCGATCGGAAAGTTTAATACTGTCTATTTATCTGGAATGTGATACAATATGTGGAATTCATACAAGTTAGGCATGAAATGCAAAATATGTGATATTTCGGTTTTACGATGTCAAAAGAGATTGTGGATTCCAAATGTTGTAGTTTTACACTTTCTTTTCTGTGACCGTAAGTGTAATATGTGATATCGCCGGTTTCGTTGCTATATGTCAACGACAATTGGGATGCGCATATTTACTTACGTTGATGACATGTGATGTTCTGTGTTGCTGAATATGTTATATTGGATCGTCGCGTTCTGAATAGCTGGGGTTTTTTTTATGTGAGATGAGAGTTTTTATTTTCATTCATGTAAAATTTAAATGTATGTAATATTCTTTTATTGAGGCACTTCCGGGTCGAGGTTGATGTCTCCTTTTCTATATTATTTACTTTTCCGCACTAGGATAGACCCAAGGAGGAGAGCACAAGTAACTGGGTTCTAGGGTCCAGTGGGAGACCAACTCGAGGAGTCGAGTCCGGGTCTCCTAACTCTAGAATTGGTAGGGTTGCTTGCCGCTCTCGTAAGGGTCTATGGGTATGGGTTTGGCTATTCATCGCGACCGTGGAATCCGTGTTTTATAGAGGCTCAAAATAAAACACGGACGTTCTAGTATATCCAATGTTTCATATGTTTCTTCTGCTGCGATATCTGTGATGTGATCATGTGATGTGTTGTGATAGATACTATATATAGTATATATAATATATTATATAGACATTACTTATGTTTTACACCCGCGCTAGCCCTGCCCTGCCCTGCTCTGCCGTTAGTTACCTAACCTAACAGTGCACGAGGGGACATCGAGGCGAATGCGGATGGCATAAGTGTACGTCGTATTTATCTGTAATGTTTAGATGACTTAAATGATGGGACTTCATTAATGTGATTAATGAAAGAAAAGAAACCTAAAAGATGTTGTAGAATCAAATTTTAAAATAAAAGGGGTAGCTACAGTTTTGCTTTGCATAGCGGTATATATGATATACCTTGCACCTTATTCGATGGGGAAAGAGCCGAGATCCCTCCACTGGGAGTGACCTCTTTAGCAAAACTGGCAGATGCTACAACACTCGGTTTGACTTTTGACTGCTTTTGGAGTTTTGCTTTTCATAGTGATGTATATGATATATCCTGCACCTTATTCCATAAGGAAAGAGCCGAGATCCCTTCACCGGGAGTGGCCTCTTTAGCAAAACTAATAAAAGCCTCAAAATCACTCCATTTCAAAATTCACTCGATTCTACGACAATTTCACGTTCGTTACGCTCATGGTTTTCTGAAAAACCTGCGTAGCCCTCCGTCAATTCAGATAAGTAATATTTAGTATTCGTGCTGCGGTAGTTTGGCATGCATCAGGGCGCAGTGTAAGGTAGCTGATTATTACTTATCTGTAGCATGAGATACGATTGGATTAGGGTATTCGTACGGCGTTGTTTGGCATGCATCAAGGGTCGTACGAGTGGGTTTAATTCAATCACGAATTGTACGGGTTGAACTTGACTAGCGGACTATGGGTTGTTTGGCATGCGTCAAGGTCATAGCACGCTAGAGGCAAAATATTATCGGGAATTTCAAGTGTCGAGATTTGCAATGAGATTGCATGCCTTCTATGAGATAGTTGGATCCCGATACCCACTGCGAGTAATTGTTACTCCCGGGAGAGTTTTACACAGGACAATTAGCCGATCAAGTAGGTGTCTAGAAAGGTGTCAACGGGGTTACGCCTCTGGGAAAACGAGGTTTACTTTAATTAGGTCCGTGCGAAAGGACGGGGAACCTCCCTCAAAGTACCGACACTGGCTTGGCTGAAAGATCGGCGAAGTTGTAGGGTGTAATTAATCCCGACTAGTCTTTCCTTTTAGGGTTTGAAGGAAGATTTGATAAAAAAACAGTGGGAGCCATCCTGATTAGATAAGATAGAGCATACGCTAAAGTGTTTTCTTCTCTCTCTCTCCAGGTAGCGACCATATCATGCCTTAATAAAGATAATAATATGGATGTATTGACCGAACCCGCATGTTATACTGTGCTGGGGAAAGTTGGTTCCGTTCTTTCTTATAAGAGTTATAAGACTGATCAGAATATAGGGGAATACCAGGATTCCCATACCACCCGTATGAAGAAAGTACATGTTGATGCATTTTCTTCGGGTGTGTTCGTTACAGAGAACTGTTTCTCCATTTCCTCTACGTCCTGGGTATTAGATACCGAGTCAGGATCCCATATATGTAATCAGTTACATAGGCTCAGGAAAGGTAGAGAACTTGGGGAAGGTGATAAAGACATAAGGGTTGGAAATGACGCAATTGTTGCAGCTAAAACCGTCGGGGAATATCACCTTGTATTGCCAACTGGTAATACATTGATTCTGAACGAATGCTATTACCTGTCGAACCTGATATGCAACATTATATTGGTTTCTTTATGGAGTAAAGAGGGATATAATTTTGTATTACAGGATAATGTTATGAACATTTTCCTAAACCAAAAGTTGGTCGGATCAGGCACGATGTGCAATGGCATTTATGTTCTAAATCAACAGTTCTGAGCATAACAAACACACACAAGAGGAAGAGTTCAGAACTGAACGAATCCTTCTTGTGGCATTGTATACTGGGTCACATTAATGTGACACGACTAGCTAAGTTACATAAGGATGGATATTTAAATCCGTTTGAATTTCTATCTTATGACACTTGCCAGTCATGTCTCAAAGGCAAGATGACCAAAACTCCGTTTACAAGACACGGAGAAAGAGTTACCGAACTCTTGGGACTGGTACATAGTGATGTATGCGGTCCCATATCTACACATGCCAGGGATGGTTCTTCGTACTTCATTACATTCACTGACGATCTCTCTAGATTCGGATTTGTGTTCCTGATGAAACACAAATCAGAAGCTTTTGAGAAATTTAGAGAATATAAACAGGAAGTCGAGAACCAAAACGGGAAAAGTATTAAAATCCTTCGATCTGATCGAGGAGGTGAATACTTGAGCAATGAATTCCTGGACTTCCTAAAAGAGAATGGGATTCTCTTTCAGCTAACTCCTCCATGTACACCACAGCACAACGGTCTATCGGAACGGAGGAACCGCACCCTATTAGATATGGTGCGCTCAATGATGAGTACAACTGAGTTACCTATTTCCTTCTGGGGATATGCGCTTGAAACAGCCATAGACCTATTGAATAGAGTTCCTACCAAATCTGTGCCTACCACTCCATATGAGATATGGAAAGGGAAGAGACCACATCTTAATTTCAGTAAGATATAGGGTTGTCCGGCCTATGTCAAAAGACAAAATACGGACAAACTCAAGGCAAGATCAGTCTTATGTAAGTTTGTAGGATATCCCAAGAATTCACAAGGGTATATCTTACACCATCCCGAGGAACAAAAGGTGTTTGTTTCTCGACATGCCACTTTCTTAGAAAAAGGTTTTCTTATGAAACAGATTAGTGGCATTGAGGTAGAACTGGAAGAGGTTCCAGCAACACAAACCACAACAGAAGACTTGGTAGAACCAGAGTATTCGGTAGTTCCCGATGAACCCCAGCCACTCCGCCGATCTCGTAGAGTTCCTCACCCACATGAGAGATACTACGGTTTTCTCATTGATGGTGGGAGCGAGGATTGCATCATGGTTGATGATGACCCAACTAGCTTCGAGCAGGCTATCACGAGTGGGGACTCAGTGAAATGGCTGGATGCAATGCGGTCCGAGATGGAATCCATGTACACCAACAAAGTATGGACTTTGGATGTTGCTCCTGAAGGGGTAAAACCCATTGGGAGCAAGTGGATATTTAAGAAAAAACTTGTTGTAGATGGGAAAGTGGAGACTTTCAAAGCTAGACTTGTTGCAAAAGGTTTTCGTCAAAGACCAGGTGTGGACTATGACGAAACCTTTTCTCCAGTGGCTATGCTTAAATCCATCCGGATCATGCTTGCCATCGCTGCATATCATGACTACGAAATCTGGCAAATGGATGTTAAGACCACCTTTCTAAATGGTGATTTAGAAGAGTGCGTGTACATGACTCAGCCAGAGGGCTTCGTAGATAGTGGGAGCAGCGGGAAGGTGTGCAAGATGCTTAAATCCATTTATGGATTGAAGCAAGCATCGCGGAGTTGGAACATCTGCTTTGACGTCGTTATCAAAGATTTTGATTTCGTCAAAAACGTAGATGAACCTTGTATCTACAAGAAGGTGGCAGAGAGTAAGGTTGTCTTCCTCGTATTGTATGTAGACGGCATACTCTTGATAGGAAATGACATTCCTATGCTGCAATCGGTGAAGCTCTTCTTGTCACAAAGATTCTCAATGAAAGATCTCGGTGATGCCTCCTGCATATTGGGAATTATGATCTATAGAGTTAGATCAAAACGGATATTGGGATTGTCCCAATCCAGGTACATTGACACCAGACTAAAGAGGTTTAGTATGGAAGAGTCCAAACGTGGGTTTTTACCCACGATCTCAGGGCTCACTCTCTCCTAAGAGATGTCTCTCAAGACTGATTTGGAGAGAGCTCGCATGCAAGGGATACCTTATGCTTCTGCAGTAGGCACTATCATGTACGCGATGCTATGTACCAGACCCGATGTAGCATACTCACTAAGTGTAGTGAGTAGGTATCAAGCTGATCCTGAAGAGAGTCACTGGACAGCTGTGAAGAGCATTCTCAAGTACTTGCGAAGGACTAAAGAGATGCTCTTGGTGTATGGTAACAGAGAACTCCAAGTGGAATCCTTTACCGATTCCAGCTTCCAGAGTGATAAGGACGACTCTAAGTCGCAGTCGGGTTTTGTCTTTACCCTTTACGGAGGGGCGGTTAGCTGGAAGAATTCCAAGCAAGAAACCGTGGCAGACTCGACGATGGAGGCTGAATACATCGCTGCCAACGATGCTGCCAAAGAGGCAGTCTGGATCAAGAAGTACATTACTGAACTTGGAGTGGTTCCATCCATTGAGCATCCAATACCTTTGTATTGCGATAACAATGGAGCGGTGGCTTTGGCCAAGGAACCCAGGTCCCATCAGCGATCCGGGCATATTCTGAGGCGGTATCACCTGATCCGGGAGATAGTTGATCGCCGGGAGATCGAGTTCAGGAGAGATGACACAAAGAATTACACAGCGGATCCACTCACGAAGGCCATTCCCCATATAGAGTTTGAGAGACTCTTCGGAATGCTCGGTATGCGATTCTACAGTAGCTGGCCCTAGTGCAAGTGGGAGATTGTTAGTTGTATGTATGCCCTAGAGGCCAGTATTGTACAGATGATGTATATTATATTGGATGCTTGGACATATATAGAGAGGACTTTCTTGCTCGTCATGATAGTATGCTATCCGGTTCCCCTTTACTTTAACATGTATACTTGTCTCTTTATACTGTCTTATAGTTACATGTTGGTAAAGCCCTTAGGATGTGTACTTGACTACCTGGACTATGATACAGATCATACTAGTGGGGACATGGTAGTCCATAAGTACATCCTTCAAGGTCCCTAGTCGAGGGTGTATCGAGACGGGGCATCGATATACCAGTATAGACTAGCGTATATGCTTCTCGACCCATGAGATGGGCGATGGATGATCCCATATCCATTGGTGTTTAACATCAGAGATGGTATACGGGTGCTCAGTGGAGACTGGGTACACTGGACGGACTCGTCGAGAACTCCCAGATGGTATTATATCTCACGTCAGATGGCAGTTCTCTGGTGACACTTGTGCAGGTTAGTCTGTAGACCCGAGATCGTCATAGAGTCTCGTGTGATTCCCACTGTGCTTTGATTTCCACCTTACCACGTCCATGAGGGCATGCAAAACGGTGGTTTTTGGGTACAGTCCCGAGTCACATTGAGGCAATGAGCGATAGGAGGGGTTTCATCTCTCCCGGTATTGGGGGTTGATGTTGCGCTGTGCTCGATTGGCCGTAACAGGGATGTCCCTGGCCAGGGCTGATTCAGATATTTACTGGTAAGTGTTACCAGTAGTTTCTCGACCCGTTATGAGCCTCACATCGGCATGACTTATCGGTTATTGGGTCTGACGTTTACCACCCCTAGACTTGATATGCGACATATCAGATGAGGAGACCGGACTGTACAGGAAGTGTTGCCGGCAGGATTTCACAGGAGTTGGAGCGGGCTTGCTTGCTGATCTTCTGATCGCTCAATACCCGGGTAGCCGTTACGTCCAGCTAGTACCGCTGATAGCTTGTGGGTGCGTGATGTGATCATCACCTACTGCCGGTGTATTGACGAGTCTTTAGAGTCCTACACAGAGGTTTTACTGGCTCAGGCGATACGAAATAGGAGCGCATATGTGATATGTGCGAGACCGAGAATAAATGCGTGTATGTGATACCGTATTCTATTCTCGCGACTTTATGTATCGGTCGGTCATATATGATATGACCGGGTTATCGAATCAAGTGTTGATTCGATAAGTCGATACGATGGATGTTAGCCGGTAATATGAGATATGACCGGATTATTAAGTGAAGTGTTGATTTAATAATTAAGTGTATAATTGTATATTAGATATACTAATTTACATTTGCTAACACTTAATCACTTTAGGGTTTTTCTCACACTTGCACACTTGAATATATATATATATATATATATATGATATATATATTAAAAGTGTTTTGTTTTGTATCATGGTTGATGATACACTAAACATGGGTGTACAAGATACACACCATTCTATTTTTAAATGATGGTTTACATTTTTTTAAGGTAATTACAAATTGGTGGAATTTCTTTCATAAGCATGAAGCTTGTAGAAGCTTGTGGTTGCTTTGAAAAAGTCTACTTGTTTTGTTTTACCTTAGATCTTTGTTTAACCTAACCATTTACACTTAGCTATGGTAAAGCCTCTACAAGGGTTAGTATATGATACTCTCTCACCATGGTTAGCATACTCACTTAATCATTATACTCATATCTTTTCTTTTGTTCATCATCTTCTTCTTCATTGAGCAAGAGAAAAGCTTACTAGGGTTTGATCTAAAGTGAGAAAGAACGTGAGAAACAAAATTCTAAAGAGAACCCACTTCCTATTTCTCTATCCTCTACTAGACTATCACTTTTGTTTAGGGTGTTTACTTCACTAATTCTCTAGTTAGTGAAGTAGGAGCTTGAGTCGGAATTCCCTCGACGTAGATCATCTTCGGCCTCGGAGACTTCAAGCAAGGTCGCATCTTTCGCGTCGTGAAGCCATGCAAGAGCCCGGGAGAACCTTGATCCCAGCTAAGGGACTTCATCAAGGAGCATTAGAAGTGGAGGACCGATCTACAAAGGTTGTATATCGCGTTCCCTTTAGCATAAAGTTGTTTACTTGCTATTAATTTCGCCTAAACTCTAGTTAACGATCTTGCTTAGGGTTGTGCGGCACATAAAAATTTAATTTTGGCATGGTCGATGCCTTGTAGAGCCTTGTTAGTGTGCCTAGTAACCCTACAGTTGGACTTCGACGTTCTTTTGGGCATGAATTGGTTAGCCACGTGCTATGCTTCTGTGGACTGCCGTGAGAAGATAGCTAGATTTTGTTTTCCCGGCGAGCCGGTTTTTGTTGTGTTGGGGGACCGGGGTGCCGCCCCACACAGTGTGATTTCTTCTTTTCGCGCTGGACAGCTTTTGAGGCAGGGATGTCAGGGATTTCTTGCCTATGTTTGTGATACTAGAGCTACAGAGGTTTCGTTGGATCAGGTTCCGGTTGTTAGCGAGTTCCCTGATGTGTTCCCTGACGAGCTTCCTGGGCTACCGCCCGAGCGTGATATTTCTTTCTGTATTGATTTGGTTCCTGGCACGGGGCCTATTTCTGTACCGCCGTATCGGATGGCCCCGGCGGAACTTCGAGAATTGAAGGGTCAGTTGCAAGATTTGCTTGATAAGGGACTTATTCGATCCAGTGTTTCTCCTTGGGGTGCTCCAGTCCTGTTTGTCAAGAAGAAGGACGACAGTTTGCGTCTGTGTATCGACTACCGCCAGCTGAACAGGGTTAAAGTGCGGAACAAGTATCCTTTGCTACGCATCGACGATTTGTTCGACCAGCTTTAGGGGGCAGGATACTTTTTGAGGATCGATTTGTGATCAGGCTACCATCAGCTGCGGGTTCGACAGGAGGACATTCCTAGGACGGCTTTCCGCAGCGATACGGCCATTATGAGTTTTTGGTGTTGTCGTTCGGACTCACCAATGCGCCAGCAGCATTCATGGACTTGATGAACCGTATTTTCCGGCCGTATCTTGATCTGTTCATCATCGTATTCATTGACGATATCTTGGTGTATTCCCGGAGTAGTGATTAGCACGAGCAGCACCTGCGGATTACACTGCAGACCTTGAGGGAGCATCAGCTTTTCGCCAAATTCTCCAAGTGTGCTTTCTGGCTGGACAGCGTAGACTTCTTGGGACATGTGATTACACGAGATGGTATATGTGTAGACCCGAGGAAGATCGAGGTTGTTCGGAGTTGGCCCAGACCCACATCAATTACGGAGATTCGAAGCTTTCTAGGGCTGGCAGGCTACTACAGGCGATTCGTGCAGGACTTCTCCCGTATTGCTACACCTTTGACTGGGTTGACCGGGAAGGGAGTTCCTTTCGATTGGACGGAGGAGTGTGAGCACAGTTTTCAGCAGCTACGGACTCGACTGACTACGGCACCGGTGTTATCATTACCTTCAGGATCAGGCGGATTTATGGTCTATTGTGATGCTTCTCGAGTGGGGCTAGGGTGCGTATTGATGCAGCATGACAGGGTGATCGCGTATGCTTCACGGCAATTGAAGAAACATGAACAGAACTACCCCACTCATAATTTGGAGATGGCTGCAGTGGTCTTTGCACTTAAGATCTGGCGACATTACCTATAGGGCGAGTCGTGCCGGATATTCACTGATCACAAGAGCTTAAAGTATATATTTCAGCAGCGAGACCTGAACCTTAGACAGCGCCGATGGATGGAGTTAGTGAAGGACTACGATTGCGTGATCTTGTACCACCCGGGCAGTGCTAATGTAATGGCGGATGCTTTGAGCAGGAGGCCCGGGGGTAGTCTATCTTGTTTGAGCGCAGTACAGAGGCAATCGTCGGCAGATTGGCAGATTTTATGCGACAGCCGGGTACAGTTCGAGTTTACGCCGATCGGAGGACAGATTGCGCATGTTCGTGGACGCCCACAGTTGCTTGACCGTATACGTGAGGCACAGCACCGTGATGACCGATGTTCAGAGATCAGGGCACAGATTGGACAGGGCAGATTTTCCGAGTTCGTGATCGATGATCAGGGGATACTACGATTTGAGACTAGACTGTGCGTACCAGATGCTGAGGGACTGCGGCGTGAGATTCTTGAGGAGGCACATCGATCGGTGTATAGTGTTCATCCAGGTTCCACCAAGATGTACCATAATATGAAGGATGTTTACTGGTGGAACGGAATGAAGAGGGACATCGCAGATTTCATGTTGAGATGACTGACTTGTCAGCAAGTCAAGGCTGAGCACCAGAGGCCCGCGGGAGAGCTACAGCCGTTACCCGTTCCAGAGTGGAATTGGGAATAGATTTTTATGGACTTTATTGTGGGTCTACCCAGGACTAGTCGAGGGTATGACTCTATCTGGGTGACCGTGGATCGTTTGACGAAAGCGGCTCACTTCCTACTAGTGAAGACGACTTTCGGATTTGCTCAGTATGCCCATATATACATCGACGAGATTGTAAGACTGCACGGGGTTCCAACATGTATCGTGTCGGACAGAGCCACCCAGTTTACCAGCCGACTATAGCAGAGGCTTCAGGATGCTTTGGGCAGCCGCTTAAGTTTCAGCACAGCATTTCATCCGCAGACCGACGGACAGTCAGAGCGGACTATTCAGACTCTCGAGGACATGCTCAGATCATGCGTCTTAGACTTCTGAGGTAGCTGGGATCATCATTTACCCTAAGTAGAGTTCTCCAACAACAACAGCTAGCAGAAAAACATTCAGATGGCACCATTTGATGCTCTTTATGGGAGGAGATGCAGATCTCCCGCCTGTTGGACAGAGCTCAGTGAGAGCGGTATCTTAGGGCCACAGATTGTTGAGGAGACGACTGCGAAGATCCAGTTGATTCGCGATAGGATGAGGGCAGCCCAGAGTAGGCAGAGATCTTATGCGGACCGTCGTCGGCGCAGACTTGAGTTTTCTGTTGGTGATCATGTTTTCTTGAGCGTCTCCCCAATGAAAGGTGTGATGAGATTTGGGAAGAAGGGGAAGCTTAGTCCCAGATATGTGGGCCCCTTCGAGATCTTCGAGCGTGTTGGTGCAGTTGAGTATCGGTTAGCCATTCCGCCCAGTTTTCCAGATGTGCACCCCGTATTTCACGTTTCGATGCTCCGCAAGTATCTTCATAATCCTTCGCATGTGATTCAGCACCCGACGATCTAGCTTGAGCGTGACCTTTCTTATGCAGAGCAGCCGGTGATCATCTTGGATCGACAAGTGAAGAAATTGAGATCGAAAGAGATACCGTCCGTCAAGGTACTTTAGCGTGGTCCGAGCAGCGAGGAGGTCACTTGGGAGACCGAGAGCGAGATGCGGAAGAAGTATCCCCATCTTTTCGAAGGTACATATAGTTAGAGTTTTAAATTCGGGGACCGAATTTCTTTAAGGGGGGTAGATTGTAACACTTTGAAATTCGTTGAGGATATTTTCGCGATAATTAGCAATTTTGCGTGTTTTTCATAATAACCCGAATATCTTATCTTCCTTTTTAATTAGTGATAATTGTGTTGTGAAGTGTTATATATATATTTATATGTATATATAGTGTTTACTAATTATATTTTAGTCGTGTCCCCCTAATTGGTAATTTTTGCGTTAGTGTACACATGCACACTTACCATATTTTGTGACTTGGTTGAAAAGTGTAGCATGTTAACCATTTTATTTCTCTTGCATGGTTCATTATCCCCACCCTTTTACCAAGTCAAAACCCCTTTAAAAGTTCAAAATCCAAATAGAAAATGAGGCATGGTGGTTAGGTGAAAAAAATTGACTTTTTACCATTGTTTTCTCTCCCTTTTCCCCCTCCCTATCATTTCAGAATTCTGCAGAAACATCAGCAGCTACCACAACATTTTTCTTCATTTCCCTTCTCTTTTCATCTCTCTTTTGATTCATGCTCAAAACCCAACACAAAAACCTCATTTTTCCTTCATACAAACCTTGGTTTAGTAGCTCTTTTGAGGTGTTTTGAGCAAATCTGTACACTTGAGGCTAGAGCTGGAACTTTTAGTGTTTTTAAGGTCTTTTGAAGGTATTAACTCATGTTTAACACTCTTTCTCCATAACTTGTAGTATTTTCGGCAAAATATCACATTTTTGTGCTTTTTTAGAGGCAATGAAGGGATTTAGTGAAGTTATGTTAAAATTAACATTTTTATGGCTTGGTTAGCTTAGTGATAAGTTGTTAGGGTGGTTTTAAACTAGGGTTTGCTTCAGGTTTCACAATAATACCCTAAAGTATCTTTTTAGTGCTAAAATATGGTTTTTAAGTAGAAAAAGGGCTCTGTTGAATCTGTTGCTACCCGAGATGCTTCAGATTAAATCTGTAATTACTATAGCATGTACATGGGGTATAGAGTGCACACACAAAACCCGGGAGCCCAACTCCCTACCCCGGCCGCCGGAAAATGTATTCTGGCCGTAAATTGCGGCCAGATGGGTGAATTGGGGGTTGGGGTTTGGACAACAGGAGTCTGCTACTATTTTATGAATTGTGGTATATATATTTTTGTAAAATCATTCCTATATCAAAATCTGGAGTCAAATACCTTATTTCTCGTATTTTAAACCTTCGCGACATGCGTGATACGTGTGTGGGTTTGGAGTTTTCTGCGTATCGCGACGCGTCGGAGTAGCTGCAAGCGCGTAATCACACGTTTTTGCGTATCGCGCACGCACGCGCTTGGTTCGCGACGCGAGTTACTAGTTTGGATTTAATGTCGTATTCTTATGGATTTGAGCTTTTGTGTGATAATTAGTGAATTCTAGGTTTGCAGGCGAGTACGGCGGATGCCGCGAAGAAGGGGAAACAAGTTGTCGGCTACACTTAGCGCGAGACTACGGTGAGTAGATATAACATCTACGGGGAATCGCCCGCATGGTGTTATGCGTCAGGACTGATAGGACCTTGTAGAAGCATATTGCATTTTCATATATTGACTATTCATGGATACTATTTGTTGCATACTGCATTCCATGCTATATGTATATGATCTTAGAATTGATAGAACACTGCACTGTTACTAACGGTTCATGTTGCACGAGCACTAATCTACATGTTACACACACACCGTTAGTAATTTCCATGAAACTCACACTGTAGAATTGCCATGATCATTATACTGTAGATCATCTTCTATGTGATTTGACATGATTTTGTTGTTGTGCACGTAACCATTGGCATATCTATACTCATGCATTTTCAACTGTACCTACCTAGATAAGCTGATTTTGGTGGAAACTGGGAACCACGTGATATCTTTTGAAAACTGAATCTATTTTAAAGAGCGGTTTTTTTCCCTTTTACTTGTAGTATGACTTTGATGCATATATTACATCGCATGGATTATGCATTGGCTTTGGTTTTCATGTGATTTCTGGATTTGAGGACCGTGGGGTTATTTAAGAAAAGATGCACTGTTTTGAAAACCTGGTTCCTCTTGATATGATATTTCAGTGCATCCACCATGTGTTTTCTCCGTGCTAGAGTGACATATGAAACCTAATTCGAGGAGTGGACGAGGCCGATTGCGGGTACATGGTGGAACCGGTATGGTACCAAGGAGCGAGAACGGATCAGTCGTGCAGCAGGCGATGAGCCCGGCCGTGGGACCACTACCTACCGGTGATTGGTTGGACTTGGCGGTTATTCGAAGGATACTGACCAGAGTTGATAGACGGATGCGGGATGACCCGTACTGCCGTGGCCGAGAGCCGATACCGCAGAACGGAGCCCGTGGGCTGATCCCGAATGACGGAGCCCGATATATGAGGATTTGCGTGTCGATGCTGGACACGAGTATTGATGATATTTGAGTGCCGATGTTGGGCATTCGTGATTCTCTGAGATTTACAGGATTTGAAGGCCGATGGGAGTGCCGGCGCCTGAGTTTATTGGGATTTGGGTATATTGATGGGCACCAATTATTTTTCCACGTTGATATTCCGTGTAGATGTTATTCCATCCCATGCTCAGCATTTATTATTATGTATCTCATCCTATAGTTATTTTACTTGACCGAGCACTTGCATGATTATGCACATCCTGCTTATCGCATATAGACTTTATCTGCTGGCATTTGATAGAGTAGCGCAGTACGTGCATGCTCGCGATTACCTTTACATGTTATCTCTATTTACGAGTTGGCAACTCACCCCCGTTGTGCCACAGTATTTGCAGGTTGCCCCTTAGAGTAGTCGCGGCAGGCTGCCTCCTTACATCTTTTGGCTACGGATACCACTACAGTTGGTGCGAGAGCTGTTTTGCTGCTAGGTGGGTTGTGGTATCTGGTTATTCTATTGTACACACTTTTGTATCTAGTATTCTCCATCTACCTTTATATGTATTTGACTTAGAGACAGTTTGTGGACGACGTTGTATATTATTTGTTTTCTGGTGTCGAGCTCGTGGGAACCGACTTTATATATGCAGTTTTTATCTTTCTGTGATGTTTTTCACTTATTGTTCATTTCTTCGCTACGGCGTCGTATATTACTCTTATGGTGTTGGTTTCCGCCGTGGGGAGTGATTGCTCATGTTTGGGGATGCTTTATTTTCATTGTATATCGTTTTCTCTTATATCCTGTTGTACACCCGACTTCGGGGTTAGGTTTATAAAGGAAATGCTGCCAAAATTATTAACATGATAACATAACTTTAAAGAACTTTATTAAATTACTGATGGTTTCTAAATGTTTTAATCAAATGTTTTCAACACTCACTACTTCTAAAATGGTCACGAGTCGAAATTTCGGGTCGTGACAAAAGCAGGACATCCCTATATACGTAAGACAAGATTTCTTCCCATTCCACATTTCATATAGTGTGGTCGTCATAGACATAGTTGGAACCTTATTCAATAGGTATGCAGCAGATTCTAGTGCATAACCCCATAATGAGGGCGGTAGCCTTGTATTACTCATCATGGAATGCACCATATCATGTAAGGTGCGATTCCATCTTTCTGATACACCGTTGTGTTATGGTGTGTATGGAGGAGTAAGCTGAGAGAGAATTCCATTCTCTTTTGAGATATTCCAGGAACTCGGCACTTAAGTATTCACCACCCCGATCAGATCGGAGCATCTTGATAATTTTGCCGGTTTTCTTTTCCACTCCATTCTTATGCTCTTGGCATTTCTCAAAGGCCTCGGATTTATGTTTCATCAAGAATACATGTCCATACCTTGAGAAATCATCGGTGAAAGTAATGAAGTACGAATAGCCACTTCTTGCATGCGTAGACATTGGCCCACACACATCGCTGTGTATGAGTCCCAGTAGCGCAGTAGCTATTTCTCCGTGTCCAGTGAACGGAGATTTTGTCATCTTTCCTCTGATACATGATTGACAAGTTGCATATGATTGATACTCAAACGGATGTAAGTATCCATCTTTATGTAACTTGGTCAACCATGTTTCATTGATATGACTAAGTCTATACTGCCATAAGAAAGCTTGGTTTGATCCTAAAGTCTTTCTTTTTAATTTGTTTTGGACGTTAAAAACTTTATGTTGATTGAGAATGTATATTCCGTTATTAAGTGTACCCGACCCAACCATTTCTTGATTTAGGTGAATGTTTATGACATTGCATTCAAGTGCAAAATTATATCCATCATTAGATAACAAAGATACAGATATAATATTACACATCATACTGGGTATACAAAAGCAGTTACGCAATAACAAAATATGTGCACTCGCCAATCCTAGGTGATATTCTCCTACTGCAACAGCATCCACTCTGGCTCCGTTGCCAACCCTGAAGGTCATATCACCTTTCCTCAAAACTCTACGGCTTCTCAGCGACTGCAAAGAATTACATATGTGAGATCCTGATTCGGTATCTAGTACCCTAGAAGTAGAGTTAATAGAGAAATGGTTATCAATCACGAACACACCTGAAGTCGAAGCCACAACTTGCTTCGTGTCCTGATTCTTGCCTTTCAAAGCCCGGCAGTACTTCTTCCAATGTCTCTTTTTCCTACAATAGAAGCATTTTTCGTTTGTGGCTAACCCCCATTCCTTTTCTTTCCCTTTCCCTGCTCCTTCTGCACACCTCCCCTCGGTTTGGTGGGGGCCTTCTTCTTCTTCCCAATGGCCTTAGCCTTGGATCTAGCAGAAGAAGATTCCCCAATAAACAGAGCGGGTATTTCCTTGGTTATCGTCAAGGTGCCCTCTGTCATCCTCAATATGTTGAGGAGCTCAGGATGTGAAACTTCCAGCTTTTGCATATTGAACTACAATATGAATTGGGCATAGGTGGATAGAAAGGACTGTAGAATCAAGTCGATGTACAACTCATTTTTCAGCGTAGTTCTTTGGTCCACGAGCTCTTCTATGAGAGAAATCATCTTTAGGACGTGGTCCCCAACAGATGATCCAATAGCCAACCTCGCTTGAAACAATTTCTTCGAGATCTCATATCTTGTGATACGAGATTGCTCTCCATATAATCTTTGGTATGGAGGAAGATGGAAGCAAGGTCCATCTTCTCATGCCACATCTGATGTTCATTATTCATGGAGTCCAGCATGAGGCACTTGGTTTTCGTACAATCAAGATCCCAGGTCTTACGGACCTCAATGTCCGTGACCGAGGATTCTGGACCGGGAAGAGGGGGAGCTTTTGCCATGAGGACGTATTCGACCTTATCATATGTATGGGGCATATGGACATTCCTCATCCAGTCATTATAATTTGCCCCAGTGAGTTTATTTTTATCTATTATTAGCTTAAGTCCCATCATGGTCGCTGCAATTAAGAGAGAGAGAAAAGAAACACTCAGCATATGCTCTTGCAAGTTTAGATTGGTTATTAGTTTATCCAAACAGGATGGCTCCCATTGTTTCCTCGAATTCTTCTTCAAACCCAAAAAGAAGAATTAGTGGGGATTAATTGCACCCTACAAGTTCGCTTATCTTTCGTCCAGGCCAGTGTTGGTACATTGGAGGGAGGTTCCCCGTGTTTTCACATGGACCTAATTAAGTAACCTCGTTTTCCCAGAGACGTAGCCCCGTTAATATCTTTCTAGACACCTACTTGATTAGCTTATTGCAAAGTGAAAAATTCACCCGAAGAGTAGCGGATACTCACAGTAGGATCAGGACCCAACTTTCATTGTGTGATAATTTTGAAGGAAGCCTACCAAAAATACCATACTCCAGAAGATATGCAATACAAGAAAGTTTCCTCTATGTTTGAAAACTCCCGATGTGATTTTTTCCCCGAGCTCTTATAACCTTCATGAAGGTCAAAACATCATAAGTCACAAGTCAAGTTTAACCCGGTATTGTCCAGATTAATCTAGACTCATTCGTTCAAGCCCTTGATGTAGGTCAAAAGAGCTGTATGCATGTCCTAGATTAATGCATCTATCTATGCTATAGATAAGCACCCATTAGCTACCAAACATTATACCTTGGCGAAGGTCAAAACACATAGCAGAAATACTAGTGGATACCTATCTGAAATGGGCTACGGCTGGTTTTCGCGAAAACCATTAACGTAATGAACTTGATATAGTTGAAGGAACCGAATAGCTTTTGAAAAGTAGTGGTTTGAGGTCCCCTTTTAAAAGTTGTTTTTGAAGAAAACTGATTTGTTTTGCAATTGTTCCAACGACGTCAGATTTTAGGTTTATTACTCTGCATTATGTGAGATTAATGCGGTCTCATAATTAACCTTATCACATAACTAAAAGAACGAAAATAGAATATATGTATATTCCACCCGCATTCACCACGTGCCCCGTCATGCACCGTTAGGTTACATAACTAACGGCAGATCGGGGGCTGGACTAGCGCGGATGCAAAACATATACAACATTTATTTATACATACATACATATATATCCATCACAGGCATGATAAGCAAAACAGGCAGATATAATCATCACAGAGAGTGGAAAAATGGATCAACTAGGAACATTTGCATTTCAACGTGCCACCTATGAAACACAGTCCTCCATGGTCATGTGAATAGCCGAGTGTGAATCATCTTAGACCCCTATGAGTGTGGTAAGCTACCCTCCAATCCTAGAATTGGGACCTAGGACTCGACTCCTCAAGATGGTCAACCACTGAATTCTAGAACCCGGTAGCTTGTGCACTCCTCCGTGGGTCAATCCTAGATTCGGAAAAGAAAAGTAATATATAGCCGATGACAACATCCTCAACCCGGATGCACCCCAATAAAAGAATATACAAGAATTATTACATGAATTACAAAAAATCCATACACATCTCATATCTAGTTTCACACCGATCCATTCACACGATGATCCATGAAACTATTCGCATCCAAACATCACAGGATATGTACAACCCCTTCTAATCGACGTATAGCGATTAGAAAACGTTTAAGAACACATATACATATCATAAAGCAAGTAAAAAAATCCACAATGTTATACAATCCGCACACAATTAGTGAACGAAACTAATTTTGCAAGACTTGAAAAACTGTCCACTAAAGTCACCAAAATTTTTGTTTTAAGCAATCCGGGTGTCGAAACGAACTCGAAACCCGTCCGAACCTTCGCAGAGGCGGGGGGGGAAAAAATTAAATGTCAATCTGGGGATCTTAAGGGGGTACCCACCCCCAAAGGCCACCACGAGGAGGCCCGCAAGGGGAAGAAGACCCGAGAGCACCCTTTTAGGGTGCTCTCGGGTCACCACCTCGCAAGGCCACCTTGTGGTGGTCTTGGGGGGTGGGACCGGCCTTGGGTCCTACCGGGGTATCCCCAAGGTGCCCATGCCCCACCCCACGGATTCTCCGTTCAAACCGTGAGCCCGCGGGTTGTGCAAACACCTTAAAACAACATTTTCTGGACTGTTTTTGTAGGCAGTTCGTGCGCGACAAAAATGGTGGATTTTAAACCTCGCTACAAGCTATCTATGGCTTATGGATTGGCTCTGATACCAGGTAAGTCGATGTCGCACACTCCACAGGGTTTTTTGAGATGCGAAATTTGCAAAAAACAATTTTAAAACAAGCAACGTCGACTAAGCTTCCAAGATCGACCATAAGCCCTAGCTAGAAAAACAAACAAAGGTTCTAATCTACTATGAAGTGATTTATACCTTATTGTTCTAGTCCTTTGGGTCTTCTTCTCCTCTTCTTGAGCTCCTACAGGGTTTGAATCAAACTCGGCCGTCGGCCTCCTCGTGTCGAAGACGATCTACCCGAGAGTCTATGGTTCAAACTTCAATCTCAAGAATGAGGTAACTAAGGTACCTAGTTTTCTAATCTAGATAGCTTAGGAGATGTAGAATGTTAATTAGACTATTTTATCTCAAGGAACCTTAGGATTCACAACACATGTGAGGGTTATGGTTTGAGGAAGAAGGAGAAGAGCGAAATGGAGAGAGAATGAGCAAACAAAAAGTGTGCAAATAGTGTAGAGGAAAGTGAGGAATGGCTAAGTCATTCACAATAATCAAGCATGCAATATTTTCAATAAAAAATAAACAACCATGCTTGAATAACAAAGTCAAATGAAATAAACAAATGAATTAGCCATCCGTTAACCCTGCCATGAATATCTCCATTTTCCACCTCATTAATCTATTTTGCAAAAATAGATAAATTCAATAATGAGATGTCCCCTTCTAGAAGCATCTCTTGTAAAATTACAAGAATACCATCACCGTATATACATACCCGTATTCGTACTGTAAAAAATACGAATACAAAGAGATGAAAATAATCCAATAATATAATACTAGAATGTGGCTTGATTCTAAGCCCACTAGTATTATCCGTCCGAACAACATCCGTACAGTTAGTACACATATATGATCGGAACCCTGCAAGTAAAACCATACGGCGTCTACATCTTTTCGCCTGAACCAGGGAAACCCTCTGTGTGGGACTCTAAAGACTCGACAGTACGCTGGGAGTGGGTTTAACCACAAGTCCGTCAGTGGCATTAGCTGTACGTAACGGCTACACAGGTACCTGTAGAAAGGAAGGCCGACGAGCGAACTCATCCGAACCCCTACTGAGCCTGTCAATGACAATCTCCGTGTAGTCCAGTCTGTTCGTCTAAGAGTATCACATGACGGGTTTAGGGGGTGAAAAACATCAGACCCCTAATAACCTGACAAGTCGTGCCAGTGTGGCTTAAGACCATCCAAGAATCTACTGGTCCAACTACCAGTAATTCTCAATCCGTCCAGGCTATGGACTTATAGTGTTGGCCAACCGAACACAGTGCGACATCGACTCCCTATACCGGGAGAGAAGAATCCCAAACAGTCTCCCACTGCCTCTATATGGCTCGGGACTGTACCCAACTAAAACATGTTTGCACGACTCAGTAGAGCCGTTGTATGGTAGTAACCAAAGCACAGTAGTAACTTACAGGAGACAAATGACGATCTTAGGTCGACTAACTATCTGCACTCATGTCACCATAGAACTGCTATCTGACGCTAGGTATAATACCATCTAGCCAGTTCTCGGTGAGTTCGTCCAGTGTACTCACTCCTAGTGAGCACCTGTATACAATCTTAGGTGCACCACACCAATGGTTGCGGGACCAATCCATCGCACCTCGTTAGGGTCTAGATATGTATACACTAGTCTACTCTGGAGTATCGATACCGAGTCTCGATACTCCCACAACTGGAGACATTTTAAGGATGCGCTTATCGACTACTCAGTTCCCACAAGTATGATTGCAATCACAATACTGGTAGTCAAGCAAGGATCCTACAGGCTTTATCAACATGTATACAAGATATGAAATACTAAGTAAAACACATCACGTGTTAAAATAAAGACAAACCAAATTGCATACTATCATATCGAGCAAGATTGTCCTGTACATACATATCCCTAGCATCCTATACAATGATGGCTTCTAGGGCATACATATCCAACAGGATATACGCGTTTAATCGGACGACTGTTATCCAAGTAAGTTTAAATGCCGGAATATGAGGAAAATTGTTGAATTGATAACCGTATTAATGATACAGTTTCTAGTATTGTGTATACGATACACACTCTCTCTACAGTATATGATACCGAGAAGATATTGATGGCATTTCGTGTATGTGATACATGATGTGCACGTGTATAGGATACATGTACTAATACTTATTTAATATATATATATATATATATATTAATTCCCACCATTATAAATTATGTATAAATAAATATATATATGTAAATGTATATATATCTTTATATATATATATATTATTTATTTTATATACTTAATTAAATGGTAGGGCCCGCCCTCTCTCTTGTGTGTTGACACACACATGAAAGAGAGGGGAGAGATGGGTAATTGTCATGTTTAAACATGACATGGTTGGAAATGATATTAGACAAAATTTCATCTTTTAAACAAGCCATCGAAAAATACATCATCCTCTTCCTCACAAAAGAAAGCTCAAGCTCTCTAAGTTAATGGCACTAGTAGCCATGGTGAGGTAGTGTAAAAAGTAGAGAGTACCCAGAATACGCATCGCTTTTCTCCATACCCCGCAAGCCTCTGGAGGATGTTTGTCCGACCGGTAACGGAGTTGATGTTCGGGCAGTCCGCTTTCAATGCGGATTATCTATGGAGAGCCAGTCGGCATGCAGACGCGTTCGGGAGCTCACGGAGTTTAGACGGGGTCTTCCAAGATCACCCGGACATGCTACAAAGGTTGTAGCACCTCTTAAGCCTTCTTATTTCTTTTTACATTGAGCTAGAAACTATTGCTTAGACGATTTTTGGCGTACGGTCGATCGCGCTCCTACAGAATTTTTGTTTTATGTCCAGTCCCGCTTCCGCTGCACGCACGTGCGGGGCGTGCTCGACCTTACAATAAGTATACATGATATTATATGAGTTGACATACGTGACTATAGATATGTAGTGCTTGATTGGATGATATTGTGCGAGAGAGATTCCGTACATGATATATTGATGAAAGATTGCCGAATATGGCCAAAATTCATTTCGACTCAAGGAGTCTTGTTAATATTTCAAAGTGGAAAATCATAAGATATTTAGAGCCATACGTATTTTTAAAACTAATGAATCGTTACGTATTTTTAAACGATTAAGTCGAGGGTGCTCTACGAATTTTCAAATGACATCTATTTCTAAAAATATTGCAGTCCCTTATTTCCAAAACAACGTTTCGTGCTGCTTTAAACTATAACTGTATGCTAAATACGTAGTTAGATATTTTTTTAACACTTTCTTACGTTACGATTTCCTTATTTCTGTATACGCTCACGCTCAGATTACTTACGATATATACCACGCTATACCATTTGCTCTATTGAACTTTATTTCTAGGACACACGTACCATTACCGATAATTCATGTTGCACTTGCATATACTCGCATGTTACACCTAGAGCTCATTGGTAATTACCATGCCACATACACTTATAGGACTTGCTTTGTTACTCGCATCATCCTATATTCCAACCAGTACCGTAGATTACTGCTCATATTACATAAGTGTGCATTATATTACGGTTCTGTACTTTTATATGTTGTTCTATTATTACCATATTTTATGTGATAGTGTTTTCATGTGATTTTTGATATTTGAGATACCGCGGATACGATTTTATAAAACTTGTGAATGTTTTAAAAGTATGGTTTTCTCTTGATATGATATTTGGCCGTCCACCATGAGTTTTCTCGGTTCTAAGGTATGAGTATTATCCGATTCGAGGAGTGAGGAATCACAGTTTGCAGATACATGATGGACCCGGTATGGTACCCAGGGATAAGAATATCTTATAGAGAGGCGTTGAGCACGGATGGGAATACTACCTACCGGTGACAGTATGGATACTCGACAGATATCCGAAAGATACCGACCGGAACGATATGATTCAGATGGATATAAGGGCCGATCCGATGAGACGGCGCCTGAGAGAGGGCCGATTCGAGAGACGACGCTTGAGGTATGAGGATTTTACATGTCTATGCTGGACATAGGATTTATGAAGACTTCGAGCGTCGATGCCGGACACTTAGATGTTTTTAATAGGATTTCGAGTATCGTTGATGGACACTCATTGGATGACATATATAGATGTTATGGAGGACATATTTCCATATTTTGATATTGACACAATATTTATGTATATACATAATCACTTTTGTTACAACATAGTATGATATTAAGATACAGTATGACCTAGGAGATCGTTATACATTCGATTTCTACCTGATGATGTTTTCTACTCACGAGTTGGAAAATCACCCCTTTGTGACATAGTTTTTTTACAGGATCGATTGCTCGGATTGGTAGCGGCTTGCTGGCACGTTTTTTCTTTTAGGTGATTGCTTGGTAGGTGGGTAACATTATAGATCGTAGACACCACTTGTATATGTATATTCATTTGTAATCTAGTTAAAGACTCCATCGACCAGAATTTTATATATTGTTGATTTAGAGAGCAAAACTTGTATATTCTTATAGGACTTAGAAACGAGACTTGTTTATTATTCTTTAATTTATCGAGTTGGGTATAGTTGAGATTGTTTACGCTTTTAGTATTTCTTTTACTTTTTTTTATGTTGATTCTCGCCTTGAGCGTCGTATATACAGTGTGGTTGTGATTACACCGATTGGACGATGAGATAACTCATGATTGAGAATGCTGATATTATTAATGTTTATGTATCGGTTTTATCAAAATTTACAAAAAATGTGTTGGCAAAATTTTAAATGACGAAAATATTTTCAAAACTTATTTTAAAACCACTTCCATTTTCAAACAAACCTTACTTACGCTTTAAAAAGAGGAACTTCATTTCATTATTAACCATTTTCCAAAATTACACCTATGCTATTTACTTTAGAAAGGTTTAGATTCCTATTTTTTGATTTACTTGGATTACTGTGGGGTTCTATATATTTCACATAATTCAAATGCCAGTCACGTGCCATTTTCGGACGGTGACAACCTCTTACGTTATTCTCATCAGGATTGATTTTAGGTGACGAATTTTTTTTACATTTGCTACCATTAGTTGACGATATATACTCAATATTTTCATATTTTGAGTCACTTATTACGTCTTGTTCGTTATTCTTATCAATACTAAATTTAGGAGAAGGAATATTTTTACATTTGCTTTCACTAGTTGACGATATAAATGTTGGATATATGTATACCCTAGAGGCCATTATATGTATAGTGGATGCTTGGACATGTATATATATATATATATATATATATATATATATATATATATACAGATGACTTTCTTGCTCGACATGATACTATGCTATCTGGTTTACTTTATCTTGAAATGTTCATTTTATCATGCATCTTACTCATTTGGTACATGTTGATAAATGCCTCAGGATATTTGCTTAACTACAGGGACTATGATGCAGATCTTACTAGTGGGACAAGTGTAGTTTATGAGCATATCCTTGAACTGTTCCTAGTCGTGGATGTATCGAGACGGGGCATCGATATTCCAGAGTAGACTAGCGTATATCATTCATGTCCCATATGATGGGCGATGGATGATCACATATCCATCTGGTGTGGTTACAACAAAGATTGTATACGGGTGCTCAGTGGAGACTGGGTACACTGAACGGACTCGCCGAGATCTCTTATGTGGTATTATATCTATCGTCGGATAGCAGATCTCAGGTGATACTGGTACAGGTTAGTTTTTATACCCAAGATCGTCATAGAGTCTTGTGTGTCCTCCCACTGTACTTTATCTCCACCCAACAACCGCTATATTGAGTTGTGCAAACATGTGGATTTTTGGTACAGTCCCGAGGCACATGGAGGCAATGAGCGATAGGAGGGGTTTTGTCTCTCCCGGTATTGGGGGTTGATGTTGTGCAATGCTCGATGGGCTATAACAGGATGACCCTAGCCAGGGCTGCCGAGATTTACTGATAAGTGTTATCAGTAGTTTCTCGATCTGTTATGAGCCATACACCGGCATGACTTATTGAGTTATTGGGGTCGACGATACCATCCCTAGACTTGATATGCAGTATATCTGATGAAGAGACCGGACTGTACGGTATGTGTTGCCAGTTGGCTCGATGGGAGTTTTGACAGGTTCGCTTGTTTTTCTTCTGATCGCTTAATACACGGGTGGCCGTTACGTTTAGCTGACTGCTTGCTCTTTTTTGGTGTTTGATATGATCATCACCTACTGCCGGCGTATTGACGAGTCTTAGAGTCCGACACAGGAGTTTCCTTGCTTAGGAGAAACGATGTGGTGTGCATATGAGATATGCGCGGAGACCCGATTAAATGCGTGTATGTGATACCGTATATTAATCGGGCATTTTACCATTGGTCGGGTTGTATGTGATATGACCGTTTTGTTAAATCAAGTGTTGATTTAACGTTGACTTTTAGCTCACTTCTTTATTAAACCCTTTTCTGTATTGATGTATGCATGCATGTATGCACATGTTGATGTGTATGGACACATACATGCATACATAATATCATGGTTGTTGATACACAAGTGGTGGCAATGCAAGACTCACATGGAAATAAATATGCATATATATTTATTTTCGAATTAAAGAAATAGAAAATCAATTCATGGTGGATAATTCTTCATGACTCTTTACTTGACTCTAGCTTCAACCATGAGTTAATTTTCTATGGTTCGTATTACTCCTAAATAAATATCTAGATATTTATTAACCCATGGTTAAGGATGAGAGTGTGAAATTATATATAATTTCTATTTTCATTTTTATTTTAAAAAAATCATTATCTCTTGAGCTCAAGCAAATCCATCTTCTTATTCCTCTCTCTCTCTTGAGTTTTCGTTTGAGTGTGGTAGTAAAAAAGAAAGGGTTTTGAATAGAGAAAAAAACCACATCACCATTCTACACTACTCTAGCCCATTAGTGTAATGTGTTTTCTTCATCTTCATCCTTGATCAAGAGAAGCAATGAGCTTTGAGCAAAGGGACTTCGGGTATATCATCGTGGACTAGGAAGGTTTCAAGCGATACGTTTCAAACTCTCAAAGATCTAAGGAGTCACCAAGGGAAGTCTACAAAGGTTGTAATTTCTTCACTTAGTGATAAATAGTTTATTGTATGTGATATTATTGTTGTTGCCCTAAATATTCTAGTTAAGATTCGTGGTATGTTTGCTTAGCACCTCTCTAGAATTTTAAAGTGGCATGTGTGATGCTTCCAAACCATAGATCAGGTGCTAAGGAAACCGAACAGTGGTATCAGAGACAGGCTAGAGCTTTAGAGTAACCTAGACGACGTTAAAAACCTCGAACGAACGAAACTCGACACCCAAATGATGCTCACTGGAAATTTTTCAAAAATTTGGATTTTTCACATTAAAAATACTCAGAAAATCGTGCAGGGTATTGTATGGGCCCACAAGAAGAACGAAGCCCTAACTCGACTTAACAACGCGGAACCGCGGCCGAAAGTGTCTTTTTGCGACGGTTCCGCGGCGCCGTTGGTGAGGGTTGGACTGTGCCTTCTTGTGCTGGCCCGTATGTGCTAATAGCAGTCTCTGGTATATTTTAAAACGGCTTAAGTGTTGAGCTTTCTGAGAATTCTTTGGGTGATTGATCGTTCGATCGATCGTTTTAACTGCGCCTAGTATATGAGAATGTGATACAATAATTGGAATCTACAAATTTGTTTGTTGCGTGTAAATCTAACAATTCGGTCTCGGGTGTAATCAGAAATCTTGTTGAATTATCCGACTTATTTTGAAAAAGTGTTTTCATGGGTTAGACCTAAATGCTAGCTTTAAATTGTTAGGCATGAAATCTTGGATATGTGATATCCCGGGTTTGTGTTGTCAAAGGGCAGTTATGATTCCAATTGTTTTAGTTATTCATTTTATTTTCTGCGACCGTAAGTGTAGTATGTGGTGTATCGCCAGTTTTGTTGCTAGACATCAACGACAATCGGGGTACGCATACTTACTTACGTTGATGATATGTGATATTATGTGTTGCTGTGATATGATGTGCAAGATTGTCGTGATTTAATAGCCGGGGGTTTTATGTGAGATGAGAGTCTTTATTTTCATTCATGTTAAAATTAATTGTATGTAATATTTTTTTATTCCGGGCACTTCCGGGTTGAGGATGTTTTCACCATTATTGTATATTATTTACTTTTCCGTATTAGGATAGACCCAAGGAGGGGAACTCAAGTGACCGGGTTCTAGGGTTCAGTGGGAGGCCATCTCGAGGAATCGAGACTGGGTCTCCTAAACTCTAGAATTGGTTGGGTCACTTGCTGCTCTCGTAGGGGTCTTGGGCTGTGGGCTTGGTTATTCATCGCGACCGTGGAATCCGTATTTTCTACTGTAGGCTAAATACAAAATACGGACCTCCTAGATATCCTTTATTTTCATATGTGCTTCTGCTGTTGAT
Source organism: Agapanthus africanus (assembly GCA_030015575.1). Lineage (NCBI taxonomy): Eukaryota > Viridiplantae > Streptophyta > Magnoliopsida > Asparagales > Amaryllidaceae > Agapanthus > Agapanthus africanus. Next base: position 358,759,494 of record CM057348.1, on the reverse strand, counting down.
ATTCTGTGATGTGATTACTTAGTATCTGAGACGAATGGATTATTATTATATATATGATATATAATAAATGTTGCTTATATTTTACACCCGTGCTAGTCCCGCCCCGCTATGCCGTTAGTTATGTAACCTAACGGTGCATAACGGGACACTGTGGTGAATGCGGATGGCATAAGTGTACATTCTATTTTCGTTTCTTTTATGTGGTGGCTTAGGAACTTAAATGATGGGACTAAATTAATAAGATTAATGTAAAGAAAAAGAAAGCTAAAGATGTTGTAGAATCGGATTTGAAACCTACTCGGCCTTTTTATGAAAAATGCGTGTTTCAAAAGATGCGGAGCTTAAACCACTCTTTTTAAAAACTATTTAGATTCTACAATGAGATCAAGTTCAAAGCGTTAAAGGTTTTCAAAAAAACCAACCGCGACCCACTGTCAGTTTAGGAAGCAGAGCACTTAGTATTCTTGCTACGTATGTTGATTATAATCAAGGCGTAGTGTACGGTAGCTAAGTGATGTCTGCCTACAAAGAATATGATGCGATAAGTTAGGACATTCATGTGGTTATGTTGATCATAGTTAAGGGTCATATGGGTGGGTCTAGTTAATCACGAAATGATGGGTAGAACTTGACTAGTGCTTATGATATGTTGACCATAGCCAAGGTTATAAGCAGCTAGGGGTAAAAAACCAAATCGGGAGTTTCAAGAGTTGAAATTTGCAATGAGATTGTATACCTTCAATATGATAGTTGGATACCGATCCCATTGTGAGTAAGAGTTACACCCAGGATAGTTTTTCACTTGACAATTAGCTAATCCAGTAGGTGTCTAGAAAGGTGTCAACGGGGTGAGACCTCTGAGAAAACGAGTTTTATTTTAATTAGGTCCGTGCGAAATCACGGGGAACCTCTATCAAAGTACCGACACTGGCCTGGCTGACCGGTTAGCGAAACTGTAGAATGTAATTAATCCTAGCTAGTTTTCTTTTTGAGGTTTTGAAGAAAATTTGATTAAAGCAGTGGGAGACATCAATTAGATAAGATAATAACCAATCTAAATCTTTACAAGAGCATTTCGCTGAGTGTTTTCTTTTCTCTCTCCTAATGGCAGATACCGATGACGGGACTTAAGCATCTTTTGGAGAAAAACAAACTGACAAGACCTAGTTATAAAGAATGGTTAAGGAACTTGAACATTGCACTCACATATGATAAAGTATCATATGTCCTCACTGCCAAAGCCCCACCCGTCCCAGGACCTGAATCATCTGTTTCGGATAAGGAGATCCGAAATACATGGGATATTGATTGTGACACGGCCAAGTGCCTCGCGCTTCCTTCTATGGATAGTATACATCAGAAGCAGCATGAGAAGATGGATGTTCAATCCATCTTTCTTCATACAAAGGAGTTGTATGCAGAGCAATTTCGGACTTTACGATACGAGGCATCTCGAAAACTGTTTCAGATGTGAATGTCCCCTGCCACATCAGTAGGAGTGCATGTCTTGAAGATGATTGGTCTTATAGAAGAACTCGAGGACCTGGGATGGAACATGGATAATGAGTAATATACTGATATTGTTCTACATTCTCTCCCCCCTGCCTTTTCTCCGTTCATTGTGAATTTCAATATGAATGATTTGGAGAAATCACTGCCTGAACTTCTAAATATGTTGAGAAGTGCAGAGAGCACGCTTAAGACAGCGAAAACTCCCACTCTGTTATATGGTCCATCTTCCTCTTCCATCCCAAAAGCCAAGGCCAAGGGAAAGAAGAAGAAGAAACCCACCAAACCGAGAGGTGGAGTTGAAAAAGCAAAGGGGAAAGACAAATCCGGGGCCACGGGAAGTGGAAAATGAGAATGTTTTTACTGCCACACGTCGGGACATTGGAAACGCAATTGTGCTCTGTATCCTGCTGATCTGAAGAAGAAGAAGCATACTGATGCTTCCGTTTCAGGTGTGTTTGTAACTGAAAACAATTTTTCTATAAACTCTGCATCTTGGGTATTAGATACCGGTTCTGGTTCTCACATCTGCAATTGTATGCAGGGATTGAGAAACAGTAGAGTTTTGAAGAAGGTGACCATACTCTTCGTGTTGGAAATGGTTCCAATGTACATGTGTATCCGTAGGAGAGTATCATCTGGGGTTGCCTTCGGATAGTATTTTGGTTTTGAACCCTTGTTATTATGTACCTAGTATGCTATGTAATATAATATCCATTTCTTTGTTGGACAATGAAGTATATCATTTTGGATTGCAAAATAATGTTATGAACATTAACTTGAATCAATAGTTGATTGGGTATGGTATACTAAATAACGGTATTTACGTCCTGAACCAACACATAGTTTTCAACATACAACATACTAATTAAAGAAATTTTTCAGATATAAATAAAACTTTTCTTTGGCATTGTAGACTTGGTCATATTAATGAAAGAAGACTAAACAAGCTACATAAAGATGGATATTTGAATACTTTTTAATATAAATCTTATGCGACTTGTCAGTCCTGTATCAAAGGTAAAATGACCAAAACTCCGTTTACTAGCCACGGAGAAAGAGCTGTGGAACTCTTAAGCCTCATACATACAGATGTATGAGGACCAATGTCTACAAATGCTAGAGACGGTTTTTCATACTTCATTACATTTACTGATGATTTCTCAAGATCCGGACACGTGTTTTTGTTGAAGCATAAATCCGAAGCTTTCGAGAAATTCAAGGAGTATAAACTTGAAGTTGAAAAACAAACAGGCTTGAGCATCATGATGTTGGATATAGTGCCCTCAAAGTCAATTTTTGGATCGCATGCACGTGATTGCAATGATTGAGGGAAGACCTATGCCGGTAGGACAGTCTTACTCAAGATGATAATATGCTATCTGCTTTATCTTTATCATAGTAGACAGCTTTAGGTGACCTTACAGATCACTATTACACATTGATAGAGCCCTTATGATTCTTTCTTGACTACCAGCAGTATGATAGTGATCATATACGTGAGAGTTGGGTAGTCTATAAGCACATCCTTAAAGTGGTCCATAGTTATGGGAGTTTCGAGATTGGGCATCCATACTCCATTAGTAGACTAGTGTATACAGTCGAGACCCCGACGAGGGGCGGTGGCCGGTCTCACAAGCCATTGGTGTCAGTTGGATCACCTAAGATGTATACAGGTGCCCATTGGGTTATGAGTACACCGGACAGGACTCGCCGGGAATATGCTAGTTGGTATTATACCTGACGTCAGATAGCAGTTCCCTGGTGACATGTGTACAGGTTAGTTCATCGACCTGAGATCGTCATTTGTCTCATGTGAGTTCCCACTGTGCTTTGATTACTACCCTACCACGGCTCAAAGGAGTCGTGCAAACAGGTTTTAGTTGGGTACAGTCACGAGACACATGGAGGCGGTGAGCGGATCGACAGGGGTTTCGTCTCTCCCGGTATTGGGGGTGAGATTACGCTGTGTCTAGGAGAGCCATTACACGAAGTCCTTAACCAAGGAAGGAGATTAACTGGTAGGTATTCCAGTAGTATCTCAGGGTGTTCTGGGCTACACTCAGACATGAATTGTACCGCTTTTTGGGGGTCTGACTTTTACCAACCCCCTAGGCCCGACATGCGATACTCATAGACGAACGAACCGGACTGTACGGATATTTTCGCTGACAGGCTTAGTAGGGTTTCAGGATGAGTTCGCTCATCGACCTCCCTTTTGGTCAATACCTGGTAGCCCGTTACGTACAGCTAGTACCACTGACGTGCTAGTGGTTAAATCCACAGCCAAAGTATTTACGAGTCTTTAGAGTCCCCCACAGACAGTTTCTCAAGTTTCGGTCGAAACGTTGTAGAGGCCGTATGGTATTATGGCAGGGTTCGATCATATACGTGTAGTAGTGTACGGATCATGATCGGACGGATCATACTAGTGGGCATTTGTTTAAGCCGGATCCTAGTATTAGATTTGTTGGATTACTTTAGTCTCATTGCATTCGCATTCAGTTGGAATGCAGATGCAGGTATGTATATACAGGTGGGGGGTATCCTTGTGATCCGTCACGAGTTTACTTTAGATGATGCGGTTATTTTTATTGTCATAAACATTTGGGTTAATGTTTATTTTGGTGGAAAATGTGAGTGGATTTCATGATGAGGTGCATTTAATGTGACATGGACATGCTTAGTGACTCATGGTCTCTTTTCTTGTGCTAATGTCACATTAGGATTGATTTATGTATTGAAATGATAAGAGGAGAGAGAGAGGGCAACCATATAGCTAGAGTTTTCTCTTGTGTTTATTGATTCTTACTCTCATTTTATCATAGCAACACATAAGAAAAAGAAAGGCACATCTTCTTCTTCTTCCTCTTGCTTCTTGAGCTCACCATTTCCACCAATGGCATCACCTTCAACCTCCATCCATACACTCTCATGTGATGAGAATCAATGGATGCTTGAGACAAAGTTATCACACACATTCTCTACATCGCCTTGGACACGTCGGCTAGCGAACTTCGTGCCCGAGTTTCTTCGGATGAAGCGGGAGCCCGTAAAAAGACTCATTGATGTGGTGCCCTTCCGACGAGGAGATCGGATACCGGAGATGCCGTGGGAAGCTAGAGACGGTGGCTATAGACCGAAGGACACGGATCGATCGGTATAGCTTTTCTATCCCTTCTCTAGTTAGCTAGTTATTGGTTAATGGTTCGATCCGGGATTAAAGTGTACGTTAGCGCCGGTTTCAAGTTTTGAAATAGTTTTCGTTTACGCATTTTGGCCTCGGACAGACGGCCGGGGCGCTACCGTAGACTTACATGGTATCTGAGCCACGCCATTAACCTTTACTAGCTTGTTCTAACGTATTTAAAACATCGATCGAACGAAATTTAGAAAACCACGATTCTAATTTTGCATTTTCTGTCGAATTGTTTTTGTCGTCGAAAAATTATTTTGAGTATTGCAGAAATTAGGCAGGCTTTTTTAAGAACACTGCAGAAATTTTGTAGAAAGAGCTCACTTAAGCGCCGTGGAACCGCGGCCGTAGCCACGTTTTGGCCGCGGTTCCGCCGAAGTACTGTAGCTACTTTGCACCAAATTTTCTACAGTGGTCTCTGAGTTGGAATTGGGGTTTCTGGTATTTTTAGTTTTGGCCCAGATTATTTTGTGTACTGGGAATTGTGCTTGGGGCCCACTTCGGGAAATTTTGTCGATCGAAAATTTTAAATATGTTAGTTCACAGTGCTTACTTTATATCTGCAACCGTGAATGTCATTCGAGCGGTAAATCTTGTTTAATTGCTATAGTTCTTTTAGATGGATTTGCGAACGTGACATTCACGTTGATGTTCTGTGCTGTGCTATGATGTTGCGGATTTGTCGTGGTGGATAGCCTGGATGCAATGGTAGTACAGTTTTGTTGTATTTGTACATTTGATATTGCGGGGCGAGCGTCCGACATGTGGACTGCCGCCACTGCCTATTTGTATATTATTCTTTTGGGGCACGACCGGGCTGAGGTCGATGTACCCGTTGTATATTTTTCCTTTCTGTACTAGGATTACCCCACGGTGGAGTGCACGGATAGCCGGGTTCTAGAGGGAAACGAGCCCGTATCTCATGGCTTTGAGATGGATGGGGCTTTACTCTAGAATTGGCGGGCTATTCGCCGCACTCGTAGGGGGTATAGGTTGACCCAAGGAGGGGTGCCCCGGATTCCGTGAAGTGTTGGGTGGTCCATTCACTTTGTTGAAGGGGGCTTCCTCACTTCAGGTTTTGGCGGGTAACTTGCCACGCCCGTAAGGGTCTAGGATTTCATTGCGCATGCTATCCACACGACCAGGGGAACGTCGGGTTTCAGTTGCGGTTCTATGAAACCCGGGGCTCCCAGATTATCTGTATTGTTCTGTGATACTTATTACATTTCTGTGATGTTGCATTTATCACGCCTTGAGCGATTATTATATACTGATATATATACTACTAGATGTTGTATATGTTTTACACCCGCGCTAGTCCTGTCCCCGATCTGTCTTTAGTAAAGTAACCTAACGGGTGATGACGGGACCCAGTGGCGAATGCGGATGGCATATACGTACATCATATTTTCGTTCTTTTATGGTGTGATTAATTGATGGGACTGCATTGATTCGGATCAATGCAAGCTAAACAAACCTATTCTGATGTTGTTGGAACATTTTTCAAAAAGCTGTTATTGCAAGGACGTTCTCTTTTGGTTTGCACAGTGATATTCGGTTATGAATATCCAGCACCTCAGTCGACGAGGCAAGGGCCGAGATCCCTTCACCGGGAGTGACCCCTTGGATAGAAGTTTGCGTCAGGGTAATAACTTCACTATAGTTGATCACTTTTTGCTTTGCATCGTGGAATTCAGTTTGGAATATCCTGCACCTCATTCTACGGGGAAAGAGCCGAGATCCCTTCACAGGGAGTGACCTCTTTAGCAAAGTTTTTCGCCACTATATTTGTTAAAAGTTATCCGGTTCCTTCAACGATATCAAGTTCATTACGTTAATGGTTTTTCGCCAAAATCCAACCGTAGCCCTCGGTCATTTCAGATTAGTATTTCTTAGTATTTGTGCTACGTATGTCGTGCTCAGCCGAGGCGAAGTGTGCGGTAGCTCTGTAATGCTTTTCTGTCTTATGGATATGTGATTGGTTAGGACAGTCGTACGGTCATTTTGGCTCATTCAAGCACTCATGTGGGTGGGTCTAATGCAATCAAGATAATGACGGGTTGAACCTTGCTAGGATCCTTTGATATGTTGGCTCAGTCAAGGTCACTTGGGTCCTAGGGGTAAAAATCACATCGGGAGTTTCTAAAGAAACTGAAACTTGCCAGGCATGCGCATACCTTCTGGAGTGTGACAACGTGAGTGGATTCCATCACGTTATCATGCGATGATAGTTGGATCCTGATTCCCACTGATGAGTTGGTTTACTCCTCGGGTGATCCCTACTAATTCTTCTTTCAGGATTGGAGGAGAATTTGAGGTTACAATGGGAGGTTTCCTGATTAGATAAAGTGGTAACCATTCTGATCTAGGTTAGAGTGCACGCAGAGTGTTTCTTTTTTCTCTCTCTTTGGGAACGACCATGGCCCGACCCTATACTATGACTCAGTGACCAAGATTAACCGAACCTTCTTAAAACACTGGCTTTTGGATTGTCAGAGTTGCATACCTCATTGCCACTCCTACTCTTACCCTTTTCTCCAGAACACCCAGTATTACTACGAACATCCACTTCCATTGGATAAAACCATCGTATGGTTATATAAGAACTCGAAGGAACTTGTTCTAGATTCGAGAATAGTTTCCGGTTCTGGAGAAAATGAATAGGACTATTCAGTTGTCTTTTCCTTTTACCTTCTCTCAGGTTGCGAGTGCTCCTTGGATTAGGACGGTACACCTATTATGCTAATTGGATGGTCTTCTTCCGAACCATAGGCAGGTGCCGAACGGTGGGGAATGAAGAAAACCAATTAGCCTAACGATGGTGTACAGAAGGTAATAAGTAATGACAAAATAAAGGGATTAGAAAGAGGGCAAAGTAAATTGCGACTGCTATTCACGACCAAACCAAGTATTTCATCGCCACCCCTAGTTCACCTTTGTATTTCTCCGGAACACCCCGTATCATTACGAAGATCCACAGTTTATTGGATACCCATCGTATGGTTATATACGAACTCGAAGGGACTTGTTCCAGTTCGGGGATGGATTCTGATTTAGGAGAAATAGGAATGAGGTTTATTCAGTTGTCTTTTATCTTTACCTTCTCTCGGGTTGCAAGTTCTCCTAGGATTAGGACAGTACACCTATTACGCTTATTGGATAGTCTTCTTCCAAACCATAGGCTGGTGCCAAACGGTAGGGAAGGAAGAAAACCATTTGGCCTAAAAGTGGTGTACAGAAGATAATGACTAAAGACATATAAAGGGATTTGGAGAGATGGCAAAGAAATATACGGTTACAGTTGTGAATTTGATAATGGAAGAGGCATTACTAGGAATACCAGAATACCCCTTCAAAACATATTTATGTTTTAGTTTCATTGTGTATTGTTAATAGAAAACTGATTTCCCAATTAGTCCTTGCTCCAGGGTATGTATTTACCTGGCATGATTCTCGCATCTGTACGGTTTTACAGATGATGAGTGGGAGTAAGTTATTGGGAATTAGGTGATCATCCTCATTATATCGGGATTCGTTGTAATTGGTGATATTTGAGGAAAACGCCTGGGTTGTTTGCCGGACGGCAAATATTTGGTTTTGAATATCTGTTGTTATGCACCAATTTCAAATTGATATATTTGTACGTTTATTTTAATAAAGTGAGATATAACTTTTTGAAATTATGTCGATGACATTTACCTATATCAGTTGATGGTTAGGTAAGGAGCATTAAACAGCGGTGTAATTCTTCATAACCATAATACAGTTTTTCAACCTACGACGCACAGGCTTTGAGTTGTTCGACTCAGTGGACTTATACAGAGTATCGTATGTTGTCCAGTGTCCATTAGGACAGAGGGGTTGGTCCTCGTACTATATTCTGTTTACTTGTGACTTTTAAAGTTTAGACAAGTGTTTCGTAGAAACAAAGGGTCCAGGTTTTGAGAAGTTATAGGTATAAGAATAAAGTAGAGAACAAAGTGTTGCAAGTATCGGGATTCTTCAAAGAGATCGAAGATGTAGATACTTGTGTATGGTATTCAGTTGATAGTAATGGTTTTGAGAAACTTCTTTCTCTTTCATGTTACTCATGTTTGGATGCACTCCTAAGTTGAGTAATGCTGATCGGCCTCTCTCCATTTAGTTTACATGCAATAAAGACAGCCGCAAGATTTGAATCTCGTTCCAATTAAATCAGTGCCTCTGTTTCTATATTAGATATAAAATGGCTCATATCTTAACGATGTTAAGGTATATGGAGTTGTCCGGCTTATGCTTAAAACCAGACTCTGGATAACACAAGGCACGTTTCTGTAATGGCTGTTTGTGGGTTGACACGGGCTATGACGAGGGTTAACTTTCTACCATCTGGAAGATCAATAGTGATATTGTTCTTGACTCGCCACAGTTTTAGTAAAATGGATTTTTCAGAAAACAGTAATGAGAGTATGGTAGAACTAGAAGTTATTCCAGAACCGCAAACGATTACTGGAAATTTAATAAGAACCTAAAGATTCAATTTGTGTTGACATTTTATTAGCCACTCCGCAGATATGGTGGGTAACCTCAAGCCTTCGAGAGGTACTTCGGTATGCTCAAAGACGGTGACAGGGAGGTTCTTGTTTACCCAGACTTGACACTACTGTTGTTCCAAGCTATGAGACCCGGCAGAAGGATGTGTATAGCGTCGTTCTGAACTGGCTTTAGAAGTGCACGTATATATTACTCTGCCAGAGGGTTGTCGTAGTCAGTGGGAGCAGTGGAAGCATAGTGGAAAAGTGTCTTATGTCTATTTATTGACTAAAGCGGATATAGCGGAGATAGATCATCTATTTCTGATGTGACAGTCATAGGTTTGACTTCATCAAAATAGGGGATGGATCTGTTAAGAAGGTAGTAGGGTGTGATGTCCTGGTATTTGGATGACATACACAGAGTAGGAAGTGAAATTCATATATTACAATCGGTTATACTTTGGTTGTCACACAGTAGTTTCTCCACATAGGATATAAATATTATATCAAACATTCTGGATACTAGATCTATGGTTTTAGATCTAGATTTGGGTAGTTTTCCAATCTGGGTACTTTGACAGCATTCTACAGGTGTTTTAGAATGGACGACTTCTGGCACGGTAGTATACCTGCAGGTGATGGAGTCACCCTCTCTAAAGGTGTCTTACGGACTAAAGGGGAGAGGGATGTTCATGATTGGCAGATCACATGCTTAGGCAATTGTAAGTGCACGGTAGCGCCCTGGCCGTCAATTCGACGCCGGAATCCGGATTCGAAACTTTTACAAAACTTGTAAACCGGCACTACCGCGCACTATAAACCCGGATCGGGCCATTAACCTATTACTGGCTAACTGGAGAAAGGGTAGAGAGCTATACCGAGCGATCCGTGTCCTTCGGTCTTCGGCCACCATCCCGATCTCCCCGCGGCAACTCCGGTTTTCATCTCCTCGTCGGAAAGGGCACCACATCGAGAAGTCTTTTTACGTGCTCCTGCTTCGTCCGAAGGAACTCGGGCACGAAGTGTGCTAGCCGACGCGTCCAAGGTGTTATAGAGAATGTTTGTGATCACTTTGCCTCTTGCATCCATGGCATGGATGGAGGTTAGAGATATTGCCATTAATGGAGAAAACCATCTAGAGGAAGAAGAAGAAGAAAAGAAAGGCTTTTTCTTTTCTTTTCTTTTCTTTTCTTGTGATGGAATAAGAGTGAGAGAGTATAAAAAATACAAGACCAAGCTCACACATATGGCAGCCCAACTCTCTCTCCTTCTCATTACATGACACAAATCAATACATTAATGTGACATATTTGCTAAAAAAGAGACCACGACTCATAATATATGTCTATGTGACATTAATGCATCTAATGATGATTTCTAGCTCACTAATTCCATTATCCAAACATTAATCCAAATGTTTGGTCCAACAAAAATGATCCGGCAATATCTAAAGTAAACTCATGACGGATCACAAGGATACCCCTCACCTGTATATACATACATGCATCCGCATTCCGGCTGAATGCGAATGCGATGAGACTAAAGTAATCCAACAAATCTAATACTAGGATCCGGCTTAAACTAAAGCCCACTAGTATGATCTGTCCGATCATGATCCGTGCAATACCGTACGTATATGATCGAACTCTGCCATATATCATACGGCCTCTACAACGTTTCGCCCGAAACTTGAAAACTGTCTGTGGGGGACTCTAAAGACACGTCAATACTTTGGCTGTGGATTTAACCACTAGCACGTCAGAGGTACTAGCTATACGTAACGGGCTACCAGGTATTCACCAAAAGGGACGTCGATGAGCGAACTCATCCTGACACCCTACTGAGCCTGTCAGTGACAATATCCGTAAAGTCCGGTCCGTTTTTCTATGAGCATCGCATGGCGGGCCTAGGGGGTTGGTAAAAGTCAGACCCCCAAAAGCGGTACAAGTCATATCGGAGTGTAGCCCAGAACACCCTGAGATACTACTGGAATACCTACCAGTAAATCTCCTGCCTTAGCCAAAGACTTCGTGTAATGGATCTCCAAGACACAGCGCGACCTCACCCCCAATACCGGGAGAGACGAACCCTTGCAGATCCGCTCACTGCCTCTATATGGCTCGGGGCTTTACCCAAGTAAAACCTGTTTGCACGACTCCTTTAAGCTGTGGTAGGGTAGTAATCAAAGTACAGTGGGAACTCACATGAGAAAAATGACGATCTCAGATCGATGAACTAACCTGTATACATGTCACCAGGGAACTGTCATCTGACGTCAGGTATAAGACCAACTAGCATGTTCCCGGTGAGTCCTGTCCGGTATACTCTTAACCCAATGAGCACCAGTATACATCTTAGGTGAACCAACTGACACCAGTGGCTTATGAGACCGGCCACCGCCCCTCGTCGGGGTCTCGACTGTATACACTAGTCTACTCTGGAGTATCGATGCCCTGTTTCGAAAACTCCCACGACTAGGGACCATTTAAGGATGTGCTTATAGACTCCAGCTCCCACTTATATGATCACCATCATACTGCTGAACGTCAAGCAAGAATCCTAAGGGCTCTATCAACGCGCAATAGTGACCTGTAAGGTCACCTAAAACAGTACACGATGATAAAGATAAACCAGATAGCATACTATCATCTTGAGTAAGACTGTCCCACAGGTATAGGTCCTCCCTCAATCATTGCAATCACGTGCCTGTGATCCAATAATTGACTCTGAGGGCACTATCTCCAACAATCTCCCACTTGCACTCAAGGCTAATTATTGCGATGTCGCATACTCACAGCCTGTGTGATACCGAATACCCAACTCCTCTACTAACCAGTCTCACAAAACCCGTTTGCGAAACTATTGCATTCGAGGAATAGCCTAAGTGAATGGATCTGCCCTGATGTTTCTTTCTATGTCTCTCTTTATCTCAAGTTCGCGGAGAAAGCCTTCTCCCGAAATGAGCAATACATGTCTTAGAATATGTCTGGATATCTGATGGGACCTAGCTCATAAATGAACTCCAAATCCAAACTTCTTAGACTGTATTGTCAACTGACCTTATTCAGTATCCTGAGCCATGCTTCCCTAAGTATCCGCTTGGACCATCTGTCCAAAATACTGCCCCTCGTCAGAGAGAAAACTATAACTCTGACAGTCACTCTGTCATCCAGGTCACCCTGGAATGATAACTGTCTCTCGAAGGAGGATGCCATTATCATATCCCTAGAATATCCACTTATGTTCTAAAACTGCTTCCGATCGTTTCTCTAGGATTGGATCAATATCAACATATTGCATCTCGTGCAAAAAACAACATCTGGTGTGGTACTTGACATCTCATGATCAACTCAATTGCCTAAGCAAGTGATCTGCCAATCATGCACATCCCTCTCCCCTTTAGTCTGTAAGACACCTTTAGAAAGGGTGACTCCATTACCTGCAGGTATACTACCGTGCCAGGAGTCGTCCATTCTAAAACACCTTTAGAATGCTATCTAAGTACCCAGATTGGGAAACTACCCAAATCTAGATCTAAAAGCATAGATCTAGTAACCAGAATATGTAATATTATATCCAAGCCCTATGTGGAGAAAACACTGTGTGACAACCAAAGTATAACCGATCGTAGTATAGGAACTTCACTTCCTACTCTGTGTATGTCATCCAAATACCAGGACATCACACCCTACTACCTTGTTAACAGATCCATCCCCTATTCTGATGAAGTCAAACCTATGACTGTCACATCAGAAATAGATGATCTATCTCCGCTATTTCTGCTTTAGTCTATAAATAGACATAAGCCACTTGTCCACCATGCCTCCGCTTCTCCTACTAACTACGACAACCCTCTGGCAGAGTCATATACACGTAAAATTCTAAAGCTAGTTCAGAACGACGCTATACTCATCCTCCTGCCGGGTCTCACAGTATGGAACAACAGCAGTGTCAAGTCTGGGTAAATAAGAACCTCCATGTTACCGTCCTTAAGGCTACCGAAGTACCTCTCGGGTGCCTGAGGTTACCCACCTTATCTGTGGAGTGGCCAATGGAATGTCAAACTCGATTGAATCTTTAGGTTCTTATCAAAGTTTCAGTAATCGTTTGCAGTTCTGGAATCACTTCCAGTTCTACAATACTCCCACGACTGTTTTCTGAAAAAAAAAATCCCATTTTTGTGAAAACTGTGGCGAGTATAGAACAATATCACTATTGATCTTACAGATGGTGGAAAGTCAACCCTCGTCATAGCCTGGGTCAACCCACAAACAGCCATTACAGAAACGTGCCTTGAGTTATCCAGAGTCTGGTTTTAAGCATATGCCGGACAACTCCCCGTACTTAACATCGTTAAGATATGAACCATTCTATATCCAATATAGAAACGGAGGCACTGATTTAATTTAACCAGATTCAAATCATGCAGCTGTCTCCAGTGCATGTCAACTAAATAGTAGGAGGCCTATCAGCGTTATCAACTTAAGAATGCTTCCAATTATGAGTGACCTGAAAGAGAAACAAGTTTCTCAAAATCATTACTATCAACTGAATACCATACACAAGTATCTACATCTTTGATCACCTTGAAGAATCCCGATACTTGCAATACATGGTTCTCTACTTTATTCTTATACCTATAACTTCTCAAAAAACTTGGACCTTATGTTTCTACGAAACACTTGTCTAAGAACTAGAGAAGTCATAAGTAAACCGAATATAGTACGAGGACCAACCCCTCTGTCCTAATGGACACTGGACAATATACAATACTCTGTATAAGTCCCCTGAGTCCAATAACTCAATCCCTATGTGCCGTACGTTGAAAACTGTACTTATGGTTAAGAAGAATTACACCGATGTTTAATGCTCCTCACCTAACCATCAACTGATATAGGTAAATGTCCTGGGCATAATTTCAAAAAGTTATATCTCACTCTAAAAAAAATAGACGTACAGATATATCAATTTGAAATTGGTGCATTACAACGGATATTCAAAACCAAATATTTGCCGTCCGGCAAACAACCAAGGCGATTTCCTCAAATATCACCAATTACAACGAATCCCGATATAATGAGGATAATCACCTAATTCCCAATAATTTACTCCCACTCATTATTTGTAAGACCATACAGATGTGAGAATCATACCTGGTGAATACATACCCTGGAGCAAGTGTCTAATTGGGAAATCGGTTTTCTTTTAACAATACACAGTGAAACTGAAACAAGTAAATGTTTTGAAGGGGTATCCGGGTATTCCTAGTAATGCTTCTTCCATTATAAGATTCACAACTGTAACCGTATATTTCTTTGCCATCTCTCCAAATCCCTTTATATGTCTTTAGTCGTTACCTTCTGTACACCCCTTTAGGCCAAATGGTTTTCTTCCTTCCCTACCATTCAGCATCAGCCTATGGTTTGGAAGAAGATTATCCAATAAGCATAATGGGTGTACTGTCCTAATCCTAGGAGCACTCGCAACCTGAGAGAAGGTGAGGATAAAAGACATCTGAATAAAACCTTATTCCTATTTCTCCTGAAACAGAATCCATCCCCGAACTGGAACAAGTTCTTTCGAGTTCGTATATAACCATACGATGGAATATCCAAATAAACTGTGGATCTTCGTAGTGATACGGACTGTTCTGGAGAAATACAAAGGTGATGTAGGATTGGAGAAGAAATATCTGGTTTGGTCGTGAATAGTAGTCGCAATTTACTTTGCCCTCTTACCAATCCCTTTATTTGTCTTTACTTAATACCTTCTGTACACCGTTTAGGATAATTGGTTATCTTCATTCCCTACCAGTCGGCACCTGCCTATGGTTTTGAAGAAGACTATCCAATTTTCGTAATAGGTGTACTGTCCTAATCCAAGAAGCACTCGCAACCTGAGAGAAGGTAAAAAGAAAAGTCAACTGAATAGTGCTATTCGTTTTCTCCAGAACCGGAAACAATCCTCGAATAAATTCGTTCGAGTTTGTATATAACCATAAGATGGTTTTATCCAACGGAAGTGGACGTTCGTAGTAATACGGGGTGTCCTGGAGAAAAGGGTAAAAGTAGGAGTGGCAATGATGTTTGCAACTCTGACAATCCAAAAGCTAGTGTTTAAGAAGGTTCGGTTAATCTTGGTCACTGAGTCATGGTCAAGGGTCAGGCCATGGACGCTGCCAAAGAGAGAGAGAAAAGAAACACTCAGCGTGCACTCTAACCTAGATCAGAATGGTTATCACTATATCCAATCAGGAAACCTCCCACTGTACCGTCAAATTCTCCTCCAAACCTGAAAGAAAAATTAGTCGGGATCACCCGAGGAGTAAACCAAATCATCAGTGGGAATCGGGATCCGACTATCATCGCATGATAACGTGGCGGAATCCGCTTACGTTATCACACTCCAGAAGGTATGCGCATATCTGGCAAGTTTCATTTTCTTTAGAAACTCCCGATGTGATTTTTGCCCCATGCTCTTATGAACTTGACGTAGGCCAAAATATCATAAGTCACATGTCAAGTTCTACCCGTCATTGTCCAGGTTAATTCGAACCCACCCGTACATACCCTTGACGTAGGCCAAAATAGTAGTACGACTGTCCCATACTAACGCATCTATCTATGCAACAGATAAATATCCGGTAGCTACCAATCACTATGCCTTGGCGTAGGTCAAAATACATAGCTTGAATACTACCGAACATTTAACTGGAATGATGGAGGGCTACGAATGGTTTTTGGCGGAAAAGCCTTTAACGTAATGAACTTGATATCGTTGAAGGTACCGGATAGCTTTTATAAAAATATAGTAACGAAAACCCTTGCTAAAGAGGTCACTCCCGGTGAAGGGATCTCGGCTCTTTCCCCGTAGAATGAGGTGCAGGATATTCTAAATGAATACCGCAATGCAAAGCAAATGGCAATCGGCTATAGTGAAGTTATTACCCTGACACAAACTTCTGTCCAAGGGGTCACTCTCGGTGAAGGGATCTCGGCCCTTGCCTCGTCGACTGAGGTGCAGGATATTCCAACTGAATACCACTGTGCAAAACAAAAGAGAACGCCCTTGCAATAACAACTTTTTGAAAATTGTTCCAACAACATCAGAATAGGTTTGTTTAGCTTCCATTGATCCGAATCAATGCAGTCCTATCATTGATCACACCAATAAAGAACGAAAATAATGATGTACGTATATGCCATCCGCATTCGCCTATGGGTCCCGTCATCACCCGTTAAGTTACTTAACTAACGACAGAGCGGGGACTGGACTAGCGCGGATGCAAAACATATACAACATCTACTAGTATATATATTGTAACAACCCTAATTTTCCTATTCACTTTTCTATACAAATTTTTAAAAATCCATAAAGGTGTATTTTAACCTGAGCACAATATATATATAAGTAATTATTTTGTTTTTAAATAACTCCATTTTTATTGTAAATAAAATTGTTTTAAAATTAAAGGAATACTTGGGGTATTTAGTGTTGCTGTTACCACTTTAAGTAGTTATTTTCCCACAATAATTACAAGAAAGAGCTTGTAGCTCATTGGTAACACCTTGCACTGCAGAACCACGCCACCATAGTTCAAATCCCATGCCCCACATTATTTTTGTATTTATTTTGTTTTAATTTCTTTTGGAAGTCAACGGTCAAAAAGCCATAACTCCCAAAATATATACTGGACAACAAAAAGTAAATATACCAAATTGTACCCCCAAAGTTTCCCCGGCCTCTGGTGGTATGACTCGGCCCGACTCGGCGCCGCCGGCTGGCAACTCGGCCGACTCGGTCCGGCGCCGCCGGCCGGACTTTACCGGACGGCCGAGTCACCAATAGAGAAAAGATGCTCCTTGACATGGTCAACCCTCCTGCACACTTATTAAACCTGGATCGGTTTTAAATTGCTCAATAAATCCTTTTTACTCCTATGTTTATTGAATTTTTAATGATTTTGTATATTTTTTTTTATTTTTTTATTAAAAACCCTAAAACTAGCCTAACCCTATATAAACCCCCATACCTTCTACCCACTCACCCTACATTCCTAAGTCCACTCTCTAAAAATTTCAAGAGAACTTGGTACGTGAGAAAACGAGCGAAAGGCGAAGCGCTGACGAAATCGACGGCGAAATTCCGACGATCGTGCTAGGACCTCTCAACGACGATTCGACGCACCAGCAAACCCTCTACCTCTCTCTTACTCTCTAATGTTGTCCAAACCCGTAAGTTCCCCTTTTCTATCCTTCTTTTCTTTCATTAAAATACGACTTTTCAAACCCGACGGAAATCGGAACAAACTGATTTCCGATTCGGTTTTCTATCAAATCTCACTTATCACCAATTCCATAATGCTTAAACATATTCCTGATGACTACTAATCACATAACAACTAATTTGAATAAAGTTTCTCACATGAAATGATAGATTTTGCAATATATCGTATTCTTTCACTTAAATACCACCATGTTTAGTTTATAACATTTAACCTCTTAACCTTGCTAAACCAAAAAGTAGTTCATGAGGTAATGACCTACATCCTCACACACTCATATGTAATCATAACACGCTACCTTGAAAATTTAGAATACGACAAAACAAGATTGTACATTAAAATACCATTTTCTTAATAAACCTTCTTCTTAAAGTTCTAAGTTTTATACAACTTTAAAACAATATCCTTTAATAAGAAATACGATAAGTTGTGGACATCGATCGTTTATCTAAACCTGACTTTGTGGTGTCTAGGCAAGTGTGTCTAAGGCGAGTGGTTACTTAATTAGGGCCACTACTTGTAGTGGAGAGCCTCCCACTAACCTGGCACTTACCTAGCCGCAATTGGCGGTGAAGAGGCGATTTGAGGCTTCTAATGACTTGTCATTTAGACCGTTTAGAAATATGCTAGTTGGCTTAGGAAACCCTAGAATCTAAAATACAGAAATTTACACCTTTTACAAATAAATACCTTATCTTTATAAAACCGTTTTCTAAATAATTGGTATTTATTAAATCTTTGCAAAGCGCCACTACAATCGACCTTTGGGGAACTCGTTAGGAATAGTACGGTTTATCGTGCACCCTCGGGCTTAGTAGTGCGAGATTCAGACTTCCGTAAGGAGCATTCGGTCTTGAAAAGTTTAAAATACGACATTTAAGAAAAATGTGATTTTTGGAAAATAAAATATTTATTAAAAACTATTCTTGTATAAACATATGTATATTTATCATTTAAACACCAATTTTATTATAAGATAAAGTTTCCACCTTTTCCTAAAAAAATTACAAGATTAAAAGTTACATTAAAATACCATGAATTTCAATAAATCAATATTACAAATTAATACCTTTATTTATAATATTAGGATATTTTCACTAGAAATATCACAAAATAAATCACACTCATTATAAATTTAAAGATGAATAATAAATACTTGAGGTGTATCTTGAAAACTATACAAAAGTATTTTTACATAAACCCCCCTCAAGTTTTATAAATTACAATAAGGACCCTAACAAATATAGAACCTCGACTTACATTTCTGTTGGTCTGACTCGGTTTTGAGTCTGATTATTTTTGACTTGAATATGATTCAAGTCAATCTACATTCTTTAATATTCCAACTCAATATGAACACATGAATCCCAGAATCCAGTTAACAATCTATACAACTTGACTGAATACAACCATGGCTATACATCCATTATTCCGTTATTCCATTTACCTGATTATGAAGTTACAATATGTTTACTGATATCATGGTTTCGGTCAGTCATCCAACTTACACAATACAATACTGCAATACAAACAAAACACTACGGGGTTTAAGTGTTAGATTGGTACGGAAGGTGTTAAAGGTGGCACGAGGCGGTAAGATTAAGACACCTAACATGAATCCAATTGCCGGTTTTCCGGGTTGTATAACGGAGCCTTGTACTCTATATTCCGTTTGCCATGGTCTGTAGCATATAGAGACCTCTCTCGTATACACTGGCATTCTTCTGTACCAAGCTACAAACAACAGCGTTAATACAACATTACAGCAATACAATACAAAATTAAAAGCTACTCTCTCTCTCTCCTACTCTTTGTCTATTTCTCCCTTATCTTTGGGACTTACCGAGCGACCTGTTCGCTGACGACATTCTATTTCTTTTTTCTTTGAATGTCGTCAGGTGCTTTGGACACAGCAGAGATCGAGCCCACCGGCGAAGACTTGGAGCAGTTTCACGAAGACCCCGAGCTCTAGACATTGTACCTTATTTTATTCAGTACTTTCATTTCCCGTTATGCCATTTTTTAGGCATCGCTTTTCATTCCAGTTGTATTTACTTTTCATGCATTGTACAAAAGAATGTTATTAATAAAGTTGTTGTTATTTCTATATCTCGTGTCTCTTATGATTTACTTTTATATTGCTTAGATACGCTTAGCGTATGTAGTTCTAAGTATATACGTAGAGGACCTCGTCGCGTCCCCTTCGCCGTACACCGGGAAACGGGGCGTGACTGGTTTTGTTGGTGGCCCATGCAGGTCAGAGCTGTATGAAACCCTATCATGCAGTTCTGTTCTGCGTGAACAACCTAAGCAATATAAACACAAGAACCAGCAACTAAAACATTCTTTACAATTCATGTTCCTTGAATCTTACCATTTCATATTCCTTGAATCTTATCATTTCATATCCGTTGAATCTATCCTAACCCTATTCTTTCACTCACGATCACCAAATTGTTTTGAAACTGTTACACCTTCCTTTTACAAATTTCGAGGACGAAATTTTTATTAAGAGGGTGGAATGTGACAACCCTAATTTTCCTATACACTTTTCTATAAAACTTTTTTTAAAATTTTTATAAATCCATAAAAGAGTATTTTAACCTGAGCACAATATATATATAAGTAATTATTTTGTTTTTAAATAACTCCATTTTTAGTGTACATAAAATTGTTTTAAAATTAAAATAATACTTGGGGTATTTAGTGTTGCTGTTACCACTATAAGTAGTTATTTTCCCACAATAATTACAAGAAGGAGCTTGTAGCTCATTGGTAACACCTTGCACTGCAAAACCAAGCCACCATAGTTCAAATCCCATGCCCCACATTATTTTTGTATTTATTTTGTTTTAATTTCTTTTGGAAGTCAACGGTCAAAAGGCCATAACTCCCAAAATATGTACTGGACAACAAAAAGTAAATATACCAAATCATACCCCCGAAGTTTCCCCGGCCTCTGGTGGTGTGACTTGGCCCGACTCGGCGCCGCCGACCGGCGACTCGGTCCGGCGCCGCCGGCCGGACTTGGCCGGACGGCCGTGTCACCAACAGAGAAAAGATGCTCCTTGACTTGGTCAACCCTCCTGCACACTTATTATACCTGGATCGGTTTTAAATTGCCCAATAAATCCCTTTTACTCCTATGTTTAATGAATTTTTAATGATTTTGTATATTTTTATACTTTTTTTATTAAAAACCTTAACCCTAGCCTAACCCTATATAAACCCCCATACCCTCTACCCTCTGACCCTACATTCCTAAGTCCACTCACTAAAAATTTCAAAAGAACTTGGTACGTGAGAAAACGAGCAAAAGGCGAAGCGCTGACGAAATCGACGGCGAAATTCCGACGATCGTGCTAGGACCTCTCAATGACGATTCGACGCACCGGCAAACCCTCTACCTCTCTCTTACTCTATAACGTTGTCCAAACCCGTAAGTCCCCCTTTTCTATCCTTCTTTTCTTTCATTAAAATACGACTTTTCAAACCCGACGGAAATCGGAACAAACCGATTTCCGATTCTGTTTTCTATCAAATCTCACTTATCACCAATTCAATAGTGCTTAAACATTTTCATGTTGACTACTAATCACATAACAACTAACTTGAATAAAGTTTCTCATATGAAATGATAACTTTTGCAATATATCGTATTCTTTCACTTAAATACCACCATGTTTAGTTTATCACATTTAACCTTTTAACCTTGCTAAACCTTAAAGTAGTTCACGAGGTAATGACCGATCTCCTCACACACTCATATGTAATCATAATACTCTACCTTGAAAATTTAGAATACGAGAAAACAAGATTATACATTAAAATACCATTTTCTTAATAAAACCTTCTTCTAAAAGTTCTAAGTTTTATACAACTTTAAAATAATATCTTTTAATAAGAAATACGATAAGTTGTGGACATCGATCGTTTATCTAAACCTGAGTTTGTGGTGTCTAGGCATGTGTGTCTAAGGCGAGTGGTTATGTAATTAGGGCCACTACTTGTAGTTGAGAGCCTCCCACTCACCTGACACTTACCTGGCCGCAATTGGCGGTGAAGAGGCGATTTGAGGCTTTTAATGACTTGTCGTTTAGACCATTTAGAAATAGGCTAGTTGGCTTAGGAAACCCTAGAATCTAAAATACGGAAATTTACACCTTTTAAAAATAAATACCATTATCTTTATAAAATCGTTTTCTAAATAATTGGTATTTATTAAATCTTTGCAAAGCGCCACTACAACCCGCCTTTGGGGAACTCGTTAGGGATAGTACGGTTTATCGTACACCCTCGGGCTTAGTAGTGTGAGATTCAGACCTCTATAAGGAGCATTCGGTCTCGAAAGGTTTAAAATACGAAATTTAAGAAAAATGAGATATTTGGAAAATAAAATAATTATTAAAAATTATTCTTGTATAAACATATGTATATTTATCATTTAAACACCTATTTTATTATAAGATAAAGTTTCCACCTTTTCCTAAAAAAAATTACAAGATTAAAAGTTACATTAAAATACCATGAATTTCAATAAATCAATATTACAAATTAATACCTTTATTTATAAAATTAGGATATTTTCATTAGAAATATCACAAAATAAATCATACTCATTATAACTATAAAGATGAATAATAAATACTTGCGGTGTAACTTGAAAACTATACAAAAGTATTTTTACATAAAACCCCTTCAAGTTTTATAAATTTCAATAAGGACCCTAACAAATATAGAATCTCGACTTACATTTCTTTTGGTCTGACTCGGGTTTGAGTTTGATTATTTCTGACTTGAATATGATTCAAGTCAATCTACATTCTTTAATATTCCAACTCAATATGAACACATGAATCCCAGAATCCAGTTAACAATCTATACAACTTGAATGAATCAAACCATGGATATACATCCATTATTCCGTTATTCCATTTACCTGATTATGCAGTTACAATCTATTTACTAATATCATGGTTTCGGTCAGTCATCCAACTTACACAATACAATACTGCAATACAAACAAAACACTACGGGGTTTAAGGGGTAGATTGGTATGGAAGGTGTTAAAGGTGGCACGAGGCGGTAAGATTAAGACACCTAACATGAATCCCATTGTCGTTGTTCCGGGTTGTATAACGGAGCCTTGTACTCTATATTCCGTTTTCCATGGTCTCTAGCATATAGAGACCCCACTCGTATACACTGGCATTCTTCTGTACCAAGCTACAAACAACAGCGTTAATACAACATTACAACAATACAATACAACATTAAAAGCTACTCTCTCTCTCTCCTACTATTTGTCTATTTCTCCCTTATCTTTGGGACTTACCGAGCGACCTGTTCGCTGACGACATTCTATTTCTTTCTTCTTTGATTGTGTTAGTGTATATGCCCTAGAGGCCATTACTGTATCATACTAGTTTGTATATTACTTAATGGAAGCTTGGGATATTCACCTTGTATATACAATCTTGCTCAAGATAGTAATATGCTACTTGGTTTGTTTCTACTTCAATGTGTACATGTGTTTATTTTAGTATATCGCCTATACACATTAGTGGAGCCCGTAGGATCTTTGCTTGATTACCAGCGATGTGATGGCAGTCACACTAGTGGGGCTGGGTAATCTATAAGCACATCCTTATGCAGGTCCCTGGTCGCAGGACTATCGAGACAGGGCATCGATACTCCAGAGTAGACTAGCGCATGCGCTTCTCATCCCAGTATGGGAGACGGTCTGTCCCACAGCCGTCGGTACGTCGTACTTGAGAGAGTATGCGGGTGCTCGTTGGGTTACGAGTACACTGGACAGGACTCGTCGGGAACTGACTCTAGGGTTCCTAGGCACACTATAGAGGTCTCACAAGGCATCAACCATGCCAATATAAAATTTTATGGGTGCTGAGAAACCCTAATACGGATCTTAGACTAGAATTCTAGGCGAAAAACGATTCAAGTTAACAACTTAACTAAAGTTCGGAAGTTACAACCTTTGTAGATCCGGATATCCACTTCCTTAGCTCCACGTAGTCGTCCCCTCGCTGTCCTTTTCGAATCCTAGACTCATTCGTCGGCTTCATCGGGAAAACGAGCGGAATAGGTCGTCGGCTTCGTGCCGAAGATGATCTACGTCGAGGTTACACAAGTTCAAGCTCCAACTTCACCAAGTTGTGAAACTTGTGAAGAAAATACCCAAAACAACTTGGCAAGAGGTAGAGGGTGAAGAAATAGGAGGTGGGTTCACATTAGAATTGGATTTCTCACTTTGGATCTCAAGTTGCCATTGATGGCATCATAGTTTCTTTCTTGAAGATGAAGGAGAAGAAGAAGATAGTTTTATTATAAGTGTTTTAAAATGAAAAGAAAATTCATACTTATCATAATCTAACTTGGGTTAAGTGTAGAGAATAAACCATGGTAAGTGGATGGGTTAGAGTTAAGCATGAAGACAAAATGGTCTCCTTGGTCAAAGCTTCATGAAGCTTCAACAAGCTTCATGACAAAAACAAACCATTTTATTTTCATTTATCCAAATGAAATAAATAAAGAAATGAATAAATAAATGATAAAGCAAAACCCTAATTATCATTTAACCATGGTTTAATTCTTCACACTTAACCAAATGATCAAGTATCATCAAACATGATAAAAATATGTGCACAAAAGTATATCACATATACAACTTGCACATCAAGTGAGAAAATCCATATAAAGTGAACCAATACTAGTTAATGCAAAGTAATATATCAAATATATAATTATACATTAAATCATTAAATCAACATTTGATTCAATGATCCGGTCATGTCGCACATAACCGACTAGTATCCAATGTATCGATTTATCGAATCAATGATTCGATAACTAAGTCATATCGAATATAACCAATCGAAACATTTATCGCGAGAATGAAATACGGTATCATATACACGCATTATTCTCGGTCCTGCACATATCTCATATGCGCTCCTATTTCGTTTCGCTTGAGCCAGGAAACCTCTGTGTAGGACTCTAAAGACTCGTCAATACGCCGGTAGCAGATGATGATCATATCAAGCACCCACAAGCCGCAAGCGGTCTGCTAAACGTAACGGCCATCCGGGTATTGAGCGATCAGAAGATCGACGAGCTAGCCCGCTCACACTCCTGTGAATCCAAATAGTAACACTTACCGTACAGTCCGGTCTGTTCGTCTGATACGTCGCATATCAAGTCTAGGGGTGGTAAACGTCAGACCCTAATAACCGATAAGTCGTGCCGATGTGAGGCTCATAACGGGTCGAGAAACTACTGGTAACACTTACCAGCAAATCTCTGATCAGCCCTGGCCAGGGACTTCCCTGTTGCGGCCAATCGAGCACAGCGCAACATCAACCTCCAATACCGGGAGAGACGAAACCCCTCCTATCGCTCATTGCCTCCATGTGACTCGGGACTGTATCCAAAGACCACCGTTTTGCACGCCCTCATGGACGTGGTAAGGTGGAGATCAAAGCACAGTGGGAATCACACAAGACTCTATGACGATCTCGGGTCTACAGACTAACCTGCACAATTGTCACCTGAGAACTGCCATCTGACGTGAGGTATAATACCATCTGGGAGTTCTCGGCGAGTCTGTCCAGTGTACCCAGTCTCCACTGAGCACCCGTATACGATCTCTGATGTCAAACACCAATGGATATGGGATCATCCATCGCCCATCTCATAGGTCGAGAAGCGTATACGCTAGTCTACTCTGGTATATCGATGCCCCGTCTCGATACACACACGACTAGGGACCTTGAAGGATGTACTTATGGACTACCATGTCCCCACTAGTATGATCTGCATCATAGTCCAGGCAGTCAAGTACACATCCTAAGGGCTTTACCAACATGTAACTATAAGACAGTTTAAAGAGACAAGTGTACATGTTAAGATAAAGAGCAACCAGATAGCATACTATCATATCGAGCAAGAAAGTCATCTCTATATATGTCCAAGCATCCAATATAATATACATCATCTGTACAATACTGGCCTCTAGGGCATACATACAACTAACAATCTCCCACTTGCACTAAGGCCAGCTGCTGTAGTATCGCATACCGAGCATCCCGAAGAGTCTCTCAAACTGTACCTGGGGAATGGCCTTCGTGAGTGGATCCGCCGTGTTGTTCTTCGTGTCAACCTTCCTAACCTCGATCTCCCGGCGATCAACTATCTCCCGGATCAGGTGATACCGCCTCAGAATATGCCTGGATCGCTGATGGGACCTGGGTTCCTTGGCCAAAGCCACCGCTCCATTGTTATCGCAATACAAAGGTATTGGATGCTCAATGGATGGAACCACACCAAGTTCAGTAATGAACTTCTTGATCCAGATAGCCTCTTTGGCAGCATCGTTGGCAGCGATGTATTCAGCCTCCATCGTCGAGACTGCCACGGTTTCCTGCTTGGAACTCTTCCAGCTAACCGCCCCTCCGTAAAGGGTAAAGACAAATCCCGACTGCGACTTAGAGTCGTCCTTATCACTCTGGAAGCTTGAATCGGTAAAGGACTCCACTTGGAGTTCTCCGTTACCATACACCAAGAGCATCTCTTTAGTCCTTCGTAAGTACTTGAGAATGCTCTTCACAGCTGTCCAGTGACTCTCTCCAGGATCAGCTTGATACCTGCTCACTACACTTAGTGAGTATGCAACATCGGGTCTGGTACATAGCATCGCATACATGATAGAGCCTACAGCTGAAGCATAGGGTATCCCTTGCATGCGAGCTCTCTCCAAATCAGTCTTGGGAGACATCTCTTTGGAGAGAGTGAGTCCAGAGATCGTGGGTAAGTTCCCACGCTTGGATTCTTCCATACTAAACCTCTTTAGTATGGTGTCAATGTACCTGGATTGGGACAATCCCAAAATCCGTTTGGATCTATCTCTATAGATCCTAATTCCCAATATGCAGGAGGCATCACCAAGATCTTTCATTGAGAATCTTTGTGATAAGAAGAACTTGACCGATTGCAGCATAGGAATATCATTTCCTATCAAGAGTATGTCGTCCACGTACAATACGAGGAAGACAACCTTACTCTCTGCCACCTTCTTATAAATACAAGGTTCATCTGGGTTTTTGACGAAATCAAACTCTTTGATAACGACGTCAAAGCATATGTTCCAACTCCGCGATGCTTGCTTTAATCCATAAATGGATTTAAGCAGCTTGCACACCTTTCCGCTGCTCCCACTGTCTACGAAGCCCTCTGGCGGTGTCATGTACACGCACTCTTCTAAATCACCATTTAGAAAGACGGTCTTAGCATCCATTTGCCAGATTTCGTAATCATGATATGCAGCGATGGCAAGCATGATCCGGATGGATTTAAGCATAGCCACTGGAGAAAAGGTTTCGTCATAGTCCACACCTGGTCTTTGGCGAAAACCTTTTGCTACAAGTCTAGCTTTGAAAGTCTCCACTTTCCTATCTACACCAAGTTTCTTCTTGAAGATCCACTTGCTCCCAATGGGTTTTACCCCATCAGGAGCAACATCCAAAGTCCATACTTTGTTGGTGTACATGGATTCCATCTCGGACCGCATAGCATCCAGCCATTTCACAGAGTCCCCACTCGTGATGGCCTGCTCGAAGCTAGTTGGGTCATCATCCTCCATGATGCAATCCTCGCTTCCACCGTCAATGAGAAAACCGTAGTATCTCTCTGGTGGACGAGAAACCCTACTAGATCGGCGGAGAGGCTGGGGTTCGTCGAGTTCTACTGAATCCTCTGGTTCCACAAAATCTTCTGTTGTGTTTTGTTCAGCTGGAACCTCTTCCAGTTCTACCTCAGAGCCACTAATTTCTTTTGTAAGAAATTCCTTTTCTAAAAAGGTGGCATGTTGAGCAACAAACACTCTTTGTTCCTCACTGTGGTAGAAGATATACCCTCGCGAATGTTTGGGATATCCAACAAATTTACACAAAACAGATCTTGCCTCGAGTTTGTCCGGTTTTTGTCTTTTGACATAGGCCGGGCAACCCCATATCTTTATAAAATTAAGATATGGTCTCTTCCCTTCCCATATCTCATATGGTGTGGTAGGCACAGATTTGGTGGGAACCCTGTTCAGTAGGTATGCTGCTGTTTCCAGTGCATATCCCCAGAAGGAAACAGGTAACTCAGCTACACTCATCATAGAGCGCACCATATCTAATAGGGTGCGGTTTCTCCGCTCCGATACACCGTTGTGCTGTGGTGTATATGGAGGAGTTAGCTGAGAGAGAATCCCATTCTCTTTTAGGAAGTCCAGGAATTCAATGCTCAAGTATTCTCCTCCTCGATCAGATTGTAGGATTTTAATACTTTTTCCGGTTTGGTTCTCAACTTCTTGTTTTTATTCTCTAAATTTCTCAAAAGCTTCTGATTTGTGTTTCATCAGGAGCACATACCCGAACCTAGAGAGATCGTCAGTGAATGTAATGAAGTATGAAGAACCATCCCTGGCATGTGTAGACATGGGACCGCATACATCACTATGTATAAGTCCCAAGAGTTCGGTAACTCTCTCTCCGTGTCCCGTAAACGGAGTTTTGGTCATCTTGCCTTTGAGACATGACTGGCAAGTGTCATAAGATGAAAATTCAAACGGATTTAAATATCCATCTTTATGCAACTTAGCTAGTCGTGTCGCATTGATGTGACCCAGTCTACAATGCCACAAGAAGGATTCGTTGAGTTCAGAACTCTTCCTCTTGTGTGTGTTAGTTATGCTTAGAACTGTTGATTGATTTAGAACATAAATGCCATTGCACAACGTGCCTGATCTAACCAAGTTTTGGTTACGGAAAATGTTCATAACATTATCCTGTAATACAAAATTATATCCCTCTTTACTCAATAAAGAAACCGATATAATGTTGCATATCAGGTTCGGCATGTAATAGCATTCGTTCAGAACCAATGTATTACCAGTTGGTAATGCAAGGTGATATTCCCCGACAGTCTTAGCTGCAACAATTGCACCATTTCCAACTGTAATGTCTTTATCACCTTCTCCAAGTTCTCTACCTTTCCTAAGCCCATGTAACGGATTACATATATGGGATCCTGACCCGGTATCTAATACCCAGGACGTAGAGCAAATGGAGAAACAGTTCTCAGTAACGAACACACCCGAAGAAAATGCATCAACATGTACTTTCTTCAATCGGGTGGCATGGGAATCCTGGTATTCCCCTATTTCCTGTTCATTCCTATAACTCTTATAAGAAAGAACGGAACCAACGTTCCCCAGCACAGTATAACATGCGGGTTCGGTCAATACATCCATATTATTATCTTCATTAGGGAATGAAATGGTCGATACCTGGAGAGAGAGAGAAGAAAACACTTTAGCGTATGCTCGTGCAAGATCAGATTGGTTATTATCTTATCTAATCAGGATGGCTCCCACTGCTTTTTATCAAATCTTCCTTCAAACCCTAAAAGGAAAGACTAGCCGGGATTAATTACACACTACAAGTTCACTAATCTTTCAGCCAGGCCAGTGTCGGTACTTTGAGGGAGGTCCCCCATGCTTTCGCACGAACCTAATTACTGTAAACCTCGTTTTCCCAGAGGCGTAACCCGTTGACACCTTTCTAGACACCTACTTGATCGGCTAATTGTAATGTGTAATATCTCCCAGGAGTAACTCTTACTCGCAGCGGGTATCGGGATCCAACTATCTCATAGAAGGTATGCAATCTCATTGCAAATTTCAACACTTGAAATTCCCGATAATATTTTGCCCCTAGCGTCCTATGATCTTGACGCAGGCCAACAAACCATAGTGCGCTAGTCAAGTTCAACCCGTCATTTCCTGATTGAATTAAACCCACCCGTACGACCCTTGACGCAGGCCAACAAAGTCGCACGACTACCCTAATCCAATCTGCATCATATGCATAAGCAGATAAATACTAGTTAGCTACCGCACACTACGCCTTGACGCAGGCCAACAAACGTAGCACGAATACTAACTACTACTCATCTGAAATGACGGAGGGCTACGACAGGTTTTTCTGAAAACCTATTGCGTAATGAACTTGATATCATTGTAGAATCAAATGAAGTTTTGAAATGGAGTGATTTTGAGGCTTTTCTAGTTTGTCTAAAGGGGTCACTCCCGGTGAAGGGATCGTCGGCCCTTTCCTCGTCGAATGAGGTGCGGGATATATCATATATATCACTGTGCAAAGCAAAAGTCAAAAGCAATCAAAAGCAAACCGAGTGCGCAGCATCTGCCAGTTATTGCTAAAGGAGTCACTCCTGGTGAAGGGATCTCGGTCCTTTCCTCATCGAATAAGGTGCAGGGTATATCATATATACCGCTATGCAAAGCAAGAACTGTAGCTACCTGTTTTATTTTGAAATTCGATTCCACAACATCTTAGGTTTCTTATCTTTCATTAATCACATTAATGAAGTCCCATCATTTAAATACCTAAACATCACAGATAGATATGACGTACACTTATGCCATCCGCATTCGCCTCGATGTCCCCTCGTGCACCGTTAAGTTAGGTAACTAACGACAGAGCAGGGCAGGGCTAGTGCGGGTGTAAAACATAAGTAACGTCTATATAATATATCATATACACTATATACTATATCCATCACAGAACATCACATGATCGCATCACAGATATCGCAGCAGAAGAAACATATGAAACATTGGATATACTAGGACGTCCGTGTTTTCAATACGAGCCAGTATAAAACATGGATTCCACGGTCGTGATGAATAGCTAATCCCACACCCCTAGACCCCTACGAGAGCGGCAAGCAACCCTGCCAATTCTGGGGTTAGGAGACCCGGACTCGACTCCTCGAGTTGGTCTCCCACTGGACCCCAGAACCCGGTTACTTGTGCTCCCATCCTTGGGTCTATCCTAATGCGGAAAAGTAAATAATATACAAAAGGTGACATCTTCCGCAACCTGGAAGTGCCCCAAATAAAAGAATATTACATACAAGTTTTTACATGAATGAAAATGAAAAACACTCATCTCACATAAAAAAACCCCGGCTATTCAAACACGACAATCCAATATAACATATCCAGCAACACATAACATCACATGTCATCAACGTAAGTAAATATGCGCATCCCAATTGTCGTTGACATATAGCAACGAAACCGGCGATATCACACATTACACTTACGGTCACAGAAAAGAAAGTGTAAAACTACAACAATTGGAATCCGCAACTTCTTTAGACATCGCATGCCTAATCAAATGAAATACTTAGACATCACATGCCTAACAGTTATAAACCCCGCATTTTAGTCTCATTATCGAAAACTCTTTTCAATATCAAGTGAAACTAAACTGCTAGATTTATAACATTCATTCAGTTATCTCATAACTGTTTGTGAATTCCAATTATTGTATCACATTCCAGATAAACAGAAAATGTTAAACTTTCCGATCGAACAGTCGAATACCCAAGTTTTCCCGATACAGCTCAACACATGAAATAAGTTTAACAACATTCAGTTCGTGCCTCAGTACCAACGGTCCAGCCGTAGAAGGGTCAAGCCAACGCCTCACATGTGGCACGCCGTACTGCCCCAAACCCGAAGGTTCAAAGGGTAGTTCAAGACGGTCACATAATCGAGTTAAGGTTTGTTGTCTTCTAGAGGGTCCATCGCGTTACTTGCACTACTTAGAAGGTCGTTAAACTACGGAAAAATCCAACACTTGGAAATTTCCCGACAGGGGAAAAATTGGGTATTTATATTCGGTCGAACTTTTTAACATATTCTAAAAATTATCCGGAAAAACACTTAGACAAGGTTCGATAATCCGATCGAAACATCGTTTCCCAATTTAACCCTAGAACACTCAACTTAAGAGCCAATTTAAAAATTCCCAGAAAACTCAGAATAATTAATCAGGAATTACTGTGCAAACACTTAGGGCTGACGTCACCAAATAGCCGCGGAACCGCCGCAGAAGCTAGGCTTCTGCCGCGGTTCCGCCGCACAAAGTACTGTTCATGGGAAACTTTTTGCACCGTAATTCTTAGATTTCATTGCTGAATTTTTTAAGCATTTTTAATTGACAAAAAACCACAAATTTGGAAAATGTCCAGAGAGCATTATCGAGTTAGGGTTTCGGGATCGTTCGGACATCAAACTCCGTCTAGACTTCGCCTAAGGCTCTAGCTAGGCTCTGATACCACTGTAGGGTTCCTAGGCACACTATAGAGGTCTCACAAGGCATCTACCATGCAAATATAAAATTTTATGGGTGCCGAGAAACCCTAATACGGATCTTAGACTAGAATTCTAGGCGAAAAACGATTCAAGTTAACAACTTAACTAAAGTTCGGAAGTTACAACCTTTGTAGATCCGGATATCTACTTCCTTAGCTCCACGTAGTCGTCCCCTTACTTTCCTTTTCGAATCCTAGACTCATTCGTCGGCTTCATCGGGAAAACGAGCGGAATAGGTCGTCGGCTTCGTGCCGAAGATGATCTACGTCGAGGTTACACAAGTTCAAGCTCCAACTTCACCAAGTTGTGAAACTTGTGAAGAAAACACCCAAAACAACTTGGCAAGAGGTAGAGGGTGAAGAAATAGGAGGTGGGTTCACATTAGAATTGGATTTCTCACTTTGGATCTCAAGTTGCCATTGATGGCATCATAGTTTCTTTCTTGAAGATGAAGGAGAAGAAGAAGATAGTTTTATGATAAGTGTTTTAAAATGAAAAGAAAATTCATACTTATCATAATCTAACTTGGGTTAAGTGTAGAGAATAAACCATGGTAAGTGGATGGGTTAGGGTTAAGCATGAAGACAAAATGGTCTCCTTGGTCAAAGCTTCATGAAGCTTCAACAAGCTTCATGACAAAAACAAACCATTTTATTTTCATTTATCCAAATGAAATAAATAAAGAAATGAATAAATAAATGATAAAGAAAAACCCTAATTATCATTTAACCATGGTTTAATTCTTCACACTTAACCAAATGATCAAGTATCATCAAACATGATAAAAATATGTGCACAAAAGTATATCACATATACAACTTGCACATCAAGTGAGAAAATCCATATAAAGTGAACCAATACTAGTTAATGCAAAGTAATATATCAAATATATAATTATACATTAAATCATTAAATCAACATTTGATTCAATGAACCGGTCATGTCGCACATAACCGACTAGTATCCAATGTATTGATTTATCGAATCAATGATTCGATAACTAGGTCATATCGAATATAACCAATCGAAACATTTATCGTGAGAATGAAATACGGTATCACATACACGCATTATTCTCGGTCCTGCACATATCTTATATGCCCTCCTATTTCGTTTCGCTTGAGCCAGGAAACCTCTGTGTAGGACTCTAAAGACTCGTCAATACGCCGGTAGCAGATGATGATCATATCAAGCACCCACAAGCCGCAAGCGGTCTGCTAAACGTAACGGCCAACCGGGTATTGAGCGATCAGAAGATCGACGAGCTAGCCCGCTCACACTCCTGTGAATCCAACTAGTAACACTTACCGTACAGTCCGATCTGTTCTTCTGATACGTTGCATATCAAGTCTAGGGGTGGTAAACGTCAGACCCCAATAACCGATAAGTCGTGCCGATGTGAGGCTCATA
This sequence comes from Agapanthus africanus, assembly GCA_030015575.1. NCBI lineage: Eukaryota > Viridiplantae > Streptophyta > Magnoliopsida > Asparagales > Amaryllidaceae > Agapanthus > Agapanthus africanus. Next base: position 358,726,333 of record CM057348.1, on the reverse strand, counting down.
ACGGGTCGAGAAACTACTGGTAACACTTACCAGCAAATCTCTGATCAGCCCTGGCCAGGGACTTCCCTGTTACGGCCAATCGAGCACAGCGCAACATCAACCCCCAATACCGGGAGAGACGAAACCCCTCCTATCGCTCATTGCCTCCATGTGACTCGGGACTGTGCCCAAAGACCACCGTTTTGCACGCCCTCATGGACGTGGTAAGGTGGAGATCAAAGCACAGTGGGAATCACACAAGACTCTATGACGATCTCGGGTCTACAGACTAACCTGCACAAGTGTCACCTGAGAACTGCCATCTGACGTGAGGTATAATACCATCTGGGAGTTCTCGTCGAGTCCGTCCAGTGTACCCAGTCTCCACTGAGCACCCGTATACGATCTCTGATGTCAAACACCAATGGATATGGGATCATCCATCGCCCATCTCATGGGTCGAGAAGCGTATACGCTAGTCTACTCTGGTATAACGATGCCCCGTTTCGATACACCCACGACTAGGGACCTTGAAGGATGTACTTATGGACTACCATGTCCCCACTAGTATGATCTGCATCATAGTCCAGGCAGTCAAGTACACATCCTAAGGGCTTTACCAACATGTAACTATAAGACAGTTTAAAGAGACAAGTGTACATGTTAAGATAAAGAGCAACCAGATAGCATACTATCATATCGAGCAAGAAAGTCATCTCTATATATGTCCAAGCATCCAATATAATATACATCATCTGTACAATACTGGCCTCTAGGGTATACATACAACTAACACTGACTAGTTGGTATTATGCCTATCATCAGTTATCAGTTCCCAGGTGACATGAGTACAGCTTAGTCCGCTGACTTGACACTGTCACTTCGCCTCGAGTGTGTTCCCATTGTACTTTGATTACTACCCTACCACGGCTCAAAGGAGTCGTGCAAAAAGGTGGTAGTTTGGTGCAGTCCCGAAGCACTTGGAGGCAGTGACGGTTAGACAGGATTCGTCTCTCCCGGTATTGGGGGTTGACATCGCGCTGTGTCTAGGAGAGCCATTACACGAGTAGTACCTGGCCAGGGAAAACGAGATTTACTGGTAGGCTTCCAGTGTTATCTCAGGGTGTTTTGGGCTTCACTCCGACACGACTTCTACCGCTATTGGGGAACTGACGTTTACCGGCCCCTAGGCCCGCCATGCGATGTATCAGACGAACAGACCGGACTGTACGGAGAATGTCACATTCAGGCTCAGTAGGAGTTCAGATGGGTTTCGCCTCGTCAGTCTTCTTGTCGGCATCTACCTGGGGACCGTTACGCACAGCTAGTGCCGCTTGCGGTCTGTGGTTAAACCCACTGCCAGCGTAGTGTCGAGTCTTTAGAGTTCCACACAGAAAGCTTTTCGCCTTTAGGCAAAAGAGTAGAGGTCGCATGATTTTGCGACAGGTCGCATGGTTTTGCGACAGGGTTCGGTCGCATCCGTGCACTTGTGCACGTACAGTGTCCGGACAGTTTACACTAGCGGGCTTTGGTTTAAGCCAGATCCTAGTGTACCTTTTGGGATTGGATTTATCCAGTATGCATTCGTGTTCCTCGGAACGCGGATGCGGGTGTGTATGCACAGTTGACGGAGAGACAGAGGCAGAGGATTCTCATTAGGGTTGTTGACCGTTGACAGTTGACTATTGACTTTTTGCTCAACCCTAATGAGAATATGATATGTGATTAACAATTATATTAATTAAGTATTGTGGTGACATGGTTGTTGAGGGGTTGACTTTGTTGACTAGTTGACTTTGTTGACCGGTTGACTAGGTTGGACTAGTTGACCATCATGATGACTATGGCTATCATTTCATGGCAAAGACTTTTTACTTGCTTGTTTCTTTTGTGAGAAATGAGTGCATGAAATGATTTAGCCATTTTGACTTGAACCATTTTACACAATACTTGATTATTATTTTTGTGATGATGGTTTTGGATTATGAGAGCCAAATGAGAAAAGTCTTCTCTCATTCTTTCTTGCTCATTCTCTCTCTTGTTCTTGAGCTCTCATCTTCCTCCTCTTGCTCTCCCTCTCTTGATTCTATGGTTCACTTGTCTCATGAGTTGAGAACCAAGAACCATAGATAAAATCCCATACAAACTCTTCTCTACTCACTCTAGTTCACAAGGTTTAGCAAACCGAGTGAACTAGTTTCTTCAATGTTCGAAGAAGGAGCCAAAGGTTGAAGCTTTCAGGTGGATCTATCTTCGGCGCAAGGAGACGACGGGGAGAAGCCGATTCGGACGACCATCGAAGCTTGAAGATGAAGGAGTTCGAGAAAAAGAAAGGTATAACCCCCTAACCGAGTAGTTAGCAACTCGTAGTTAGGTTGTTAGTTAGATGTTTAACAAAGATCCGGTTTTGAGTCCATGTTACCACCTCTAAGAAAATTGTTTTTCACCAAATTCCGCATGCCCGAAAGTACCGGGAGAGGTAGCATGGACTTACAGTGGTATCAGAGCCTAGTTAAACTCTATCTAACATGTTAGCAAAGTAGCTAGAAGATCGATCAAAGAAAAGTCGCAAAACGAACCCAAAACTGTCAAGTTTCTGCCGAAATTTTTTCTGTTCAAAAATTGATAAATTTTATCTTAAAAATCGGCTCAGGCTTTTTTGTGATCATCCACCAAATTTGGTCCAACGATCGAGTCAAAGCGCCGAGGAAACGCGGCGGGAGCACGCTCCAGCCGCGGATCCGCGGCCGAGTTGACTCGGCCGAGGTCCAAGTTTGGTGCAGTGTTTTTCTGGGGTTGTTTTGGGATTTTTGGAATATATATTTTCTGCCCAGATTTTCCAGAATGAAAATTTTATTTTTGGGGTCCTGAAAATCCTTATTTTTTATTGAACTTCTAAAAGACTTAAGCTGACGGGTTTTTCTGTGATGTGATATTTGTATTGAACGTCTGCTAATCGCTATATGTCGATTAGTGGGGGTTATACAAATCTGTGATCTGTAATGTTATTGGAATGTGTATATGAATTCATTGGATTGTCGCGGGTGAATAGCCGGGGGTTGTGAGACGAGAGTTTTCTATTCTTTCAATTCATGTATATTTGTAAATTGATGTAATAATTATTTGTATGGCCGCACAACCGGGTCGAGGTTGTAGCCGTCATTGTATAATTTCTTTTTACTGTTTTTGCTCCTAGGATAGACCCATGGAGGGGGTGCACAATCTACCGGGTATGCCGAAGTGCTGAGTGGCCTACTCACGGAGTTGAGGGAGGTTGCTTCGCTTCGGGTACTTGGCGGGTAGTTTGCCGCACCCGTAGGGGTCTTGGGTGGGGTATTGGCTATTCACCGCGACCGTGTAATCTGCTTTTCATTACAGGCTCGTACGAATTGCGGATTCCTAGTATATCCAATGTGTTCATCTGTGATCTGAAATGGCTATCATTGCAATATATCTATATATGATATTATTTAGGCGTTACTTATGTTTTACAGCCGCGCTAGCCCAGCCCCCGCTCTGTCGTTAGTTAAGTAACCTAACGGGTAATGACGGGGCCCCGTGGCGAATGCGAATGGCATAAGCGTACGTCATATTTTGGTTGTTTTCTGCAATGGTAGGATTAAATGATGGGACGCATTAAAAGAACTAATGCAAGAATATCACGCATTAAAAGAACTAATGCAAGAAAATAAACCAAGTTAAAATCGTTGGAACACTTTCGGAAAACCACTCGGTTCTTTTCAAAACTAACTTTTAAATGCGGAGCTTGAGCCACTCCTTTTAAAATCTATCTCGTTCCATCGATTATATCAAGTTCAATATGTTCACGGTTTTGCCAAAACCATTCGTAGCCCTCCGTCGTTTCACATGAATAGTCAATAGTATTCAAGCTGTGTATGTTGGCCAAAGTCAAGGCATAGTGATTGGTAGCTATTGGGTATTCTTGTGTAGCATAGATAGATGCGTTGGTTTGGGACAGTCGTACTGTCATTTTGGCCAAAGTCAAGGGTAGGTACGGATGGATCCAAATTAACCTGGAGAATGACGGGTAGAACTTGACATATGACTTATGATATTTTGGCCAAAGTCAAGGTCATAAGAGCATGGGGCAAAAATCCACATCGGGAGTTTCATAAGTACTGAAACTTGCTAGATTTGCATACCACTTGGAGTGTGATGATTTTGGTAGGATTCCTTCGGTTTCGTCACGCGATGATATTTGGATCCCGATCCTACTGTGAGTATATGCTACTCCTCGGGAAATTTCTCACCAAACGATCAATGCTATAAACCTAGTAGGTGCCTAGAAAGGTGTTAGCGGGGCTACGCCCCCAGGGAAAAGAGGTTATTTAATTAAGGAACTTCGCGAAAGCGTTGGAAAACCTCCCTCGAAGTACCGACACCAGACTGGCCGAACGGTTAAGCAAGTATTGTACGGTGAGATTGATCCTGACTAATTCTTCCTTTTTGGTTTGAGGAGGGATTCGAGAAACAGTGGGAGCCATCCTGTTTAGACAAACTAAAAACCACTCTAAATTTGCAAGAGCATCATGCTGAGTGTTTCTTCTTCTCTCTCCTAATTGCAGCGACCAATCGACATGACTGGACTTAAGTTACTTCTAGATAAAAACATACTGACAGGGCCAAACTACAAAGATTGGCTCAGGAATGCCAAGATGGCAATCACTTTCGACAAGCTGGGGTATCTTCTTACCACCAAAGCTCCCCCTGCCCCTGGTCCCACTTCCAGCGTCGCGGATAAGGAAATCCGTAAGACTTGGGAGATTGATAGCGCGAAGGCCAAGTGCCTCGTACTTGCCTCTATGGACAATGAACATCAGAGGAGGCACGAGAATATGGACTTGGAATCCATATTTCTTCATACAAAAGAACTGTATGGAGAGCAATCTCGTATCGCAAGATACGAAGCGTCGAAAAAGTTATTTTCGGCAAGGATGGCCGTCGGATCATCAGTAGCAGAACACGTGCTTAAGATGATCGGCTACATTGAGGAGCTCGCGGACCTGGGGACCACATTGGAGAGTGAGCTCTATACGGACTTAGTTCTCCAGTCCCTTCCTTCCACTTACGCCCAGTTTATACTGAACTTCAACTTACAAGAAAAAGAAGTTGAACTTTCAGAGCTCCTCAACATGCTGAGGAGCGCAGAGGGCACCCTATAGAAAGGTAGGGAAACATCCACTTTGTTTGTAGGAGGATCATCTTCTTCTAGGTCCAAGGCGAAAGCCAAGGGAAAGAAGAAGAAAGCCCCCGCCAAACCAAGAGGCGGTGTTAGTAAAGTGGATACGAAGGGAAAAGCTAAAGCAACAAAGAAAGCGGGGAAGCTTGTGGATAAGGAAGAATGCTTCTATTGTCATAAGAAAGGACACTGGAAGAATGATTGCAAGGCCTGGAAGGCCAGAACACAGGAATTGAAGCAGGTTGCAGCTTCAGCTTCAGGTGTGTATGTTATTGAAAACTGTCTTTCAATAAACTCTACTTCCTGGGTATTGGATACCGGATCAGGATCTCATATCTGTAATTCTTTGCAGGCGTTGAGAAACCGTAGTGTTTTGAAAGCAGGTGACATGACCCTCAGAGTTGCGAACGGAGCTAGCATGGATGCTAAAGCCGTGGGGGACTATCACCTGGGAATGTCAGATGGACATGTTTTAGTTTTGCGTAATTGCTTTTTTGTACCTAACGCAACTTGTAATATCATTTCTGTATCTTTAGTTTCTAAAGAAGGTTATGAATTTGCGTTTGTAAGTAATGTTGTAAACATTCACCTTAATCAAGTTCTGATTGGGTCAGGTACATTGAGCAATGGTATATACGTATTAAACCAACCACAGATTTTCAATGTCCAGAATACACACAAAAGAAAGTCTCCGGAAGTAAATCAGACTTTCTTGTGGCATTGTAGACTGGGTCACATCAATGAGAGAAGGTTGACGAAGTTACATACAGAAGGATATTTGAATGCGTTCGAATATCAATCGTATGCCACTTGTCAATCCTGCCTCAAAGGAAAGATGACAAAGACTCCGTTCACTGGACACGGAGTAAGAGCGAGCTCGCTCTTGGGACTAGTACACAACGACGTGTGCGGTCCAATGTCTACACATGCGCGAAGCGGTTATTCTTACTTCATTACTTTTACGGATGACTTTTCAAGGTACGGTTATGTCTTCTTAATGAAACATAAGTCCGAAGCCTTTGGAAAGTTCCAGGAATATAAGAATGAAGTAGAAAAATAGACCGGCAAAAGTATCAAGTTCCTAAGATCGGATCGAGGTGGTGAATACTTGAGTGCCGAGTTCCTGGACTATTTAAAAGAGAACGGAATTCTCTCTCAGCTTACTCCTCCATACACTCCGCAACATAACGGTGTATCGGAGAGACGGAACCGAACCCTATTGGATATGGTACGGTCCATGATGAGTAACGCTGAGTTACCGCGATCATTCTGGGGGTATGCACTAGAATCAGCTGCGTACCTTTTGAACCGAGTTCCCACTAAGACTGTGCCTACCACACCATATGAGATATGGTGTGGGAAGAGGCCCCATCTTAATCACATTAAGACATGGGGAAGTCCAGCTTTTGTCAAAATGCAGCATGCGGACAAGCTCGAGGCACGCTCAGTACAGTGTAAGTTTGTGGGATATCCAAAGAACTCCAAGGGATATTTCTTCTACTGCGAAGAGGAACAAAAAGTTATTGTTTCTCGTCATGCCTACTTTCTAGAACATCAGTTCTTAGAAAAGGAAATTAGTGGGAGCGCAGTAGAACTGGAAGAAATTCCAGAACCACGAGCTATTACTGAAAGCTTAGTGGAACCAGAGGGTTCAAGAGAACGGGACATTCCTACGCCGCTCCGCAGGAGTAGTAGGCAGTCTCATCCGTCCGAGAGATACTACGGTTTTCTCATAGACGGGGATAGAGAGGATTGCATCATAGATTATGATGAGCCTACTAGCTTCCAGCAGGCCGTTCAGAGCGTTGACTCAGTAAAATGGCTGGATGCAATGCGGACCGAAATGGAGTCCATGTACACCAACAAAGTATGGACGTTGGACATTGCTCCAGATGGGGTAAAACCCGTAGGATGCAAGTGGATCTTAAAAAGGAAGATTGGTGTAGATGGACAGGTTGAGACCTATAAAGCTAGACTTGTTGCAAAGGGTTTCCGTCAAAGACCTGGCTTGGACTTTGACGAAACCTTTTCTCCAGTGGCTATGCTGAAATCCATTCGGATCCTTCTTGCCATTGCTGCCTTCTACGATTATGAGATCTGGCAGATGGACGTAAAGACCGCTTTTCTAAATGGAAATTTAGAGGAGTGTGTCTATATGGACCAACCAGAGGGCTTCATTCAGAGTGGGAGCAGCGGAAAGGTGTGCAAGTTGCTTAAGTCCATCTATGGACTAAAGCAGGCATCGCGGAGTTGGAACATCTGTTTTGATGAGACGGTCAAGGAATTTGGTTTTATCAAAAATCCAGATGAACCATGCATCTATAGTAGATTTGTAGCGAGAACTGTAGTATTCCTCGTTTTGTACGTGGATGACATTCTCTTAATAGGAAATGACATTCCTATGCTACAATCTGTAAGTCTACGCTAGCGCCCCGGCCGTCTACAGACGCCAAATGCGGAACAAAAAACTTTTAACTGGCGCTATCGTATACTTTAACCCGGATCTGCCATTATTGCTAAACTAACAAACTGTAAAGAGTGTAGAAAGGTTATACCGAACGATCCGAGTCCTTCGTTCTTCAACCATCATCCCACGCTCCGTTGCGGCTGCACCGATCTCATCGATCTCCAATATGCTCGTCTAGGTGGCACCACATCACTGATTCTTTAAACGGGCTCCCGCCTCTGACATGAGGCAACTCGGTCGTCAAGTTTGCTAAAAGAGACGACCAAGATTGATGTAGAGAATGAGTAGAAGACTTTGTCTCGTTCCGTTCAAAACTATGGACGGACGGTTGATGAAGTTGCCGTGGGAATCGGGTGATGGAATGAAATGAGCTGTGAAATTCCATACACCCCAAAATCTATCATATCTTTTTCACAAATGAAAAACACCAACCAAGTGAGAGAGAGGAGGGGCCGGCTATATATAGGAGAGAGGGAGGTGAGTGTAGGAGAGGGGAGAGTAACCTTAAGCAAAATATCATAATGTGAACACAAAAGAATATCTTAAGGAAAACAAGAATGTTTAGAAATCAAAGCATGAGTCATTATCCTTGTCACCATTTTCTAGAACCTTCTAGAAGCACGACTCACCTCATCCAAGAAAAGATAAATCCGTCTTTAACCGAATGTTAAAAGACGGCTGATAGAAAACTGGAAACTCGCAACTTCCAAAAGTGATCCCGAAACAACTTTCAGGATAACCCCGTAACTGTATAAATATACCCGCATTTGTATTACGACCGAATACAAATGCAACTGAGACAAAGATATTATACCTACTCAATATAATACTCGGATCCGGCTTAAACCAAAGCCGACCAGTATCTTCTGCCCGAAAACTGACACGTGCGTAAACGCACGTGCATTTTCCGAACCCTGCCATAAAACCATACGGCCTCTACAACGTTTCGTCCGAACTTGGGAAACTGTCTGTGGGGGACTCTAATGACTCGTCAGTACCCTGGCAGTGGGTTTAACCACAAACCGTCAGCGGCACTAGCTATGCGTAACGGCTGCCCATGGACTGACCTCAAGGGAGGCCGATGAGCGAACTCAAGAGAGGTCGATGAGTGAACTCATCCAGAAACCCTACTGAGCCTAACAGTGACAATGTATATACAGTCCGGTCCGTTCGTCAATGAGTATCGCATATCCGCTTAGGGGGCTAGTAACGTCAGACCCCCAGAAGCAGTATAAGTCGTGTCGGAGTGTAGCCCAAAAACACCCTGAGATACTACTGGAGTACCTACCAGTAAATCTCCTGCCATGGCCATGGACTATGTGTAATGGCTCTCCTAGACACAGCACGACCTCGCCCCCAATACCGGGAGAGACGACTCCCCTGCCGATCCGCTCACGTGCCTCCATATGGCTCGGGACTGTACCCAAAAGCTACCTGTTTGCACGACTCCTTTGAGCCGTGGTAGGGTAGAAATCCAAGCACAGTAGGAACTCACACGAGGCAAATGACGACCTCAGGTCGATGAACTAACCTGTACACATGTCACCAGGGAACTGCTATCTGACGATAGGTATAGTACTAACTAGCAGATTCCCGGCGAGTCCTGTCCGGTGTACTCATAACCCAATGAGCACCTGTATACATCTTAGGTGATCCAACTGACACCAGTGGCTTATGAGACCGGCCACCGCCCCTCGTCGGGGTCTCGACTGTATACACTAGTCTACTCCGGTGTATCGATGCCCTGTCTCGAAACTCCCACGACTAGGGACCACAATTAAGGATATGCATATAAACTACCCAACTCTCACGTATATGATCGCCATCATACAGTTGGTTGTAAAGCAAGATCCTAAGGGCTCTATCAAAGTGGAACATGTAACCAGTCACCTGAACATGCACACAACTGATAAAGGCAAACCAGATAGCATACTATCATCTCGAGTAAGACTGTTCTACCGGTATAGGTCCTCCGCAATCATTGCAATCACGTACCTGCGATCCAATAATTGACTATGAGGGCACTATCTCCAACAATCTCCCACTTGCACTCAAGGCTAATTATTGCAATGTCGACTACTCACAGCCCGTGTGAAACCGAACATCCAACTCCTCTACTAATCAGTTTCACAAAGCCCGTTTGTAAAACTATTGTGTTCGAGAAATAGCCTCAGTGAGTGGATCCGCCTAGATGTTTCTTTCTATATCTCTCTTAATCTCAAGTTCGCGGAGAAAGCCATCTCCCGAATTGAGTAATACCTGTCTTAGAATATGTCTGGATATCTGATGGGACCTAGTTCATAAATGAACTCCAAATCCAAACTTCTTAGACTGTATCGATCACTGAACCTAATCAGTATCCGGCACCATGCCTCCCACAGTATCCTCTTGGACCACCTGTCCATAATACTGTCCCTCTTCGTCAGAGGGAAAAACTATAACTCTGACAGTCACTCTGTCATCCATGTCACCTTTGAAGCCTGGAATGATAATCGTCTCCGGAAGGAGGCCGCCGTTATCAAATCCATAGAACATGTACTTATGTTCTAAAACTGCTTCCTTATGTTTCTCCAGGATTGGATTAATACAAACTTATTGCATCTAGTGTAAAAACAACATCTGGTGTGGTACTTGACATCTCATGATTGACTCAATTGCCTAAGCAAGTGATCTGCCAATCATGCACTTCCCTCTCCCCTTTAGTCCATACGACACCTTTAGAGAGGGTGACTCCATCACCTGCAGGTACACTACCATGCTAGGAGTCATCTATTCTAAAAACCATTAGAATATCTGTCAAAGTACCCACATTGGGAAACTACCCAAATCTAGATCTAAAACCATAGATCCAGAAACCAGAATGTCAAATATTATATCCATATCCTGTCTGGAGAAACAACTGTGTGACGACCACAGTACAACCGATCGTAGTATAGGAATTTTACTTCCTACTCTGTGTATGTCATCCAAATACCATGACATCACACCCTACTACCTTCTTAACAGATCCATCCCCTATTCTGATTGAAGTCAAACCCATGACTTTCACATCAAAAATAGATGATCTATCTCCGCTATAACTGCTCAAGTCTATAAATAGACATAAGCTACTCACCCACTATGCTTCCGATGCTCCCACTGACTACGACAACCCTCCTACTGGGTCTCATAACCTGGAACAACAGTAGTGTTAAGTCTGGGTAGATAAGAACCTCCCTGTCACCGTCCTTGAGGCTACCGAAGTACCTCTCGGGTGTTTGAGGTTACCTACCATATCTGCGGAGTGGCTAATGGAATGTCAAACCCGATTGAATATATAGGTCCTATTAAATTTTCCGTAATCGTTTGCGGTTCTGGAATCACTTCCAGTTTTACCATACTCCCACAACTGTTTTCTGAAAAAGATCCATTTTACTAAAACTGTGGCGAGTCAAGAACAATATCACTATTGATCTTCCAAATGGTAGAATATCAACCCTCGTCATAGCCAGGGTCAACCCACAAACAGCCATTACAGAAACGTGCCCTGAGTTATCCAGAGTCTGGTTTTAAGCAAAAGCTGGACAACTCCCCGTACCTTAACATCTTTTAAGGTACGATCCATTCTATATCTAATACAGAAACTTTGGCACTTATTTAATTGGAACCTGATTCAAATCATGCAGCTGTCTCCAGTGCATATCAACTTAATGGAAAGAGGCTAATCGGCATTACTCAACTTAGGAATCCATCCAATTATGAGTAACCTGAAAGAGAAACACGTTTCTCAAAACCATCACTATCATCTGAATACCAATCACAAGAATCTACATCTTCGATCTCTTTGAAGAATCCCGATACTTGTGATACCTGGTTCTCTACTTTATTCTTATACCCATAACTTCTCAAAACTTAGACCTTGTATTTCTACGAAACACTTGTCTAAATACTAGAGAAGTTACAAGTAAACAGAACATAGTACGAGGACCTACCCCTTTGTCCTGAAGGACACTGGACAACATACAATACTCTGTATAAGTCCGCTGAGTTAAACAACTCAAAACCTGTGCGTCGTAGGTTGAAAACTGTACCCTGGCGATTTCCTCAAATATCACCAATTACAACGAATTCCGACATAATGAGGATAATCACCTAATTCCCAATAACTTACTCCCACTCATCATCTGTAAAACCATACAGATATGAGAATGAAACCTGGTAAATACATACCCTTGGAGTAAGTGTCTAATCGGGAAAACAGTTTTTCTTTAACAATGCACTGAAACATGAAAATGTTTCGTAAGGGTATCCTGGTATTCATAGCAATGCCTCTTCCAAAATCCAATTCATGACTTCAACCGTATATTTTATTGCCATCTCTCCAAATCCCTTTATTTGTCTTTAGTCGTTACCTTCTGTACCCCATCGTTAGGCTAAATGGTTTTCTTCCTTCCCTACCGTTCGGCACTAGCCTATGGTTTGGAAGAAGACTATCCAGTAAGCATAATAGGTGTACCCTCCTAAACTAAGGAGTACTCGCATCTCGAGAGAAGGTGATGATAAAAGACAACTGAATAATACCTTATTCCTTTAAAGGTGAAATAGGAGTGGCGATGAAGTACGTGGTTTGGTCGTGAATGATAATAGTCGCAATTTACTTTGCTCTCTTTCTAATCCCTTTATTTTGTCTTTACATATTACCTTCTGCACACCCTACTTAGGCTAATTGGTTTTCTTCATTCCCTACCTTTCGGCACCTGCCTATGGTTTGGAATAAGACTATCCAATAAGCGTAATAGGTGTACTCTCCTAAACCAAGGAGCCCTCGCAACCTGAGAGAAGGTGATAATAAAAGACAACTGAATAAACCAATTCTATTTCTCCTGAACCTTGATCCATCCTCGAAGTAGTCCCTTCGAGTTCTTATATAACCATACGATGGATCTATCCAATGGAAGTGGATGTCCGTAGTAATACGGGTGTTCTGAGAAATTCAAAGGGTAAAAGAAGGAGTGGCAATGACTTTTGCAACTCAGACAATCCAAAAGCCAGTATTTTAAGAAGGTTCGGTCAACTTGGTCACTGAGTCATAGTCTAGGATCGGTCAAAGGTCGCTTCCAAAGAGAGAGAGAAAAGAAACACTCTGCGTGCACTCTAACCTAGATCAGAATGGTTATCACTTTATCTAATCCGAAAACCTCCCACTGTCCTGTCAAATTCTCCTCCAAACCTAAAGAAGAATCAATCGGGATCATCCGAAGAGTAAACCAACTCATTAGTGGGAATCGGGATCCAACTCTCATCGCATGATAACGTGATGGAATGCATCAACGTTACTCATACTCCAGAAGGTATGCGCTTACTTGGCAAGTTTCAGTTTCTTTTGAAACTCCCGATATGATTTATGCCCCATGCTCTTATGACCTTGACGTATGCCAACAAATCATAAGTCACATGTCAAGTTCTGCCCGTCATTATCTTATTAATTTGAACCCACCCGTACATACCCTTGACGTATGCCAACAAGGTAATACGACTGTCCCAAACCAACTCATCTATCTATGCAACAAATGAATACCCAGCAGCTACCAAACATTATGTCTTGACGTATGCCAACAAACATAGCTTGAATACTACTGACCATCTATAAGAAATGACGGAGGGCTACGGCTGGTTTTTGGCGAAAAACCTTTAACGTAGTGAACTTGATATCGCTGAAGGAACCTGATAGCTTTTTAAAATATAGTGGCGAAAACCTTTTGCTAAAGAGGTCATTCCCGGTGAAGGGATCTCGGCTCTTTCCTCGTAGAATGAGGTGCAGGATATTCCACTGAATACCGCTATGCAAAGCAACATGTAATCGACTATAGTGAAGTTATTACCCTGACGCAAACTTCTGCCCAAGGGGTCAGTCCCGGTGAAGGGATATCGGCCCTTGCCCCGTCGAATGAGGTGCAGGATATTCCACTGAATACCGCTATGCTAAACAAAAGGAAACGTCTTTGCAATAACACTTTTTAAATTTGTTCCAATAACATCAAACAGGTTTGTTTTACTTTTTGCATTGATCAAAATCAACGCAGTCCCATCAATCAATCACACCAGAAAAGAACGAAAATAAAATGTACGTATATGCCATCCGCATTCGTCACTGGGTCCCGTCATCACCCGTTAGGTTACTTAACTAACGACAGAGCGGGGACTGGACTAGCGCGGGTGTAAAACATATACAACATCTAATAGTATATAAACCAATATACATAATCGCTCCAGGCGTGATAATATGCAACATTACAGAAAAGTAATAAGCATCACAGAACAATACAGATAATCTGGGATCCCCGGGTTTCACAGAGCCGCTGCTGAAACCCGACGTTCCCCTGTCGTGTGGATAGCCTGTGTAATGAAACCTAGACCCTTACGGGTGCGGCAAGTTACCCGCCAAAACCTGAAGCGAGGTAGTCCCCACAGCATAGTGAATGGAACACCCGGCACTTCACGGAATCCGGTAAATTGAGCACCCCTCCTTGGGTCAACCTATACCCCCTACGAGTGCGGGGAATAGTCTGCCAATTCTAGAGTGAGACCCCTCTGCCTCTCAAAGCCATGAGATGCGGACCCGTTGCCCCTCAGAACCCGGCTATCCGTGCACTCCGTCGCGGGGTAAAACCTAGTACAGTAATGAAAAATAGTACAACAGGTACATCGACCGCAACCTGGTCGTTTCCCAAAAGAATATTATACAACAGACAGTGACGGCAGTCCACATGTTGGACGCTCGCCCCGCAATATCAAATGTACAAATAAACTCAAACAGCACTACCATTGCACACTGCTATCCACCACGACAAATCCGCAACAATACAGCACAACACAGAACATCAACGCGAATGTCACGTTCGCAAACCCGTCTAAAAGAACTATAGCAATCGGACGCGGTTTACAGATCAAATGACATTCCCGGTCGGAGATATAATGTAAGCACTGTAAACTAACATGTTTAAATTTCGATCGACAAAATATCACGAAGTGGGCCCCACGCAAATCTGGAGAACAGTAACAAAACCTGGGCCCAAGAGATATATACCAAAAACCCCAATTTCCAAAGGAGAACACACAGTACAAATTTGGGGGCATGATCGCCCAGAACGGCCGCGGATGCGCGGCCAAACCATGGGTTTGGCCGCGTTTCCGCGGCTTTCTTGTCGATTCACGTGCTCAAATTTGTACGTCGTTCTTAAAAAACCCTGCTCAGTTTTCTGAGATGTGTGAAATATTTTTAGGACACCGTTTAAAATCAACAGAAACTGTCAAGCTAGGATTTTGCAGTTTTTGATTTCCGGTTCGATCGATGTTTTAAACGCGTTAGCACAAGTTAGTATAGCAAAATGGTGAGGCTCTGATACCACTGTAAGTCTACGCTAGCGCCCCGGCCGTCTACAGACGCCAAATGCGGAACAAAAAACTTTTAACTGGCGCTATCGTATACTTTAACCCGGATCTGCCATTATTGCTAAACTAACAAACTGTAAAGAGTGTAGAAAGGTTATACCGAACGATCCGAGTCCTTCGTTCTTCAACCATCATCCCACGCTCCGTTGCGGCTGCTCCGATCTCATCGATCTCCAATATGCTCGTCTAGGTGGCACCACATCACTGATTCTTTAAACGGGCTCCCACCTCTGACTTGAAGCAACTCGGTCGTCAAGTTTGCTAAAAGAGACGACCAAGATTGATGTAGAGAATGAGTAGAAGACTTTGTCTCGTTCCGTTCAAAACTATGGACGGACGGTTGATGAAGTTGCCGTGGGAATCGGGTGATGGAATGAAATGAGCTGTGAAATTCCATACACCCCAAAATCTATCATATCTTTTTCACAAATGAAAAACACCAACCAAGTGAGAGAGAGGAGGGGCCGGCTATATATAGGAGAGAGGGAGGTGAGTGTAGGAGAGGGGAGAGTAACCTTAAGCAAAATATCATACTGTGAACACAAAAGAATATCTTAAGGAAAACAAGAATGTTTAGAAATCAAAGCATGAGTCATTATCCTTGTCACCATTTTCTAGAACCTTCTAGAACCTTCTAGAAGCACGACTCACCTCATCCAAGAAAAGATAAATCCGTCTTTAACCGAATGTTAAAAGACGGCTGATAGAAAACTGGAAACTGGCAACTTCCAAAAGTGATCCCGAAACGACTTTCAGGATAACCCCGTAACTGTATAAATATACCCGCATTTGTATTACGACCGAATACAAATGCAACTGAGACAAAATATTATACCTACTCAATATAATACTCGGATCCGGCTTAAACCAAAGCCGACCAGTATCTTCTGCCCGAAAACTGACACGTGCGTAAACGCACGTGCATTTTCCGAACCCTGCCATAAAACCATACGGCCTCTACAACGTTTCGCCCGAACTTAGGAAACTGTCTGTGGGGGACTCTAATGACTCGTCAGTACCCTGGCAGTGGGTTTAACCACAAACCGTCAGCGGCACTAGCTATGCGTAACGGCTGCCCATGGACTGACCTCAAGGGAGGCCGATGAGCGAACTCAAGGGAGGTCGATGAGTGAACTCATCCAGAAACCCTACTGAGCCTAACAGTGACAATGTATATACAGTCCGGTCCGTTCGTCAGACCCCCAGAAGCAGTATAAGTCGTGTCGGAGTGTAGCCCAAAAATACCCTGAGATACTACTGGAGTACCTACCAGTAAATCTCCTGCCATGGCCTTGGACTATGTGTAATGGCTCTCCTAGACACAGCACGACCTCGCCCCCAATACCGGGAGAGACGACTCCCCTGCCGATCCGCTCACGTGCCTCCATATGGCTCGGGACTGTACCCAAAAGCTACCTGTTTGCACGACTCCTTTGAGCCGTGGTAGGGTAGAAATCAAAGCACAGTGGGAACTCACACGAGACAAATGACGACCTCAGGTCGATGAACTAACCTGTACACATGTCACCAGGGAACTGCTATCTGACGATAGGTATAGTACTAACTAGCAGATTCCCGGCGAGTCCTGTCCGGTGTACTCATAACCCAATGAGCACCTGTATACATCTTTGGTGATCCAACTGACACCAGTGGCTTGTGAGACCGGCCACCGCCCCTCGTCGGGGTCTCGACTGTATACACTAGTCTACTCCGGAGTATCGATGCCCTGTCTCGAAACTCCCACGACTAGGGACCACAATTAAGGATATGCATATAAACTACCCAACTCTCACGTATATGATCGCCATCATACAGTTGGTAGTAAAGCAAGATCCTAAGGGCTCTATCAAAGTGGAACATGTAATCAGTCACCTGAACATGCACACAACTGATAAAGGCAAACCAGATAGCATACTATCATCTCGAGTAAGACTGTTCTACCGGTATAGGTCCTCCGCAATCATTGCAATCACGTACCTGCGATCCAATAATTGACTATGAGGGCACTATGTCCAACACAATCTGTCAAGGGGTTCTTGTCACACAGGTTCTCCATGAAAGACCTGGGTGTTGCCTCATACATCCTGGGGATCCGGATCCATCGTGATAGATCCAAGAGGATATTAGGACTTTCACAGTCCAGGTACATCGACACCATACTGAAGAGATTCAGTATGGAAGATTCCAAGCGCGGTAACCTACCGGCTTGTCACGGGATTACCCTCTCTAAAGAGATGTCTCCCAAGACTGATTTGGAGAGGGATCGCATGTCTATTATACCCTACGCTTCTGCGGTGGGCTTTATAATGTATGCGATGTTGTGTACCAGACCGGATGTAGCTTATGCACTGAGTGTGGTAAGCCGGTATCAGTCAAACCCTGGGGAGAAACACTGGATAGCAGTAAAGAACATTCTCAAGTACCTGAGAAGGACTAAGGAGATGTTCTTGGTGTATGGCGGAAAAGACCTCCAGATCGAGGCCTTTGCTGACTCCAGCTTCCAGAGTGACAAGGATGATTCCAAGTCCATGTCGGGTTTTGTCTTTACCCTCAATGGAGGGGCGGTGTGTTGGAAGAGTTCCAAACAGGAAACCGTTGCAGACTCGACGATGGAAGCGGAATACATCGCTGCATCTGATGCCGCAAAAGAAGCTGTCTGGATGAGGAAGTTCTTGAAAGAGCTTCAGGTGGTTCCGTCCATTGTTGATCCAATACCTCTGTATTGCGACAACAACGGGGCTATAGCTTTAGCGAAGGAACCCAGGTCCCATCAGAGATCCAGACACATCTTGAGGCGGTATCACCTGATCAGGGAGATCGTGGATCGCCAGGAGATCGAGGTTCGGAGAGTCGCTTCAGAAGATAACACTGCAGATCCATTCACCAAGGCCTTGCCCCAGACTCAGTTCGAGCGGCTGATCGAGATGATAGGTCTTCGATACGCCAGTACATGGCCTTAGTGCAAGTGGGAGATTGTTAGTGTATATGCCCTAGAGGCCATTACTGTATCATACTAGTTTGTATATTACTTAATGTAAGCTTGGGATATTCACCTTGTATATACAATCTTTCTCAAGATAGTAATATGCTACTTGGTTTGTTTCTACTTCAATGTGTACATGTGTTTATTTTAGTATATCTCCTATACACATTAGTGGAGCCCTTAGGATCTTTGCTTGATTACCAGCGTTGTGATGGCAGTCACACTAGTGGGGCTGGGTAATCTATAAGCACATCCTTATGCAGGTCCCTGGTCGCAGGACTATCGAGACAGGGCATCGATACTCCGGAGTAGACTAGCGCATGCGCTTCTCATCCCAGTGTGGGCGACGGTCTATCCCACAGCCGTCGGTACGTCGTACTTGAGAGAGTATGCGGGTGCTCATTGGGTTACGAGTGCACTGGACAGGACTTGTCGGGAACTGACTAGTTGGTATTATGCCTATCGTCAGTTATCAGTTCCCAAGTGACATGAGTACAGCTTAGTCCGCTGACTTGACACTGTCACTTCGCCTCGAGTGTGTTCCCACTGTACTTTGATTACTACCCTACCACGGCTCAAAGGAGTCGTGCAAACAGGTGGTAGTTGGGTGCAGTCCCGAAGCACATGGAGGCAGTGACGGTTAGACAGGATTCGTCTCTTCCGGTATTGGGGGTTGACATCGCGCTGTGTCTAGGAGAGCCATTACATGAGTAGTCCCTGGCCAGGGCAAACGAGATATACTGGTAGGCTTCCAGTGTTATCTTAGGGTGTTTTGGGCTTCACTCCGACACGACTTGTACCGCTATTGGGGGACTGACGTTTACCGCCCCCTAGGGCCGCCATGCGATGTATCAGACGAACAGACCGGACTGTATGGAGAATGCCACATTCAGGCTCAGTAGGAGTTCAGATGGGTTTCGCCTCGTCAGTCTTCTTGTCGGCATCTACCTGGGGACCGTTACGCACAGCTAGTGCCGCTTGCGGTCTGTGGTTAAACCCACTGCCAGCGTAGTGTCGAGTCTTTAGAGTCCCACACAGAAAGCTATTCGCCTTTAGGCAAAAGAGTAGAGGTCGCATGATTTTGCGACAGGTCGCATGGTTTTGCGACAGGGTTCGGTCACATCTGTGCACTTGTGCACGTACAGTGTCCGGACAGTTTACACTAGCGGGCTTTGGTTTAAGCCAGATCCTAGTGTACCTTTTGGGATTGGATTTATCCAGTATGCATTCGTGTTCCTCGGAACGCGGATGCGGGTGTGTATGCACAGTTGACGGAGAGACAGAGGCAGAGGATTCTTATTAGGGTTGTTGACCGTTGACAGTTGACTATTGACATTTTGCTCAACCCTAATGAGAATATGATATGTGATTAACAATTATATTAATTAAGTATTGTGGTGACATGGTTGTTGAGGGGTTGACTTTGTTGACTTGTTGACTTTGTTGACCGGTTGACTAGGTTAGACTAGTTGACTATCATGATGACTATGGCTATCATTTCATGGCAAAGACTTTTTACTTGCTTGTTTCTTTTGTGAGAAATGAGTGCATGAAATGATTTAGCCATTTTGACTTGAACCATTTTACACAATACATGATTATTATTTTTGTGATGATGGTTTTGGATTATGAGAGCCAAATGAGAAAAGTCTTCTCTCATTCTTTCATGCTCATTCTCTCTCTTGTTCTTGAGCTCTCATCTTCCTCCTCTTGCTCTCCCTCTCTTGATTCTATGGTTCACTTGTCTCATGAGTTGAGAACCAAGAACCATAGATAAAATCCCATACAAACTCTTCTCTACTCACTCTAGTTCACAAGGTTTAGCAAACCGAGTGAACTAGTTTCTTCAAAGTTCGAAGAAGGAGCCAAAGGTTGAAGCTTTCAGGTAGATCTATCTTCGGCGCAAGGAGACGACGGGGAGAAGCCGATTCGGACGACCATCGAAGCTTGAAGACGAAGGAGTTCGAGAAAAAGAAAGGTATAACCCCCTAACCGAGCAGTTAGCAACTCGTAGTTAGGTTGTTAGTTAGATGTTTAACAAAGATCCGGTTTTGAGTCCATGTTACCACCTCTAAGAAAATTGTTTTTCACCAAATTCCGCATGCCCGAAAGTACCGGGAGAGGTAGCATGGACTTACAGATTGTCGTCAGGTGCTTTGGATACAGCAAAGATCGAGCCCACCGGTGATGACTTGGAGCAATTTCACGAAGACCCCGAGCTCTAGACATTATACCTTGCTCTATTCGGTACATTCATTTCCTGTTATGACATTGTTTAGGCATCGCTTTTCATTCCAGTTGTATTTACTTTTCATGCATTGTACAAAAGAATGTTATTGATAAAGTTGCTGTTATTTCTATATCTCTTGTCTCTTGTGATTTACTTTTATATTGCTTAGATACGCTTAGCGTATGTACTTCTAAGTATATACGTAGCGGATCTTGTCACGTCCCCTTCGCCGTGCACCGGGAATCGGGGCGTGACATATATCAATATATAATATTCGCTCAAGACGCGATAAAATGCAACATCACAGAAATATAATAAGAATCACAGAACAATACAGATATATGGGATCCTCGGGTTTCATAGAGCCGCTACTGAAACCCGACGTTCCCCTGGTCGTGTGGATAGCCTGTGCAATGAAATCCTAGACCCCTACGGGCGTGGCAAGTTACCCACCAAAACCTGAAGCGAGGAACCCCCCTTCAGCAACGTGAATGGACCACCCAGTACTTCATGGAATCCGGTAACATGGGCTCCCCTCCCTGGGTCAACCTGTACCCCTACAAGTACGGCGAATAGCCCGCCAATTCTAGAGTGAAGCCCCCTTCGTCTCAATGCCATGAGATGCGGGCCCGTTGCCCTCTAGAACCCGGCTACCCGTGCACCCCTCCGTGGGGTAATCCTAGTACAGAAAGTAAAAATATACAACGGGTACATCGACCTCAGCCCGGTCGTGCCCCAAAAGAATAATATACAAACAGGCAGTGACGGCAGTCCACATGTCGGACGCTCGACCCGCAATATCAAATGTACATATACAACCAAACTGTACTAACATTGCATCCAGGCTATCCCCCACGACTAATCCGCAATATCACAGCACAACACAGAACATCAACGTGAATGTCACGTTCGCAAATCCGTCTAAAAGGGCTATAGCAGTTAGACAAGATTAACCGATCAAATGACATTCACGGTCGCAGATATAATGTAAATACTATGAACTAACATGTTTAAAATTTTCGATCGACTAAATTTTCCGAAGTGGGCCCCAAGCAAAACTGTAGCACTCAAAGAAAATCTGGGCCCAAACAGAATATACCAAAAACCCCATTTCCAAGTCAGAAGCCCACTGTAAAAATATGGTGCAGAGAAGGCACAGAATGGCGGCAAAATCGCGGCCAGAAGGGGGGTAAGGCCGCGGTTCCGCGGTGCGTCCGTACGATCATACAATCAAATTTTTACAGAATGCTTAAAAAACCCTGCTCGTATTTTTCCAATATACCAAATAATTTTTAGAGCACAGGAAAAATTCGACAGAAACTGGACTTGAAAATACGGTTTTTGGAAAATCCGATCGATCGAACTTGTAAACATGTTAGAGCAAGCTAGACTAGGTTAATGGCGTGGCTCTAATACCAATGTAAGTGCATGGGAGCGCCCCGGCCGTCAATCCGACGCAGGAATGCGGAAACGAAACTTTTACAAAACTTATAAACCGGCGCTACCGTGCACTATAAACCCGGATCGGGCCATTAACCTAATGCTAGCAAACTAGAGAAAGGGTAGAGAGCTATACCGAGCAATCCGTGTCCTTCGGTCTTCGGCCACCATCCCAATCTTCCCGCGGCAACTCTGGTCTTCATCTCCTCGTCGGAAAGGGCACCACATCGAGAAGCCTTTTTACGGGCTCCCGCTTCGTCCGAAGCAACTCGGGCGCGATGTGTGCTAGCCGACGCGTCCAAGGTGTTGTAGAGAATGTTTGTGATCACTTTGCCTCTTGCATCCATGGCATGGATGGAGGTTAGAGTTATTTCCATTAATGGAGAAAGCAAGCTTGAGGAAGAAGAAGAAGAAAAGAAAGTCTTTTTCTTTTCTTTTCTTGTGATGGAATAAGAGTGAGAGAGAGTATCAAAAATACAAGACCAAGCTCACACATATGGCATCCCCTCTCTCTCTCCTTCTCATTTCATGACACAAATCAATCCATTAAGGTTACATATTTGCTAAAAAAGAGACCATGACTCATAGTATATGTCTATGTGACATTAATGTATCTAATGATGATTTATAGCTCACTAATTCCATTATCCAAACATTAATCCAAATGTTTGGTCCAAAAAAAAAAGATCCGGCAATATCTAAAGTAAACTCATGACGGATCACAAGGATTCCCCTCACCTGTATATACATACCTGCATCCGCATTCCGACTGAATGCGAATGCGATGAGACTAAAGTAATCCAACAAATCTAATACTAGGATCCGGCTTAAACTAAAGCCCACTAGTATGATACGTCCGATCATGATCCGTGCAATACCGCACGTATATGATCGAACCCTGCCATATATCATACGACCTCTACAACGTTTCGCCCGAAACTTGAGAAACTGTCTGTGGGGGACTCTAAAGACTCGTCAATACTTTGGCTGTGGATTTAACCACTAGCACGTCAGAGGTACTAGCTATACGTAACGGGCTACCAGGTATTGACCAAAAGGGACGTCGATGAGCGAACTCATCCTGACACCCTACTGAGCCTGTCAGTGACAATATCCTTACAGTCTGGTCCGGTCGTCTATGAGCATCGCATGGCGGGCCTAGGGGGTTGGTAAAAGTCAGACCCCCAAAAGCGATACAAGTCATGTCGGAGTGTAGCCCAGAACACCGTGAGATACTACTGGAATACCTACTAGTAAATCTCCTGCCTTGGCCAAGGACTTCGTGTAATGGCTCTCCTAGACACAGCGCGACCTCACCCCCAATAGCCGGAGAGACGAATCCCTGCAGATCCGCTCACTGCCTCCATGTGGATCGAGTCTGTACCCAACTAAAACCTGTTTGCATGACTCCTTTGAGCCGTGGTAGGGTAGTAATCAAAGTACAGTGGGAACTCACAAGAGACAAATGACGATCTCAGGCCGATGAACTAACCTGTACACATGTCACCAGGGAACTGCCATCTGACGTCAGGTATAAGACCAACTGGCATGTTCCCGGCGAGTCATGTCCAGTGTACTCATAACCCAATGAGCACCTGTATACATCTTAGGTGAACCAACTGACACCAGTGGCTTGTGAGACCGTCCATCGCCCCTCGTCGGAGTCTCAACTGTATACACTAGTCTACTCTGGAGTATCGATGCCCTGTCTCGAAAACTCCCACGTCTAGGGACCATTTAAGTATGTGCTTATAGACTCCAGCTCCCACTTATATGATCGCCATCATACTGCTGGCCCTCAAGCAAGAATCCTAAGGGCTCTATCAACGCGCAATAATGACCTGTAAGGTCACCTAAAGCAGTACGCGATGATAAAGATAAACCAGATAGCATACTATCATCTTGAGTAAGACTGTCCTACCGGTATAAGTCCTCCCTCAATCATTGCATTCATGTGCCTGTGATCCAATAATTGACTCTGAGGGCACTATCTCCAACAACAATTGAGTTGATCATGAGATGTCAAGTACCACACCTGTCACGACCCAAAATTTGGCCCGTAACCGGCACTTAAACTACGTAACGTCTAAAGGCGTACGCAACTCAAGTAAGCCGAAACCCAGAAATCTAAACCACCCAAATATGGATCAACGAAGAAAAACATAGTTTAAACATTCGGAAATTCACAAGTAAAATCTCTAACTCTGATTTTTTTCCTTTAAAATTTCGGCAGCACCTCCTTTGTAAAAACTAGTCCCGAAAACGGGTACAACACAGGTAATATAAAAAAACATCCCAAATGGGAGCAAAATCACGTACAACGGCGGAGAAAGTCACCACAACAAGTATACGACACCGAAGCGAAGAAATAGCAAAGGAAAGACTGCTATAATGAGTAAACTTTCCAACATAACAGCTCCCACGAGCACGGCACCCAAAGTCACCAAAATATACAACACAGAATCCTCCCAAGTCGTCTCTAAGTCATATACAAACAGTGGTAGATGGAGAATACTAGATCCAACAAAAGATATACAACGTACAGACAGATAACCGCAACCCACCTAAAAGCAACGGCCTCACAGCCAAATGTAGCGGTATCCATAAAAGTAGAGATGATATGACGCCCTGCCGCGACTACTCTGAGGGTAAGTGCTGCAAAACACTGTGGCACAACGGGGGTGAGTTTCCAACTCGTGATTAGTAAATAACATCATACTGAAATCGCAAGTATGCACTAATAGCAATCATCAATAGCATGTAAGCTGGTAGCAGGATTATGACAATATAAATATGCGACTATCATGATTAGGGTACATCACCAGGTACTATATCTACATGAATAAGTGCATATCAACTGCGTACTGAGTGCAGGATAATAAATAATCTCATACACAAATCATGAGCATGGAAAAGCACGATGTAACTCAGCAACACCCAAATCCTAAAATACTCAAATCGGCCGTCAGATCGGCCCTCAAATCCTGTAAGTCTCATGGAACCTGAGTGTCAAACATCGACACTCTAAGATATCATGAAATCCAGTGCCTAACAACAACACGTAAATCCTCGTATCCATACGTTCTTCGAAACCCAAGTATCCCACTTCGACACGTGTGTTCCACTTATCGGTCTTTCTGATATCCATACGTTCCTCGAATCCCAAGTATCCCACCTCGACACTTGTGATTCCACTATCGGTCTTTCCAAATCCATATATCTCTCGTAATATAAGTGCCTAACATCGACACCTGAAATTCCCATATCGCATGAAAACATATCTCAAATGCGTAAATCTACGTAAAACATCATATGCAACATAAAACATCAATATGAGCATATCACGGGAAAAATCCGCTATTTAAATGCATCAAGTCATTAAATATATCTCGCGGTTCCCAAAATACAAATCCAAAACACATATATATACATCGTCCCATTCCACCGATATATATGTTATAAAAACTGATCATGTAACAATAGCAAAGTATATGTGCGAGCATGTAGGTATAGCATGGCATATGTATGAGCATGTAGGTAATCAGGTATGCTATATGTCATATGCGCTATCACACAAGAATAACTGTTTCAATGTCGCTAACCAATAGCAAGGTATATCAAGGAATATTTGTGTTGTGCGTATCATGGCAATTACCGACAGTATGTGTGTAGCATATCATTGTTGCTCGTGCAACATGGACTGTCAATAATAGTGCAGTGTACAATAGATACAGTATCAAGCACAACAAGTAACTATATGCAATGTGAATCATGCAATATCTCTATATAAGCACATAAACATACGGCTAATATCATATCATATCTAGCCCCGATGCATAGCGCCATACGGGCGATTTCCCCATAGACGTTAAATCTACTCACCGATGGTCTCGAGATATGAAAATCCGACCACCTGCTTCCCTTTGTTCGCAGCGTCCGAAGTCCCCGCTTGCGACGCTATAATTTCACAAACACACAAATAGTACAAACATCTCAGAATCGACTAATATAACGTAAAACTACGTTTTAAATAACGCACCAACACTAAACTAACTCACTAGTGTCCGTCTAGTGGCTAACGTGCGTCACGATACCATAAAACCTACCCAAGCACAACAGCTGCACCAGATCACGATTCGTGTCGCAAAACGTAACACCCGGACTCAAAACACTAGATTATAGGTAAACGATCCCAGATTTTGCATACTGCAATTACTAAAATTGTAAACAGTACCAAACACCCCTAACCAACAGCAGACAACTGTTAGTTGTATGTATGCCCTAGAGGCCAGTATTGTACAGATTATGTATATTATATTGGATGCTTGGACATATATAGAGATGACTTTCTTGCTCGACATGATAGTATGCTATCTGGTTGCCATTTATCTTAACATGTACACTAGTCTCTTTATACTGTCTTATAGTTACATGTTGGTAAAGCCCTTAGGATGTGTACTTGACTACCTGGGCTATGATGCAGATCATACTAGTGGGGACATGGTAGTCCATAAGTACATCCTTCAAGGTCCCTAGTCGTGGGTGTATCGAGACGGGGCATCGATATACCAGAGTAGACTAGCGTATACGCTTCTCGACCCATGTGATGGGCGATGGATGATCCCATATCCATTGGTGTTTGACATCAGAGATGGTATACGGGTGCTCAGTGGAGACTGGGTACACTGGACGGACTCGCCGAGAACTCCCAGATGGTATTATACCTCACGTCAGATGGCAGTTCTCAGGTGACACTTGTACAGATTAGTCTGTAGACCCGAGATCGTCATAGAGTCTTGTGTGATTCCCACTGTGCTTTGATCTCCACCTTACCACGTCCATGAGGGCGTGCAAAACGGTGGTCTTTGGGTATAGTCCCGAGTCACATGGAGGCAATGAGCGATAGGAGGGGTTTCGTCTCTCCCGGTATTGGGAGTTGATGTTGCGCTGTGCTCGATTGGCCGTAACAGGTAAGTCCCTGGCCAGGGCTGATCAGAGATTTGCTGGTAAGTGTTACCAGTAGTTTCTCGACCCGTTACGAGCCTCACATCAGCACGACTTATCGGGTTATTGGGGTCTGACGTATACCACCCCTAGACTTGATATGCGACGTATCAGACGAAGAGACTTGACTGTATGGTAAGTGTTACTGGTCGGATTCGCAGGAGTGTGAGCGGGCTAGCTCGTCGATCTTCTGATCGCTCAATACCCGGGTGGCCGTTACGTTTAGCAGACCGCTTGCGGCTTGTGGGTGCTTGATATGATCATCATCTGCTACCGGCGTATTGACGAGTCTTTAGAGTCCTACACAGAGGTTTCCTGGCTCAAGCGAAACGAAATAGGAGCGCATATGAGATATGTGCAGGACCGAGAATAATGCGTGTATGTGATACCGCATTTCATTCTCGCGATATATGTTTCGATTGGTTATATTCGATATGACCTAGTTATCGAATCATTGATTCGATAAATCGATACATAAGATTCTAGTCGGTTATGTGCGACATGACCGGATCATTGAATCAAATGTTGATTTAATGATTTAATGCATAATTATATATTTGATATATTGCATTGCATTAACTAGTATTGGTTCACTTTAAACGGATTTTTCTCACTTGATGCACATTGTATATGTGATATGCTTTCGTGCACTTTTCTGTATCATATTTGATGATACTTGATCATTTAGTTAAGTGTATAAAATTAATCCATGGTTAATGTGATAATTAGGTTTTTGCATTTTCATTTATTTATTTGAAATTAGTTATGATAAGAATGGTGGCTAAGTTTGTTTTATATTGAAGCTTCATGAAGCTTTGACTTTGCTAACCATCCTTATCTTCATGCTTAACCCTAACCCATCAAAGCGACCATGGTTAATTCTCTACACTTAACCCTAGTTCAAGTTATGATAAGTATTTGATTTATTTTTATTTTTATTATAAGACTTATCATAATTCTTTTCTTGAGCTCATCTTCTTCTTCTTCTTCAAGCTTGCTACTCCAATGGCAACTTGAGCTTTAGTGAGAGAAATCCAAATCTAAAGTGAACCCACCTCCTATTTCTTCACCCTCTACCTCTTGCCAAGTGGATTTGGGTGTTTACTTCACAAGTTTCATAAGTTTGTGAAGTCGGAGCTTGAGTTTGTGCAACCTCGACGTAGATCGTCTTTGACACAAAGCCGACGACCTATTCCGCTTGTTTTCCCGATGAAGCCGACGGAGGAGTCTAGGATTCATGATGTACAGCGAGAAGACTTGGTTGCGGAGCCGTGGAGGTGGATATCCGGATCTACAAAGGTTGTAATTTCCGTATCATAGTAGTTAAGAGTTAACTAGCTTTCTATTTCGCCTAAACATCTAGTCTAAGATCCGTAGTCTAGGGTTTCTCGGCACCAAAAATTTGAATTTGGCATGTTCGATGCCTTGAGAGAACCTACTAGGGTGCCTAGGAACCTTTCACTGGTATCAGAGCCTAGCTAGAGCCTTAGGCGAAGTCCCGACGACGTTTGAAACCCGATCGAACCGAAATCCAAAACCTAAAAATGCTCTCTGGACTTTTTCTAAAAATTCGGATTTTTGTCAATTAAAAATATGTAGAAAATCAAGCAGGGTGTTATTAGAATTACTGTAAAATACGAGGGGGTAATTCAACTTTTCCACCGCGGAAGGGCGGCACATGCTAGGCATGTGCGGCGCTTCCGCGGCAGTACTGTTCCCTTTCATAATTATTTCTGCACAGTAACTCTTGTAATATAATGCTATGTTTTCTGGGATATTTTTATTGTGACTTTACAGAAGATTATTTTGGGGTACTATTGGGAATCAGTATTTCGATCGGATTATCAAATTTCGTCTTAAGTGTTTTTCCAGATAACTGTAGAATATGTTAAAGAGTTCGACCGTATACAAATACCCAGGTTTTCCCCTGCCGGAATAATTCCAAGTGTTGGATTTTTCTGTGGTTAAAAGACGTTCTGAGTAGTGCAAGTAACGCGATGGTCCCTCTAGAAGACACAAACCTTAACTCGATTATGTGACCGTCTTGAACTGCCCTTTGAACCTTCGGGTTTGGGGCAGTACGGCGTGCCACATGTGAGGCGTTGGCTTGACCCTTCTACGGCTGGACCGTTGGTACTGAGGTATGAAGTGAATGTCTTTGAACCTATTTCATGTGTTGATCGGTGTCGGGAAAACTTGGGTGTTCGAATGTTCGATCGGAAAGTTTAATATATTCTATTTATCCGGAATTGGATACAATAATTGGAATTCACAAACAGTTATGAGATAACTGGATGAATGTTATAGATCTAGCAGTTTAGTTTCACAAGATATCGAAAAGTGTTTTCGATGATGGGACTAAAATGCGGGGTTTATAACTGTTAGGCATGTGATGTCTAAAGAGGTTGCGGATTCCAATTGTTGTAGTTTTACACTTTCTTTTCTGTGACCGTAAGTGTAGTATGTTCATATCGCCGGTTTCGTTGCTATACATCAACGACAATTCGGGTATGCATACTTACTTACGTTGATGACATGTGATGTTATGTGTTGCTGGATATGTTATATTGGATCGTCGTATTCGAATAGCCGGGGGTTTTTATGTGAGATGAGTGTTTTTCATTTTCATTCATGTAAAAACTTGTATGTAATATTCTTTTATTTGGGGCGCTTCCAGGTAGCGGAAGTTGTCACCCTTTGTATATTATTTACTTTTCTGCACTAGGTTAGACCCAAGTAGGGGAGCACAAGTAACCGGGTTCTGGGGTCCAGTGGGAGACCAACTCGAGGAGTCGAGTCCGGGTCTCCTAACCCTAGAATTGTCAGGGTTGCTTGCCGCTCTCGTAGGGGTCTAGGGGTGTGGGATTGGCTATTCATCACGACCGTGGAATCCGTGTTTTATACTGGCTCGTATTGAAAACACGGACGTCCTAGTATATCCAATATTTCATATGTTTATTCTGCTGCGATATCTGTGATGTGATTCTGTGATGGATATAGTATATAGTATATATGATATATTATATAGACGTTACTTATGTTTTACACCCGCGCTAGCCCTGCCCTGCTCTGTCGTTAGTTACCTAACCTAACGGTGCACGAGGGGACATCGAGGCAAATGCGGATGGCATAAGTGTACGTCATATCTATCTGTGATGTTTAGGTATCTAAATGATGGGACTTCATTAATGTGATTAATGAAAGATAAGAAACCTAAGATGTTGTAGAATCGAATTTTAAAATAAAACAGGTAGCTACAGTTCTTGCAATGCATAGCGGTATATATGATATACCCCGCACCTCATTCGACGAGGAAAGGACCGAGATCCCTTCACCGGGATTGACTCCTTTAGCAATAACTGGCAGATGCTACACACTCGGTTTGCTTTTGATTGCTTTTGCGATTTTGCTTTGCACAGCGATATATATGATATATCCCGCACCTCATTCGACGAGGAAAGGACCGAGATCCCTTCGCCGGGAGTGACTCCTTTAGCAAAACTAGAAAAGCCTCAAAATCACTCCATTTCAAAACTTCATTTGATTCTACAACGATATAAAGTTCATTACGCAAAAGGTTTTCTTAAAAACCTGACGTAGCCCTCCGTCATTTCAGATAAGTAATAGTTAGTATTCGTGCTGCGTTTGTTGACTCAGTCAAGGCGTAGTGTGCGGTAGCTGATTACTATTTATCTGTTTATGCATATGATGCAGATTGGATTAGGGTAGTCGTGCGGCCTTGTTGACTTAGTCAAGGGTCGTGCGGGTGGGTTTAATTCAATCAGGAAATGACGGGTTGAACTTTACTTGCGGTCTATGGTTTGTTGACTCAGTCAAGGTCATAGATCGCCTGGGGCAAAATATTATCGGGAATTTCAAGTGTTGAAATTTGCAATGAGATTGCATACCTTCTATGAGATAGTTGGATCCCGATACCCACTGCGAGTAAGAGTTACTCCTGGGAGAGTTTTACACATTACAATTAGCCGATCAAGTAGGTGTCTAGAAAGGTGTTAACGAGGTTACGCCTCTGGGAAAACGAGGTTTACATTAATTAGGTTCGTGAGAAAGCACGGGGGACCTCCCTCAAAGTACCGACACTGGCCTGGCTGAAAGATTGGCGAACCTGTAGTGTGTAATTAATCCCGGCTAGTCTTTCCTTTTAAGGTTTGAAGGAAGATTTGATAAAAAGCAGTGGGAGCCATCCTGATTAGATAAGATAATAACCAATCTGATCTTGCACGAGCTTACGCTAAAGTGTTTTCTTCTCTCTCTCTCCAGGTAGCGACCATTTCATGCCTTAATCAAGATAATAATATGGATGTATTGACCGAACCCGCATGTTATACTGTGCAGGGGAACGTTGAACCCGTTCTATCTTATAAGTGTTATAAGACTGAACAGGAAACAGGAGAATATCTGGATTCTCAGACCGCCCAAACGGAGAACATGCATGTTGATGCATCATCTTCGGGTGTGTTTGTCATTGAGAACTGTTTCTCAGTTCACCCTACGTCCTGGGTATTAGATACCGGGTCAGGATCCCACATATGTAAGATGTTACATGGGCTGCAAAAAGGTAGAGAACTGAGAAAAGGTGAACATTCCGTTCATGTAGGGAATGGGGCAAATGTTGCAGCCAAAGCAGTTGGCACATATCACCTAGTATTACCAAATGGTGATACACTAGTCCTGAATGAGTGCTATTATATACCGAACATGATGTGCAACATTATATCAGTTTCTTTATTGAGTAAAGAAGGTTATAATTTTGTAGTAAAGGATAATGTTATGAACATATTCCTCGATCAAAGGTTGATTGCATCAGGCTCGCTACATAATGGCATATTCATTCTCAATCAAAATACAGTCTTCAATATACAAAACACACACAAAAGGAAAAGCTCAGAAATGAACGAATCCTTCTTGTGGCACTGTAGACTTGGCCATATCAATGAGACACGACTAGCTAAGTTGCATAAGAATGGATATTTGAATTCATTCGAGTTATCATCTTATGACACTTGCCATTCATGTCTCAAAGGAAAAATGACCAAAACTCCGTTTAAAGGTCACGGAGAAAGAGTTACCGAACTCTTGGGACTGGTGCATAGTGATGTATGCGGTCCAATGTCTACACACGCCAGAAATGGTTCTTCCTACTTCATTACATTCACTGACGATCTCTCTAGATACGGGCATGTGTTCCTGTTGAAACACAAGTCTGAAGCTTTTGAGAAATTCAAAGAATATAAGCACGAGGTAGAGAACCAAACGGGCAAAAGTATTAAAGTTCTTCGATCTGATCGAGGAGGTGAATACTTAAGCAGTGAATTCCTGGATTATCTAAAAGAGAATGGGATTCTCTCTCAGCTTACTCCTCCTTATACACCACAGCACAACGGTGTATCGGAACGAAGGAATCGCACCCTATTAGATATGGTGCGTTCAATGATGAGTAATGCTGAGTTACCTATTTCCTTTTGGGGGTATGCGCTTGAGACAGCCATATACCTATTGAATCTGGTTCCGTCTAAATCTGTACCTACCACACCATATGAGATATGGAGTGGGAAGAGACCATATTTTAAGCGAATTAAGATATGGGGTTGTCCGGCCTATGTCAAAAAGCAAAATCCGGACAAACTCGAGGCACGATCAGTCCTTTGCAAGTTTGTGGGATATCCTAAGAATTCTCAAGGATATTTTTTCTACCAAGCTGAGGAACAAAGAGTGTTTGTTGCTCAACATGCCACCTTTTTGGAAAGGGAATTTCTTGCAAAAGAAATTAATGGCAAAGAGGTAGAACTGGAAGAGGTTCCAGCACCACAAACTGCAACTGACAATTTAGTAGAACCAGAGGATTCAGTGGTACCCGACGTACCCCAGCCTCTCCGCCGATCTAGTAGGGTTTCTCGTCCACCTGAGAGATACTATGGTTTTCTCATTGATGGTGGAAGTGAGGATTGCATCATGGAGGATGATGACCCAACTAGCTTCGAGCAGGCCATCACGAGTGGGGACTCAGTGAAATGGCTGGATGCTATGCGGTCCGAGATGGATTCCATGTACACCAACAAAGTATGGACTTTGGAAGTTGCTCCTGAAGGGGTAAAACCCATTGGGAGCAAGTGGATCTTTAAGAAGAAACTTGGTGTAGATGGGAAAGTGGAGACTTTCAAAGCTAGACTTGTAGCAAAGGGTTTTCGTCAAAGACCAGGTGTGGACTATGACGAAACCTTTTCTCCAGTGGCTATTCTTAAATCCATCCGAATCATGCTTGCCATTGCTGCCTTTCATGACTACGAAATCTGGCAAATGGATGTTAAGACCGCCTTTCTAAATGGTGATTTAGAAGAGTGCGTGTACATGACTCAGCCAGAGGGTTTCGTAGACAGTGGGAGCAGCGGGAAGGTGTGCAAGCTGCTTAAATCCATTTATGGATTAAAGCAAGCATCGCGGAGCTGGAACATCTGCTTTGACGTCGTTATCAAAGAGTTTGATTTCGTCAAAAATCCAGATGAACCTTGTATATACAAGAAGGTGGCAGAGAGTAAGGTTGTCTTCCTCGTATTGTACGTGGACGACATACTCTTGATAGGAAATGACATTCCTATGCTGCAATCGGTCAAGCTCTTCTTATCACAAAGATTCTCAATGAAAGATCTTGGTGATGCCTCCTGCATATTGGGAATCAGGATCTATAGAGATAGATCCAAACGGATTTTGGGATTGTCCCAATCCAGGTACATTGACACCATACTAAAGAGGTTTAGTATGGAAGAGTCCAAGCGTGGGAATATGCCCACGATCTCTGGAGTCACTCTCTCCAAAGAGATGTCTCCCAAGACTGATTTGGAGAGAGCTCGCATGCAAGGGATACCCTATGCTTCGGCAGTAGGCTCTATCATGTATGCGATGCTATGTACCAGACCCGATGTAGCATACTCACTAAGTGTAGCGAGCAGGTATCAAGCTGATCCTGGAGAGAGTCACTGGACAGCTGTGAAGAGCATTCTCAAGTACTTGCGAAGGACTAGAGATATGTTCTTGGTGTATGGTAACGGAGAACTCCAAGTGGAGTCCTTTACCGATTCGAGCTTCCAGAGTGATAAGGACGACTCTAAGTCGCAGTCGGGCTTTGTCTTTACCCTTTACGGAGGGGCGGTTAGCTGGAAGAGTTCCAAGCAGGAAACCTTGGCAGACTCGACGATGGAGGCTGAATACATCGCTGCCAACGATGCTGTTAAAGAAGCTGTTTGGATCAAGAAGTTCATTACTGAACTTGGTGTGGTTCCATCCATTGAGCATCCAATACCTTTGTATTGCGATAACAATGGAGCGGTGGCTTTGGCCAAGGAACCCAGGTCCCATCAGCGATCCAGGCATATTCTGAGGCGGTATCACCTGATCCGGGAGATAGTTGATCGCTGGGAGATCGAGGTCAGGAGAGTTGACACGAAGAACAACACGGCGGATCCACTCACGAAGGCCATTCCCCAGATACAGTTTGAGAGACTCTTCGGGATGCTCGGTATGAGATACTACAGCAGCTGGCCCTAGTGCAAGTGGGAGATTGTTAGTTGTATGTATGCCCTAGAGGCCAGTATTGTACAGATTATGTATATTATATTGGATGCTTGGACATATATAGAGATGACTTTCTTGCTCGACATGATAGTATGCTATCTGGTTGCCATTTATCTTAACATGTACACTAGTCTCTTTATACTGTCTTATAGTTACATGTTGGTAAAGCCCTTAGGATGTGTACTTGACTACCTGGGCTATGATGCAGATCATACTAGTGGGGACATGGTAGTCCATAAGTACATCCTTCAAGGTCCCTAGTCGTGGGTGTATCGAGACGGGGCATCGATATACCAGAGTAGACTAGCGTATACGCTTCTCGACCCATGTGATGGGCGATGGATGATCCCATATCCATTGGTGTTTGACATCAGAGATGGTATACGGGTGCTCAGTGGAGACTGGGTACACTGGACGGACTCGCCGAGAACTCCCAGATGGTATTATACCTCACGTCAGATGGCAGTTCTCAGGTGACACTTGTACAGATTAGTCTGTAGACCCGAGATCGTCATAGAGTCTTGTGTGATTCCCACTGTGCTTTGATCTCCACCTTACCACGTCCATGAGGGCGTGCAAAACGGTGGTCTTTGGGTATAGTCCCGAGTCACATGGAGGCAATGAGCGATAGGAGGGGTTTCGTCTCTCCCGGTATTGGGAGTTGATGTTGCGCTGTGCTCGATTGGCCGTAACAGGTAAGTCCCTGGCCAGGGCTGATCAGAGATTTGCTGGTAAGTGTTACCAGTAGTTTCTCGACCCGTTACGAGCCTCACATCAGCACGACTTATCGGGTTATTGGGGTCTGACGTATACCACCCCTAGACTTGATATGCGACGTATCAGACGAAGAGACTTGACTGTATGGTAAGTGTTACTGGTCGGATTCGCAGGAGTGTGAGCGGGCTAGCTCGTCGATCTTCTGATCGCTCAATACCCGGGTGGCCGTTACGTTTAGCAGACCGCTTGCGGCTTGTGGGTGCTTGATATGATCATCATCTGCTACTGGCGTATTGACGAGTCTTTAGAGTCCTACACAGAGGTTTCCTGGCTCAAGCGAAACGAAATAGGAGCGCATATGAGATATGTGCAGGACCGAGAATAATGCGTGTATGTGATACCGCATTTCATTCTCGCGATATATGTTTCGATTGGTTATATTCGATATGACCTAGTTATCGAATCATTGATTCGATAAATCGATACATAAGATTCTAGTCGGTTATGTGCGACATGACCGGATCATTGAATCAAATGTTGATTTAATGATTTAATGCATAATTATATATTTGATATATTGCATTGCATTAACTAGTATTGGTTCACTTTAAACGGATTTTTCTCACTTGATGCACATTGTATATGTGATATGCTTTCGTGCACTTTTCTGTATCATATTTGATGATACTTGATCATTTAGTTAAGTGTATAAAATTAATCCATGGTTAATATGATAATTAGGGTTTTGCATTTTCATTTATTTATTTGAAATTAGTTATGATAAGAATGGTGGCTAAGTTTGTTTTATATTGAAGCTTCATGAAGCTTTGACTTTGCTAACCATCCTTATCTTCATGCTTAACCCTAACCCATCAAAGTGACCATGGTTAATTCTCTACACTTAACCCTAGTTCAAGTTATGATAAGTATTTGATTTATTTTTATTTTTATTATAAGACTTATCATAATTCTTTTCTTGAGCTCATCTTCTTCTTCTTCTTCAAGCTTGCTACTCCAATGGCAACTTGAGCTTTAGTGAGAGAAATCCAAATCTAAAGTGAACCCACCTCCTATTTCTTCACCCTCTACCTCTTGCCAAGTGGTTTTGGGTGTTTACTTCACAAGTTTCACAAGTTTGTGAAGTCGGAGCTTGAGTTTGTGCAACCTCGACGTAGATCGTCTTTGACACAAAGCCGACGACCTATTCCGCTTGTTTTCCCGATGAAGCCGACGGAGGAGTCTAGGATTCATGATGTACAGCGAGAAGACTTGGTTGCGGAGCCGTGGAGGTGGATATCCGGATCTACAAAGGTTGTAATTTCCGTATCATAGTAGTTAAGAGTTAACTAGCTTTCTATTTCGCCTAAACATCTAGTCTAAGATCCGTAGTCTAGGGTTTCTCGGCACCAAAAATTTGAATTTGGCATGTTCGATGCCTTGAGAGAACCTACTAGGGTGCCTAGGAACCTTTCAACAACTACCCACAAAAGCCAAACACCCGCACCTCCCTCCATCGCCGGCGTCGCCGGAATTTTGCCTATGGTCGCCGGCCGAGGCCGGTGGGGTGGGTCTCGTATCTCAGGTAGTGCTCCAGGGTCACTAGTACATCACTACAATTTTGTTTGGTCACTCACTAAAATTTCCAGATCACAGCAGGTACAAAGGCTCTAAAAAGACACTAAAAACCCGATATTGCACTAATCGATATTTAAAGTGTTCTAAACCAAAATCAGCGAACTACACAACATAAAAACTCCTATTTATCAGTGTAGGGATTATACCTATCAACTTTAGCTCACAAGATCCAAGCTTTCCTAGCTCCAAGTGATCCAAGAGCAAAAATCAAGACTTTTGGTATTTTTCTGATATATTTTAGGATTTTGGGGATTTATTGTGCTAGAATTGGTTACAAATGGAGAAAGAAAGATCAAGGGCAGGAAGAATGAAGATGATTCGGCGAAGGGAAGAGGTAGGGAGTTGTGTGGAGTGTTCTAGCTCATTTCAAGCATTAAATGCAATAAATGCATTCACATGCACATTCATGCACCTCATTCAATTCTTTTCTTTTCTTTAAGTTTAATCCAAAATCTAATTCCAAACAAATATCTAGATAATGTGAGAAGGTTTTGGTTTAACTCAAACTTAATTGATGAAAAGTTCACTTAAAAGAAATTTCCCAAATGTAAATACAGCATTAAAATAATATTAAAATTGGGGAAAATTCTAATTGAAATAAAACGTCCCATATACCCCCAAAGCGTGCGCACTATCTTTATTTTAGCTAAACTAGGTGCTGGCAGTCTATATGGTCGTTTGAACACAGTCGGGT
Source organism: Agapanthus africanus (assembly GCA_030015575.1). Lineage (NCBI taxonomy): Eukaryota > Viridiplantae > Streptophyta > Magnoliopsida > Asparagales > Amaryllidaceae > Agapanthus > Agapanthus africanus. The sequence goes on along the minus strand of CM057348.1, from coordinate 358,688,963 downwards.
TAAAACGGAAAATACCGACAATTTAACCCTAAAACGGAAAAATTCGCATAACGATTTCTAAAACATTACAATCTCCCCCTGTTATAGAAATTCGGTCCCCAAATTAAAATTTCATACTAAGCGTACCTTCAAAGAGATGTGGGAATTTCTTCCGCATCTCATTCTCGGCCTCTCAAGTGATCTCCTACCAAGTTGGGCTACTCCATAGAACCTTCACAAGCGGCAAGACCCTTGACCGAAGTTTCTTCACCTGCCGATCCAAAATGACTACCGGCTGCTCGGTGAACGAAAGATTGCGCTCAAGCTGAACGGTCTGATGCTGAATCATGTGAAAAGGATCATGAAGATATCTACGAAGCATCGACACATGGAAAATGGGGTGCACATCCGTAAAACTGGGCGGGAGCGCTAAACGATAAGCAACGGAACCCACTCGCTCAAGGATCTCGAAAGGACCTACAAATCTGGGACCGAGCTTCCCCCTCATCCCAAATCGCATAACGCCCTTCATCGGAGAAATCCTCAGGAATAAATGATCCCCCACTGCGAACTCAAGTCTGCGACGACGACGGTCGGCATAAGACTTCTGACTGCACTGGGCTGCTCTCATCCTGTCCTGAATCAGCTGGGTCTTCTCCGTAGTCTCCTGAACTAGCTGGGGTGTCCCAAAACTCTACTATCGCTGAGTTCGGTCCAACAGACTGGCGATCGAAACTTCCTACCGTACAAAGCCTCAAAAGGTGCTATCTGAATAGTCTCCTGAAAACTGTTGTTGTAGGAGAACTCAATCAACGGCAAGTGACGATCCCAACTGCCACCAAAATCAAGCACACATGCACGAAGCATATCGTCCAGAGTCTGTATAGTCCGCTTCGACTGACCATCGGTCTATGGATGAAAAGCTGTGCTAAAACTCAATCGGGTACCCAAAGCTTCCTGAAGCTTCTGCCAAAGACGGCTAGTAAACTCGGTGCCTCTGTCGGATACTATGCATGTGCGAACACCGTGCAAACACACAATCTCATCTATATACAGCTGCGCATACTAAGCATACCCGAAATTGGTCTTCACTGGAAGAAAGTGAGCCGCTTTCGTTAACCGGTCAACAATCACCCAAATGGAGTCATACCCTCTACTGGTCTTGGGTAGACCCACAATGAAGTCCATGGAAATCTGCTCCCATTTCCACTCCGGAACAGGTAAAGGCTGCAACACTCCAGCCAGTCTTTGATGCTCAGCCTTGAATCGCTGACAAGTCAGGCACTTCGAAACGAAGTTCGAAATATCGCGTTTCATCCCTTCCCACCGGTAAAAATCTCTCAAATCACGGTACATCTTGGTGGAACCTGGATGAACGCTAAAGGTCGACTGATGTGCCTACTCTAGGATCTCGCGTCTTAACCCATCAGCATATGGTACACATAAGAGAGTCCCGCATCTTAGCACACTCTGGTCATCAATCATGAACTCCGAAACTGTACCCTATCGAACAAGCTCAAGAATTTCGGACAAACGGGCATCACTGGGTTGCGCCTCACGGATACGATCAAATAGTAGTGGACGGGCGCGGACATAAGAAAACTGTCCCCCAGTGGAAGAAAACTCGAACTGTACTCTACTATCACACAAGAGCTGCCAATCTGCAGAAGACTGACACTGAACTGCACTCAACTGGGACAAGCTACCCCCGGGCCTACGACTCAAAGCATCAGCTACCACATTCGCCTTGCCCGGGTGATAAAGGATCTCACAATCATAATCCTGTAAGTCTACGGTAGCGCAACAGCCGTCAAACTGACGCCAAATGCGGAACAAAACTTTTATAACTGGCGCTATCGCATAATATAACCCGGATCTGCCATTAACGCTAAACTAACAAACTGTAAAGAGGGTAGAAAGGTTATACCGAACGATTCGAGTCCTTCGTTCTTTAACCATCATCCCACGCTCCTGTTACGGCTGCTCCGATCTCATCGATCTCCGATCTGCTCGTCCAGGTGGCACCACGTCATCGGATCTTTAAACGGGCTCCAGCCTCTGACCCGTGGCAACTCGGTCATCAAGTTTGCTAAAAGAGATGACCAAGATTGATGTAGAGAATGAGTAGAACACTTTGTCTCACTTCGTCCAAAGCCATGGACGAACGGTTAATGAAGTTTCCATTTGAATCGGGAGATGGAATAAAAAGAGCTATGAAATTTCCATACACAAATCTATCATAATCTTTTCAACCAAGTGAGTGTGTGAGGAGGAGGGGAGGGGCCGGCCATATATGAGTGAGAGGAGGGGTGAGTGTAGGAGCAAAATCGGTGACCATAAGCAAAATATCTTAAGCAAATACAAAGAAGAGTTAATGCAAAAGAATGAGTCACCTAAACACATCATCAACTATTTAATGCAACCAATGAATCATATAACACCTCACTAACCTAATCACCAATTCTAGAATCTTCTAGAAGCACTCTCATGACTCACCCTCATGAAGAAAACATAAATCCTCATTAAACCGAATGTTTAAATACGGCCGATAGAAAACTGGAAACTGGGAACTTCCAAAAGCGATCCTGAAACGAATTTCAGGATAACCCCGTAACAGTATAAACATACCCGCATTTGTATTATGACCGAATACAAATTCAACTGAGACAAAGATATTATATCTACACAGTATAATACTCGGATCCGGCTTAAACCAAAGCCCACCAGTATTATCTGCCCGAAATATGACACGTGCGTAAACGCACCTGCATTTTCCGAACCCTGCCATAAAACCTTACGGCCTCTACAACGTTTCGCCCGAACTTGGGAAACTATCTGTGGGGGACTCTAATGACTCGTCAGTACCCTGGCAGTGGGTTTAACCACAAGCCGTCAGCGGCACTAGCTGTGCGTAACGGCTGCCCATGTACTGACCTCAAGGGAACCGATGAGCGAACTCATCCCGAAACCCTACTGAGCCTAACAGTGACAATTTATATACAGTACGGTTCATTCGTCTATGAGTATCGCATATCCGGCCTAGGGGCTAGTAACGTCAAACCCCCAATAGCGGTATAAGTCGTGTCGGAGACAAGCCCTGAACACCCTGAGAAACTACCGGAGTACCTACCAGTAATTCTCACCTGCCTTGGCCAAGGACTTGGTGTAATGGCTTTCCTAGACACAGCGCGATCTCCACCCCCAATACCGGGAGAGACGAATCCCCTGCCGATCCGCTCATGTTCCTCCATGTGGCTCGGGACTGTACCCAAAAACTACCTGTTTGCATGACTCCTTTGAGCCGTGGTAGGGTAGAAATCAAAGCATAGTGGGAACTCACACAAGACAAATGACGACCTCAGGTCGATGAACTAACCTGTACACATGTCACCAGGGAACTTCTATCTGACGATATGTATAATACCAACTAGCAGGTTCCTGGCGAGTCCTGTCCGGTGTACTCATAACCCAATTAGCACCTGTATACATCTTAGGTGATCCAATTGCCACCAGTGGCTTGTAAGACCGGCCACCATCCCTCGTCAGGGTCTCGACTGTATACAGTAGTCTACTACGGAGTATCGATGCCCTGTCTCGAAACTCCCACGACTAGGGACCATAATTAAGGATGTGCTTATAGACCACCCAACTCTCACGTATATGATCGCCATCATACTGTTGGTAGTCAAGCAAGATCCTAAGGGCTCTATCAACGTGTAATCGTGATCAGTCACCTGAACCTATACACGAATGATAAAGGCAAACCAGATAGCATACTATCATCTCGAGTAAGACTGTGCTACCGTTATAGGTCCTCCTCAATCATTGCAATCACGTACCTGTGATCCAATAATTGACTTTGAGGGCACTATATCCAACAATCTCCCACTTGCACTTAAGGCTAATTATTGCGATGTCGCATACTCACTGCCCGTGTGATACCGTACACCCGACTCCTCTACTAATCAGTTTCACAAAGCCCGTTCGTAAAACACTTGTGTTCGAGAAATAGCCTCAGTGAGTGGATCCGCCCTGATGTTTCTTTCTATGTCTCTCTTAATCACAAGTTCGCGGAGAAAGCTATCTCCCGAATCGAGCAATACCTGTCTTAGAATATGTCTGGATATCTGATGGGACCTACTTCATAAATGAACTACAAATCCAAACTTCTTAGACTGTATCGATAACTGAACGTAATCAGTATCCAGCACCATGCCTCCCACAGTATCCACTTGGACCACCTGTCCATAACACTGTCCCTCTTCGTCAGAGAGAAACCTATAACTCTGATAATCACTCTGTCATCCATGTCGCCTTTGAAGCCTGGAATGATAATTGTCTCCCGAAGGAGGCTGCCGTCATCAAATCCGTAGAACATCCACTTATGTTCTAAAACTGCCTCCTTATGTTTCTCCAGGATTGGATTAATATAAACTTATCGCATCTAGTGCAAAAACAACATCTGGTGTGGTACTTGACATCTCATGATTGACTCAATTGCCTAAGCAAGTGATCTGCCAATCATGCACATCCCTCTCCCCTTTAGTCTGTAAGACACCTTTAGAGAGGGTGACTCCATTACCCGCAGGTACACCACCATGCCAGGAGTCAACTATTCTAAAAACCATTAGAATACTGTCAAAGTACCCACATTTGGAAACTACCCAAATCTAGATCTAAAACCATAGATCTAGAAACCAGAATGTCTGATATTATATCCATATCCTGTCTGGAGAAACAATTATGTGACGACCACAGTACAACCGATCGTAGTATAGGAATTTTACTTCCTACTCTGTGTATGGCATCCAAATACCAGGACATCACACCCTACTACCTTCTTAACAGATCCATCCCCTTTTCTGATGAAGTCAAACCTATGACTGTCACATCAAAATTAGATGATCTATCTCCGCTATAACTGCTCAAGTCTATAAATAGACATAAGCGACTTGCCCACTATGCATCCGCTGCTTTCTCTGACCACAACAACCCTCTGACAGAATAATATACACGTGCACTTCTAAAGCTAGTTTAGAACGACGCTGTACTTAACCTCCTGCCGGGTCTCATAGTCTGGAACAACAGTAGTGTCAAGTCTGGGTAAGCAAGAACCTCCCTGTCACCGTCCTTGAGGCTACCGAAGTACCTCTCGGGTGCCTGAGGTTACCCACCATATCTGCGGAGTGGCTAATGGAATGTTAAACCTGATTGAATCTATAGGTCCTATTAAATTTTCCGTAATCGTTTGCGGTTTTGGAATCACTTCCAGTTCTACCATAATCCCAGTACTGTTTTCTTAAAAAATCCATTTTACTAAAACTGTGGCGAGTCAAGAACAATATCACCATTGATCTTCCAGATGGTAGAAAGTCAACCCACGACATAGCCCGTGCCAACCCACAAACTGCCATTACAGAAACGTGCCCTGAGTTATCCAGAGTCTGGTTTTAAGCATAAGCCGGACAACTCCCCGTACCTTAACATCGTTAAGATATCCAATATAGAAACATTGGCACTTATTTAATTGGAACCAGATTCTAATCATGCAGCTGTCTCCAGTGCATATCAACTTAATGGAGAGAGGGTAATCAACATTACTAAACTTAGGAATCCATCCAATTATGAGTAACCCGAAAGAGAAACAAGTTTCTCAAAACCATTACTATCATCTGAATACCAATCACAAGTATCTACATCTTCGATCTCTTTGAAGAATCCCGATACTTGCGACACCTGGTTCTCTACTTTATTCTTATACCCCCAACTTCTCAAAACTTAGACCTTGTATTTGTACGAAATACTTGACTAAAAACTAGAGAAGTCATAAGTAAACAGAACATAGTACGAGGACCAACCCTTTTGTCCTGATGGACACTGGACAACATACAATACCCTGTATAAGTCCGTTGAGTTGAATAACTCAAAACCTGTGCATCGTAGGTTGAAAACTGTACTTATGGTTAAGAACTACTCCATTGTTCAATGCTCCTTACCCAATCGCCAACTGATATAGGTAAATGTCATCGACATAATATCAAAAGGTTATATCTCACTTTATAAAAATAAACGTACAGATATATCATTTTGAAATTGGTGCACAACAACGGATACTAAAAAACCAAATACATGCCTGCCGGCAATAACCTAGGCGACTTCCTCAAATATCACCAATTACAACGAATTCCGATATAATGAGGACGATCACCTTATTCCTAATAACTTCCTCCCACTCATCATCTGTAAAACCATACGGATGTGAGAATCATACCTGGTAAATACATACCCCAGAGTAAGTATCTAATCGGGAAATCAGTTTTCCTTTAACAATGCACTGAAATATAAAAATGTTTCGTAGGGGTATCCTTGTATTCATAGTAATGCCTCTTCCATAATCCAATTCATGACTATAACCGTATATTTCTTTTCCATCTCTCCAAATCCCTTTATTTGTCTTTAGTCGTTACCTTCTGCACACCCTCGTTAGGCTAAGTGGTTTTCTTCCTTCCCTACCGTTCGGCACCAGCCTATGGTTTGGAAGAAGACTATCCAGTAAGAATAATAGGTGTAACCTCCTAAACCAAGGAGTACTCGTAACCCGAGAGAAGGTGATGATAAAAGACAACAGAATAATACCTTATTCTATTTCTCCCGAACTGGGAAAAAAAGCAAAGGTGAAATAGGAGTGGCGATGAACTACGCGGTTTGGTCATGAATGATAGCAGTCACAATTTACTTTACCCTTTTTCTAATCCCTTTATTTTGTCTTTACATATTACCTTCTGTACACCCTACTTAGGCTAATTGGTTTTCTTCATTCCCTATCTTTCAGCACCTGCCTATGGTTTGGAAGAAGACTATCCAATAAGCGTAATAGGTGTACTCTCCTAAACCATGGAGCCCTCGCAAGGTGATAATAAAAGACAACTGAATATACCAATTCTATTTCTCCTGAACTTGGATCCATCCTCGAAGAATTCCCTTCGAGTTCGTATATAACCATGCGATGGATCTATCCAATGGAAGTGGATGTCCGTAGTAATACGGGATGTTCTGAGAAATGCAGAGGGTAAAAGAAGGAGTGGCAATGACTTATGCAACTCAGACAATCGAAAAGCCAGTATTTTAAGAAGGGTCGGTCAATTTGGTCACTGAGTCATAGTCTAGGGTCGGTCAAAGGTCGCTGCCAAAGAGAGAGAGAAAAGAAACACTCTGCGTGCACTCTAACCTAGATCAGAATGGTTATCACTTTATCTAATCAGGAAACCTCCCACTGTACTGTCAAATTCTCCTCCAAACCTGAAAGAAGAATCAATCGGGATCACCCGAAGAGTAAACCAACTCATCAGTAGGAATCGGGACCCAACTCTCATCGCATGATAACGTGACGGAATCCACTCACGTTATCACACTCCAGTAGGTATGCGCATGCCTGGGAAGTTTTAGTTTCTTTAGAAACTCCGAATATGATTTTAACCCCATGTTCTTATGACCTTGGCGAAAGCCAACAAATCATAAGTTACATGTCAAGTTCTGCCCGTCATTATCTTGTTAATTCGAACCCACCCGTACATACCCTTGACAAAAGCCAACAAGGTAATATGACTGTCCCAAACCAACTCATCTATCTATGCAACAAATGAATACCCCAGCAGCTACCAAACACTATGCCTTGACGACAGCCAACAAACATGGCTTAAATACTACTGACCATCCATAAGAAATGAAGGAGGGCTACGGCTGGTTTTTGGCGAAAAACCTTTAACGTAATGAAGTTAATCTCGTTGAAGGAACTTGATAGCTTTTTATAAAAATATAGTGGCGAAAACCTTTGCTAAAGAGGTCACTCCCGGTGAAGGGATCTCGGCTCTTTCCTCGTGGAATGAGGTGCAGGATATTCCAACTGAATACCGCGATGCAAAGCAACATGTAATCGACTATAGTGAAGTTATTACCCTGACGCAAACTTCTGCCTAAGGGGTCACTCCCGGTGAAGGGATCTCGGCTCTTGCCTCGTCGAATGAGGTGCAGGATATTCCAACCGAATACCACTGTGCAAAACAAAAGAAAACGTCTTTGTAATAACACCTTTTGAAAATGTTCCAACAACATCCATACAGGTTTTTTTTCCTTTGCATTGATCAGAATCAACGCAGTCCCATCAATTAATCACACCAGAAAAGAACGGAAATAACATGTACGTATATGCCATCCGTATTCGTCTCTGGGTCCCGTCATCACCCGTTAGGTTACTTAACTAACGACAGAGCGGGGACTGAACTAGCGCGGGTGCAAAACATATACAATATCTACCAGTATATATACCAATATACAATAATCGCTCCAGGCGTGATAATATGAAACATTACAGAAAAGTAATAAGCATCACACAACAATACAGATAATCTGGGATCCCCGGGTTTCACAGAGTTGCTGCTGAAACCCGACGTTCCCCTGGTCATGTGGATAGCCTGTGCAATAAAACCTAGACCCCTACGGGTGCGGCAAGTTACCCGCCAAAACCTGAAGCGAGGCAGCCCCTTACAGCATAGTGAATGGACCCCCCTGCACTTTACGGAATCCGGTAACTTGAGCAACCCTTCTTAGGTCAACCTGTACCCCCTACGAGTGCGGCGAATATTCTGCAAATTCTAGAGTGAGGCCCCTCTGCCTCTCAAAGCCATAAGATGCGGACACGTTGCCCTCCAGAACCCGGCTATCCGTGCACTCCGTCGCGGGGTAAAACCTAGTACAGAAATGAAAAATATGTACAACGGGTACATCGAACTCAGCCAAGTCGTGCCCCAAAAGAATATTATACAAACAGGCAGTGACGGCAGTCCACATGTTGGATGCTCGCCCCGCAATATCAAATGTACAAATAATTCCAAACTGCACTACCATTGCACAATGCTATCCACCACGACAAATCCGCAACATCACAGCACAACACAGACCATCAAAGCGAATGTCACGTTCGCAAATCCGTCTAAAAGGACTATAGCAATTAGACGCAATTTACCATTCGAATGACATTCATGGTCGGAGATATAATGCAAGTACTGTAAACTAACATGTTTAAATTTCGATCGACAAACCTTCCCGAAGTGGGCCCCACAAACATCTGCTGTACAGTAACAAAAACTGGGCCCAAAAGAACCATTCCAAAAACCACAATTTCCAATGTAGAAGCTACTGTAGAAATTTGGTGCATTGTGGCTACATTACGGCGGCGGATCAGCCGCCAAAACGTGGTTTTGGCCGCTAATTCGCCGTTTTACAGTAAAATTAGCCCACCAAATTTTCACAGTTTTCTTAGAAAAGCCTGCTCGATTTTCTGAGATGCTCAAAATGATTTTTAGGCTTGTTTTAAAATCGACAAAAACTTTAGACTTGGAAATTGCGATTTTGAAAATTCCGCTCGTTTGATGTTTTAAACGCATTAGCACAAGTTAGTAAAGCTTAATGGCGTGGCTATGATACCATGTAAGTCTACGGTAGCGTCCCGGCCGTCAAACTGACGCCAAATGCGGAACAAATAACTGGCGCGATCGCATACTATAACCCGGATCTTCCATTAACGCTAAACTAACAAACTGTAAAGTTGGTAGAATGGTTATACCGAACGATCCGAGTCCTTCGTTCTTTAACCATCATCCCACGCTCCTGTTGCGGCTGCTCCGATCTCTTCGATCTCCGATCTGCTCGTCCAGGTGGCACCACGTCATCGGATCTTTAAACGGGCTGCCGCCTCTGACACGTGGCAACTCGGTCATCAAGTTGCTAAAAGAGATGACCAAGATTGATGTAGAGAATGAGTAGAACACTTTGTCTCACTTCATCTAAAGCCATGGACGAACGGTTAATGAAGTTGCCATTTTGAATCGGGAAATGGAATAAAAGGTGCTATGAAATTTCCATACACAAATCTATCATAATATTTTCAACCAAGTGAGTGTGTGAGGAGGAGGGGAGGGGCCGGCCATATATGAGTGAGAGGAGGGGTGAGTGTAGGAGTAAAAGGGGTGACCATAAGCAAAAGATCTTAAGCAAATACAAAGAAGAGTTAATGCAAAAGAATGAGTCACCTAAACACATCATCATCTATTTAATGCAACCAATGAATCATATAACACCTCACTAACCTAATCACCAATTCTAGAGTCTTCTAGAAGCACTGTCATGACTCACCCTCATGAAGAAAAGATAAATCCTCATTAAACCGAATGTTTAAATACGGCCGATAGAAAACTGGAAACTGGCAAATTCCAAACGCGATCCCGAAACGAATTTCAGGATAACCCCATAACAGTATAAACATACCCGCATTTGTATTACGACCGAATACAAATGCAACTGAGACAAAGATATTATATCTACACAGTATAATACTCGAATCAGGCTTAAACCAAAGCCCACCAGTATTATCTGCCCGAAATATGACACGTGCGTAAACGCACGTGCATTTTCTGAACCCTGCCATAAAACCATACGGCCTCTACAACGTTTCGCCCGAACTTGGAAAACTATCTGTGGGGGACTCTAATGACTCGTCAGTACCCTGGCAGTGGGTTTAACCACAAGCCGTCAGTGGCACTAGCTGTGCATAACGGCTGCCCATGTACTGACCTCAAGGGAAGCCGATGAGCGAACTCATCCCGAATCCCTACTGAGCCTAACAGTGACAATGTATATACAGTCCGGTCCGTTCGTCTATGATTATCACATATCCGGCCTAGGGGCTAGTAACGTCAGACCCCCAATAGTGGTATAAGTCGTGTCGGAGACAAGCCCTGAACACCCTGAGAAACTACTGGAGTACCTACCAGTAATTCTCACCTACCTTAGCCAAGGACTTGGTGTAATGGCGTTCCTAGACACAGCGCGATCTCCACCCCCAATACCGGGAGAGACGAATCCCCTGCCGATCCGCTCACGTGCCTCCATGTGGCTCGGGACTGTACCCAAAAACTACCTGTTTGCACGACTCCTTTGAGCAGTGGTAGGGTAGAAATCAAAGCACAGTGGGAACTCACACAAGATAAATGAAGACCTCAGGTCGATAAACTAACCTGTACACATGTCACCAGGGAACTGCTATCTGACGATATGTATAATACCAACTAGAAGGTTCCCGGCGAGTCCTGTCCGGTGTACTCATAACCCAATGAGCACCTGTATACATCTTAGGTGATCCAATTGACACCAGTGGCTTGTGAGACCGGCCACCGCCCCTCGTCGGGGTCTCGACTGTATACATTAGTCTTCTCCGGAGTATCGATGCCCTGTCTCGAAACTCCCATGTCTCGGGACCATAATTAAGGATGTGCTTATAGACCACCCAACTCTTACGTATATGATCGCCATCATACTGTTGGTAGTCAAGCAAGATCCTAAGGGCTCTATCAACGTGTAAGACTATGCTATACCCGACTAATAAAGGCAAACCAGATAACATACTATCATCTCGAGTAAGACTGTGCTACTGGTATAGGTCTTCCTCAATCATTGCAATCACGTACCTGCGATCCAATAATTGACTTTGAGGGCACTATATCCAACAAATCCTTCACTAGCTCCATCCATCGACATTGTCTCATGTTCAGATCCCGCTGCTGGAAGATATACTTCAAGCTCTTATGATCTGTGAAGATCTGACACGACTCCCCATGCAAGTAGTGTCTCCAAATCTTCAACGCAAAGACCGCCGCCGCCATCTCAAGATCGTGAGTAGGGTAATTCTTGTTGGAGATAGTGCCCTCAGAGTCAATTATTGGATCACAGGCACGTGATTGCAATGATTGAGGGAGGACTTATTCCGGTAGGACAGTCTTACTCGAGATGATAGTATGCTATCTGGTTTATCTTTATCATCGTGTGCTTCTTTAGGTGACCTTAAAGGTCACTATTACACGTTGATAGAACCCCTAGGATTCTTGCTTGACTGCCAGCAGTATGAGGGCAATCATATACGTGGGAGCTGGTAGTCTATAAGCACATCCTTAAAAGGTCCCTAGTCGTGGGAGTTTCGAGACAGGGCATAGATACTCCAGAGTAGACTAGTGTATACAGTCGAGACCCCGACGAGGGGCGGTGGCCGGTCTCACAAGCCACTTGTGTCAGTTGGTTCACCTAAGATGTATACAGGTGCTTATTGGGTTATGAGTACACCGGACAGGACTCGCCGGGAACATGCTAGTTGGTCTTATACCTGACGTCAGATGGCAGTTCCCTGGTGACATGTGTACAGGTTAGTTCATCGACCTGAGGATCATCATTTGTCTCGTGTGAGTTCCCACTGTACTTTGATTACTACCCTACCACGCTCAAAGGAGACGTGCAAACATGTTTTAGTTGGGTACAGTCCCGAGCCACATGGAGGCAGTGAGCGGATCTTCAGGCGTTCGTCTCTCCCGGTATTGGGGGTGAGGTCGCGCTGTGTCTAGGAGAGCCATTACACAAAGCCCTCGGCCGAGGCAGGAGATTTACTGGTAGGTATTCCAGTAGTATCTCAGGGTGTTCTGGGCTACACTCCGACACGACTTGTACCGCTTTTGGGGGTCTGACTTTTACCAACCCCCTAGGCCCGCCATGCGATGCTCATAGACGAACGGACCGAACTGTACGGATATTGTCACTGACAGGATCAGTAGGGTGTCAGGATGAGTTCGCTCACAGACGTCCCTTTTGTCAATAGCTGGTGGCCCGTCACGTATGGCTAATACCTCTGACGTGAGAGTGGTTAAATCCACAGCCGTAGTATCGACGAGTCTTTAGAGTCCCCCATATTCAGTTGCTCAAGTTTTCGGGCGAAACGCTGTAGAGGCCGTATGGAGATATGGCAGGGTTCGATCAGATACGTTCGGTATTGCACGGATCATGATCGGACGGTTAATACTAGCGGGCTTTGGTTTAAGCCGGATCCTAGTATAGTACAGTGTAGATTTTGTCTCATTGCATTTGTATTCGGTCGGAATACAAATGCAGGTATGTATGTACAGTAACGGGGTTTTCCTGTAATTTATTACGGGATCAGTTTTTGGAGTTGCCAGTTTGCTTTCCGTTTCGGCCATATTTCTTTGTATCTTTCATTGGCCGACGATTGGTGGAGGAGGGCTTATTTGCATTTGTGCAAATTAGCAATTTGGAGGGTTGTTTTTGCATATTGTTGGATCATCATTGCTTGACTTTCTTTTGTTCATGATGGTTCATCATGACTTGGCTTTGGGTGATGATGATGGGTTATAATGGTGGGTTTGGAGTGTTGGTTTTTGCTACTAATCATTCCTTATCATCATCACATTTTTCCCTCTTGCATTATGGTTGCTCTCTCTCACTCCCCTCTTTTTTTCCTGCCCACATACATGGCCGGCCAAGGTGATGGGGCTGTCCAATTTTTGGTGCGAAAGGTTTTTGATCTCATATCATTTTTGCTTCACCAAAAATCCCAAATTAAACTCCATAGTTCATCCCTCCACTAAAAGGCAACATCCACTACCCCAAATGAGACATAGCTCACTACACCATTCTACAGCAACTCTTGGGCACGTTGACTCGCCAACTTCGTGCCCGAGTTGCCTCGGACCAGAGGCCGGAGCCCGTAAAAGAAGCTGGCGATGTGGTGCCCTTCCGACGACGTGATGGAGACCGGAGATTCCGCGGGATATCGGGACGACGACGAGAAGACCCGAGGACTCGGATCACTCGGTATATCTCCCTACCCGTCTTTTAGTTAGCTAGATTTAGATTAATGGCCCGATCCGGGTTTTAGTGCACGGTGGTGCCGATTTGCTAGTTTGCAAAGTTTTTCGTTTCCGCATTCCGGCGTCGGATTGACGGCCGGGGCGCCGCCGTGCACTTACAGTGGTATCAGAGCCACGCCATTAACCTAGTCTAGCTTGAACTAGTATGTTTAAAGCTTCGATCGAACAAAAATCCCAAAACCGCATTTTCATGTATATCAGTTCTCTGTCGAAATTTTTTTGGCTCCAAAATTTTTTCAGGTTGTTGCAGAATGATGTTAAGGGTTTTGTAAAATCACTGGAAAATTTTTGTGACATGATCCATCAAAAGAGCCACGTAACCGTGGCCATATCCCCACTTTGGCCGCGGTTCCGCCGCAGGAATTAAGCTTCAGTTCACCATTTTTTTCCAGTGGGCTTCTGGGTTGAAAATAGGGTTCTTAGGATATTCTTTTTGGGCCCAGAATTTCTGTGAGTGCTACAGTAGTATGCCCTAGAGGCCATTACTGTACATACGATGTATATTGTAATGGATGCTTAGACATATATAGGGAGGACTTTCTTGCTCGACATGATAGTATGCTATCTGGTTGTACTTTATCTTAACATGTACTCTGATTGTCTCTATATTACATGTTGATAAAGCCCTTAGGATATGTACTCGACTACTGGGACTATGATGAGATCATACTAGTGGGGCCACGGTAGTCGACGAGTACATCCTATAACTGTTCCTAGTCGAGGGTGTATCGAGACAGGGCATCGATACACCAGAGTAGACTAGCGTATACGCATCTTGACCCATATGATGGGCGATGGATGATCCCATATCCATCGGTGTTTGACATCAAGGATGGTGTACGGGTGCTCGGTAGAGACTGGGTACACTGGACGGACTTACCGAGAACTCCCAGATGGTATTATACCTCACGTCAGATGGCAGTTCTCCGGTGACACTGGTACAGAGTAGTCTGTTGACCCGAGATCGTCATAGAGTCTTGTGTGATTTCCACTGTGCTTTGATTTCCATCATACCACGTCCAAGAGGGCATGCAAAAAGGTGTCTTTTGGGTACAGTCCCGAATCACATGGAGGCAATGAGCGATAGGAGGGGATTCGTCTCTCCCGGTGTAGGGAGTTGATGTTGTGCTGTGTTCGATTGGCTATAACCGGAAATCCCTGGCCAGGGTTGCTGAGATTTACTGGTAAGTTTTATCAGTAGTTTCTCGAACTGTTATAGACCTTATATCGACACGACTTATCGAGCTACTGGTGTCTGACGTTTACCACCCCTAGGCGAGATATGCGACATATCAGACGACGAGACTGGACTGTACGGGAGTGTTACTGTTTGGATTCACAGGAGAATGTACAGGCTTGCTTGTTGATCTTCCGAGAGCTCAATACCTGGGTGGCTGTTACGTTTAGCTGACCGCTTGCAGCTTGTGGGTGTTTGATATGATCATCACCTACTGCCGGCGTATTGACGATTCATTAGAATCATACACAGAGGTTTCTTGGCTCAGGCAAAATGGAGTAGGAGCACATATGTGATATGTGCGGGACCGAGGATAATACGATATGAGATACCGTATTCTATTCTCGCGATATTTGATATCAGCCGGGTCATCGGATCAAGTGTTCATTCGATGAATTGGTACGGATAAATATTAGTCGGTTATATGCGATATAGCCGGATTGTCGGATCAAGTGTTGATTCGATAATTTAATGTATAATAATATATGTGATATATTAAATTACATTAACTAATATTAGCTCACTAAAAGATTCTTTTTCTCACTCGGGTAATACATTGATATATATGCGATATATGTTAATTGTATTATTTTATTTTATTACGATAAATATTATATATGAGATATATAATATTGTAACATGATATGATTATTAATGCAACAAGTTTAGTGGAGATTAAACTTGGTTAGGGTTTGATTAGGGTTAAGTATTTCTAGATGTTTCTAGAAGGTTTTCTTTTTTGTTTTGGAAAAGATATTTTTGCATGATATTTCTTAACCCAACCACACCCCTTAACCCTAGTTCAATCTCGACAAAGGTTACTTGACCATGGTTGCATTATTCTTCCTATTAATCCTTTCATTATTCATCACAAAAGGAATTCTATTATTCTTCTTCTTCTTCTTCCTTCTACTTTTCGTGGAAAAAGCTTACTAGCTTTTTTCTAAGTGATGAATATGAGTGAGAATGAGAAAATAAAAGACAGCAAATATCCTACTTCATCATCCTCATCTATCCTTGCCATTTAGATGAGGGTGTTCACTTCATATTATGAGTGTTAGCTTGTGTTAACGAAACTTCAAGGTAGATCATCTTTGTATCGAAGATCGGAAGTAAGACTGCATCTTTCTCTTCATGGAACCTCTCGAGAGTCCGGAACACGATGATCGCAGCGAAGGGACTTCAACATGGAGCTTTAGAAGTGAAGGAACGGATCTACAAAGGTTGTAATCCCTCTCACTTAGTGTTAAAGTGTTTAGCATACTTGTTTTTCGCCTAAACTCTAGTTTAAAGATCCGGCTTCGGGTTGTTCGGCACGGCTAAATTTTTAATCGGGCATGGTTGATGCCTCGTAGAACCTTGTGCGCGTGCATAGCAACCCTACAGTAGTATCAGAGCCAAGCTAGAGCTTTAGGCGAAGTCTAGACGAATTTTAAAGTCTGATCGAACGCCGAAACCCCGATACGGAACCCTCTCTGGACCATTTTCAAAAAGTTGATTTTTTCTGAATTAAAAATTCTCAGAAAAACAAGCAGGAAAAACTAAGAATTACTGTGAAGTACGGATCTCTGTGTCAACAATTTGACCGCGCCACCGCGGCCAAACCATGGTTTTTGCGGCGGTTCCGCTGCCAAAATTTGGACTTAGTCCCTGGAATTTCACTTAATTATTCTTAGGTCCTTTCTTGGCAATTTTTTCTGGGAATATTTTAATTCCACTCAAGTGTTGAGTTTTCTAGGGTTGTATTGGGGACTCGTTGATTCGATCGGATAATTTAACTTTGTTTAGATTGTTCCAGATAATTTTAGAAACTGTTAAAAAGTTCGAACGGATATCAATAACTCAGTTTTTCCCCTGTCGGAAATTTTTTCAAAAGTTGGACTTTTTCTTGAGTTTGAAGCTTTCTAAGTCGTGCAAGTAACGCGGTGGACCCTCTAGAAGACATCAAACCTTAACTCGATTATGTGACCGTCTTGAACTGCCTCTAAACCTTAGGGTTTGGGGCAGTACGGCGTGCCACATGTGAGGCATTGGCTTGACCCTTCTACGGCTGGACCATTGGTACTGTGGCATGTGATGGATGTTTTTAAACTGATTTCAAGTGTTGAGATATATCGGGAAAAATTTGGGTGTTTGATTATTCGATCGGAATGTTTAACACTGTCTATTTATCTGGAATGTCATACAATATTTGGAATCCACAGGTAGTTATGAGATAACTAATTTGAATGTTATAAACAAAGCAGTTTAGTCTCAGATGATCGGTCGCCACGGAATATTGATCTGATCAAAAGTACGTCGCAATCACGTAGCGTACGCGGATACTCGCCGGGTAAACTTAATAGATAGCTACGCCCCATAGCCCCGACCAAGTGACTGTAGGAGAACCCCGTCGCCAAAAGCATCCGTTCGGGTGCTCGCGGCAGCGGTGTTCCGCCTTAGTGCACTTCGTCGACGGCAACCGGCGGTGCGGCCGTCTACTAAAGTTTGCGACGAGCATTCGATCAGGTTGTCGGGAATCTTTTTGAATTGCCCGACTTGATATTGAAAAGAGTTTTCGATAATGAGACAAAAATACGGGGTTTATAATTGTTAGGCATGCGATGTATAAGGAATTCATTTGGTTAGGCATGCGATGTCTAAGGTGGTTGCGGATTCCAACTGTTGTAGTTTTACACTTTCTTTTCTGTGACCGTAAGCGTAGTATGTGTTGTATCGCCGGCTTCGTTGCTATACATCAACGACAATCGGGCTACGCATACTTGCTTACGTTGATGATATGAGATATTATGTGTTGCTGTGATATGTTGTATTGGATCGTCGCGTTTGAATAGCCGGGGGTTTATGTGAGATGAGAGTTTTTCTTTTTCATTCATGTAAAATTCAATTGTATGTAATATTCTTTTATTGGGGCACTTCCGGGCTGAGGATGATGTCACCGTTGTATATTATTTACTTTTCCGCATTAGGTAGACCCAAGGCGGAGAGCACAAGTAACCGGGTTCTGGGGTCCAGTGGGAGACCATCTCGAGGAGTCGAGACCGGGTATCCTAACCCTAGAATTGGCAGTGTTGCTTGCCGCTCTCGTAGGGGTCTAGGGATGTGGGTTTGGCTATTCATCGCGACCGTAGAATCCGTGTTTTATACAGGCTCGTATTGAAAACATGGACGTCCTAGTATATCCAATATTTCATATATGTTATTCTGCTGCAATGTTCTGTGATGAGATCATATTACTGCCTGTGACGAATGTTTATATTATATATATGAGATATATGTTAAATTGCAGATTTCGTTTCAAATGAGATGCTTGTGAAGCACAATAAAATGGGACGTCATTAATGAGATTAATGAAACTAAAAGAAACCTAAGATGTTGTAGAAACTTGTTTAAAAACTGGTAGCTCTAGTTCTTGCTTTGCATAGCGGTGTTCCTTGTAGAACATCCAGCACCTTATTCGATAAGGAAATAGCCGAGATCCCTTCACCGGGAGTGACCTCTTTAGTGAAACTAGCAGATGCTACACCCCTCGGTTTGTTTTTTGATTGCTTTTCGACTTTTTGCTTTGCATCGTGGTATATATGATATACCCTGCACCTTATTCGATGAGGAAAGGGTCGACGATCCCTTCACCGGGAGTGACCCCTTTAGCAAAACTAGAAAAGCCTCAAAAACACTCCATTTAAAATCACTCGTTTCTATAACTATATCAAGTTCATTACGCAAAGGGTTTTCTTAAAAACCTGTCGTAGCCCTCCGTCATTTCAGATAAGTAGTATTTAGTATTCGTGCTGCGTTTGTTGACCTCTGTCAAGGCGTAGTGTGCGGTAGCTGATTAGTGCTTATCTATATAAACATATGATGTGATTGATTTAGGGTAGTCGTGCGACCTTGTTGACCTCTGTCAAGGGTCGTGCGGGTGGGTTTACTTCAATCAGGAAATGACGGGTTGAACTTGACTCGCAGCCTATGGTTTGTTGACCTCTGTCAAGGTCATAGGACGTTAGGGGTAAAATATTAGTGGGAATTTCAAGTGTTGAAATTTGCAATGAGATTGCATACCTTATATGAGATAGTTGGATCCCGATACCCGCTGCGAGTAAGAGTTACTCCTGGGAGAGTTTTACGCATTACAATTAGCCGATCAAGTAGGTGTCTAGAAAGGTGTTAACGGGGTTACGCCCCTGGGAAAACGAGGTTTACTTTAATTAGGTTCGTGCGAAAGCACGGGGGACCTCCCTCAAAGTACCGATACTGGCCTGGCTGAAAGATTGGCGAACTTGTAGCGTGTAATTAATCCCGGCTAGTCTTTCCTTTTAGGGTTTGAAGGAAGATTTGATTAAAACAGTGAGAGACATCCTGATTAGATATATTAAATAACCAATCTAATCTTGCAAGAGCATACGCTGAGTGTTTTCTTCTCTCTCTCTCTCTCCAGATAGCGACCATATTACGCCTTAATCAAGATAATAAAACGGATATATTGACCGAACCCGCTTGTTATACTGAGCTGGGGAACGTTGGTCCCGCTCCAACTTATAATTGTTATAAGACAGAGCAGGAAATTAGGGAATACCAGATTTCCCGTGCCGCCCAAACGAAGAAAGTGCATGCTGATGCATCTTCTTCGGGTGTGTTCATTACAGAGAACTGTTTCTCAGTATCCTTTACGTCCTGGGTATTTGATACCGGATCAGGATCCCACATATGTAATTTGTTACATGGGCTACAGATAGGTAGAGAACTGAGAACGGGTGATAAGTTTCATGAGATAGAAACGGTGCAAGTGTTGCAACCAAGTCTGTTGGTCACTATCACCCTGTATTACCAGAATACATTGATTCTGAACGAATGTTATTAGATACCGAACCTGATATAAAACATCATATCAGTCTCTTTATTAGTAAAGAAAGGATATAATTTTGTATTGTTGGATAATGTTTTGAACATTTCCTATATCAAGAGTTGATCGGTTCAGGCACGTTATCTAAAAGCATTGACGTTCTAAATCAAACTATAGTTCTTAGTATACAGAACACACACGAGAGGAAGAGTTCAGAAATGAACGAATCCTTCTTGAGGCATTGTAGACTAGGTCATATCAATGCGACCCGACAAGCTAAGTTACGTTTAGATGCATATTTAAATCTGTTTGAATTTACATCTTGTGAAACTTGCCGGTCATGTCACAAAGATAAGATGACCATAGCTATGTTTATTGGAAACAGAGAAAGAGTTAGTGAACTCTTGGGATTGATACATGCTGATGTATGTAAGTCTCCTGTCTACACATACCAAGACTGGTTCTTTGTACTTCATTACATTCTCTGATGATCTCTCAAGATTCAGACATATGTTTCTGTTGAAACACAAGTCCGAACCTTTTGAGATATTCACAGAATGTAAGTTAGAAGTAGAAAACCAAAATACGGGTAAAAGTATTATGTCCTTTGATATGATCAAGGAGGAGAATACTTAAGCACGGAATTCCTGGACTATTCTATAGGAGAATGAGATTCTCTCTCAGTATTACTCCTCCGTATACACCATAGCATGATGGTATATCGGGGCGGAGCAAACTCACCCTATTAGATATGGTGTGCTCTATGATGAGTACTACTGAGTTTCCTATTTCCTTTTGGGAGTTATGCACTTGAGAAGCTGCATACCTATTGAATAGGGTTCAAATCAAATCAGTTACCTACCACTTCATATGTGATATGGAATGGGAAGAGCCCATATCTTAAGTTTGTTAAGATTTGGGGTTGTCCAGACTATGTCTAAAAGCAAAATCCGGACAAGCTCGAGGCAAGCTCTGTTATGTAGAACTGGAAAGGTTCCAGCTATACAAACTGCAGCTGATGATTTGGTAGAACCAAAAGGATTCAATAGTTTCCAACGAAGCTCAGCCTCTCCGCCGATCTAGTAGGGTTTCTCACCCACCTGAGAGATACTTCGGTTTCTCTATGATAGTGGGAGCGAGGATTGCATCATGAGATGATGACCCAACTAGTTTTGAGCTGGCCATCAGGAGTGGGACTCTGTAAGAATGGCTGGATGCTTATCGATCTGAGATGGAATCCTTATACACCAACAAAGTATGAACTTTGGTTGCTCTTAAATCCCCATCAGGAGCAAGTATATCTTAAGAAGATTACTAGGTGTACATGGAAAAGTTGAGTTTTTCAAAGCTATGCTTAAGTCCATCCAGATCCTACTTGCCACGGCTACATACCATGACTACGATATCTGGTGGTTGGGTGTCATGACTGCTTTTCAAAATGATGTTTTAGAAGAGAGCGTCTATAAGTACACAGCCAGAGGACTTCGTAGACACTGGGAGCAGCGGAAACGTGAGCAAGATGCTTTATAGGATAAAGCAGGCATCGCGGAGTTGGAACATCTGTTTTGATGTGGTAGTCAAAGAGTTTGACTTCATCAAAATGGTAGATGATCCTTGTATATACAAAAAGGTAGTAGGGAGTATGCTGGTGATACTCGTAGAGTACGTGGATAACATACTCTTGATAGGAAAGGAGTTTCCTATGCTATGCTCGGTCAATCTCCGCTTATCACAATGATTCTCCATATAGGATCAAAGCGATACCTCCTAAATCCTGTGTTTTGGATATATGAGATAGTTCTAATTGGATGTTAGGATACTCACTAGTTGTAGTAAGATGGTATCAATCGATCCTGTGGAGAATCACTGGAAAGGTTCCAGGGTGATAAGGACAACTGAATGTCAGTCGCAGGCATTGTCTTTACCCTCAGTGAAGGGACGGTATGTTGGAAGAGTTCCAAGCTAGATACCGTGACATACTGGACAATTAATGGCAAGATACATCGTTCCCAAGGATGCTACCAAAGAGGCAGTCTGGATATATAAGTTAATGAGATGAACTTCGTTCCTACCATTGTGTGACAATGGAGTTGTGGCTTATGCCAAGGAACCCCCGTCCCATCAGAAATCCAGATATAATTCTTCGGCAGTATCACCTGATCATGGAGATCGTTGATCTCCAGAGAGATCGAGGTTAGGAGAGTAGACACAGAGGACAACAGCACGGATCCACTCACAAAGGCCTTTTTCCCAGTAGAGACTTTTATGGGATGGTTGAGTATGAGATATTTCAACCGCAGCTAATTGTTGGGTATGTGATACCACAACAGATGGCCCTAGCGCAAGTGGGAGATTGTTAGTTATATGTATGCCCTAGAGGCCATTACTGTACATACGATGTATATTGTAATGGATGCTTAGACATATATAGGGGGGACTTTCTTGCTCGACATGATAGTATGGTATCTGGTTCTACTTTATCTTAACATGTACTCTGATTGTCTCTATATTACATGTTGATAAAGCCCTTAGGATATGTACACGACTACTGGGACTATGATGAGATCATACTAGTGGGGCCACGGTAGTCGACGAGTACATCCTATAACTGTTCCTAGTCGAGGGTGTATCGAGACAGGGCATCGATACACCAGAGTAGACTAGCGTATACGCATCTTGACCCATATGATGGGCGATGGATGATCCCATATCCATCGGTGTTTGACATCAAGGATGGTGTACGGGTGCTCAGTAGAGACTGGGTACACTGGACGGACTCGACGAGAACTCCCAGATGGTATTATACCTCACGTCAGATGGCAGTTCTCCGGTGACACTGGTACAGAGTAGTCTGTTGACCCGAGATCGTCATAGAGTCTTGTGTGATTCCCACTGTGCTTTGATTTCCATCATACCACGTCCAAGAGAGCGTGCAAAAAGGTGGCTTTTGTTTACAGTCCCGAATCACATGGAGGCAATGAGCGATAGGAGGGGATTCGTCTCTCCCGGTATAGGGAGTTGATGTTGTGCTGTGTTCGATTGGCTATAACCGGAAATCCATGGCCAGGGTTGCTGAGATTTACTGGTAAGTGTTATCAGTAGTTTCTCGAACTGTTATAGACCTCATATCGACACGACTTATCGAGCTACTTGGGTCTGACATTTACCACCCCTAGGCGAGATATGCGACATATCAGACGACGAGACCGGACTGTACGGGAGTGTTACTGTTTGGATTCACAGGAGAATGTACAGGCTTGCTTGTTGATCTTCTGAGCGATCAATACCTGGGTGGCTGTTACGTTTAGCTGACCGCTTGCAGCTTGTGGGTGTTTGATATGATCATCACCTACTGCCGGCGTATTGACGATTCTTTAGAGTCCTACACAGAGGTTCCTTGGCTCAGGCAAAACGGAGTAGGAGCACATATGTGATATGTGCTGGACCGAGGATAATACGATATGAGATACCGTATTCTATTCTCGCGATATTTGATATCAGCCGGGTAATCGGATCAAGTGTTGATTCGATGAATCGGTACGGATAAATATTAGTCGGTTATATGCGATATAGCTGGATTGTCGGATCAAGTGTTGATTCTATAATTTAATGTATAATAATATATGTGATATATTAAATTACATTAACTAATATTAGCTCACTAAAAGATTCTTTTTCTCTCGGGTAATACATTGATATATATGCGATATATGTTAATTGTATTATTTTATTTTGTTACGATAAATATTATATATGAGATATATAATATTGTAACATGATATGATTATTAATGCAACAAGTTTAGTGGAGATTAAACATGGTTAGGGTTTGATTAGGGTTAAGTATTTCTAGATGTTTCTAGAAGGTTTTCTTTTTTGTTTTGGAAAAAATATTTTTGCATGATATTTCTTAACCCAACCACACCCCTTAACCCTAGTTCGATCTCTACAAAGGTTACATGTGTTAGTTATGTATATTCCCTAGAGGCCATTGTTGTACATATGATGTATATTATGATGGATGCTTGGATATATACAGAGAGGATTTTCTTGCTCGTCATGATAGTATGCTATTTGGTTTCACTTTATCTTAACATGTTGACTTGTATTGGTTTACTGTCTTTCTCTCACATGTTGATAAAGCCCTTAGGATCTGTACTCGACTACTGGGATTATGATGAGATCATACTTGTGGGGCCACGGTGGTCGATGAGTACATCCTATAAATGTTCCTAGTCGACGGTATATGGAGACAGGGCATCGATACACCAGAGTAGACTAGCGTATACGCATCTTGACCCATATGATGGGCGATGGATGATCCTATATCCATCGGTGTTTGACATCAAGGATGGTGTACGGGTGCTCAGTAGAGACTGGGTACACTGGACGGACTCGCCGAGAACTCCCAGTTGGTGATATACCACACGTCAGATGGCAGTTCTCCGGTGTCACTGGTACAGGATAGTCTGTAGACCCGAGATCGTCATAGAGTCTTGTATGATTTCCACTGTGCTTTGATTTCCACCTTACCACGTCCAAGAGGGCGTGCAAAACGGTGGCTTTTGGGTACAGTCCCGAATCACACGGAGGCAATGAGCGATAGGAGGGGATTCTTCTCTCCCGGTATAGGGAGTTGATGTTGTGCTGTGTTCGATTGGCTATAACTGGAAGTCCCTGGCCAGGGCTGATATAGAGATATACTGGTAAGTGTTACCGGTAGTATCTCGACCTGTTATGAGCCTCACATCGACACGACTTATCGGTTACTGGGGTCTGACGTATACCACCCCTAGACTTGATATGCGACATATCAGACGAACAGACCAGAATGTATGGGAGTGTTACTGATTGGATTCACAGGAGAATGGACAGGCTAGCTTGTTGATCTTCTGATCGCTCAATACCTGGATGGCTGTTACGTTTAGCTGATCGCTTGCAGCTTGTGGGTGTTTGATATGATCATCACCTGCTACCGGCGTATTGACGATTCTTTAGAGTCCTACACAGAGGTTTCTTGGCTCAGGCGAAACGGAGTAGAGGCACATATGTGATATGTGCAGGACCGAGGATAATGCGATATGAGATACCGTATTATATTCGCGTGATATTTAGATATGAATCGGGACATCGGATCAAGTGTTGATTCGATGAATCAGTACATGATATATTAGCCGGTTATATTCGATATAGCCGGATCGTTGGATCAAGTGTTGATTCGATGATCTAATGTATAATAATATATATGATATATTGTATTACATTATCTAATATTGGCTCGCTTTATTATTTCATTTTCTCACCGGATTAATACATTGATATATATGCGATATATGTTAAATGTATTATTTTGTTTTGTTGCAAATAT
This sequence comes from Agapanthus africanus, assembly GCA_030015575.1. Lineage (NCBI taxonomy): Eukaryota > Viridiplantae > Streptophyta > Magnoliopsida > Asparagales > Amaryllidaceae > Agapanthus > Agapanthus africanus. The sequence continues at coordinate 358,663,774 of CM057348.1, read as the reverse complement.
ATAATATATATGTGATATATATTATTGTAACATGATATGATTTATTATTAAACACGTTTAAGGATGATAATGAGGGATTAGGGTTTGATTAGGGTTAGCTCTTTCAAGTTCATTCTAGAAGGATTCTATTTTGTCTTGGTTAAGATATTATGGTTGATCTTTATCTTTAACCTAACCAAACCCTAACCCTAGTTTATTCTCTACAAACTCTTAGCCTATCATCCTTGACCATGGTTCTATAATCAATCATATACATTTCTTTTCTATTCATCATAAAAGGAATTATCTTTTCATTATCATCTTCTTCTCTCTTGAGTTAAAAAGAAAAAGCTTACTAGAAATTCTTTTTGTGATGATAAATTGTGAGAAAGTGAATTAAAAAGAAAGCATAAATACTACTCCCTCATCCTCATCTCATCCAGCCCATGAGATTAGGGTGTTCATCTCTATAGAGTGAGAAAGCTTGGGTTTTTGTAACTTCGACGTAGATCATCGGAGATTCGGAACACTTCAAGCTAGCATGGATCGTTCGAGTCGTGGAGCCTCTCTTGAGTCCGGGAGATCGTGGATCGCGGCAAAGGGACTTCTACTCGGAGCTTGTGAAGCGAAGGAGCGGACTACAAAGGTTGTAATCGCTCACACTTAGATAAAAGGTTGTTATCTTGCATGCTAAATCCTAATAATCTAGCAAAGATCCCGTCTTTGGGTTGTTCGGCACATGTAGAATTTTATTCGGGCATGTTTGATGCTTTATGAACCTTCACTAGTGTGCCTAGGAACCCTACAGTGGTATCAGAGCCTAGCTAGAGCATTAGACGACGTGTTTACGAAGTTAAAACTCCGATCGAACCCGTACCGACAAAATTTACCCCCTCTCTGGAAATTTTTCAAAATCTGGGATTTTTCTGAATAAAAAATACCTGAAAAATACAGCAAGTAAAAATAAGAAATTCGGTAGAAAAATAATTCTCTGATCCGTACAAACCGCCGCGGAACCGCGGCCGTACCTCGCTTAGGCCGCGGAACCGCGGCAGTATAAGGAGATCATGGCTTACTTTTTCCACAGTAATTCATATTTCTCTGGAATATATTTTATGGGTATTTTTATTCTGACTCAAGTGTTGAGTATTCTGGGGTTTCTTTTGTAATCGTAGATTCGATCGAAAAATTTAAATTCGTTATTATTTCCGGATATTTAGAAACTGTTAAACTATTTTAACGGATATCATTAACTCACTGTTTCCCCGGCACGGCAAACTTTCAAGCATTGAATTTTTATCGGGTTTAAATTTTTCGGAAAAATTGTACAAGTTAAGCGGTGGATCCTCTAGAAGACAACAAACCTTAACTCGATTATGTGACCGTCTTGAACTACCTTTTGAACCTTCGGGTTTGGGGCAGTACGGCGTGCCACATGTGAGGCGTTGGCTTGACCCTTCTACGGCTGGATCACTGGTACTATGACATATTCGGGATTATTTGAACTCCGCTCAAGTGTTGAGCACTTTGGGAATATTTGGGTATTTGATTATCTGTTCGAAAAGTTTAATACTGTATATTTATCTGGAATGTGATACAATATGTGGAATTCATTGTGTTAGGCATGAAATGCGAAGTATGTGATATTTCGGATTTACGATGTCTAAAGTGTTTGTGGATTCCAAATATTGTAGTTTTACAATTTCTTTTCTGTGACCGTAAGTGTAGTATGTAATTGTATTGCCGGTTTTCGTTGCTATACATCGACGACGATCGGTGTATGCATACTTACTTACGTTGATGATATAAGATATTATGTGTTGCTGAGATATGATGTGCAGGATTGTCGCGATTGAATAGCCGGGGGTTTTATGTGAGATGAGAGTTTTATATTTTCGTTCATGTAAATTCAAATGTAATGTAATATTCTTTTATTTGGGGCACTTCCAGGTTGAGGTTGATGCCACCAGTGTTGTATATTATTTACTTTTCCGCATTAGGAAGGACCCAAGGAGGGGAGCACAGGAGACCGGGTTATGGGGTTCAGTGGGAGGCCATCTCGAGGAGTCGAGACCGGGTCTTCTAAACTCCAGAATTGGTAGGGTCGCTTGCCGCTCTCGTAGGGGTCCAGGGTGTGGTCTTGGCTATTCATCGCGACTGTGGAATCTGTATTTTCTATTGTTGGATAAATACTAAATACGGACGTCCTAGTATATCCCACATTATATCTATGTTTCTGCTGCGATATCTGTGATGTGATCATTTGATATGTTGTGATGGATACAGTATATAGTATATATGATATATTATATAGACGTTACTTATGTTTTACACCCGCGCTAGCCCTGCCCTGCTCTGTCGTTAGTTACCTAACCTAACGGTGCACGAGGGGACATCGAGGCGAATGCGGATGGCATAAGTGTACGTCGTATTTATCTGTGATGCTTAGGAAGCATAAGCTGATGGGATTTTTTATTAATGAGATTAATAAAAAGAAAAGAAACCTAAAAGATGTAGAATCAAAACTTTATAAAAGGGTAGCTACAGTTTTGCTTTGCATAGCGGTATATATGATATACCCTTCACCTTATTCGATGAGGAAAGTGCCGAGATCCCTTCACCGGGAGTGACCTCTTTAGCGAAACTGGCAGATGCTACAAAACTCGGTTTGTCTTTTGATTGCTTTTAGAGTTTTGCTTTGCACAGTGATATATATGACATGTCCTGCACCTTATTCGATGAGGAAAGAGCCGAGATACCTTCACCGGGAGTGACCTCTTTAGCAAAACTAATGAAAGCCTAAAAAACACTCCATTTCAAAATTTCACTTGATTCTACGACGATATCAAGTTCATTACACAATAGGTTTTCAGAAAAACCTGTCGTAGCCCTCCGTCATTTCAGATAAAGACTATTTAGTATTCGTGCTGCGTTTGTTGATCTCTGTCAAGGCGTAGTGTGCGGTAGCTAACTAGTAATTATCTGTAAAGCATGTGATGTGATTGGATTAGGGTAGTCGTACGACCTTGTTGACCTCTGTCAAGGGTCGTGCGAGTGGGTTTGATTCAATCAAGAAATGACGGGTTGAACTTGACTAGTGCACTATGGTTTGTTGACCTCTGTCAAGGTCATGGCACACTAGGGGCAAAATATTATTGGGAATTTCAAGTGTTGGAATTTGCAATGAGATTGCATACCTTCTATGAGATAGTTGGATCCCGATACCCACTGCGAGTAAGAGTTACTCCTGGGAGAGTTTTACACAGGACAATTAGTCGATCAAGTAGGTGTCTAGAAAAGTGTTAACGGGGTTACGCCTTTGGGAAAACGAGGTTTACTTTAATTAGGTCCGTGCGAAAGCACGGGGAACCTCCCTCAAAGTACCGACACTGATCTGGCTGAAAGATTGACGAAATTATAGGGTGTAATTAATCCCGGCTAATCTTACCTTTTAGGGTTTGAAGGTAGATTTGATAAAAACAGTGGGAGACATCTTGATTAGATAAGATAATAACCAATCTAATCTTGCAAGAGCATACGCTAAAGTGTTTTCTTCTCTCTCTCTCCAGGTAGCGACCATGTCAGGCCATAATCAAGATAATAATATGGATGTATTGACTGAACCCGCTTATTATACTGCGCAGGGGAACGTTGGACCCGTTTTTTCTTATAAGAGTGATATGACTGAACACGAAACAGGAGAATATCTGGATTCTCACGCCGCCCAAAAGAACATGCATGTTGATGCATCTTCTTCAGGTGTGTTAGTTATTGAGAACTGTTTCTCAGTTCACCCTACGTCCTGGGTATTGGATACCGGATCAGGATCCCACATATGTAAATTGTTACATGGGCTACGTAAAGGTAGAGAACTGGGAAAAGGTGATCATTCCGTTCAAGTAGGGAACGGTGCAAGTATTGCAGCCAAAGCAGTTGGCGAATATCACCTAGTATTGCTAAGTCGTAATACACTGATTCTAAATGAGTGCTATTATATACCGAACATGATGTGCAATATTATATCAGTCTCTTTATTAAATAAAGAAGGATATAATTTTGTAGTAAAGGATAATGTTATGAACATATTCCTAGATCAAAAGTTGATTGCATCAGGATCGTTACATAATGGCATATTCATTCTAAATCAGAATAAAGTCCTCAATATACAAAACACACATAAGAGGAAAAGTTCAGATATGAACGAATCCTACTTGTGGCATTGTAGACTTGGTCATATCAATGCGACACGACTGGCTAAGTTACATAAGGATGGTTATTTGAATCCGTTCGAATTATCATCTTATGATACTTGCCATTCATGTCTCAAAGAAAAAATGACCAAAGCTCCGTTTAGTAGACACGGAGAAAGAGTTACTGAACTCTTAGGACTAATACATAGTGATGTATGCGGTTCCATGTCTACGCATGCCAGGAACGGTTCTTCCTACTTCATTACATTCACTAACGATCTCTCTAGATTCGGACATGTGTTCCTGATGAAACACAAGTCTGAAGCTTTTGAGAAATTCAGCGAATATAAGCACGAAGTAGAAAAACAAACGGGCAAAAGTATTAAGATCCTTCGATCTGATGGAGGAGGAGAATACTTAAGCAATGAGTTCCTAGATTATATAAAAGAGAATGGGATTCTCTCTCAGCTTACTCCTCCTTATACACCACAGCACAACGGTGTATCGGAGCGGAGGAATCGCACTCTATTAGATATGGTGCGCTCTATGATGAATACAGCTGAGTTACCTATTTCCTTCTGGGGGTATGCGCTTCAGACAGCAGCATACCTATTGAATCAAGTTCCAACTAAATCTGTACCTACCACACCATATGAGATATAGAGTGGGAAGAGACCATGTCTTAAACGAGTTAAGATATGGGGTTGTCTGGCCTATGTCAAAAGGCAAAATCCAGACAAACTCGAGGCACGGTCAGTTCTATGTAAGTTTGTGGGATATCCTAAACATTCAAATGGATATTTTTTCTACCACAGTGAACAACAAAAAGTGTTTATTGCTCAACATGCCACTTTTTTAGTAAAGGAATTTCTTGCAAAAGAGATTAGTGGCTCTGAGGTAGAACTGGAAGAAGTTCCAGAAACGCAAACTGTAACTTAAGATTTAGTGGAACCAGAGGATTCGGTAGTACCCGACAAACCCCAGCCTCTCCGCCGATCTAGTAGGGTTTCTCATCCACCTGAGAGATACTACGGTTTTCTCATTGATGGTGGAAGCGAGGATTGCATCATGGAAGATGATGACCCGACTAGTTTCGAGCAGGCCATCACGAGTGGTGACTCTGTGAAATGGCTGGATGCAATGCGATCTGAGATGGAATCCATGTACACCAATAAAGTATGGATTTTGGAAAATGCTCCTGAAGGGGTAAAACCCATTGGGAGCAAGTGGATTTTTAAAAAGAAATTTGGTGTAGATGGAAAAGTTGATACTTTCAAAGCTAGACTTGTAGCAAAGGGATTTCGTCAACGACCAGGTGTGGATTATGACGAAACCTTTTCTCCAGTGGCTATGCTTAAGTCCATCCGGATCTTACTTGCCATTGCTGCATACCATGACTAAGAAATCTAGCAAATGGATGTTAAGACCGCCTTTCTAAATGGTGATTTAGAAGAGTGCGAGTACATGATTCAGCCAGAGGGCTTCGTAGATAGTGGGAGCAGCGGAAAGGTGTGCAAACTGCTTAAATCCATTTATGGGTTAAAGCAAGCATCGCGGAGTTGGAACATCTGTTTTGATGTTGTAGTCAAAGAGTTTGACTTCATCAAAAACATAGATGAACCTTGTATCTATAAGAAGGTAGCAGAGAGTAAAGTTGTCTTCCTCGTATTGTACGTGGATGACATACTCCTGATAGGAAATGATATTCCTATGCTGCAATCAGTCAAGCTCTTCTTATCACAGAGATTCTCAATGAAAGATCTAGGTGATGCCTCCTGTATATTGGGGATTAGGATTTATAGAGATAGATCCAAACGGATACTGGGATTGTCCCAATCCAGGTACATTGACACCATACTAAAGAGGTTTAGTATGGAAGAATCCAAGCGTGGGAACCAACCCACGATCTCTGGACTCACTCTCTCCAAATAGATGTCTCCCAAGACTGATTTGGAGAGAGCTCGCATGCAAGGGATACCCTATGCTTCGGCAGTAGGCTCTATCATGTATGCGATGCTATGTACCAGACCCGATGTTGCATACTCACTAAGTGTAGTGAGTCGGTATCAAGCAGATCCTGGAGAGAGTCACTGGACAGCTGTGAAGAACATTCTCAAGTACTTGCGAAGGACTTGAGACATGTTCTTGGTGTATGGTAACGGAGAACTCCGGGTGGAGTCCTTTACCGATTCCAGCTTCCAAAGTGATAAGGACGACTCTAAGTCGCACTCGGGATTTGTCTTTACCCTCAATGGAGGGGCGGTATGTTGGAAAAGTTCCAAACAGGATACCGTTGCAGACTCGACAATGGAGGCTGAATACATCGCTGCCAACGATGCTGCCAAAAAGGCTGTCTGGATGAAGAAGTTCATCACTGAACTTGGTGTGGTTCCATCCATTGTACATCCAATACCTCTGTATTGCGATAACAATGGAGTGTTAGTTATATGTATGCCCTAGAGGCCATTACTATACATAGGATGTATATTGTAGTGGATGCTGGGACATATATAGGGAGGACTTTCTTGCTCAACATGATAGTATGCTATCTGGTTGCTCTTTACCTTAACGTGTATACAGTTTGTCTCTCTGTTACATGTTGGTAAAGCCCTTAGGATGTGTACTTGACTACCTGGACTATGATGCGGATCATACTAGTGAGGACATGGTAGTCCATAAGTACATCCTTCAAAGTCCCTAGTCGTGGGTGTATCGAGACGGGGCATCGATATACCAGAGTAGACTAGCGTATACCTTCTCGACCCATACAGATGGGCGATGGATGTGTTGGAGATAGTGCCCTCAGAGTCAATTATTGGATCACAGGCACGTGATTGCAATGATTGAGGGAGGACCTATCCCGGTAGGACAGTCTTACTCGAGATGATAGTATGCTATCTGGTTTATCTTTATCATCGTGTACTGCTTTAGGTGACCTGACATGTCGCTATTACACGTTGATAGAGCCCCTAGGATTCTTGCTTGACTGCCAGCAGTATGATGGCGATCATATACGTGGGAGCTGGTGGTCTATAAGCACATCCTTAAAAGGTCCCTAGTCGTAGGAGTTTCGAGACAGGGCATCGATACTCCGTTAGTAGACTAGTGTATACAGTCGAGACCCCGACGAGGGGCGGTGGCCGGTCTCACAAGCCACTGGTGTCAGTTGGTTCACCTAAGATGTATACAGGTGCTCATTGGGTTATGAGTACACCGGACAGGACTCGCCGGGAACCTGCTAGTTGGTCTTATACCAGATGTCAGATAGCAGTTCCCTGGTGACATGTGTACAGGTTAGTTCATCGACCTGAGATCGTCATTTGTCTCGTGTGAGTTCCCACTGTGCTTTGATTACTACCCTACCACGGCTCAAAGGAGTCGTGCAAACAGGTTTTAGTTGGGTACAGTCCCGAGCCACATGGAGGCAGTGAGCGGATCTGCAGGGGTTCGTCTCTCCCGGTATTGGGGGTGAGGTCGCGCTGTGTCTAGGAGAGCCATTACGCAAAGCCCTCGGCCGAGGCAGGAGATTTACTGGTAGGTATTCCAGTAGTATCTCAGGGCGTTCTGGGCTACGCTCCGACACGACTTGTACCGCTTTTGGGGGTCTGACTTTCACCAACCCCCTAGGCCCGCCATGCGATACTCATAGACGAACGGACCGGACTGTACGGATATTGTCACTGACAGGCTCAGTTGGGTGTCGGGGTGAGCATCCTCATCGACGTCCCATTTGGTCAATACCTGGTGGCCCGTCACGTATTGGCTTATACCTCTGACGTGCTAGTGGTTAAATCCACAGCCAAGGTATTGACGAGTCTTTAGAGTCCACCACACTCAGTTTCAGTTACTCAAGTTTCGGGCGAAACGCTGTAGAGGCCGTATGGAGATATGGCAGGGTCCGATCAGATACGCGCGGTATTGCACGGATCAGGATCGGACAGTTTTGTACTAATGGCCGTATAGTAATATGGCAGGGTTTGATCTGATACGTGCGGTATTGCACAGATCAGGATCGAACGGATTTAACTAGCCGGCTTTGGCTTAAGCCGGTCCTAGTCTAGTACAGTGTAGATTTTGTCTCTTTGCATTTGTGTTCAGTGGGAATACAAATGCGGGCATGTATTTGCTGCAGTTGGGTTTTTCCTGTAATTTATTACGGGACCAGTTTTCTGGAGTTGCCAGTTTGCATTCCGTCCCGGCCGGTTTTCCTTTGTTCTTTCCCGGCCGGACTTTTCCGATGGAGGGTGTTATTTGCAAGTTTGCAAATAACATTTTGTGGAGGTTTTTCTTGCAAAAGGATTTGTTATGATAACATCTTTAGATTCCATTCTTTTCCATCATCATTATATTCTTTTTCCATCACCTTTTCTTATTTTGATTGTGATTAGAATTGGAGGTTAAGTTGATGTAAGATTGTTATCATGAAGCTTTGGATATGGTCACCTTTCTTTTGCTCCTACACTCACCTCCCTTTGCATGATGTTTTCTTTGCTCCACCATTCTCATTTCTCACTTGAGAATATGATAAGTTTTCATGAGAGAAAAAGAAGAGAGAAAAAGAAAATGAGAGCTTCATCTTGAGAGTTTCTTCTTGATCTCATTTTCTTGCTAGAAAAATGCAAGCACCATTTTTCTATTCTTTGATTCCTCCATCATGGCAACTTCAAGAACCCTAAAGAGACAAGTTCACTACACTATTCTATAGCAAGCCTTGGACGCGTCGGCTAGCCAACTTCGCGCCCGAGTTGCCTCGGTCAAGAGGCGGGAGCCCGTAAAAGATTCCGGCTACGTGGTGCCCCTTTCCGACGAGCGAGGAGGTGACGGAGATTCCGCAAGAGATCGGAGTGGAGATGAAGACCGAAGGACACGGATCGCTTGGTATAACTTCTCACCCTATCTCTTTAGTTAGCTAGTATAGGTTAATGGTTTCGATCCGGGTTAATTGTCCGCGGTAGCGCCGGTTTCCGAGCAAGGAAAATTTTTTTATTCCGCATTTTGGCCTCGAGTACGAGGCCGGGGCGCTGCCGTGGCGCAACATGGTATCAGAGCCACGCCATTAACCTTTCCTAGCTTGTTCTAATGTGTTTTTCAGTTCCGATCGACCGAAATTCCAAAAACCGTATTTTTCTTCACATCAGTTTCTGTCGAAATTTTTTGGAGTCTAAAAATTTTTCAGGTGGTCTCAGAGTGATGTGCAGGGAAATTTAAGCATACTGGAAAAATTTGGTATCCTGAACTGTTCATACCACCGCGGAAGGGCGGCCAAACCCTTGCTGGGGCCGCGCTTCCGCGGCAATTTGAACTGTTCACCCACCCAAAATTTTTCAGTTTGTTCCTCAGTCATAAATATGGTTTCTGGGATATTAAAATTGGGCCCATATTTTCTGTAAGTGCTACAGTTTTGATTGGGGCCCACTTGTTAATTTTTGGTCAATCGGAAAATTTTAAACACATTATTTCACAGTATTTACATTATATCTGCGACCGTGAATGTCACTCGATCGGTAAATCCAGTCTAACTGCTATAGCCCGGTTAGACGGATTTGCGAACGTGACTTTCACGTTGATGTTCTTTGTTTATGCTGTGATGTTGCGGATCGGTCGTGGGGGATAGCCTGGATGCAATGCTAGTACAGTTTTGTTGTATTATGTACATTTGTTATTGCGGGGCGAGCGTCCGACATGTGGACTGCCGTCACTGCCTGTTTGTATTATTCTTTTGGGGCACGGCCTGGTTGCGGTCGATGTACCCGGTGTATGTATATTTTACATTCTGTACTAGGATTACCCCGCGGAGGGGTGCACGGATAGCCGGGTTCTAGGGGGCAACGGGCCCGCATCTCATGGCATTGAGACGAAGGGGGCTTCACTCTAGGATTGGCGGGCTATTCGCCGCACTCGTAGGGGGTACAGGTTGACCCAGGAGGGGTGCCCAAGTTGCCGGATTCCGTGGAGTGCTGGGTGGTCCATTCACGGAGCTGAAGGGGGCTGCCTCGCTTCAGGTTTTGGCGGGTGACTTGCCGCGCCCGTAGGGGTCTAGCATTTTATTGCACAGGCTATCCACACGACCAGGGGAACGTCGGGTTTCAGCAGCGGCTCTGTGAAACCCGGGGTTTCCAGATATCTGTATTGTTCTGTGTTGCTATACATTTCTGTGTTGCATTTTATTCACGCCTTGAGCGAAATACTATATATTGGTATATATATATTAGTAGACGTTGTATATGTTTTACATCCGCGCTAGTCCAGTCCCCGCTCTGCCGTTAGTTAGCTAACCTAACGGGTGATGACGGGACCCAGTGGCGAATGCGGATGGCATATACGTACGTCAGTATATTTTCGTTCTTTGTGGTGTGATCAATTGATGGGACTGCATTGATTCGGATCAATGCAAGATAAACAAACCTAATCTGATGTTGTTGGAATATTTTTCAAAAAGCTGTTATTGCAAGGACGTTCACTTTTGTTTTGCATCGTGGTATTCATTTGGAATATCCTGCTCCTCAGTCGACGAGGCAAGGGCCGAGATCCCTTCACCGGGAGTGACCCCTTGGACAGAAGTTTGCGTCAGGGCATTAACTTCACTATAGCCGATTACTTTTGCTTTGCATCGTGGTATTCAGTTGGAATATCCTGCACCTCATTCTACGGGGAAAGAGCCGAGATCCCTTCACCGGGAGTGACCTCTTTAGTAAAGGTTTTCGTCACTATATTTTATAAAAGGCTATGCAGTTCCTTCAACGATATCAAGTTCATTACGTTAAAGGTTTTTCGCCAAAAACCATTCGTAGCCCTCCGTCATTTCCTACAGGTATTATTTGGTATTCGTGCTGCGTTTGTTGACCTAGTCAAGACGTAGTGTTCGGTAGCTAAGTGGTACTTGTTTGTTGCATAAGTGGGATTCGTTAGGACAGTCGTGCGGCCTTGTTGACCTAGTCAAGGGCATGTACGGGTGGGTTTAATGCGATCCAGAACAATGACGGGTTGAACTTGACTGGCGGTTTATGGTTTGTTGACCTAGTCAAGGTCATAAACCGCTTGGGGTAAAAATCACATCGGGAGTTTCAAAAGAACTGAAACTTGCCAGGTATGCGCATACCTTCTGGAGTGTGGTGACGTGAGTGGATTCCGTCACGTTATCATGCGATGATAGTTGGATCCCGATTCCCACTGATGAGTTAGTTTACTCCTCGGGTGATCCCGACTAATTCTTCTTTCAGGTTTGGAGAAGAATTTGAGGTACAGTGGGAGGTTTCCAGATTAGACAAAGTGATAACCATTCTGATCTAGGTTAGAGTGCACGCTGAGTGTTTCTTTTCTCTCTCTCCGGCAGCGACCATTGACCCGACCCTGGACTATGACTCAGTGACCAAGTTGACCGAACCTTCTTAACACTGGCTTTTGGATTGTCATAGTTGCAGACCTCATTGCCACTCCTACTTTTACCCTTTTCTCCAGGACACCCCGTATTACTGCGAACGTCCACTTCCATTGGACAAAACCATCGTATGGTTAGATACGAACTAGAAGGACTTCGAGGATGGTTTCTGGTTCTGGAGAAAACGGATAGGATTATTCAGTTGTCTTTTCTTTTCACCTTCTCTCAGGTTGCGGGTACTCCTTGGTTTAGGAGTAGTACACCTATTACGCAAATTGGATAGTCTTCTTCCAAACCATAGGCTGGTGCCGACCGGTAGGGAATGAAGAAAACCAGTTAGCCTAAAACGGTGTACAGAAGGTATTAAGTTCAGACAAAGCAAGGGATTAGTAAGAGGGCAAAGTAAATTGCGACTGATATTCACGACCAAACCAAGTATTTCTTCACCAATCCTAAATCACTTTTGTATTTCTCCAGGACACTCCGTATCACTACGAAGATCCCATTTTATTGGATAATCCATCGTATGGTTATATACGAACTCGAAAGGAACTTGTTCCAGTTCGGGGATGGATCCTGGTTCAGGAGAAATAGGAATAAAGTACATTCAGGTGTCTTTTATCTTCACCTTCTCTCGCATTGCGAGTGCTCCTAGGATTAGGACAGTACACCCTTTATGCTTTTTGGATAGTCTTCTTCCAAACCATAGGCTGGTGCCGAACGGTAGGGAAGGAAGAAAACCATTTGTCTTAAAGGGGTGTACAGAAGGTAATGACTAAAGACATATAAAGGGATTTGGAGAGGTGGCAAAGAATTATACGGTTATAGTTGTGAATCTGGATAATGGAAGAGGCATTACTAGGAATACCAGGATACCCCGACGAAACATTTCAATGTTTCAGTTTCACTGTGTACTGTTAATAGAAAACTGATTTCCCGATTAGACACTTACTCCAGGGTATGTATTTGCCAGGTATGATTCTCACATCTGTATGGTTTTACAGATGATGAGTGGGAGTAAGTTATTGGGAATTAGGTGACCATCCTCATTATATCGGGATTCGTTGGAATTGGTGATATTTGAGGAAGTCACCTGGGTTGATTGCCGGTCGGCAGATATTTGGTTTTGAATATCCGATGTTGTGCACCAATTTCAATTTGATATATCTGTACGTCTATTTTCATAGAGTGAGATATACCTTTTGATATTATGTCTATGACATTTACCTATATCAGTGGATGGTTAGGTAAGGAGCATTAAACAGCGGTGTAATTCTTCTTAACCACAAGTACAGTTTTCAACCTACGACACACAGTGAAAGAGTTGATAGACTCAGCGGACTTATACAGAGTATTGTATGTTGTCCAGTGTCCATCAGGACAGAGGGGTTGGTCCTCGTACTATATTCGGTTTACTTATGACTTCTCTAGATTTTAGACATGTGTTTCGTAGAAACACAGGGTCTAAGTTTTGAGGAGTTATAGGTATTTGAATAGAGTAGAGAACCAGGTGTAGCAAGTATCGGGATTCTTCAAAGTGATCGAAGATGTAGATACTTGTGTATGGTATTCAGTTGATAGTAATGTTTAAGAGAACTAGCTTCTCTTTCAGGTTACTCATAATTGGAAGCATTCCTAAGTTGAGTAACGCTGATCGGCCTCCTTCCATTTAGTTAACATGCACTGGAGATAGCTGCATGATTTGAATCTGGTTCAATTGAATCAGTGCCTCTGGTTCTATATTGGATATAGAACAGTTCATATCTTAACGATGTTAAGGTACGGGGAGTTGTCCGGCTTATGCTTAAAACCAGACTCCGGATAACTCAAGGCACGTTTCTGTAATGGCTGTTTGTGGGTTGACCCAGGCTATGACGAGGGTTGATTTTCTACCATCTGACAGATCAATAGAAATATTGTTCTAGACTCGCCACAGTTTTAATAAAAATTGGATTTTTCAGAAAAAGTAGTGGGAGTATGGTAGAACTGGAAGTGATTCCAGAACCACAAACGATTACTGAAGATTTGATAAGGAACCTAAAGATTCAATCTGGACTGACATTCCATTGGCCACTCCGCAGATACGGTGGGTAACTTCAGGCACCCGAGAGGTACTCCGGTAGCCTCAAGGACGGTGACAGGGAAGTTCTTGTTTACCCACACTTGCCATTGCTGTTGTTCCAGGCTGCGAGACCCGGTGAGAGGATGAGTATAGCGTCGTTCTAAACTAGCTTTAGAAGTGCGCGTCTATATGACTCCACCAGAGGGTTGTCGTAGTCAGTGGGAGCAGCGGAAGCATTGGTGGACATCAGGCTTATGTCTATTTATAGACTAAAGCAGATGTAGCGGAGATAGATCATCTGTTTCTGATGTGACAGTCATGGGTTTGACGTCATCAGAATAGGGGATGGATCTGTTGAGAAGGTAGTAGGAAGTGATATTCCTATACTACGATCGGTTATACTTTGGTCGTCACACAGTGGTTTCTCCACAAGGGACTTGGATATTACATCAGACATACTGGTCACTAGATCTATGGTTTTAGATCTAGATTTGGGTGGTTTCCCAATCTGGGTAACTTGACAGCATTCTATGAGTATTTAGAATGGACGACTCCTGGCACGGTAGTATACCTGCAGGTAATGGAGTCACCCTCTCTAAAGGTGTCTTACAGACTAAAGGGAAGAGGGATACGCATGATTGACAGATCACTTGCTTAGGCAATTGAGTCAATCATGAGATGTCAAGTACCACACCAGATGTTGTTCTTGCACTAGATGCAATAAGTTGATATTGATCCAATCCTGGAGGAACAGTCGGAAGCAGTTTTAGAACATAAGTGAATGTTCTAGGGATATGATAACGGCTGCCTCTTTTAGGAGACGGTTATCACTCCAGGCTTCCAAGGTGACATGGACGACAAGGAGGTTGTCAGAGTTATAGTTCTCCCTCTGACGAGGGGCAGTATTTTGGACAGGTGGTCCAAGGCAATACTGAGGGAGGCATGGCGCAGGATACTGATTAAGTTCGGTTGATGATACAGTCTAAGAAGTTTGGATTTGGAGTTCATTTATGAGCTAGGTCCCATCAGACATCCAGACATTCTAAGACAGGTATTGCTCATTTCGGGAGATGGCTTTCTCCGCGAACTTGAGATATAGAGAGACATAGAAAGAAACATCACAGCGGATCCACTCACTGAGGCTATTCCTCGAACGCAATAGTTTCGCAAACGAGTTTTGTGAGACTGACTAGTAGAGGAGTTGGGTGTTCGGTATCACACGGGCTGTGAGTATGCGACATCGCAATAATTAGCCTTGAGTGCAAGTGGGAGATTGTTGGAGATAGTGCCCTCAGAGTCAATTATTGGATCACAGGCACGTGATTGCAATGATTGAGGGAGGACCTATCCCGGTAGGACAGTCTTACTCGAGATGATAGTATGCTATCTGGTTTATCTTTATCATCGTGTACTGCTTTAGGTGACCTGACATGTCGCTATTACACGTTGATAGAGCCCCTAGGATTCTTGCTTGACTGCCAGCAGTATGATGGCGATCATATACGTGGGAGCTGGTGGTCTATAAGCACATCCTTAAAAGGTCCCTAGTCGTAGGAGTTTCGAGACAGGGCATCGATACTCCGTTAGTAGACTAGTGTATACAGTCGAGACCCCGACGAGGGGCGGTGGCCGGTCTCACAAGCCACTGGTGTCAGTTGGTTCACCTAAGATGTATACAGGTGCTCATTGGGTTATGAGTACACCGGACAGGACTCGCCGGGAACCTGCTAGTTGGTCTTATACCAGATGTCAGATAGCAGTTCCCTGGTGACATGTGTACAGGTTAGTTCATCGACCTGAGATCGTCATTTGTCTCGTGTGAGTTCCCACTGTGCTTTGATTACTACCCTACCACGGCTCAAAGGAGTCGTGCAAACAGGTTTTAGTTGGGTACAGTCCCGAGCCACATGGAGGCAGTGAGCGGATCTGCAGGGGTTCGTCTCTCCCGGTATTGGGGGTGAGGTCGCGCTGTGTCTAGGAGAGCCATTACGCAAAGCCCTCGGCCGAGGCAGGAGATTTACTGGTAGGTATTCCAGTAGTATCTCAGGGCGTTCTGGGCTACGCTCCGACACGACTTGTACCGCTTTTGGGGGTCTGACTTTCACCAACCCCCTAGGCCCGCCATGCGATACTCATAGACGAATGGACCGGACTGTACGGATATTGTCACTGACAGGCTCAGTTGGGTGTCGGGGTGAGCATCCTCATCGACGTCCCATTTGGTCAATACCTGGTGGCCCGTCACGTATTGGCTTATACCTCTGACGTGCTAGTGGTTAAATCCACAGCCAAGGTATTGACGAGTCTTTAGAGTCCACCACACTCAGTTTCAGTTACTCAAGTTTCGGGCGAAACGCTGTAGAGGCCGTATGGAGATATGGCAGGGTCCGATCAGATACGCGCGGTATTGCACGGATCAGGATCGGACAGTTTTGTACTAATGGCCGTATAGTAATATGGCAGGGTTTGATCTGATACGTGCGGTATTGCACAGATCAGGATCGAACGGATTTAACTAGCCGGCTTTGGCTTAAGCCGGTCCTAGTCTAGTACAGTGTAGATTTTGTCTCTTTGCATTTGTGTTCAGTGGGAATACAAATGCGGGCATGTATTTGCTGCAGTTGGGTTTTTCCTGTAATTTATTACGGGACCAGTTTTCTGGAGTTGCCAGTTTGCATTCCGTCCCGGCCGGTTTTCCTTTGTTCTTTCCCGGCCGGACTTTTCCGATGGAGGGTGTTATTTGCAAGTTTGCAAATAACATTTTGTGGAGGTTTTTCTTGCAAAAGGATTTGTTATGATAACATCTTTAGATTCCATTCTTTTCCATCATCATTATATTCTTTTTCCATCACCTTTTCTTATTTTGATTGTGATTAGAATTGGAGGTTAAGTTGATGTAAGATTGTTATCATGAAGCTTTGGATATGGTCACCTTTCTTTTGCTCCTACACTCACCTCCCTTTGCATGATGTTTTCTTTGCTCCACCATTCTCATTTCTCACTTGAGAATATGATAAGTTTTCATGAGAGAAAAAGAAGAGAGAAAAAGAAAATGAGAGCTTCATCTTGAGAGTTTCTTCTTGATCTCATTTTCTTGCTAGAAAAATGCAAGCACCATTTTTCTATTCTTTGATTCCTCCATCATGGCAACTTCAAGAACCCTAAAGAGACAAGTTCACTACACTATTCTATAGCAAGCCTTGGACGCGTCGGCTAGCCAACTTCGCGCCCGAGTTGCCTCGGTCAAGAGGCGGGAGCCCGTAAAAGATTCCGGCTACGTGGTGCCCCTTTCCGACGAGCGAGGAGGTGACGGAGATTCCGCAAGAGATCGGAGTGGAGATGAAGACCGAAGGACACGGATCGCTTGGTATAACTTCTCACCCTATCTCTTTAGTTAGCTAGTATAGGTTAATGGTTTCGATCCGGGTTAATTGTCCGCGGTAGCGCCGGTTTCCGAGCAAGGAAAATTTTTTTATTCCGCATTTTGGCCTCGAGTACGAGGCCGGGGCGCTGCCGTGGCGCAACAGGATGATCCCATATCCATTGATGTTTGACATCAGAGATGATATACGGGTGCTCAGTGAAGACTGGGTACACTGGACGGACTCGCCGAGAACTCCCAGATGGTATTATACCTTACGTCAGATGGCAGTTCTCTGGTGACACTGGTACAGAGTAGTCTGTTGACCCGAGATCATCATAGAGTCTTGTGTGGTTCCCACTGTGCTTTGATTTCCATCTTACCACGTCCAAGAGGGCGTGCAAAACGGTGGTTTTTGGGTACAGTCCCGAGTCACATGGAGGCAATGAGCGATAGGAGGGGATTCGTCTCTCCCGGTATAGGGAGTTGATGTTGCGCTGTGTTCGATTGGCTATAACCGGAAATCCCTGGCCAGGGTTGCTGAGATTTACTGGTAAGTGTTACCTGTAGTTTCTCGAACTGTTATAAACCTCATATCGACACGACTTATCGAGCTATTGGGGTCTGACGTTTACCACCCCTAGGCGAGATATGCGACATATCAGACGATCAGACCGGACTGTACGGTAGTGTTACTGGTTGGATTCACTGGAGTGTGAGCAGGCTTGCTCGTCGATCTTCTGATCGCTCAATACCCGGGTGGCCGTTACGTTTAGCAGACCGCTTGCGGCTTGTGGATGTTTGATGTGATCATCATCCGCTGCCGGCGTATTGACGAGTCTTTAGAGTCCTACACAGAGGTTTCCTGGCTCAAGCGAAACGAAATAGGAGCGCATATGAGATATGTGCGGGACCGACAATAATGCGTGTATGTGATACCGTATTTCATTCTCGCGATAAATGTGTCGAGTGGTTGTATGCGATATAACCTAGTTATCGAATCGAAGATTGATTCGATAAGCCGATACATAGGATACTAGCCGGTTATATGCGATATGACCGGATCGTTAAATCAAGTGTTGATTTAATGATTTAATGCATAATTATATATTTGATATATTACATTGCATTAACTAGTATTGGTTCACTTAAGATGGATTTTCTCATTCGGATGTGCGCATTGTATATGCGATATGATTTTGTGCACTTAGGTGTATCATGTTTGATGATACAAGTTTACTTGAGTTTGTGTAAAGATTGAACCATGGTTATTTAAATGATTAGGGTTTAGATTTTCATATCTATTTATTTATTTATTTATTATGGAAATGATAATGAGAAGAATGGTTGCTAGTTTTGTTTTATTCTTTGAACCTTCATGAAGCATTGACTTTAGTAACCATTTTGTCTCATGCTTAACCCTAACCATCCCACTTAACCATAATTCATTCTCTACACTAGACCATGGTTAGTTTATGATAAGTATTTGATTTATTTTCTATTTAATATATACTTATCATAACACATTTCCTTCTTCTTCTTCATCTTGACACATGAAGAAACCTTACTTCATCAATGGTGATTGATGAAAACAAGTGAGAAATCCAATTCTAAAGTCTACCCACTTCCTATTTCTTCATCCTCTACCTCTTGCCAAGTAGTAGAGTGTGTTTCCTTCACAAGTTTTCTTGACTTCGTGAAGTTGGAGCTTGATTTAGCGATGCCTCGACGTAGATCATCTTTGGCATGGACATCAACGACCTAGCTCGCCATTTCTCCAACGAAGCCGACGCTAGAGCCCGGGAATTCATTTGGACAGCGAGGGGACTTCGTTGCGGAGCTATGGAGGTGGAGCACCGGATCTACAAAGGTTGTATTTGTTGGAGATTGTGCCCTCAGAGTCAATTATTAGGTCACAGGTACGTGATTGCAATGATTGATGGATGACCTATCCCGGTAGGACAGTCTTACTCGAGATGATAGTATGCTATCTGGTTTACCTTTATCATCGTGTACTGCTTCAGGTGACCTGACAAGTCGCTATTACACGTTGGTAGAGCCCCTAGGATTCTTGCTTGACCACCAGCAGTATGAGGGCGATCATATAAGTGGGAGCTGGGGTCTATAAGCATATCCTTAAATGGTCCCTAGTCGTGTGAGTTTCGAGACAGGGCATCGATACTCCAGAGTAGACTAGTGTATACAGTCGAGACCCCGACGAGGGGCGGTGGTCGGTCTCACAAGCCACTGGTGTCAGTTGGATCACCTAAGATGTATACAGGTGCTCATTGGGTTATGAGTACACCGGACAGGACTCGCCGGGAACATGCTAGTTGGTCATATACCAGACGTCAGATGGCAGTTCCCTGGTGACATGTGTGCAGGTTAGTTCATCGACCTGGGGATCGTCATTTGTCTCGTGTGAGTTCCCACTGTACTTTGATTACTACCCTACCACGGCTCAAAGGAGTCGTGCAAACAGGTTTTAGTTGGGTACAGTCCCGAGCCACATGGAGGCAGTGAGCGTATCTTCAGGGGTTCGTCTCTCCCGGTATTGGGGGTGAGGTCGTGCTGTATCTAGGAGAGCCATTACACGAAGTCCTTGGCCAAGGCAAGGAGATTTACTGGTAGGTATTCCAGTAGTATCTCAGGGTGTTCTGGGCTACACTCCGACACGACTTGTACCGCTTTTGGGGGTCTGACTTTTACCAACCCTCTAGGCCCGCCATGCGATACTCATAGACGAACGGACCGGACTGTACGGATATTGTCACTGACAGGCTCAGTAGGGTTGTCAGGCTGAGTTCGCTCACAGACGTCCCTTGTAGTCAATACCCGGTAGCCCGTTACGTATTGGCTTATACCTCTGACGTGCTAGTGGTTAAATCCACAACCAAGGTGTTGACGAGTCTTTAGAGTCCCCCACATTCTGTTACTCAGCTTTCGGGCGAAAGGTTGTAGAGGCCGTATGGAGATATGGCAAGGTCCGATCAGATACGTGCGGTATTGCACGGATCAGGGATCGGACAGTTTGTACTATAGGCCGTGTGGATATATGGCAGGGTTCGATCAGATACGTGCGGTATTGCACGGATCAGGATCGAACGGATATTACTAGCCAGTTTTGGTATAAGCCGGATCCTAGTATAGTACAGTGTAGATTTTGTCTCATTGCATTTGTATTTCAGTCGAAATACAAATGCGGGTGTGTATGCACAGTATCGGGGTTTTCCTGTAATTTATTACGGGACCTGTTTTCTGGAGTTGCCAGTTTTCTTTCCGTTTCGGCCAATTTCCTTTGTATCGTTCATTGGCCGAAAATTGGTGGAGGAGGGCTTATTTGCATTGTTGCAAATAAGCTTTTGTGGAAGGGGGTCTTTGCATGTTTCCTTGTATCATGATGGTGCACCATTCTTTTGACCTTGACTTCTATCTTCATGATGGCATGACTTTTGGAAGTGATCATTAGCTTGTTGGAGTGTTGGATTTGGTGTTATCATGGTTGTTGGTGAGTAGTTGAGAGTGGGTGTGATTGTGACCATATTCTTTTCATGATTTCTTTTTGCATGATAGTCTTCCCACTCTCTCCTTTTTGGATGGCTCTCTCATTCTTTCCCCTCCCTCACCTCTCATGGCCGGCCCAAGCATTGTGGGGCTGTCCCAAATTTTTGGTGGGGATGTTTGGCTCATTTCATGTTGCAAAAATCCCACAAGTTCAATCCAAAAAGCCCCAAGTTCAATTCCTCCACAAAAGGAAATTCCACAAACCCCAAAATGAGACTTGCTCACTAGATATTCTACAGCAAATCTTGGGCACGTCGACTAGCCAGCTTCGTGCCCGAGTTGCCTCGGCATTGAGGTGGGAGCCCGTAAAAGAAGTAGGCGATGTGGTGCACTTCCGGCGACGAGGAGGAGACGGGACATTCCGCAGGAGATCGGGACGACGACGAGAAGACCGGGGGACTTGGATCAGTCGGTATATTTCTCTTCCCCATCTTGTAGTTTGCTAGGACTAATTAATGGTTCGATCCGGGTATTAGTGCGCGGCGGTTTGCCAGTTCAAGAAAAATTTAAGTTTATCACCGCTTCCGCATTTGGCCGTCGGATTGACGGCCGGGGCGCCGCCGTGCACTTACAGTGGTATCAGAGCCTCGCCATTAACTTAGTCTAGCTTTGTGTAATGTGTTTGCATTTCCGATCGATCAAAAAGTTCCAAAACCGTGTTTTTCAAAGTGACAGTTTTCTGTTGAAATTTTTTAGTCTCAAAAAATTTTTCAGGTTGTATAAAAGTACTGTACTGGAGACCACTAGGCTACTGTAGAAATTCGACTGGGTGAATCGACAGTGGAGGCGCGGAACCGCGGCCAAAACCCCCTTTAGGCCGCGTTTCCGCCGCTCACTGTAGAGATCCCTGCACCAAATTTCTACAGTGTCTTTGTGGGCTTAAAATTGGGGTTTTGGAATATTAATATTGGGCCCAGAATTTCCTGATCTGCTACAGTATTGCTTTGGGGCCCATTTGTTAAAATTTGATTGATCGTATATTTTAAACACATTATTTCACAGTATTTACATTATATCTGCGACCGTGAATGTCACTTGATCGGTAAATCCTGTCTAACTGCTATAGCCCGGTTAGACGGATTTGCGAACGTGACTTTCACGTTGATGTTCTGTTTTTGCTGTGATGTTGCGGATCGGTCGTGGGGGATAGCCTGGATGCAATGCTAGTACAGTTGTGGTTGTATTATGTACATTTGATATTGCGGGGCGAGCGTCCGACATGTGGACTGCCGTCACTGCCTGTTTGTATTATTATTTTGGGGCACGGCCAGGTTGCGGTCGTTGTACCCGTTGTATGTATATTTTACTTTCTGTACTAGGATTGCCCCGCGGAGGGGTGCACGGATAGCCGGGTTCTGGAGGGCAACAAGCCCGCATCTCATGGCATTGAGACGGAGGGGGCTTTACTCTAGAATTGGCGGGCTATTCGCCGCACTCGTAGGGGGTACAGGTTGACCCAGGAGGGGTGCCCAAGTTACCGGATTCCGTGAAGTGCTGGGTGGTCCATTCAAGGTGCTGAAGGGGGCTGCCTCGCTTCAGGTTTTGGCGGGTGACTTGCCGCGCCCGTAGGGGTCTAGGATTTCATTGCAGAGGCTATCCACACGACCAGGGGAACGTCGGGTTTCAGTAGTGGCTCTGTGAAACCCGGGGATCCCAGATATATGTATTGTTTCTGTGATGCTGTTCATTCTCTGTGATGTTGCATTTTATTCACGCCTTGAGCGAAATATAATATATTGGTATATATATTAGTAGATGTTGTATATGTTTTGCATCCGCGCTAGTCCAGTCCCCGCTCTGTCGTTAGTTAGCTAACCTAACGGGTAATGACGGGACCCAGTGGCGAATGCGGATGGCATATACGTACATCAGTATATTTTCGTTCTTTTTGGTGTGATCAATTGATGGGACTGCGTTGATTCGGATCAATGCAAGTTAAAAACAAACCTAATCTGATGTTGTTGGAACACTTTTCAAAAAGCTGTTATTGCAAGGACGATTACTTTTTGCTTAGCATCGTGGTATTCAGTTAGAATATCCTGCTCCTCAGTCGACGAGGCAAGGGCCGAGATCCCTTCACAGGGAGTGACCCCTTGGACAAAAAGTTTGCGTCAGGGCATTAACTTCACTATAGCCGATTACTTTTTGCTTAGCATCGTGGTATTCAGTTAGAATATCCTGCTCCTCAGTCGACGGGGAAAGAGCCGAGATCCCTTCACCGGGAGTGACCTCTTTAGCAATGGTTTTCGTCACTATATTTTCAAAAAGCTATCCGTTCCTTCGACGATATCAAGTTCTTTACGTTAAAGGTTTTCGCCAGAAACCATTCGTAGCCCTCCGTCGTTTCAGACGGGTAGCACGTAGTATTCATGCTATGTTTGTTGGCCTTCGTCAAGGCATAGTGTATGGTAGCTGCTTGTTGCCTTTCTGCAGCATAGATAGATGCGTTGGTTTGGGACAGTCGTATAGCCTTGTTGGCCTTCGTCAAGGGCTTGTGCGGGTGGGTTCAAATCAACCTGGAGAATGATGGGTAGAACTTAACATGTGACTTATGATTTGTTGGCCTTCGTCAAGGTCATAAGAGCATGGGGCAGAAATCACATCGGGAGTTTCAAAAGAACTGAAACTTGCCAGATATGCGCATACCTTCTGGAGTGTGATGACGTGAGCGGATTCCGTCACGTTATCATGCGATGAGAGTTGGATCCCGATTCCCACTGATGAGTTAGTTTACTCCTCGGGTAACCCCGACTAATTCTTCTTTCAGGTTTGGAGGAGAATTTGAGGTACAATGGGATGTTTCCAGATTAGATAAATTGGTAACCATTCTGATCTAGGTTAGAGTGCACGCTGAGTGTTTCTTTTCTCTCTCTCTCTTTGGCAGCGACCATTGACCCGACCCTAAGACTATGACTCAGCGACCAAGTTAACCGAACCTTCTTAACACTGGCTTTTGGATTGTCAGAGTTGCACACCTCATTGCCACTCCTACTTTTACCCTTTTCTCCAGGACACCCCGTATTACTACGAACGTCCACTTCCATTGGACAAAACCATCGTATGGTTAGATACGAACTCGAAGGAATTCGAGGATGGTTTCCGGTTCTGGAGAAAACGGACAGGATTATTCAGTTGTCTTTTCCCTTTTACCTTCTCTCAAGTTTTGAGTACTCCTTGGTTTAGGAGATAGTACACCAATTATGAAAATTGGATAGTCTTCTTCCAAACTTTAGGCTGGTGCCGAACAGTGTGGAATGAAGAAGACCAATTAGCCTAAACGGTGTGCAGAAGGTATTAAGATTAAACAAAACAAGGGATTAGTAAGAGGGCAAAGTAAATTGCGACTGATATTCACGACCAAGCCAAGTATTTCTTCGCCAATCCTAAATCACCTTTGTATTTCTCCAGGACACTCCGTATCACTACGAAGATCCACAGTTTATTGGATACTCCATCGTATGGTTATATACGAACTCGAAAGGAACTTGTTCCAGTTCGGGGATGGATTCTGGTCCAGGAGAAATAGGAATAAGGTTTATTCGGTTGTCTTTTATCTTCACCCTCTCTCATTGCGAGTGTTCCCAGGATTGGGACAGTACACCCATTATGCTTATTGGATAGTCTTCTTCCAAACCATAGGCTGGTGCCGAACGGTAGGGAAGGAAGAAAACCATTTGGCCTAAAGGGGTGTGCAGAAGGTAAAGACTAAAGACATATGAAGGGATTTGGAGAGGTGGCAAAGAACTATATGGTTACAGTCGTGAATCTGGAAGAGGCATTACTAGGAATACCAGAATACCCCATCGAAACATTTCAATGTTTCAGTTTCACTGTGTAATGTTAAAAGAAAACTGATTTCCCGATTAGGTACTTACTCCAGGGAATGTATTTACCAGGTACGATTCTCACATCTGTATGGTTTTACAGATGATGAGTGGGAGTAGGTTATTGGGAATTGGGTGATCATCCTCATTATATCGGGATTCGTTGTAATCGGTGATATTTGAGGAAGTCACCTGGGTAGTTTGCCGGTCGGCAAATATTTGGTTTTGAATATCCACTTTTATGCACCAATTTCAAATTGATATATCTGTACGTCTATTTTCATAGAGTGAGATATACCTTTCTGAAATTATGTCTACGACATTTACCTATATCAGTGGATGGTTAGGTAAGGAGCATTAAACAGCGGTGTAATCTTCTTAACCATAAGTACAGTTCTCAACCTACGACATACAATGAAAGAGTTATCAGACTCAAGGGACTTATACAGAGTATTGTATGTTGTCCAGGGTCCATCAGGACAGAGGGGTAGGTCCTTGTACTATATTCGGTTTACTTATGACTTCTCCAGTTTTTAGACAGGTGTTTCGTGGAAACACAGAGTCCGAATTTTGAGAAGTTATAGGTATTTGAATAGAGTAGAGAACCAGGTATAACAAGTATCGGGATTCTTCAAAGAGATCGAAGATGTAGATACTTGTGTATGGTGTTCAGTTGATAGTAATGATAAAGAGAACTTGCTTCTCTTTCAGGTTACTCATAAGTGGAAGCATTCCTAAGTTGAGTAACGCTGATCGGCCTCCTTCCATTTAGTTGACATGCACTGAGGACAGCTGCATGTTTTGAATCTGGTTCAATTAAATCAGTGCCTCTGGTCCTATATGGGATATAGAACAGTTCGTATCTTAACGTTGTTAAGGTACGGGGAGTTGTCCGGCTTATGATTAAAACCAGACTCTGGATAACTCAAGGCACGTTTCTGTGATGGCTGTTTGTGGGTTGACCCAGGCTATGACGAGGGTTGATTTTCTACCATCTGGATGAACAATAGCAATATTGTTCTAGACTCGCCACTGTTTTATTAAAAATGGATTTTTTTTCAGAAAAACAGTAGTGGGAGTATGGTAGAACTGGAAGTGATTCCAGAACCACAAACGATTACCGAAGATTTCATAGGAACCTAAAGATTCAATCTGGATTGACATTCCATTGGCCACTCCGCAGATTTGGTGGGTAACTTCAGGCACCCGAGAGGTACTACGGTAGCCTCAAGGACGGTGACAGGGAAGTTCTTGTTTACCCACAATTACCATTGCTGTTGTTCCAGGCTGCGAGACCCGGCAGGAGGATAAGTATAGCGTCGTTCTAAACTAGTTTTAGAAATGTACGTCTATATGACTCTGCCAGAGGGTTGTCGTAGTCAGTGGGAGCAGCGGAAGCATTGGTGGACAGGAAGCTTATGTCTATTTATAGACTAAAGCAGATGTAGCGGAGATAGATCATCTATTTCTGACGTGACAGTCATAGGTTTGACTTCATCAGAATAGGGGATGGATCTGTTGAGAAGGTAGTAGGGTGTGATATCCTGGTATTTGGATGACATACACAGAGTAGGAAGTGATATTCCTACACTACAATTGGTTATACTTTGGTCGTCACACAGTGTTTTCTCCACACAGGACTTGGATATTATATCAGACATACTGGTTACTAGATCTATGGTTTTAGATCTAGATTTGGGTGGTTTCCCAATTAAGGGTACTTAGACAGCATTCTAAAAGTATTTAGAATGGACGACTCCTGGCACGGTAGTATACCTGCAGGTGATGGAGTCACCCTCTCTAAAGGTGTCTTACAGACTAAAGGGGAGAGGGATGTGCATGATTGACAGATCACTTGCTTAGGCAATTGAGTCAATCATGAGATGTCAAAGTACCACACAAGATGTTGTTCTTGCACTAAATGCAATAAGTTGACCTTGATCCAATACTGGAGAAACAGTCGGAAGCAGTTTTAGAACATAAGTGGATGTTCTAGGGATATGATAACGACAGCCTTATTCGGGAGACAGTTATCATTCCAGGCTTCCAAGGTGACCTGGACAACAAGGAAGTTGTCAGAGTTTATAGTTTTTCCTTCTGATGAGGGGCAGTATTTTGGACAGGCGATCCAAGGCAATACTGAGGGTGGCATGGCGCAGGATACTGATTAAGTTCAGTTGACGATACAGTCTAAGAAGTTTGGATTTGGAGTTCATTTATGAGCTATGTCCCATCAGACATCCAGACATATTCTAAGACAGGTATTGCTCATTTCGGGAGATGGCTTTCTCCGCGAACTTGAGATATAGAGAGACATAGAAAGAAACATCAAGGCGGATCCACTCACTGAGGCTATTCCTCGAACGCAATAGTTTCGCAAACGAGCTTTGTGAGACTGACTAGTAGAGGAGTTGGGTGTTCGGTATCACACGGGCTGTGAGTATGCGACATCGTAATAATTAGCCTTGAGTTCAAGTGGGAGATTGTTGGAGATTGTGCCCTCAGAGTCAATTATTAGGTCACAGGTATGTGATTGCAATGATTGATGGAGGATCTATCCCGGTAGGACAGTCTTACTCGAGATGATAGTATGCTATCTGGTTTACCTTTATCATCGTGTACTGCTTCAGGTGACCTGACAAGTCGCTATTACACGTTGGTAGAGCCCCTAGGATTCTTGCTTGACCACCAGCAGTATGAGGGCGATTATATAAGTGGGAGCTGGGGTCTATAAGCATATCCTTAAATGGTCCCTAGTCGTGTGAGTTTCGAGACAGGGCATCGATACTCCAGAGTAGACTAGTGTATACAGTCGAGACCCCGACGAGGGGCGGTGGCCGGTCTCACAAGCCACTGGTGTCAGTTGGATCACCTAAGATGTATACAGGTGCTCATTGGGTTATGAGTACACCGGACATGACTCGCCGGGAACATGCTAGTTGGTCATATACCAGACGTCAGATGTCAGTTCCCTAGTGACATGTGTGCAGGTTAGTTCATTGACCTGGGGATCGTCATTTGTCTCGTGTGAGTTCCCACTGTACTTTGATTACTACCCTACCACGACTCAAAGGAGTCGTGCAAACAGGTTTTAGTTGGGTACAGTCCCGAGCCACATGGAGGCAGTGAGCGTATCTTCAGGGGTTCGTCTCTCCCGGTATTGGGGGTGAGGTCGTGCTGTGTCTAGGAGAGCCATTACACGAAGTCCTTGGCCAAGGCAAGGAGATTTACTGGTAGGTATTCCAGTAGTATCTCAGGGTGTTCTGGGCTACACTCCGACACGACTTGTACCGCTTTTGGGGGTCTGACTTTTACCAACCCCCTAGGCCCGCCATGCGATACTCATAGACGAACGGACCGGACTGTACGGATATTGTCACTGACAGGCTCAGTAGGGTTGTCAGGCTGAGTTCGCTCACAGACGTCCCTTGTAGTCAATACCCGGTAGCCCGTTACGTATTGGCTTATACCTCTGACGTGCTAGTGGTTAAATCCACAACCAAGGTGTTGACGAGTCTTTAGAGTCCCCCACATTCTGTTACTCAGCTTTCGGGCGAAAGGTTGTAGAGGCCGTATGGAGATATGGCAAGGTCCGATCAGATACGTGCGGTATTGCACGGATCAGGGATCGGACAGTTTGTACTATAGGCCGTGTGGATATATGGCAGGGTTCGATCAGATACGTGCGGTATTGCACGGATCAGGATCGAACGGATATTACTAGCCAGTTTTGGTATAAGCCGGATCCTAGTATAGTACAGTGTAGATTTTGTCTCATTGCATTTGTATTTCAGTCGAAATACAAATGCGGGTGTGTATGCACAGTATCGGGGTTTTCCTGTAATTTATTACGGGACCTGTTTTCTGGAGTTGCCAGTTTGCTTTCCGTTTCGGCCAATTTCCTTTGTATCGTTCATTGGCCGAAGATTGGTGGAGGAGGGCTTATTTGCATTGTTGCAAATAAGCTTTTGTGGAAGGGGGTCTTTGCATGTTTCCTTGTATCATGATGGTGCACCATTCTTTTGACCTTGACTTCTATCTTCATGATGGCATGACTTTTGGAAGTGATCATTAGCTTGTTGGAGTGTTGGATTTGGTGCTATCATGGTTGTTGGTGAGTAGTTGAGAGTGGGTGTGATTGTGACCATATTCTTTTCATGATTTCTTTTTGCATGATAGTCTTCCCACTCTCTCCTTTTGGGATGGCTCTCTCATTCTTTCCCCTCCCTCACCTCTCATGGCCGGCCCAAGCATTGTGGGGCTGTCCCAAATTTTTGGTGGGGATGTTTGGCTCATTTCATGTTGCAAAAATCCCACAAGTTCAATCCAAAAAGCCCCAAGTTCAATTCCTCCACAAAAGGCAATTCCACAAACCCCAAAATGAGACTTGCTCACTAGATATTCTACAGCAAATCTTGGGCACGTCGACTAGCCAGCTTCGTGCCCGAGTTGCCTCGGCATTGAGGTGGGAGCCCGTAAAAGAAGTAGGCGTGTGGTGCACTTCTGGCGACGAGCAGGAGACGGGACATTCCGCAGGAGATCGGGACGACGACGAGAAGACCGGAGGACTTGGATCAGTCGGTATATCTCTCTTCCCCATCTTGTAGTTAGCTAGGACTAATTAATGGTTCGATCCGGGTATTAGTGCGCGGCGGTTTGCCAGTTCAAGAAAAATTTAAGTTTATCACCGCTTCCGCATTTGGCCGTCGGATTGACGGCCGGGGCGCCGCCGTGCACTTACAGTATTTCCGTTTAAACTTTAGTTAAGTTGTTAACTAGTTTCTTTTTCGCCTAAATATCTAACCGACGATCCGTTCTAGGGTTTCTCGGCACCGTTAAAATTCGAAATTGGCAAGGTTGATGCCTTGTGAGACCTCATTAGGGTGCCTAGGAACCCTACAGTGGTATCAGAGCCTAGCTAGAGCCATAGGCGAAGTCTAGACGCAATTTGAAGTCCGATCGAACCAAAACCCGAACTCGAAACATGCTCTCTGTCCTTTTTTCAAAAACTGGGATTTTTCAACATTAAAAATATGCAGAAAATTCAGCAGGGAAATCTAAGAATCACGGTGCAAAAAGTTTTGCATGAAGAGTGTAATCGGCGGCGGAACCGCGGCATAAGCCTAGCTTATTAGGCGTTTCCGCGGCAGAATTGTGACGTCAGCCCTAACTGTTTGCACAGTAATTCATTGTTTCAGGTGCTGAGTTCTCTGGGTATTTTTAAAATTTATTCAAGAGTTGAATTTTCTGGAGTTGTTTTGGGGATTCGGTGTTTTGATCGGAGTATCAGATTTTGTCTAAGTGGCTTTCCGGATAATTTTTTGAATATGTTAAAAAGTTCGACCGGATATAAATACCCAATTTTTCCCCTGTCGGGAAATTTCCAAGTGTTGGATTTTTCCGTAGTTTAACGACGTTCTATGTAGTGCAAGTAACGCGATGGACCCTCTAGAAGACAACAAACCTTAACTCGATTATGTGACCGTCTTGAACTGCCCTTTGAACCTTAGGGTTTGGGGCAGTACGGCGTGCCACATGTGAGGCGTTGGCTTGACCCTTCTACGGCTGGACCGTTGGTACTGAGGCACGAACTGAATGTTGTTAGACTTATTTCATGTGTTGAGATGTATCGGGAAAACTCGGGTGTTTGACTGTTCGATCGAAAAGTTTAACATTTTCTAATTATCCGGAATGGGATACAATAATTGGAATTCACAAGAAGTTATGAGATAACTGAATGAATGTTATAAACATAGCAGTTTAGTCTCACTTGATCGGTTGCCACGGAATTTTGATGTGATCAAAAGTCCGTCGCAGTCACGTAGCGTACGCGGATACTCGCCGGGTAAACTTAATAGACAGCCTCGCTCCATAGCCCCGACCAAGTGACTGTAGGAGAACCCCGTCGCCGAAAGCATCCGTTCGGGTGCTCGCGGCAGCGGTGTTCCGCCTTGGTGCACTTCGTCGACGGTATCAGGGGTGCAGCCGTCTACTGAAGTTTGCGACGAGCATTCGATCAGGATGTCGGGAATCTTGTTGAATTGCCCGACTTGATATTGAAAAGTGTTTTCGATTTTAGGACTAAAATGCGGGGTTTATAATTGTTAGGCATGCGATGTCTAAGTAATTCATTTGGTCAGGCATGCGATGTCTGAGGTAGTTGCGGATTCCAACTGTTGTAGTTTTACACTTTCTTTTCTGTGACCGTAAGTGTAATATGTGATATCGCCGGTTTCGTTGCTATATGCCAACGACAATTGGGATGCGCATATTTACTTACGTTGATGACATGTGATATTATGAGTTGCTGGATATGTTATATTGGATCGTCGTGTTTGAATAGCCGGGGGGTTTTTATGTGAGATGAGTTTTTTTCATTTTCATTCATGTAAAAACTTGTATGTAATATTCTTTTATTAGGGAACTTCCAGGTTGCGGAAGTTGTCACCGTTTGTATATTATTTACTTTTCCGCACTAGGATAGACCCAAGGAGGGGAGCACAAGTAACCGGGTTCTGGGGTCCAGTGGGAGACCAACTCGAGGAGTCGAGTCCGGGTCTCCTAACTCCAGAATTGGTAGGGTTGCTTGCCGCTCTCGTAGGGGTCTAGGGGTGTGGGTTTGGCTATTCATCGCGACCGTGGAATCCGTGTTTTATACTGGCTCGTATTAAAAACACGGACGTCCTAGTATATCCAATATTTCATATATGTTTCTTCTGCTGCGATATCTGTGATGTGATCATGTGATGTTCTGTGATAGATACAGTATATAGTATATATGATATATTATATAGGCGTTACTTATGTTTTACACCCGCGCTAGCCCTGCCCCGCTCCGCCGTTAGTTACCTAACCTAACGGTGCACGAGGGGACATCGAGGCGAATGCGGATGGCATAAGTGTACGTCGTATTTATCTGTGATGTTTAGGTATTTAAATGATGGGACTTCATTAATGTGATTAATGAAATAAAAGAAACCTAAGATGTTGTAGAATCGAATTTCAAAATAAAACAGGTAGCTACAGTTCTTTCTTTGCACAGCGGTATATATGATATATCCTGCACCTTATTCGATAAGGAAAGGACCGAGATCCCTTCACCGGGAGTGACTCCTTTAGCAATAACTGGCAGATGCTACACACTCGGTTTGTCTTTTGATTGCTTTTAAGAGTTTTTGCTTTGCACAGTGATATATATGATATATCCCGCACCTCATTCGACGAGGAAAGGACCGACGATCCCTTCACCGGGAGTGACTCCTTTAGCAAAACTAGAAAAGCCTAAAAAACACTCCATTTTAAAATCATTTGATTCTACAACGATATCAAGTTCATTACGCAATAGGTTTTCAGAAAAACCTGTCGTAGCCCTCCGTCATTTCAGATAAGTTGTATATAGTATTCGTGCTGCATTTGTTGGCTTTCGTCAAGGTGCAGTGTGCGGTAGCTATATGCTGCTTATCTGCTAGCATACGATGCGATTGGATTAGGATAGTCGTGCGGCTTTGTTGGCTTTCGTCAAGGGTCGTGCGGGTGGGTTTAATTCAATCAAGAAATGTACGGGTTGAACTTGACTAGCGGGCTATGGTTTGTTGGCTTTCGTCAAGGTCATAGCACGTTAGGGGCAAAATATTATCGGGAATTTCAAGTGTTGAAATTTGCAATGAGATTGCATACCTTCTATGAGATAGTTGGATCCCGATACCCGCTGCGAGTAAGAGTTACTCCTGGGAGAGTTTTATACATTACAATTAGCCGATCAAGTAGGTGTCTAGAAAGGTGTCAACGGGGTTACGCCTCTGGGAAAACGAGGTTTACATTAATTAGGTTCGTGCGAAAGCACGGGGGACCTCCCTCAAAGTACCGACACTGGCCTGGCTGAAAGATTGGCGAACTTGTAGTGTGTAATTAATCCCGGCTAGTCTTTCCTTTTAGGGTTTGAAGGAAGATTTGATAAAAAGCAGTGGGAGCCATCCTGATTAGATAAAATACATAACCAATCTATTCTTACCAGAGCGCACGCTGAGTGTTTTCTTCTGTCTCTCTCCAGGTAGCGACCATATCACGCCTTAATCAAGATAATAATACGGATATTTGACCGAACCCGCTTGTTATACTGAGCTGTGGAACGTTGGTCCCGCTCCAACTTATAATTGTTATAAGACAAAGCAGGAAATTGGGGATTACCAGAATTCCCGTGCCGCCCAAACGAAGAGAGTGCATGCTGATGCATCATCTTCGGGTGTGTTCATTACAGAGAACTGTTTCTCAGTATCCTTTACGTCCTGGGTATGTGGTACCAGATCAGGATCCCAGATATGTAATCTGTTATATAGGGCTACAGAAAGGTAGAGAACTGAGAACGGGTGATAAGTTTCATGAGGCAGAAAACGGGGCAAGTGTTGCAGCCAAGTCTGTTGGTCACTGTCACCCTGTATTCCAAATACATTGATTCTGAACGAATGTTATTAGATACCGAACCTGATATACAAAATCATATCAGTCTCTTTATTAGTAAAGAAAGGATATAATTTTGTATTGTTGGATAATGTTTTGAACATTTCCTATATCAAAAGTTGATCGGTTCAGGCACGTTATCTAAAAACATTGATGTTCTAAATCAAACTACAGTTCTTTAGTATACGAAACACACACAAGAGGAAGAGTTCAGAAATGAACGAATCCTTCTTGAGGTATTGTAGACTAGGTCATATCAATGCGACCCGACTAGCTGAAGTTACATGTAGATGCATATTTAAATCAGTTTGAATTTACATCTTGTGAAACTTGCCAGTCATGTCACAAAGATAAGATGACCAGAGCTCTGTTTAATGGAAATAGAGAAAGAGTTAGTAAACTCTTGGGATGATACATGTTGATGCATGTAAGGTCCCCTGTCTGCATATGCCAGGACTGGTTCTTTGTAAATCGTTACATTCTCTGATAATCTCTCAAGATTCAGACATATGTTCCTGTTGAAACACAAGTCCGAACCTTTTGAGATATTCACGGAATATAAGTTAGAAGTAGAGAACCAAAACGGGTATAAGTATTATGTCCTTTGATGCGATCAGGGAGGAGAATACTTGAGCACGGAATTCTTGGACTTTTCTAAAGGAGAATGAGATTCTCTCTCAGCATTACTCCTCCGTATACACCATAGCACGATGGTATGTCGGGGCGGAGCAGATACACCCTATATGATAATGTGTGCTCTATGATGAGTACTACTGAGTTACCTGTTTCCTTTTTGGGAGTTATGCACTTGAGAAGCTGCATACCTATTGAATAGGGTTCAAATCAAATCTGTTGCCTACCGCTCCATATGAGATATGGTATGGTAAGAGCCCATGTCTTAAGCTAGTTAAGATTTGGGGTTGTCCGGCCTATGTCTAAAAGCAAAATACCGGACAAGCTCAAGGCAAGGACTGTTATGTAGAACTGGAAATGTTCCAGCCATACAAACTGCAGCTCATGATTTGATAGAACCAAAGGATTCAGTAGATTCCAACGAACCTCAGCCTCTCCGCCGATCTAGTAGGGTTCCGCATCCGCCTGAGAGATACTTCGGTTTCTCGATGACAGTGGGAGCGAGGATTGCATCATGAGATGATGACCCAACTAGTTTCGAACTGGCCATCAGGTGTGTGACTCTGTAAGAATGGCTGGATGCTTAGTGATCTGAGATGGAATCCTTATACACCGACAAAGTATGGACTATGGTTGCTATATCTGAAGGGTTAAATCCCTATCAGGAGCAAGTAAATCTTGAGAAGATTACTTGGTGTACTTGGAAAAGTTGAGACTTTCAAAGCTAGACTTGTTAAAGTTTTTCGTCATAGACCAGGCGTGGATTATGATAAAACCTTTTCAAGTGGCTATGCTTAAGTCCATCCAGATCCTACTTGCCACGGCTACATACCATGACTACGATATCTGGCGGTTGGGTGCCATGACTGCTTTTCTAAATGATGTTTTAGAAGAGAACGTCTATAAGTACACAACCAGAGGGCTTCGTAGACAGTGGGAGCAGCGGAAACGTGTACAAGATGCTTTATAGGATAAAGAAGGTATCGCGGAGTTGGAACATCTGTTTTGATGTGGTAGTCAAAGAAGTTGACATCATCAAAATGGTAGATGAACCTTGTATAAACAAAAAGGTAGTAGGGAGTATGGTGGCGATCCTCGTAGAGTACGTGGATGACATACTCTTGATAGGGAAGGAGTTTCCTATGTTACGCTCGGTCAATCTCCGCTTATCACAATGATTCTCCATAAAGGATCATAATGATACCTACTAAATCCTGGATTTTGGATCTATGAGATAGATCTAATTGGATGTTAGGATTCTCACTAGTTGTAGTGAGATGGTATCAATCGATCCTGGGGAGAATCACTGTAAGGGTTCCAGGGTGATAAGGACGACTGAAAGTCAGTCACAGGCATTGTCTTTACCCTCAGTAAGGGACGGTATGTTGGAAGAGTTCCAAGCTAGATACCGTGGCATACTAGATGATAAAGGCTGGATACATCGCTATTTGAGATGCTACCAAAGAGGCAGTCTGGGTGTATATTGGTTCATGAGACGAACTAAGTTCCTCCCTTTGTGTGACAATGGAGTTGTGGCTTATGCCAAGGAACGCAGGTCCCATCAGTGATCCAGACATATTATAAGGCAGTATCACTTGATCATGGAGATGGTTGATCTCCAAGGAGATCGAGGTTAGGAGAGTAGACTCAGAGGACAACATAACGGATCCACTCACAAAGGCCTGTTCCCAGAGAGAGATTTTTATGGGATGGTTGAGTATGAGATACTCCAACCACTGCTCCAGATGGCCCTAGTGCAAGTGGGAGATTGTTAGTTATATGTATGCCCTAGAGGCCATTACTATACATAGGATGTATATTGTAGTGGATGCTGGGACATATATAGGGAGGACTTTCTTGCTCGACATGATAGTATGCTATCTGGTTGCTCTTTACCTTAACGTGTATACTGTTTGTCTCTCTGTTACATGTTGGTAAAGCCCTTAGGATGTGTACTTGACTACCTGGACTATGATGCGGATCATACTAGTGAGGACATGGTAGTCCATAAGTACATCCTTCAAAGTCCCTAGTCGTGGGTGTATCAAGACGGGGCATCGATATACCAGAGTAGACTAGCATATACCTTCTCGACCCATACAGATGGGCGATGGATGATCCCATATCCATTGATGTTTGACATCAGAGATGATATACGGGTGCTCAGTGAAGACTGGGTACACTGGACGGACTCGCCGAGAACTCCCAGATGGTATTATACCTTACGTCAGATGGCAGTTCTCTGGTGACACTGGTACAGAGTAGTCTGTTGACCCGAGATTGTCATAGAGTCTTGTGTGGTTCCCACTGTGCTTTGATTTCCATCTTACCACGTCCAAGAGGGCGTGCAAAACGGTGGTTTTTGGGTACAGTCCCGAGTCACATGGAGGCAATGAGCGATAGGAGGGGATTCGTCTCTCCCGGTATAGGGAGTTGATGTTGCGCTGTGTTCGATTGGCTATAACCGGAAATCCCTGGCCAGGGTTGCTGAGATTTACTGGTAAGTGTTACCTGTAGTTTCTCGAACTGTTATAGACCTCATATCGACACGACTTATCGAGCTATTGGGGTCTGACGTTTACCACCCCTAGGCGAGATATGCGACATATCAGACGATCAGACCAGACTGTACGGTAGTGTTACTGGTTGGATTCACTGGAGTGTGAGCGGGCTTGCTCGTCGATCTTCTGATCGCTCAATACCCGGGTGGCCGTTACGTTTAGCAGACCGCTTGCGGCTTGTGGATGTTTGATGTGATCATCATCCGCTGCCGGCGTATTGACGAGTCTTTAGAGTCCTACACAGAGGTTTCCTGGCTCAAGCGAAACGAAATAGGAGCGCATATGAGATATGTGCGGGACCGAGAATAATGCGTGTATGTGATACCGTATTTCATTCTCGCGATAAATGTGTCAAGTGGTTGTATGCGATATAACCTAGTTATCGAATCGAAGATTGATTCGATAAGCCGATACATAGGATACTAGCCGGTTATATGCGATATGACCGGATCGTTAAATCAAGTGTTGATTTAATGATTTAATGCATAATTATATATTTGATATATTACTTTGCATTAACTAGTATTGGTTCACTTAAGATGGATTTTCTCACTCGGATGTGCGCATTGTATATGCGATATGATTTTGTGCACTTGGGTGTATCATGTTTGATGATACAAGTTTACTTGAGTTTGTGTAAAGATTGAACCATGGTTATTTAAATGATTAGGGTTTAGATTTTCATATCTATTTATTTATTATGGAAATGATAATGAGAA
The DNA here is from genome assembly GCA_030015575.1 of Agapanthus africanus. Lineage (NCBI taxonomy): Eukaryota > Viridiplantae > Streptophyta > Magnoliopsida > Asparagales > Amaryllidaceae > Agapanthus > Agapanthus africanus. Next base: position 358,627,046 of record CM057348.1, on the reverse strand, counting down.
GAATGGTTGCTAGTTTTGTTTTATTCTTTGAACCTTCATGAAGCATTGACTTTAGTAACCATTTTGTCTCATGCTTAACCCTAACCATCCCACTTAACCATAATTCATTCTCTACACTAGACCATGGTTAGTTTATGATAAGTATTTGATTTATTTTCTATTTAATATATACTTATCATAACACATTTCCTTCTTCTTCTTCATCTTGACACATGAAGAACGCTTACTTCATCAATGGTGATTGATGAAAACAAGTGAGAAATCCAATTCTAAAGTCTATCCACTTCCTAATTCTTCATCCTCTACCTCTTGCCAAGTAGTAGAGTGTGTTTCCTTCACAAGTTTTCTTGACTTGGTGAAGTTGGAGCTTGATTTAGCGATGCCTCGACGTAGATCATCTTCGGCATGGACATCGACGACCTAGCTCGCCATTTCTCCGAAGAAGCCGACGCTAGAGCCCGGGAATTCATTTGGACAGCGAGGGGACTTCGTTGCGGAGCTATGGAGGTGGAGCACCGGATCTACAAAGGTTGTATTTCCGTTTAAACTTTAGTTAAGTTGTTAACTAGTTTCTTTTTCGCCTAAACATCTAGCCGACGATCCGTTCTAGTGTTTCTCGGCACCGTTAAAATTCGAAATTGGCATGGTTGATGCCTTGTGAGACCTCATTAGGGTGCCTAGGAACCCTACATGGAGCTGTGGCTTTGGCCAAGGAACCCAGATCCTATCAGAAATCCAGACATATTCTGAGGCGGTATCACCTGATCAGGGAGATAGTTGATCGCCGGGAGATCGAGGTCAGGAGAGTAGATACGAAGGACAACACTGCGGATCCACTCACGAAGGCCATTCCCCAGATACAGTTTGAGAGATTATCCGGGATGCTAGGTATAAGATACTAGCGCAGCTGGCCTTAGTGCAAGTGGGAGATTGTTAGTTATGTATATGCCCTAGAGGCCATTGTTGTACATATGATGTATATTATGATGTATGCTTGGATATATACAGAGAGGACATTCTTGCTCGTCATGATAGTACGCTATTTGGTTTCACTTTATCTTAACATGTTGACTTGTATTGGTTTACTGGCTTTCTCTCACATGTTGATAAAGCCCTTAGGATCTGTACTCGACTACTGGGATTATGATGAGATCATACTAGTGGAGCCATGGTAGTCGATGAGTACATCCTATAAATGTTCCTAGTCGACGGTATATCGAGACAGGGCATCGATACACCAGAGTAGACTAGCGTATACGCATCTTGACCCATATGATGGGCGATGGATGATCCCATATCCATCGGTGTTTGACATCAAGGATGGTGTACGGGTGCTGATCGCATGCTTTTGGCGTGTCGGATGTTCAAAGTTCTAAAGTATAACCGCGATCAGGACGGTGTCGCTATGCAGCTAGCCGGTTGAGCACGGGTCGATCCACAGGGAGATGGTTGTATGTCCGTTCGAGTTTTAGACGTGTCAATAAAGAATGAGTATATGTTTGTTCAAGTCTAACCTATGTGTTTTATTTCCAAGTATAAAGTTGTTAAGAAAAAGATATGAGATTGTAAGCTAAAGAAATCCGTACTCAAAACCTTTGAGCCGAGTCTTGACCGATTGAAGCTAGAGCAATCGGCAACAACGTGGATTAGGGGATTTAAGCGCGGTATTCATGGAATACGGCTTATTTACCCTTGTCCTTCCGTTCTTGTCTCTTGCTTTCGCCTCCGGCCAAACCGAACGCAATCGGTCGCAGTTAGGAATCACCGTTACCTTGTTAGGGTAGGGTGCCTAACGGAGCGCTTGCGTATCGTTTGGGAGGAGTTCAATGGAAAATAACGGGAAAAGGAAATGAGCAAAGAAACGTTAACTTACAATATCGTATTGACTCTTAACAACAACAATAATTACAACCATTCACAAAAGGAACCAAAAAGAGAGAACAAAAATAACAAAGAAAAGAAAAGATTACAAGTAAGTAAGGGCATGGAATTTAAAGTGCAAGAAAGTAAAGCAAGGTAATAAAAAGCAAGTAATAAAAAGCGAGAAAGAAAACTAGAAACTAGAACTCAAGACAAGCATGGGATCAATAGCCAACCCTTAAACTTGCAAGCTCAATCAAGAGGTTGCAAGATCAAGAGAAGGGTAGAGAACGCATGTGAAATGAAGCACTAATTCCACAAGAAAATACAACCCTTGAGATCAATAACTAACCCTTAACCTTTCAAGCTCAATGAAGAGGTTGAAAGATCAAGAGGAAGCAAAAATCTCAAGGGGAAGCTAAACAAATAAGAATGATACAAAAACCCTCATCTTCATTCACATCCACTCAATGCTCTCACTACATTTCCATGGAGGAAGAATGAAGAAGAAGAAGAAGAAGAACTAAAACTACACTAAAGTGGCTAAAAGAGGAACAAAGAATTGACCCCTTGGCTTGGCTCAGTTCTGGGGTATTTATAGGCGGGGAAATGGAAACCTAGGGCAAGAATATGGCTCCATATAAAAGCACCAAACTGCCCCTAAAAACCCACCACCTGCTGACACAATACGGCTGCGGTTCCGCGGCCCTTTAGGGGTTTTAGGCTATCAAATTTTGTCGTATCCCCTGGTTCACTTTTTACTCGTGTTTGCCAACTTTAAACTGCACAAAATCTTCCAGAATATCTTCAGATTTCTTAGTCCAAGATTGCATTATTTTCTTCACTTTTGACTTCTATCTCTCTCGAGCTCCACGCACCCATTGATTCTTGTGCAGCCCCCCTCGTGCTCTGTGCTTGTCCGAGACACGAATGACCACTATCATATGTCTTGTATCTGAAACTGGTACTCGGCACTGGACGAATATGGATGACCGGAACCCGGCTTTTATCTGCTTTCAACAGATGTTCTGCTTTTGGCGTAACTGTGGAGATTTTGTCTTGATTTGCAATATTTGTACTGGATACCTGTAATCTGTAAATATGTAACAAACACGAATTAAAAGCACCTGCCTATAAACAAACGAGCGTAAGAATGGGCGGTATAAAATGCAATATTCTGGTATGAACAAATACCCCCAAACTTAACTTTTGCTCGTCCCGAGCAAAACCAATTATTCACAAAAAAGTCATAACCGCACTTTCGCAGGGAACGTGATTGCACTGAGCTCGTGCAACAAGCCGTTAAACTTCTAGGTGTCCCTAGTAGGAGGAGTGTTTTCTCCTGAGGGTTTTCAGCGGATACTACCCACAAAATCCTGTCAAGCTAGTGTCATAAGTTAACAATGATTCTACTCCTACAGTTTAGTATTTACATTAGAAACTCTATCATCCTAAGTTAGAAATATTCAACCCTTATTTTTCACACCTCCTATCTATTTAACCTTAGATCATATACATTCCAAAAAAGTTTAAAAAGATATTGGTTCTCCTGAGTTTTCCTTCTAAAGTGCGGCCTCAAATCAGGAATTTTTATCAACTTTACAGAAAACACAAGTCTTATTCTTTATTTCTATCTTTTATCCAAACATCGATTGTATACCCCTATGTGTGTGTGTATTTGCCCCACTACACGTGAGAATTCAATTCAAGCTATAATACCCTTGCCCTAATACCTAATACTACTTCTTTTCATTAAGGATGGACGGATTTGCACACACACCTTTCATGCGACTATTAATGCTTCTTGAGGCACTAACGACCGATTACTGAATGTGTGAACTTTAAAGCGTAAATAGCAGTTTCCAGGTCTTGACTTTATTCATTTTTCTTTTCCTTTTTCTTTTTCAAGACCGGATATAATTTTCAACATGCTCTTTTGGTGTTTAGCTTTAAATACCGTTTTTTCTTTCATACTAGGCTTTCAGGCAAGAGTATTTCTAGGTATCCTCTACTATCCCAAGTTTCAAGATCCGTGTAAGTGCAATTTGTAGGGTATATACTTTCTGAATTTGAACTCAAGAAAAGAAACTATTTTTCAGACTCATCCTCCAGTAAAGCTTCAATACTTTCCCCTCATTTTGACTTAACTCAAGAACTGAACTCAAGATTACCTATTTCTCAAAAAAAACTGTAAGGACGTATACTTACCAAAGTTAGACAGAATGAGGGTTATTTTTACGATTTTCAATTCCTAGGCCTAGAATTTAGTTATTTCTATCATATCAACTAAACTTTCGGAATAAACATCAGTTACCCTATTGGCTAACTTGACGACAAAGTTTTTATATTTTTGGAAAATTTTTCGATTTTTGTGGGTTTTTAATAACGTATGCAAATGTAAAATATACAAATGAATGCGAAGGAAGAAAGCTTACCGAGCACACCCCCAAACTTAAACTTGACAGTGCCCTCACTGTCAGGCTACACCAAGAGGGTCAAAATTGTCGGCGCTCTCTAAAAACAAATTATATACAAAACAAAAAGGAAAACAAAAAATATATACAAAAAGGTTCCCCCCCAAACTTAAGTAAAACAGTGTTTCCACTGTTAAGCGTTGAAGTTCAGGATTAGGGTGGGGAAAGAGAACAGTATCAAGCTATACAAGGCCTTACACAGGCCAAAAGTAAGCACCAACCATTCAAAGATTTTATCTCTGTAATGTGCTGGCTGGTGAGAGAATACGGAGAGGTAAGAAATGGAGAATACGCGAGACCGTATGTGGAGAGAAGTAGAATACGGTCTCGGTATATAAGAAGAAGAATGGCGGAAGGGAGAAAGAAGTGGAATACGAACTTGAGGGTGGAAATGGATTGAATAAATTAGTACAATCTGTAATGATCGATGTGAAAAGAGGGATTGTACTAATCTATTAATATGGCGAGAAATTGGGTCAAATCCCTCAAGATTCGTAAGAAACCATGGGTACGCCGAACTTGGTAAACCAGACATATGAAATGAAAGTGATACGGTTTCTTGCAAGGTCGGAACGATGGAAACGATGGAGGGAAGTGGTTGAGGAAGGGTATCGGTTAAAGGTTCAGGAGGGTGTACACAGTCAATGACAGGAATAGGATGAATTGGGAAATCTGACTCATCAAGCAAAACTGGTTCATCCTCAAAACTATCCACAAAAGTTTCCTCAAAATTTAGCACATCCATGCACTTCTCTTCAAAATCAAGAGGCATATGGGGTTCGGGAAAAACATTTAATGACTCGGGAAGATGAATTGAAGAGAAAAACTCAGCCAAATCTATGGGTTCATCATTCAAAATATTCCCAGCGTCAATATCCTCAATCAAGTGAAAATCAATTTTCTCAGACACCTCATCAAAAGCATGGATTTCAATCAATTCTGGTTCTAAGATGGAGGTGTAGAGGTCAAAATGATTGGGTGTGGTTTCACTCAAAAGGGGCTGATTGATACGAAAATTTGTTTGTAGTTTAACCGCAATCAGAACGGTGTCGCGCGTAGCTAGACCGAGGGGAGTACGGGTCGTCCTCAGGGAAATGTGGAACCTTTTACTTTTACTTTAGATGTGTTGAGAAAGAGATGAGGGATAAAGAATTTTATAGAAAGATTTATAGATCTATGTTAAACAAGAATATAAAATATAGATCTAGATTATTTTAAAGATGTAATTAATATAATAATAGGGCTTGTAGGGTTCGTTAGGATTTAGTAGTTATGGACAATTAATTAAAAGTTACCCTTTTTATCCATTAATAGATTTAGAACTAGAACGACGGTGATGCGTGTAGATTAGGGTTTCCGGAGGGAAAAGGAATCCCACTCTTAACCCTTATCTCGACACGGAACTCCGTTCATTATCTAGCTTTTACCAAAACAATCATTAATCTAATCTCTAATCGCGGTCGGAACTAGCAAAGAATTGCTAGCACGCCCGATTAGGATGTTAATGATTCTTTTGATAAAGTTCCTAAACTTTATAGGACTTAAAAAGGGTTCAATTATTTTCATCGTCCATTAGCCTATCCTAATCCTACGAACCCTAACAAGCGGAGAATTACTCGCGCATGTTGGGAGAAAAAGAGATGGAGAGAGAATGCATAATTAAACTACGAAGAAATAGAATAAGAAAAAGAACTACCTTTATTAATCAACAAGATCAAGTACACTTTGATTCCTTTGAAAATGATTACAAAAACCTAGTTTGCTTCTCGATCTCTTCTAAGGAGGTAGATGAACCGTTGATGATCAGCCTGGATGCGTGAGCCGTCTTGGACTTCGTGATCTCGTCGGCTTGATACCTTTTCCAAGAGGCTCTCGGTGCCTTTTTATAGTGAAAACCCAGAATCTTATTGTTGAAAACTTGGTAAAATTCAGCAAAGAATAATGCCCCAAAATCTTGCACTCTAACCTCCTCAAATTGCGGCGGATCCGCGGCCCCAGGGTGGGTTTGGCCGCGGATCCGCGCTCAAGGGTAGGGATCATTTGATTCTTTTTCTTGGGCTTTCATCTGGTGACATGTGGCAATCCTAGGCATCTTCAGAATCTGAAAATCTTTTCTCTGTTGCTTCCAGACTTGGTCTCCAAGTTTGCTTCTTAATTTAGCAAGATTTCTTCAACAAATTGATTTGTTTGTTAAATCCTTCATAACAACTTGGAAATATTCTGCATAACAACTCAAATAAGATTTTAGTAGACTTTGTTCTACTAGGATTAGATCAATAATATTATTTGCATATATTTTCCTACCAAATGATAATTAAAATATATTAACACATGGAAAATAATGTTTTTACACATAAACCCTCATATGTATAACATATTATAATATAGTCCTTTTTTAATATGAAAATGGTAGGAAAAATGTAATACAAGTGTGCAGTTTTATCAACTGAACAAATACCCCCAAACTTATCTTTGATCGTCCCGAGCAAACTAGTTTATTTAAGAGGAGAAAAAGAAAGGAGAAAATTAAGCACACTTTCGTAGGCAGACACGATTGCACTGAGCACGTGCAACAAGCCGTTAAACCTCTAGGTATCCCTAGTAGGAGGAGTGTTGTCTCCTGAGGGTTTTCAGCGGATTACACCCACAAAATCCAATAACAAAAGAAAGATGGTGAAATTTACATATAAAGACAAGAACCATAAAAGAAAGGCCTTGAAAAGAAGAGTTTCCAACTATACCAGCTTTTCAGTTTTCATGAGCCCTATCTTAATAGTCATGAAAAAATGTTAGAAATCACATTACCCCTCAATAAAACATCGTCTTTATTCTTTATTCCTACCTTTGTTCCAAACATTGATCATATAACCCCACGTGTGTGAAAATAACATCCCTACACTCGGAGAATTCAATTCAAGCTATCATACTCTTGTCCATCTACCTCAGTAAATTTTATGAATACTTAGGTTTGCTCACACCTTTTCATGCGACCGTTAATACTTCTTGAGGTACTAACCGACCGATTACTCATGTGCTTGCAGACTCGGTGATAATATTTTCCTCGTCTTGCACCACCTAAGGCTTAGCAGTGACTCCCAGACCAGTTGGCCTTAGGGCACTAGGTGAAGAGGCACCCTCGCTATATTTTTTTTTATTGCTGCCTTGGCGATACAAAACCAGTGTTCATTTTTTTCTTTTCACCATTTTTATACTTCCTTCATACTTTGGCTTTTAGACAAGAGCATTTCAAGGTATCCTCTACTATCCCGAGTTTCAAGACGTGTGTAGGTGCATATTGTAGGGTATCAACATTCAAATGTTTGGCTTCCAGAATAGAAACTATTTTTCAGACTTATTTTTATCCTCAGATTAGTGACTTCCTTCATCTTACTAACCCTTGGGACAACAGCTCATAACTACTTATTACTAGTTCGTATAAGAAAACTTCTAATTTTCTTGGTTTTCTTAAACTATTCCTATCTTTTGGATGTAATGTTTCACTTTCTACTCTTTTGTTAAAAGAAAATTTTTGAAATTTTTTTTTTTTAATACTTTTTTGAAAATATTGTGCTTATGCAAAATATGATACAACTTGATGTGTAAATAAGCACAAACCTCCCCCAAACCTGTTTACAGCAGTGTCCTCACTGATGTCATCCGTTAAGCTCAAAAACCTGTAGACTTGGGAGGAAATTATTAATGGGGGCAAGAATATATGAAAGTGAAAATCCTCCCCCAAACTTATTTTTGGCTCACAAATTTGAGGACAAAAGTTATGTTAAAGAGCCAAAAATAAACCCCCCCCCCTCAAACATGAGTTAGACAATACGAAGCATTTTAAGAGGGGGTGAGTCATTTGGTCAAAGTAAGGCTTTACAAAGACCAAAAGTTAACACCAACCATTCAAAGATTTTATCAGTATATCGTATAGGTTGGTGGAAGAATGTGTTGTATCGACTCAAGAAAAAGTGGGGAAAGCATAAGAGGTGGTCTGGAAAGGGTTTGAAATTAGAGAAAAGAAAGAATGAGGATGAATATGAATGATTAGAAAGAAGGAATGGTGACGGTTCAACCTCTAGAGGTGGAGATTGATCAATCACAAAATCCGTATTGTTTAAAAATTCAAGTTCGTCAGCAAAAAGTTCTTCAAAACTTTTATCAATGGTGTGATTGAACATTTTGCTGTCAAAGAGTTTTGTGCCAGAATTTATTCTACTTGATTCATAAAAAATCACTGAGGTAGAGGACTCGAAAAACTCATCTACCTCTTTTTGAAAAATATCCAAATCAAGTTGAATTTCCGGTATTACTGAACTTGAATTAACGGATTGTGATTTATCAAAACTCACTGAAACTATAGGAACAGAAGAAGAACCGGAGAAAGTAGAAGGTGAAATGGGTAAACAAATTGGTATGTCGAGTGTTGCTGAACCAGATGTGGAAGATGGAGGTTGTATTTCGGTCTGAACTTCGGGTATACCATTATCATCAACTTCAAGACATATTTGGGATTCGGGAAGAATTAAAGGCTCAAGATGATGACCATAAGGAAGTGAAAGGATTTGATGAATTGGTGGGCCAAAATCATCCAAAATTTCGGGTTCATCAATCAAAATATCCCCAACGTCAATCACCTCATTCAAGTGAAGGTTAAAATTCTCAAACTCCTCATCAAAAGTATGGTTTTCAATCAGTTTTGGTTCAAGAGTGGAGGTGTAGAGATCACAAGGGTTGGGTATGGTTTCACTTGAAAGGGACCCTTCACAGTTGGGTAAATCAAACACTACAAAGTCACACAACTTATCAGTCATTATATTTGGTGTACTTGATGAATCTATGAAACTGGAGTTGTGGATTTCAGTTTGGAGGTACAGTTCTGTCTTACTACCCAAATCCTTCATAATTTGGTTCGACATTTCCATAAATTTTTCTAATGTCTGCTCCAGACTAGTCTTGGGCTGATAAGGGGTTTCAGTATAAGATTGAAATTCCTGTGGATAATTAAAACTCCCAAATGACTGATTAGAAGAACTGTCTAGAGTAGGTGGAAAAGTCGGATTGGATTGATAGGAATAGAATGGTTGCGGAACTTGGGTAGGAGTAGGATCAATATTATGATAAGAAGAATATTGATATGGGTTGGTTGGCTGGCTATTTTCAACAGACATCTTATATGCCACAAACCGCATATCAAACTCTTCTCCGGACAGTGGTGGTGATGGTTGATATTGGTCCGGGTTGAAACTTTGGCCTCTAGACCTAGCTATGTGCTCAGCAATGGACATTCGTCTAGGGGCTTCCTCACTCTGGGTATGAACTGAAACAGGTGTAGGATTAGGATATGGTTGATAAGATCTAGACTGAGGTGGCCAACTGTTTCTTCCCGCTTGTTCCATATGATCTCTTAAGGACATGGAAGAGCCGGACGGTATACCGAAGGGATTTCGAAAACAAGAGATATCTGGTTGTGGAAAGCAAAGCTCGGCAAGTGTTCTTCTGTTTAGGTCACCCATTATAAGAAGAGAAGAAGGGGGAAGGGGTAAAAAGGAGAGAAAGTAATTGGTTTGTTTTGAAAAATGACGGATTTAGACAAATCACAAAAAATGCACAACCCTAGAACTATGGTTACCTAGGTCCAGTCTCTAGACCGCTCCTAGACTTCCAAAGGACAAGCCGCAGGATAAATCCTCTACCGCCTCCGTACTACCCTTGTAGCCAGGTAAGTGCCAGGTAAGTGGGAAGGAACCACGTCGTGGGCCTAATTAAAAACCACTAGCCTTTGTCACACTTACCTAGGCACTACAAAAGTAATGCGGATAAACGATAGATTACCCACGACCTTCCTCTGTCCTTATTGAGCGCGACAGTCCTTAGAGTCTGGTCTAGATATTTTTTAAATTAATGAAGGGTTGATCTATATTCTTGGTTTGTGATTTGTGGGGCTTAGGAAAGGTGATGAAATCCCCACCTAATCTTGATTTGGTCCTTGCCCCTTAAAGATCCGTATTAAAATATGCAAAAACAAACTGAAAAACAAAACTTTGCAAAAAGATTTTTGAGCGGCGATATTTTGCAAAGAATCCTGCAGAAAATCGATTTTATTGGATTTTAGAGGAGAGAGAAGGGAGTTAGAATCTTACCAGAGAAGTGTGAACCCTAGATCTCCTGTTTCCTCAAGTCCGTGACTCCAGATTTCCTCGCAAAAAATTCACACAATAATCGTTAAATATACAATTTGCAGTTTTGTTTTAATAATGATATGACTCGTCGAAGAATTCAACACAAATAGTAAAAATAAAAAATTACGCACGTATCCCCGGCAACGGCGCCATTTGATTGGTTCGAAAAGATGTATGTTGTTTAACCGCAATCAGAACGGTGTCGCGCGTAGCTAGACCGAGGTGAGTACGGGTCGTCCTCAGGGAAATGTGGAACCTTTTACTTTTACTTTAGATGTGTTGAGAAAGAGAGGAGGGATAAAGAATTTTATAGAAAGATTTCTAGATCTATGTTAAACAAGAATATAAAATATAGATCTAGATTATTTTAAAGATGTAATTAATATAATAATAGGGCTTGTAGGGTTCGTTAGGATTTAGTAGTTATGGACAATTAATTAAAAGTTACCCTTTTTATCCATTAATAGATTTAGAACTAGAACGACGGTGATGCGTGTAGATTAGGGTTTCCGGAGGGAAAAGGAATCCCACTCTTAACCCTTATCTCGACACGGAACTCCGTTCATTATCTAGCCTTTACCAAAACAATCATTAATCTAATCTCTAATCGCGGTCGGAACTAGCAAAGAATTGCTAGCGCGCCCGATTAGGATGTTAATGATTCTTTTGATAAAGTTCCTGAACTTTATAGGACTTAAAAAGGGTTTAATTATTTTCATCGTCCATTAGCCTATCCTAATCCTACGAACCCTAACAAGCGGAGAATTACTCGCGCATGTTGGGAGAAAAAGAGATGGAGAGAGAATGCATAATTAAACTACGAAGAAATAGAATAAGAAAAAGAACTACCTTTATTAATCAACAAGATCAAGTACACTTTGATTCCTTAGAAAATGATTACAAAAACCTAGTTTGCTTCTCGATCTCTTCTAAGGAGGTAGATGAACCGTTGATGATCAGCCTGGATGCGTGAGTCGTCTTGGACTTCGTGATCTCGTCGGCTTGATACCTTTTCCAAGAGGCTCTCGGTGCCTTTTTATAGTGAAAACCCAGAATCTTATTGTTGAAAACTTGGTAAAATTCAGCAAAGAATAATGCCCCAAAATCTTGCACTCTAACCTCCTCAAATTGCGGCGGATCCGCGGCCCCAGGGTGGGTTTGGCCGCGGATCCGCGCTCAAGGGTAGGGATCATTTGATTCTTTTTCTTGGGCTTTCATCTGGTGACATGTGGCAATCCTAGGCATCTTCAGAATCTGAAAATCTTTTCTCTGTTGCTTCCAGACTTGGTCTCCAAGTTTGCTTCTTAATTTGGCAAGATTTCTTCAACAAATTGATTTGTTTGTTAAATCCTTCATAACAACTTGGAAATATTCTGCACAACAACTCAAATAAGATTTTAGTAGACTTTGTTCTACTAGGATTAGATCAATAATATTATTTGCATACATTTTCCTACCAAATGATAATTAAAATATATTAACACATGGAAAATAATGTTTTTACACATAAACCCTCATATGTATAACATATTATAATATAGTCCTTTTTTAATATGAAAATGGTAGGAAAAATGTAATACAAGTGTGCAGTTTTATCAACTGAACAAATACCCCCAAACTTATCTTTGATTGTCCCGAGAAAACTAGTTTATTTAAGAGGAGAAAAAGAAAGGAGAAAACTAAGCACACTTTCGTAGGCAGACACGATTGCACTGAGCACGTGCAACAAGCCGTTAAACCTCTAGGTGTCCCTAGTAGGAGGAGTGTTGTCTCCTGAGGGTTTTCAGCGGATTACACCCACAAAATCCAATAACAAAAGAAAGATGGTGAAATTTACATATAAAGACAAGAACCATAAAAGAAAGGCCTTGAAAAGAAGAGTTTCCAACTATACCAGCTTTTCAGTTGTCATGAGCCCTATCTTAATAGTCATGAAAAAATGTTAGAAATCACATTACCCCTCAATAAAACATCGTCTTTATTCTTTATTCCTACCTTTGTTCCAAACATTGATCATATAACCCCACGTGTGTGAAAATAACATCCCTACACTCGGAGAATTCAATTCAAGCTATCATACTCTTGTCCATCTACCTCAGTAAATTTTATGAATACTTAGGTTTGCTCACACCTTTTCATGCGACCGTTAATACTTCTTGAGGTACTAACCGACCGATTACTCATGTGCTTGCAGACTCGGTGATAATATTTTCCTCGTCTTGCACCACCTAAGGCTTAGCAGTGACTCCCAGACCAGTTGGCCTTAGGGCACTAGGTGAAGAGGCACCCTCGCTATATTTTTTTTTATTGCTGCCTTGGCGATACAAAACCAGTGTTCATTTTTTTTCTTTTCACCATTTTTATACTTCATCCCCGGCAACGGCGCCATTTGATTGATACGAAAATTTGTTTGTAGTTTAACCGCAATCAGAACGGTGTCGCGCGTAGCTAGACCGAGGTGAGTACGGGTCGTCCTCAGGGAAATGTGGAACCTTTTACTTTTACTTTAGATGTGTTGAGAAAGAGAGGAGGGATAAAGAATTTTATAGAAAGATTTCCAGATCTATGTTAAACAAGAATATAAAATATAGATCTAGATTATTTTAAAGATGTAATTAATATAATAATAGGGCTTGTAGGGTTCGTTAGGATTTAGTAGTTATGGACAATTAATTAAAAGTTACCCTTTTTATCCATTAATAGATTTAGAACTAGAACGACGGTGATGCGTGTAGATTAGGGTTTGCGGAGGGAAAAGGAATCCCACTCTTAACCCTTATCTCGACACGGAACTCCGTTCATTATCTAGCCTTTACCAAAACAATCATTAATCTAATCTCTAATCGCGGTCGGAACTAGCAAAGAATTGCTAGCGCGCCCGATTAGGATGTTAATGATTCTTTTGATAAAGTTCCTAAACTTTATAGGACTTAAAAAGGGTTTAATTATTTTCATCGTCCATTAGCCTATCCTAATCCTACGAACCCTAACAAGCGGAGAATTACTCGCGCATGTTGGGAGAAAAAGAGATGGAGAGAGAATGCATAATTAAACTACGAAGAAATAGAATAAGAAAAAGAACTACCTTTATTAATCAACAAGATCAAGTACACTTTGATTCCTTAGAAAATGATTACAAAAACCTAGTTTGCTTCTCGATCTCTTCTAAGGAGGTAGATGAACCGTTGATGATCAGCCTGGATGCGTGAGCCGTCTTGGACTCCGTGATCTCGTCGGCTTGATACCTTTTCCAAGAGGCTCTCGGTGCCTTTTTATAGTGAAAACCCAGAATCTTATTGTTGAAAACTTGGTAAAATTCAGCAAAGAATAATGCCCCAAAATCTTGCACTCTAACCTCCTCAAATTGCGGCGGATCCGCGGCCCCAGGTTGGGTTTGGCGGGGGATCCGCGCTCAAGGGTATGGATCATTTGATTCTTTTTCTTGGGCTTTCATCTGGTGACATGTGGCAATCCTAGGCATCTTCAGAATCTGAAAATCTTTTCTCTGTTGCTTCCAGACTTGGTCTCCAAGTTTGCTTCTTAATTTGGCAAGATTTCTTCAACAAATTGATTTGTTTGTTAAATCCTTCATAACAACTTGGAAATATTCTGCACAACAACTCAAATAAGATTTTAGTAGACTTTGTTCTACTAGGATTAGATCAATAATATTATTTGCATACATTTTCCTACCAAATGATAATTAAAATATATTAACACATGGAAAATAATGTTTTTACACATAAACCCTCATATGTATAACATATTATAATATAGTCCTTTTTTAATATGAAAATGGTAGGAAAAATGTAATACAAGTGTGCAGTTTTATCAACTGAACAGGGGCCCTTCACAATCGGGTAAATCAAACACTACAAAGTCACACAACTCATTCATCATTCTATCTTCAATTGATAAATCATGTGGGACATTCGATAGATATTCAAAACTGGAGTTGTGGGATTCAAGTTGAACCGGGTAGGCTTGATTCGGAAGGGGGTACAGCTCACTTTCACCACTCAAATTCACAGCCTGACTTGCCGCCTCATCATACATTGAAAAATTTGGAGCTAGTTGAAAACTAGCTACCGGGTCAGTATGTTGTACAAGAGCGGCCATGGACGCATTCAAATCCATCATCTGTTGGCTTGACGCTACCCTAAAGTCTTCCAACGACTGTTCTAGACTAGACATTGATTGTGAAGGGGTTTCAGTAAAAGATTCAAAGTTGTTTGGATACTGAAAACTCCCAAATGGTGGTTCTGATGCAATGTCTAGGGAAGGTGCAAAAGTAGGGTAGGATTGGTAGGTATTGAATGGCTGGACAGGAGCAGGATCAACTTTTGGATAGGAAGGTGAATGGAATTGTTGATCCCAAGAATTTGAAGCGGTGAAAGGAGTGAAAGATCGGCTATGTGATAGTTCAATTCGTTCAGCAAGAGACATTGGTCTCGGGGTTACAACTGGATTTTCAAAAGGTGTATCAATGCAAGAAGGGGTGAATGTTTGAAATGGTTGATACGAAGTGGATTGCGGGATCCAGTTGTTCGTCCTAGACGCGTCTATCCGATCTTTCAAAGAAATTTTAGGCATGGAGGGGTCGTTTGCCGTTCGGCCAAAGCAAGAACCGTAAGAAGTAATGTCTGGTTGTGGGTACCAAAGTTCGGCAAGAGTTTTGCGAGGTGGGGTAACCATGATATGAAGAGAGAAAGAAAGAAAGGCAGAGAAAAGGAGGGGGAAAAGAATGTGATTTATTTTTTTTTTAGTTAGATATTAACAAAAGAATGAAATATACACACAAAAAGAAACTGGACAAAAAACAATCACGACACAAAAATACCACACACCTAATCGTTCTAGGGTACTCCTAGGTCAACTAGACCTGCTCCAGAACTTGATTGTCGAAGTAAAACTGTGTCGAGAAACGGGCTCAAGATACACTGATCACGAGGACAGGTAAGTGCAAAGATAAGGGGAGGTTTTCCAACGCTTTCGAGAAGCTCCTTAATTAAATAACCCTTTCTCTTTTGGCGGTTTCGCCGTTAACACTTTCCTAGACACCCCATAAACAATATACCGTAAGCGAGGTTCTAAACACAGTTAACTTCTCCTAATGAGCGCGAAGACCTTAAGGCTTAAAGTCTAATTTCTTTTAAAATTTGTGAGGGTAAACGTTATGCTCAAGTTCGTGATTTGTGGGCCACGGAAAAGGTGATGAAATCCTTTACCGTATATTGTGGGGTTCGCTTGCCCTTAAATCCGTATTAATGTATGCAATGCGCAATTCAATAAAAATTCTATAAAGAATCAAACAATCGTTTTTTATTTTAAGCACGGCACTGCAACAAATACGGGTTAGTCAATTTTTAGCGTTTGCTAGCGAACTTGCAAAGAATCCTGCAAAGAATAGTATATTGGATGCGTCGGATTTGAGAAGAAGGTGTTAGTAAAGTACGTACCGTTAAGTTTTTGGGTTAGGAAACCCCTGTTGAATCAAATCCGGTAAGCTTGAAAAGTTCACTTGCACGGGTCAAACTTCCCGGATCTTTGGCGCTGTACTTCGTAATCACCTTAATCTTGAACGTACACTTTGCTCCCCACAATCGCAGTTTGCAAATCCGCAAAAATCTGCACTCTTGCCCACAAAAATGATCAAAAATAATAAAAAGATTTTTTTTAAAATAAATATATATACAAAAAGAATATTAACCCGAATAACAAGAAAGAAAATACGCTACCGTCTCCCCGGCAACGGCGCCATTTGATCGCTAGCTTTTGGCGTGTCGGATGTTCAAAGTTCTAAAGTATAACCGCGATCAGGACGGTGTCGCTATGCAGCTAGCCGGTTGAGCACGGGTCGATCCACAGGGAGATGGTTGTATGTCCGTTCGAGTTTTAGACGAGTCAATAAAGAATGAGTATATGTTTGTTCAAGTCTAACCTATGTGTTTTATTTGCAAGTAAAAAGTTGTTAAGAAAAAGATACGAGATTGTAAGCTAAAGAAATCCGTACTCAAAACCTTTGAGCCGAGTCTTGACCAATTGAAGCTAGAGCAATCGGCAACAACGTGGATTAGGGGATTTAAGCACGGTATTCGTGGAATACGGCTTATTTACCCTTGTCCTTCCGTTCTTGTCTCTTGCTTTCGCCTCCGGCCAAACCGAACGCAATCGGTCGTGGTTAGGAATCACCGTTACCTTGTTAGGGTAGGGTGCCTAACGGAGCGCTTGCGTATCATTTGGGCGGAGTTCAATGGAAAATAACGGGAAAAGGAAATGAGCAAAGAAACGTTAACTTACAATATCGTATTGATTCTTAACAACAACAATAATTACAACCATTCACAAAAAGAACCAAAAAGAGAGAACAAAAAGAACAAAGAAAAGAAAAGATTACAAGTAAGTAAGGGCATGGAATTTAAAGTGCAAGAAAGTAAAGCAAGGTAATAAAAAGCAAGTAATAAAAAGCGAGAAAGAAAACTAGAAACTAGAACTCAAGACAAGCATGGGATCAATAGCCAACCCTTAAACTTGCAAGCTCAATCAAGAGGTTGCAAGATCAAGAGAAGGGTAGAGAACGCATGTGAAATGAAGCACTAATTCCATAAGAAAATACAACCCTTGAGATCAATAACTAACCCTTAACCATTGAAGCTCAATGAAGAGGTTGAAAGATCAAGAGGAAGCAAAAATCTCAAGGGGAAGCTAAACAAATAAGAATGATACAAAAACCCTCATCTTCATTCACATCCACTCAATGCTCTCACTACATTTCCATGGAGGAAGAATGAAGAAGAAGAAGAAGAAGAACTAAAACTACACTAAAGTGGCTAAAAGAGGAACAAAGAATTGACCCCTTGGCTTGGCTCAGTTCTGGGGTATTTATAGGCAGGGAAATGGAAACCTAGGGCAAGAATATGGCTCCATATAAAAGTACCAAACTGTCCCTAAAAACCTACAACCTGCTGACACAATACGGCCGCGGTTCTGCGGCCTAAGCATGCTTAGGCCGCGGTTCCGCGGCCCTTTAGGGGTTTTAGGCTATCAAATTTTGTCGTATCCCCTGGTTCACTTTTTACTCGTGTTTGCCAACTTTAAACTGCACAAAATCTTCCAGAATATCTTCAGATTTCTTAGTCCAAGATTGCATTATTTTCTTCACTTTTGACTTCTATCTCTCTCGAGCTCCGCGCACCCATTGATTCTTGTGCAGCCCCCCTCGTGCTCTGTGCTTGTCCGAGACACGAATGACCACTGTCATATGTCTTGTCTCTGGAACTGGTACTCGGCACTGGACGGATATGGATGACCGGAACCCGGCTTTTATCTGGTGTCAACAGATTTTATGCTTTTGGCGTAACTGTGGAGATTTTGTCTTGATTTGCAATATTTGTACTGGATACCTGTAATCTGTAAATATGTAACAAACACGAATTAAAAGCACCTGCCTATAGACAAACGAGCGTAAGAATGGGCGGTATAAAATGCAATATTCTGGTATGAACAGGTGCTCAGTGGAGACTGGGTACACTGGACGGACTCGCCGAGAATCCCAGTTGGTGATATACCACACGTCAGATGGCAGTTCTCCGGTGACACTGGTACAGGGTAGTCTTTAGACCCGAGATCGTCATAGAGTCTTGTGTGATTCCCATTGTGCTTTGATTTCCACCTTACCACGTCCAAGAGGGCGTGCAAAACGGTGGCTTTTGGGTACAGTCCCGAATCACATGGAGGCAATAAGCGATAGGAGGGGATTCGTCTCTCCCGGTATAGGGAGTTGATGTTGTGCTGTATTCGATTGGCTATAACTGGAAGTCCCTGGCCAGGGCCGATATAGAGATATACTGGTATGTGTTAGCAGTAGTATCTCGACCTGTTATGAGCCTGACATCGACACGACTTATCGGTTACTTGGGTCTGACGTATACCACCCCTAAACTTGATATAGGACATATCAGACGAACAGACCGGACTGTACGGGAGTGTTACTGATTGGATTCACAGGAGAACGGACAGGCTAGCATGTTGATCTTTTGATCGCTCAATACCTGGGTGGCTGTTACGTTTAGCTGACCGCTTGCAGCTTGTGGGTGTTTGATATGATCATCACCTGCTACCGGCGTATTGACGATTCTTTAGAGTCCTACACAGAGGTTTCTTGGCTCAGGCGAAACGGAGTAGAGGCACATATGTGATATGTGCAGGACCGAGGATAATGCGATATGAGATACCGTATTATATTCTTCTGATATTTAGATATGAATCGGGACATCGGATCAAGTGTTGATTCGATGAATCGGTACATGATATATTAGCTGGTTATATTCGATATAGCCGGATCGTTGGATCAAGTGTTGATTCGATGATCTAATGTATAATAATATATATGATATATTGTATTACATTATCTAATATTGGCTCGCTTTATTATTTCATTTTCTCACCGGATTAATACATTGATATATATGCGATATATGTTAAATGTATTATTTTCTTTTGTTGCAAATATATAATATATATGTGATATATATTATTGTAACATGATATGATTTATTATTAAACATGTTTAAGGATGATAATGAGGGATTTGGGTTTGATTAGGGTTAGTGATTGATTTATAGACTTCCGATTGTGTGTATCAAATCAAATACTCAAATGATCCCTGATAACGGTTTCATTTGATTGTAATGATTTCTTGTTTGTGTAAATCGAATAAAGCGAATGAGTTTCAATGTGTCGGTAATATTGACTAAAATTCACAATCAATGAATTATATTTGACCGCAATCAATTACGGTGTCAATTGTAGATCGTAAGCGAGTGCGGATCGTCCACAGGGATTGTGCGATTCGTTTCTATATTTAATTTGTTTGAATTGAAAAGTTAATCGAAAAGGAAGGAAAACAAGATTCAAGAATTTATCGATTGATTCAGGTGTCACGAGTTTAATCAAGAATCAAGAAACTGATAAACAAATCAATAATCGGGTTTCGATGATATTTCCAACCAAATGTCAAGAATCTAAATGAGGCTCGTAGGAATCGATCGAATCTATAGACGTGATGTAATCTCAAGATTTCGTGTTCTTGTCCTTCGAAGGATTGATACTAGATCGATGATCATCGATGAGAGTTAGGGCTTTCTTGATGAAACTAGGGTTTCATCGTTTAACCCTTGTTCTTTCGTAGATATCATTCACATTCTAGCCACTAGCAATTTCAAGAAACGATCGTAACTCCCCAATCTCGAGCGATATGAATCAAGAAAGCATCGCAACGAATTGGGTCATCAATTCTTGAACTTGCTAGGGTTTACAAAACTCATAGGATTCAAGAATTGATTTAAGATATGTTACATCATCATTCTATTGATCGTCTCGACTCCTCGACGAGCGGAGTATTACTCAAACATCATCACACAGAAAGCATTCATTAATTGAAAAGATATCATGATGCAAGAATTAAAAGAAAACAAGATAAAAGAATATCACCTTTTATTTATATCAACAATTTGATTACAGTCGCTCAAGAACTACAAGAGGAAGAACTAAATTGTTGAATTGGCGTCGCTCGGCTCCTTAAGTCGCGGATCGGCTTGGACCACTTGCTCTGTTGAAGATCGGCTCGGCTCATAAAAGGTTATAAGGCTTCTTGCTTGATGGGTACTCGGGATCTTAGCTTTTGATTGGAATTAGGGTTAGGGTTTCACACAAGTCCTCTCACTAGACTTGTAGAAGAAGATGAAGAGAGTGAATGGCTAAAGATGAACTAAGGGAGGGATTTTTCCAAGATTAGAGATTCTTCTCAAAATTGGGGATTTCTCTTACAAGTGAGCCAAGGGTCTTATTTATAGATCTCCCAAACCCTAGGTCTAGGTTTGAAATTAAAATTCCCTCCAAAAGTTTGTTGAGGAGTTTCTAGAAAGAGTTTGTTAGGAGCTAGCTTAGCTTTTAAGCTAGGATTAATTAAGCTTAGAAACCCTAGTTTGCTGATCTGGCAGAAACCTCTGGAGTCTTCTGGAACTTGAAGTACATTTCTGAAGTGTGGGCCCTGAGTGAAACATTGTGCAGCAAAATTGGATGGGTGACGTGGCAAGGCCGCCGCGGAACCACGGCACAAAGCGGCTTAGGCCGCGGTTCCACGGCCAAGTAGGCTCCTTGGGGCTTGGTTCTTCTGGGTTGGTCTTGGGTTGATACTTGGGCCTTTATCTGATATGTTGATTTGTATTTGTCCCTTTAGATTGATACCAGAATTGAAATCATTGAGTTGGTGTAATGTTTGATCGGTACCGTATAAATTTTGGCCTTTCTTCTGGATTTTCCTACATAGATCTCAAAACAAATGTTGCGCAATATAGGAATGATGCGATGCCATGAATTACAGTCAATTTCCCTAGAAATGCCGGTTTTAAGGTCTAATACATGTAATCTGATATTTTGCGACAGATTTGCTAATATGTGAAATATGAATACCGTACACTTCTAAATGAATGCAAATGATAGGGAAATTGCCGTGTTAAAAATACAATATTTTCGACTAATCAAATTCCCCCAAACTTAATTTCGATCGTCTCGAGCGAACTGTTTTATTAAAAAGAGAAGGAGAAAATAAAGAAAGAGAAAAACTAACTAGCACACTTTCGTAGGCAACACGATTGCACTGAGCACGTGCAACAAGCCTTTAAACCTCTAGGTGTCCCTAGTAGGAGGAGTGTTGTCTCCTGAGAGTTTTCAGCGGATTGCACCCACAAAATCCAATAATAAAAGAAAGATCATGTATATTACATTTAAAGAAAAGAATTGTAAAAGAAAGACTTTGAAAATTAGGGTTTCCAACTAAGCTAGCTTTTCGGTTGTCATGAGCCCTATCTTAATGGTCATGAAAAGATGTTAGAAATCACGTCCTCCCTCAATAAAACATCGTCTTATTCTTCATTCCTATCTTTCTTCCAAACATCGATCATATAATCCTGCGTGTGTGTAAAGACATCCATACACCCGGAGAATTCAATTCAAGCTATCATACTCTTGCCCATCAGCCTCAGCACTTTTTAATTAATGAATATTTAGATGAGATTGCTCACACACTTTCATGCGACCGTTAATACTTCTTGAGGTACTAACCGACCAATTACTCCTGTGCTTGCTTACTTGGTGTATTTTCCTCGTCTTGCAGCACCTAAGGCATAGCAGTGACTACCAGACCAGTTGGCCTTAGGGCACTAGGTAAAGAGGCACCCTTGCTATATATTTTTTATTGCCCTAGGTGATAACAAAACCAGTGTCCATTTTTCTCACCACTTCATATTTTTTATTCACTTTTTTTTTCTTTTTATTTCCTTCATACATCGGCTTTAAGACAAGAGCATTTCAAGGTATCCTCTACTATCCCAGTTTTCAAGACGTGTGTAAGTGCGAATAGCAGGGTATCAACGTTCAAAATGTTTGGCTTCCAGAATAGAAACTATTTTTCAGATTTATTTTTATCCTCAGATTAGTGACGTCCTTCATCTTACTAACCCTTGGGACAACGGCTCATAACAACTTATTACTAGTTCGTATAAGAAAACTTCTAATTTTCATAGTTTTCTTAAATTTTTCTAATCTCATGGATGTAATTGTTCATTATCTAAACTTTAATTATCTTATTTATGTACAAAAATATGTAAATATTAAAATTATTTTTATACTTGAAAATTTTTAAATTTTTATAGATTTTGAAATTTTTTCAATTTTTATAGATTTTTAAAGAAATGTTTTGTGCTTATGCAAATGATATGCAAATGATGCAAAAATAAGCACAAACATCCCCCAAACTTGTTTTCAACAGTGTCCTCACTGTTGCCAAATGCTATACCTACAAAACTGTAAGCCTGGGGGGAATTATTAGTGGGGGCAAAATATATAAGTGAAGAACTTCCCCCAAACTTACTCTTTTCACTCACCTTCATTCAAAAGATGATGCAGTGATAAACAGGACATGAAGGTGAGACGGAGGAATTTTAATCCAAATAAACTGGCTCTTGTAAGAACAAGAGCTCCTCCGTAGGGTCAGTGGAAAAATACGGTTTTAGTCTATGTCCATTCACTTTGAAAAAGGTGTCGTTTTTAACATTTTCTACTTCTACTGCCCCGTGCGGGTATACAGACCGCACAACAAAAGGTCCCTTCCATCGAGATCGGAGCTTACCCGCGTGAAGGTGTAATCGTGAATCATAAAGAAGGACTTGTTGACCAGGTGAAAATGTTTTCCTCAAAATGTTTTTATCGTGAAAAACCTTAGTCCTATTCTTTACAATTACAGCGCTATCATAAGCTTCATCGCGGAGTTCGCTTAGCTCATTTAGTTGCAGCTTCCGAAAGTTGCAAGCAAGGTTTAGATCAAAATTTATTTCTTTAATAGCCCACAATGCTTTATGCTCTATCTCGACGGGTAAGTGACATACTTTTCCAAACACTATCCTATATGGAGACATTCCTAGGTCGGTTTTAAATGCAGTCCTGAATGCCTAAAGAGCATCCGTCAGTTTGGTCGACCAGTCTTTTCTATTTTTAGCAACAGTTTTCTCCACGATAAGTTTGATTTGTCTGTTTGAGATTTCAGCCTGCCCGCTCGTTTGGGGATGATAGGGTGTAGAAAGTCGGTGGTTGATTGAGTATTTTCGCATCAGAGTCTCGAAAGACCTGTTGCAGAAATGTGTCCCATTATCGCTAATAATAGCGCGGGGGTGTCCAAATCGCGAAAAGATATTCTCTTTTAAGAACTTAATGACAACTTTCTTGTCATTAGTGCGACATGGAATGACTTCTACCCACTTTGAGACATAATCAACCGCCAGCAGTATGTACAAATTCCCAAAGGAGTTGGGAAAGGGACCCATAAAATCAATGCCCCAAACATCGAATATTTCAATAACCAAGATAGGTTGCTGAGGCATTTCATTCCTCTGGGAGATTCTACCCGTATATTGACATTGTGTACAGGTTTTGCAATGCTCAAATGCGTCCTTGAATAAAGTAGGCCAATAAAATCCACATTGCAAAACCTTTTCCGCTGTTTTTCTAGGACCAAAGTGACCCCCACAGGCCGGATCATGACAAAATGAAAGAACACTCTTGAACTCTTCATTCGGGATACACCGGCGAATGATCTGATCAGGACAATATTTAAACAAATAGGGCTCGTCCCAGTAAAATTGTTTTACTTGGGAAAGAAAACGATATTTGTCCTGTTTTGACCAATCGCTGGGTATCAGTCCCGTGGCATGATAGTTCACAATATCCCTGAACCATGGTTCAGCGGATATGCTCAAGAGTTGTTCGTCAGGGAATGAATCATTGATCGGCAGGGTCACAGGGGAAGAAATGATGCGTGAAAGATGGTCAGCTACTACGTTTTCACATCCTTTCTTATCTTTGATAACAAGATCAAATTCTTATAATAGAAGGATCCAACGTATTAGTCGACCTTTTGCATCTTTCTTCTCCAGAAGATGTTTTAAAGCGGAATGGTCAGTATACACAACTATAGGTGAGCCAATTAAGTAAGGCCTGAATTTTTCTAATGCAAATACAACCGCTAAGAGATCTTTTTCTATGGTTGTATAATTGATTTGAGCATCATTCAGGGTCTTACTTGCATAGTATATCACGTGTGGCATCTTTTCAATATGCTGTTCTAAGACTGCACCAACTGCAAAGTCGGATGCGTCACACATCAGCTCAAAGGGGTAGTCCCAATTTGGCGATGATAAAACGGGGGCTGAAGTGAGTGAGTGTTTAAGTGAGTCGAAAGCTGTCTCGCAGTCCGAGTCAAAACGGAAGGTCGTATCCTTGGCCAGGAGAAGAGTTAAAGGTCTAGCAATTTTGCTAAAGTCCTTAATGAATCTCCTATAAAAGCCCGTATGGCCAAGGAAAGATCGAATATCTTTGACGCTTTTGGGATGAGGGAGGTTTTGAATGACATCTATCTTAGCTCTGTCAACCTCAATGCCTTTCTGTGAAATGACATGTCCAAGTACTATTCCTTCTTGGACCATAAAGTGGCATTTTTCCCAGTTCAATGTTAAGTTCTTCTCTTTGCAACGAGTAAGAACAGCGTCAAGATTCGATAGGCAATCAGAAAAAGAGTCTCCAAAAATTGAGAAATCGTCCACAAAGATCTCCAGAAAATTCTCTACCATATCAGAGAATATCCCCATCATACACCGCTGAAAGGTAGCGGGAGCATTGCATAACCCAAAGGGAATGCGACTGTAAGCAAAGGTACCAAAAGAACAAGTAAAAGTGGTTTTTTCTTGATCCTTTTTGGCGATGGGGACCTGATTATAGCCTGAGTATCCGTCCATAAAACAATAATACTCTCGTCCCGCTAAGCGTTCCAGCATTTGATCAATGAATGGTGGAGGAAAGTGGTCTTTCCTCGTTGCAGCATTGAGTTTTCTATAATCAATACATACACGCCACCCAGTTTGGGCGCGTGTCTGAATCAACTCATTTGCCTCATTGGTTATAACAGAGATGCCGGATTTCTTAGGAACGACATGTATAGGACTCACCCATTGACTATCGGAGATGGGGTATATAATACCATTATCTAAGCATTTGACGATCTCTTTCATGACCGCTTCCTTCATGACGGGATTCAACCGTCTCTGTGGTTCTCGGGTTGGTCTGGCATCATCCATCACATGTATATGATGTTCAACTATCAAGGGACTAATCCCTTTAATGTCCGCCATACTCCAACCAAATGCCTCTTTGTTAGATCTCAATACCGATAAAAGTGCATTCTCTTGCTCTGATGCAAGAGAAGCGGATATGATAACCGGTAAAGACTCCTTCTCACCTAGATATGCATATTTAAGGTGAGAAGGTAAATTTTTGAGATCTAATTCAGGCGGAGAAATGATAGAAGGAGGGATCATTGAGTGATTTTTGGATTTACAAAGAAGCTCAGAGCCTGTGAAAGATACAGACTCGGGTGGAGAAAAGTCAGGAGTGCAGGAATCAAGTGTAGAGAAAGTGTCCTCACTAAGATCATGTGTAAGATCAAGCAGAGATGTGGTAATGTCGTCGAGATCTAGAAAGCAAAGATCCTCAGCTCCACAACTATCGGGAGCGATCTCGTGGACAGAGCACACAACTAAAATATGAGCAGAGGGTTCTGATGGCTGACTTCCAACTTTGTAGATATTTAGTTCAATGGTCATATTTCAAAATGATAAGTTCATTGAACCATTTCTACAGTTTATAACAGCGTTGGAAGTGGCAAGGAAAGGACGACCCAGAATCACCGGAATTTGGCTCCGGGGGTTCGCTACAGGCTGTATGTCGAGTACAATGAAGTCTAAAGGGAAAACAAATTCCCAGACCTTTATCAACACATCCTCTAGTTCACCCCTTGGTTTGGTGATTGAACGGTCTGCCATTTAGAGAGTAAAGTGAGCAGGTTTCAGCTCTCCAATCCCTAATTTCTCATAGACAGAATATGGAAGGAGGTTAACACTTGCGCCAAGGTCTAAAAGAGAACGATTTATGTTTTTACCCCCAATAGAAATCGATATCGTAGGACATCCTGGGTCCTTACGTTTCTTTGGTAGCTGGGGTATAAAAGCAGTGCTAATATTATTAGACATGAAGACCTTCTTCGGCACTTGAGTCTTCCTCTTCCTAGTGCACAAGTCCTTAAGAATTTTCGCATAAGCGGGGACTTGCTGAATAGCATCTAGGAGAGGGATATTGATGTTAACCTGTTTGAACATTTCCATAATTTTATCCATATAAGGACTCGTTCTATTAACCCTTAACCGGTTCGGATAAGGAGCTTTCGCAATAAGCGCAGGGTCCATCATAGGAGAAGGAAGAGGGGGTAGACACGGTCCCAAAAGTGGTATGGGAACCGTCTGTGGAGAACTAGAAGGGTTGTACTGAGGTGTCGAGCCTAGTGGGAAATGGAGAATAGGCTCGCGAGAAGGTGGTGTGGTAGAAGAAGAAGGATCAGAAGGAGAAGTGTGTGTGTGTGGAAAGGTCTCAGCCGGGGTGTTGATTTGATTTTCAGTATCATCAATACCTTCCCCGACATGATTGTTCAGCACACTTCCCGATCTCAACGTTGTGACGGCATTTACATTGTAATGCCCAGGATTCTGTAGGGGTTGAGAGGGAAGTTTCCCTTTTTCTCTCGCACTCATTTCGGCTTTAAGTCGTGTGATTTCAGCTTCCATCGTTCTGATACTCTCAGCTTGGGACGCTGAGTTTTTCTTTATCTCACCGACGGAAGATCTAACCTCAGCCGAAATCTCTATGAAATTTGATAAAAGTGATTTCATGGTTTGAGTGAATTGAGAGAACTCGTCAGAACAGGTCATAAGATTAGACTGTGTAGGAGTGTTGACCTGGTTTTGGAAATTTTGTGACTGGTAGGGGTGCTGAGTGAGTTGAAGGGGTTGCTGTTGTGGTGGAGGAAGAGCCCTTTGAAAATTATTCGTGTTTGGAACCGTGTTTTGAGACTGGTTTTGGTTCCAAGCAAAATTCGGGTGATTCCTCCAACCCTGATTGTACATGGAAGAATATGGATCGTTTCGAGGTCTTTGAAATGCGGCATTAGAATGCTCATGACCTTGAAACGCAGAGTTTAATGGACATTCTTCCGTTAAATGAGATGGATCAGAACAGCACCCACAAACAGTTTTGGGGAGCGACACTGGGTTTAGGGAGGCTGCTGCAAATTTGTGTTCCATAGCATCGAGCTTCTTTTGCATTGCTGCCATTTCAGCTCGAACACCTATGGACACATCTATTTGGTGTACGCCACCCCTATTAAATGGTTGGGTTCCACTCTCCCACTGTAGTGATTTTTCAGCGAACTCTTCTAAATACTTCCAAGCTTCCCCATCATCCTTAGTCATAAAAGTACCTTGACACATGTTTTCATGGCTCTGTTTAGTGCTTGGGTTAATGCCCTCATAAATGATTCGGCAAAGCTCCCATCTCGGGATGCCGTGATGAGGACACTGAACCAATAGATCCTTGAAACGTTCAAAGCATTTTGAAAATGGTTCGGTAGGGAGCTGGGCAAATTGATTCAGTTCGCTACGGATTCGAGCTGTCTTTTGTATTGGGTAAAATTTCTTAAGGAATGCAGCAACGAATTCTTCCCAATTCATAATAGAATGTGCGGTAGTGTTATATAACCACTTCTCGGCTATATCGCACAATGTAAATGGAAGAAGTCGTAGACGCATAGCATCCACTGAAAGTTGTGACGTACCCATCATTGCGCATACGTTTTCAAATTTGGTAATGAAAACGTAAGCGTCCTCAGTCTCGAGTCCGTGGAATTTGGGTAAAAGGTTGATGTACTGGGGCTTAATCTCAAAGTTATCCCCATTGGCTGGTGGTGTGGATAAGCAGGTCGAAAGAGGACCTCGAATAGGGTAGCACCTCTCCTCGAGAGAGATGCGGGGTGGATTCTGCGCACCAACGGATGGCGGCAGATTAGGGTTAAAGAAGTTTGATGGATTCAGATCCATCGGTGTGGATGTGGTAGTGGGTAAAGGAAAGGTAAATAGAGAAATATTGACTTCGGAGTCGATAAAAGGTACGCGGACTAAACGGGCACTAGAATCCCGTGTCCATCCTATCTTGTACTAAAAAGGGTTAGTACAAGTGGCAGCGTTGGCTTATAATTAGGGGTATGAATGAATACGGTGCTTGCTTTGAAAAAGGGACGGATTTTTGAAAAAATGATGCGACACAACAAATGCAGCACACAAACCCTAGAATCTAGTGGTCACCTAGGTCCGGCTCTAGACCGCTCCTAACTGCCAAAAGACAAGTCGCAGGATAGAATCCTCCACTGCCTCTTTGTCCCCCTGTGGCCGGATAAGTGCCAGGTAAGTGGGAAGGTACTCCACTACGTAAGTAGTGGGCCTAATTAAAAACTACTAGCCTTAGACACACTCGCCTTAGGCACCACAAGAAAACGCGGATAAGCAATGAATTACCAACGACCTTCTTCTGTCCTAATTGAGCGCGACAGTCCTTAGAGTCATCTCTAGATTTCTTTTAGTTAATGTGGGTCAATGGGGATGCAAGTTTTGTGATTTTCGGGGCCTAGGACGGGTAATGAAATCCCCACCTAATTTGGATTTGGCCATGCCCCTTAATTTCCGTATTAGAATGGAAACAACCAAGAAACAAAATCACGCACAAATTTAATTTTTGCTTTTTGTGGCGCTGCGATTATTTGCAAAGAATCCTGCAGAAATTGTTAGTTGGAGCTAAAAAGAGGAGAGAGGAGAAGGTAAGAAGCTTACAGAGAAAACCTAGCACAGAGATCCCTTCAGGTAGCCGCGGAACCGCCGCAATAAGGGGCTCCCACCGCGGAAACGCGGTTGAATGGTCAGATCACTCCACCAAAATTCACCAGGGAGCTTCTGTAGACTCCCTCAGTTCTCTGGAATTTTCCAAAAATTTTCTTCAATTGCCAAACAGCTCCAGATTTCCTTGCAATGAACCACAACAAATCGTTTAGGGTTTGCACGAATTTTGATCTCAAAATAACAATGGAATAATTCTTTCAATTCAAACTATAATATGAAACGAATTAGCGCGTAATCCCCGGCAACGGCGCCATTTGATTGATTTATAGACTTCCGATTGTGTGTATCAAATCAAATACTCAAATGATCCCTGATAACGGTTTCATTTGATTGTAATGATTTCTTGTTTGTGTAAATCGAATAAAGCGAATGAGTTTCAATGTGTCGGAAATATTGAATAAAATTCACAATCAAAGAATTATATTTGACCGCAATCAATTACGGTGTCGATTGTAGATCGTAAGCGAGTGCGGATCGTCCACAGGGATTGTGCGATTCATTTCTATATTTAATTTGTTGGAATTGAAAAGTTAATCGAAAAGGAAAGAAAACATGATTCAAGAATTTATCGATTGATTCAGGTGTCACGAGTTTAATCAAGAATCAAGAAACTGATAAACAAACCAAGAATCGGGTTTCGATGATATTTCCAACCAAATGTCAAGAATCTAAATGAGGCTCGTAGGAATCGATCGGATCTATAGACGTGATGTAATCTCAAGATTTCGTGTTCTTGTCCTTCGAAGGATTGATACTAGATCGATGATCATCGACGAGAGTTAGGGCTTTCTTGATGAAACTAGGGTTTCATCGTTTAACCTTTGTTCTTTCGTAGATATCATTCACATTCTAGCCTCTAGCAATTTCAAGAAACGATCGTAACTCCCCAATTTCGAGCGATATCAATCAAGAAAGCATTGCAACGAATTGGGTCATCGATTCTTGAACTTGCTAGGGTTTACAAAACTCGTAGGATTCAAGAATTGATTTAAGATATGTTACATCATCATTCTATTGATCGTCTCGACTCCTCGACGAGCGGAGTATTACTCAAACATCATCACACAGAAAGCATTCAAGAATTGAAAAGATATCATGATGCAAGAATTAAAAGAAAACAAGATAAAAGAATATCACCTTTTATTTATATCAACAATTTGATTACAGTCGCTCAAGAACTACAAGAGGAAGAACTAAATTGTTGAATTGGCGTCGCTCGGCTCCTTGAGTCGCGGATCGGCTTGGACCACTTGCTCTGTTGAAGATCGGCTCGGCTCATAAACGGTTGCAAGGCTTCTTGCTCGATGGGTACTTGGGATCTTGGCTTTTGATTGGAATTAGGGTTAGGGTTTCTTACAAGTCCTCTCACTAGACTTGTGGAAGAAGATGAAGAGAGTGAATGGCTAAAGATGAACTAATGGAGGGATTTTTCCAAGATTAGAGATTCTTCTCAAAATTGGGGATTTCTCTTACAAGTGAGCCAAGGGTCTTATTTATAGATCTCCCAAACCCTAGTTCTAGGTTTGAAATTACAATTCCCTCCAAAAGTTTGTTGAGGAGTTTCTAGAAAGAGTTTGTTAGGAGCTAGCTTAGGTTTTAAGCTAGGATTAATTAAGCTTAGAAACCCTAGTTTGCTGATCTGGCAGAAACCTCTGGAGTCTTCTGGAACTTGAAGTACATTTCTGAAGTGTGGGCCCTGAGTGAAACATTGTGCAGAAAAATTGGATGGGTGACGTGGCAAGGCCGCCGCGGAACCTCGGCACAAAGCGGCTTAGGCCGCGGTTCCGCGGCCAAGTAGGCTCCTTGGGGCTTGGTTCTTCTGGTGTGGTCTTGGGTTGATACTTGGGCCTTTATCTGATATGTTGATTTGTATTTGTCCCTTTGGATTGATACCAGAATTGAAATCATTGAGTTGGCGTAATGTTTGATCGGTACCGTCTAAATTTTGGCCTTTCTTCTGGATTTTCCTGTATAGATCTCAAAACAAGTGTTGCGCAATATAGGAATGATGCGATGCCATGAAATGCAGTCAATTTCCCTAGAAATGCCGGTTTTAAGGTCTAATACATGTAATCTGATATTTTGCGACAGATTTGCTAATATGTGAAATATGAATACCGTACATTTCTAAATGAATGCAAATGATAGGGAAATTGCCGTGTTAAAAATACAATATTTTCGACTAATCAGTTAGCTCTTTCAAGTTCATTCTAGAAGGATTCTATTTTGTCTTGGTTAAGATATTATGGTTGATCTTTATCTTTAACCTAACCAAACCCTAACCCTAGTTTATTCTCTACAAACTCTTAGCCGATCATCCTTGACTATGGTTCTATAATCAATCATATACATTTCTTTTCTATTCATCACAAAAGGAATTATCTTTTCATTATCATCTTCTTCTCTCTTGAGTTAAAAAGAAAAAGCTTACTAGAAATTCTTTTTGTGATGATAAATTGTGAGAAAGTGAATTAAAAAGAAAGCATAAATACTACTCCCTCATCCTCATATCATCTAGCCCATGAGATTAGGGTGTTCATCTCTATAGAGTGAGAAAGCTTGGGTTTTTGTAACTTCGACGTAGATCATCGGAGATTCGGAACACTTCAAGCTAGCATGAATCGTTCGAGTCGTGAAGCCTCTCTTAAGTCCGGGAGATCGTGGATCGCGGCAAAGGGACTTCTACTCGGAGCTTGTGAAGCAAAGGAGCGGACTACAAAGGTTGTAATCCCTCACACTTAGATAAAAAGTTGTTATCTTACATGCTAAACCCTAATAATCTAGCAAAGATCCCGTCTTTGGGTTGTTCGGCACATGTAGAATTTTATTCGGGCATGTTTGATGCTTTATGAACCATCACTAGTGTGCCTAGGAACCCTACAACTTGACCATGGTTGCATTATTCTTCATATTAATCCTTTCATTATTCATCACAAAAGGAATTCTCTTCTTCTTCTTCTTCTTCTTCTTCTTCTTCCTTCTACTTTTCATGGAAAAAGCTTACTTGCTTTTTTCTAAGAGATGAATATGAGTGAGAATGAGAAAATAAAAGATAGCAAATATCCTACTTCATCATCCTCATCTATCCTTGCCATTTAGATGAGGGTGTTCACTTCATATTATGAGTGTTAGCTTGTGTTAACGACACTTCAAGGTAGATCATCTTTGTATCGAAGATCGGAAGCAAGACTGCATCTTTCTCTTCGTGGAACCTCTCGAGAGTCCGGAACACGATGATCGCAGCGAAGGGACTTCAACAAGGAGCTTTAGAAGTGAAGGACCGGATCTACAAAGGTTGTAATCCCTCTCACTTAATGTTAAAGTGTTTAGCATACTTGTTTTTCGCCTAAACTCTAGTTTAAAGATCCGGCTTCGGATTGTTCGGCATGGCTAAATTTTTAATCGGGCATGGTTGATGCCTCGTAGAACCTTATGAGCATGCATAGAAACCCTACACAGGGGAACGTCGGGTTTCAGTAGCGTCTCTGTGAAACCCGGGGATCCCAGATATCTGTATTGTTCTGTGATGCTGTACATTTCTGTGATGTTGCATTTTATCACGCCTTGAGCGAAATATTATATATTGATATATATACTAGTAGATGTTGTATATGTTTTGCATCCGCGCTAGTCCAGTCCCCGCTCTGTCGTTAGTTAGCTAACCTAACGGGTAATGACGGGACCCAGTGGCGAATGCGGATGGCATATACGTACGTCATTATTTTCGTTTTTTGTGGTGTGATCAATTGATGGGACTGCGTTGATTCGGATCAATTCAAGCTAAACAAACCTTTTCTGATGTTGTTGGAACACTTTTCAAAAAGCTGTTATTGCAAGGACGTTCACTTTTGTTTTGCATAGTGATATTCAGTTGGAATATCCTGCTCCTCAGTCGACGAGGCAAGGGCCGAGATCCCTTCACCGGGAGTGACCCCTTGGACAGAAGTTTGCGTCAGGGCAATAACTTTACTATAGCCGATTACTTTTGCTTTGCATTGTGGTATTCAGTTGGAATATCCTGCACCTCATTCTACGGGGAAAGAACCGAGATCCCTTCACCGGGAGTGACCTCTTTAGCAAAGGTTTTCGTCAATATATTTTCATAAAAGCTATCTGGTTCCTTCAACAATATCAAGTTCATTACGTTAAAGGTTTTCGCCAGAAACCATTCGTAGCCCTCCGTCGTTTCAGACGGGTAGCACGTAGTATTCATGCTATGTTTATTGACCTTCGTCAAGGCATAGTGAATGGTAGCTGCTTGTTACCTTTCTGCTGCATAGATAGATGCGTTGGTTTGGGACAGTCGTATAGCCTTGTTGACCTTCGTCAAGGGCTTGTACGGGTGGGTTCGAATTAACCTGGACAATGACGGGTAGAACTTGACATGTGACTTATGATTTGTTGACCATCGTCAAGGTCATAAGAGCATGGGGCAGAAATCACATCGGGAGTTTCTAAAGAAAATGGAACTTACCAGATATGCGCATACCTTCTGGAGTGTGATGACGTGAGCGGATTCCGTCACGTTATCATGCGATGATAGTTGGATCCCGATTCCCATTGATGACTTGGTTTACTCCTCGGGTGATCCCGACTAATTCTTCTTTCAGGTTTGGAGGAGAATTTGACAGTAATGTTGGAGGTTTCCAGATTAGATAAATTGGTAACCATTCTGATCTAGGTTAGAGTGCACGCTGAGTGTTTCTTTTCTCTCTCTCTTTGGCAGCGACCAATGACCCGACCCTAAGACTATGACTCAGTGACCAAAATTAACCGAACCTTCTTAAAACACTGGCTTTTGGATTGTCAGAGTTGCATACCTCATTGCCACTCCTACTTTTACCCTTTTCTCCAGGACACCCCGTATTACTACGAACGTCCACTTCCATTGGACAAAACCATCGTATGGTTATATACGAACTCGAAGGAATTTATTCGAGGATGGTTTCTGGTTCTGGAGAAAACGGATAGGACTATTCAGTTGTCATTTCCTTTTACCTTCTCTCAGATTGCGAGTACTCCTTGGTTTATGAGATAGTACACCTATTACGCATATTGGATAGTCTTCTTCTAAACCATAGGCAGGTGCCGACCGGTAGGGAATGAAGAAAACCAATTAGCCTAACGATGGTGTACAGAAGGTATTAAGTAAAGACATATCAAGGGATTAGTAAGAGGGCAAAGTAAATTGCGACTGCTATTCACGACCAAACCAAGTATTTCTTCGCCAATCCTAAATCACCTTTGTATTTCTCCAGGACACTCCGTATCACTACGAAGATCCACAGTTTATTTGATACTCCATCGTATGGTTATATACGAACTCGAAAGGAACTTGTTCCAGTTCGGGATGGATTCTGGTTCAAGAGAAATAGGAATAAGCTTTATTCGGTTATCTTTTATCTTCACCTTCTCTCGCATTGCGAGTGCTCATAGGATTAGGACAGTACACCCATTATACTTATTAGATAGTCTTCTTCCAAACCATAGGCTAGTGCCGAACGGTAGGGAAGGAAGAAAACCATTTGGCCTAAAGGGGTGTACAGAAGGTAAAGACTAAAGACATATAAAGGGATTTGGAAAGATTGAAAAGAATTATACGGTTACAGTTGTGAATCTGGATAATAGAAGAGGCATTACTAGGAATACCGGGATACCCCATCGAAACATTTCAATGTTTCAGTTTCACTGTGTAATGTTAAAAGAAAACTGATTTCCCGATTAGATACTTACTCCAGGGTATGTATTTAACAGGTATGATTCTCACATCTGTATGGTTTTATAGATGGTGAGTGGGAGTAAGTTATTGGGAATTAGGTGATCATCCTCATTATATCGGAATTCGTTGTAATCGGTGATATTTGAGGAAGTCACCTCGGAGGTTTGCCGGACGACAAATATTTGGTTTTGAATATCCGTTGTTATGCACCAATTTCAAATTGATATATCTGTATGTCTATTTTTATAGAGTGAGATATACCTTTTTGAAATAATGTCCGTGACATTTATCTATATCAGTGGATGGTTAGGTAAGGAGCATTAAACAGCGGTATAATTCTTCTTAACCATAAATACAGTTTTCAACCTGCGATACACATGGAGTGAGTTATTCGACTCAAGGGACTTATACAGGGTATTGTATGTTGTCCAGTGTCCATTAGGATAGAGGGGTTAGTTCTCGTACTATATTCGGTTTACTTATGACTTCTCTAGTTTTTAGACAGGTGTTTCGTACAAACACAGGGTCCAAATTTTGAGAAGTTATAGGTATATGGATAAAGTAGAGAACCAGGTGTTGCAAGTATCGGGATTCTTTAAGTTGATCGAAGATGTAGATACTTGTGTATGGTGTTCCGTTGATGGTAATGATTAAGAGAACTTGCCTCTCTTTCAGATTACTCATAATTGGAAGCATTCCTAAGTTGAGTAACGCTGATCGGCCTCTTTCCATTTAGTTGACATGCACTATGGACAGCTGCATGATTTGAATCTGGTTCAATTAAATCAGTGCCTCTGTTTCTGTATTAGATATAGAACAGTTCATATCTTGACATTGTTAAGGTACAGTGAGTTGTCCGGCTTATGCTTAAAACCAGACTCTGGATAACTTAAGGCACGTTTCTGTAATGGTTGTTTGTGGGTTGACCCAAGCTATGACGAGGGTTGGCTTTCTACCATCTGGAAGATCAATAGTGATATTGTTCTAGACTCGCCACAATTTTATATAAAAATGGATTTTTTCAGAAAACGGTTGTGGGAGTATGGTAGAACTGGAAGTGATTCCAAAACCGCAAACGATTACTGAAGATTTGATAAGGAACCTAAAGATTCAATCTGGTTTGACATTCTATTGGCCACTCCGCAGATAAGATGGGTAACCTCAGGCACCCGAGAGGTACTCCGGTACCCTCAAGGACGGTGGCAGGGAGGTTCTTGTTTACCCAGAGTTGCCATTGCTGTTGTTCCAGACTGTGAGACCCGGCAGGAGGATGAGTATAGCGTCGTTCTAAACCAGCTTTAGAAGTGTACGTGTATATGACTCTGCCAGAGGGTTGTCTTAGTCAGTGGGAGCAGCGGAAGCATTGGTGGACAGGTGGCTTATGTCTATTTATAGACTAAAGCAGACATAGCGGAGATAGATCATCTATTTCGGATGTGACAGTCATAGGTTTGACTTCGTCAGAATAGGGGATGTATATGTTGTGAAGGTAGTAGGGTGTGATGTCATGGTATTTGGATGGCATACACAGAGTAGGAAGTGATATTCCTATACTACGATCGGTTATACTTTGGTCGTCACACAGTGGTTTCTCAAAACCTTATGCACTTTTTAGGCAAGAAAACGCTAAAAGAACAAAATTTTAGAGTGATGAAATTGAAATGAAACACTCGATCATTTCTGCTTCTGGTTACTGGATCTATGGTTTTAGATCTAAATTTGAGTAGTTTCCCAATCTGGGTACTTAGACAGCATTCTAAGAGTATTTAGAATGGACGACTCCTGGCATGGTGGTATACCTGCAGGTGATGGAGTCACCCTCTCTGAAGGTGTCTTACAGACTAAAGGAGAGAGGGATGTGCATAATTGGCAGATCACTTGCTTAGGCAATTGAGTCAATCATGAGATGTCAAGTACCACACCAGATGTTGTTTTTGCAGTAGATTCAATAAGTTGATATTGATCCAATCCTGGAGAAGCAGTCGGAAGCAGTTTTAGAACATAAGTGGATGTTCTAGGGATATGATAACGACAGCCTCATTCGGGAGACAGTTATTATTCCAGGCTTCCAAGGTGATCTGGACAACAGGGAGGTTGTCAGAGTTATAGTTTTCCTTCTGACGAGGGGCAGTATTTTGGACAGGTGGTCCAAGGCGATACCGAGGGAGGCATGGCGCAGGATACTGATTAAGTTCAGTTGACGATACAGTCTAAGAAGTTTGGATTTGGAGTTCATTTATGAGCTAGGTCCCATCAGACATCCAGACATATTCTAAGACAGGTATTGCTCATTTCGGGAGATGGCTTTCTCCGCGAACTTGAGATATGGAGAGACATAAAAAGAAACATCACAGCGGATCCCACTCCCTGAGGCTATTCCTCGAACGCGATAGTTTCGCAAACGAGCTTTGTGAGACTGACTACTAGAGGAGTTGGGTGTTCGGTATCACACGGGCTGTGAGTATGCGACATCGCAATAATTAGCCTTGAGTGCAAGTGGGAGATTGTTGGAGATAGTGCCCTCAGAGTCAATTATTGGATCACAGGCACATGATTGCATTGATTGAGGGAGGACCTATCCCGGTAGGACAGTCTTACTCGAGATGATAGTATGCTATCTGGTTTATCTTTATCATTGTGTACTGCTTTAGGTGACCTTAATGGTCGCTATTACACGTTGATAGAGCCCCTAGGATTCTTGCATGACTGCCAGCAGTATGAGGGCGATCATATACGTGGGAGCTGGTAGTCTATAAGCACATCCTTAAAAGGTCCGTAGTCGTGGGAGTTTCGAGATAGGGCATCGATACTCCAGAGTAGACTAGTGTATACAGTCGAGACCTCGATGAGGGGCGGTGGCCGGTCTCACAAGCCACTGGTGTTAGTTGG
Organism: Agapanthus africanus; assembly: GCA_030015575.1. Lineage (NCBI taxonomy): Eukaryota > Viridiplantae > Streptophyta > Magnoliopsida > Asparagales > Amaryllidaceae > Agapanthus > Agapanthus africanus. Next base: position 358,589,539 of record CM057348.1, on the reverse strand, counting down.
TTCACCTAAGATGTATACATGTGCTCATTGGGTTTTGAGTACACCGGACAGGACTCGCCGGGAACATGCTAGTTGGTCTTATACCTGACGTCAGATGGCAGTTCCCTGGTGACAGGTGTACAGGTTAGTTCATCGACCTGAGGATGGTCATTTGTCTCGTGTGAGTTCCCACTGTACTTTGATTACTGCCCTACCACGCTCAAAGGAGACGTGGAAACAGGTTTTAGTTGGGTACAGTCCCGAGACACATGGAGGCAGTGAGCGGATCTTCAGGGGTTCGTCTCTCCCGGTATTAGGGGTGAGGTCGCGCTGTGTCTAGGAGAGCCATTACACAAAGCCCTCGGTTAAGGCAGGAGATTTACTGGTAGGTATTCCAGTAGTATCTCAGGGTGTTCTGGGCTACTCTTCGACACTACTTGTACCGCTTTTGGGGGTCTGACTTTTACCAACCCCCTAGGCCCGCCATGCGATGCTTATAGACGAACGGACCAAACTGTACGGATATTGTCACTGACAGGCTCAGTAGGGTGTCAGGATGAGTTCGCTCACAGACGTCCCTTTTGGTCAATAGCTGGTGGCCCGTCACGTATGGCTAATACCTCTGACGTGATAGTGGTTAAATCCACAGCCATAGTATTGACGAGTCTTTAGAGTCCCCCACATTCAGTTGCTCAAGTTTTCGGGCGAAACGCTGTAGAGGCCGTATGGAGATATGGCAGGGTTCAATCAGATACGTGCGGTATTGCACGGATCATGATCGGACGGTTAATACTAGCGGGCTTTGGTTTAAGCCGGATCCTAGTATAGTACAGTGTAGATTTTGTCTCATTGCATTTGTATTCGGTCGGAATACAAATGCGGGTATGTATGTACAGTAGCGGGGTTTTCCTGTAATTTATTACGGGATCAGTTTTTGGAGTTGCCAGTTTGCTTTCCGTTTCGGCCATATTTCTTTGTATCATTCATTGGCCGAAGATTGGTGGAGGAGGGCTTATTTGCATTTGTGCAAATTAGCAATTTGGAAGGTTGTTTTTGCATATTGTTGGATCATCATTGCTTGACTTTCTTTTGTTCATGATGGTTCATCATGACCTGGCTTTGGGTGATGATGATGGGTTATGATGGTGGGTTTGGAGTGTTGGTTTTTGCTAGTAATCATTCCTTATCATCATCACATTTTTCCTTCTTGCATTATGTTGCTCTCTCTCACTCCCCTCTTTTTTTCCTGCCCACATACATGGCCGGCCAAGGTGATGGGGCTGTCCAATTTTTGGTGGGAAAGGTTTTTGATCTCATATCATTTTTGCTTCACCAAAAATCCCAAATTAAACTCCATAGTTCATCCCTCCACTAAAAGGCAACATCCACTACCCCAAATGAGACATACCTCACTACACCATTCTACAGCAACTCTTGGGCACGTCGACTCGCCAACTTCGTGCCCGAGTTGCCTCGGACCAGAGGCGGGAGCCCGTAAAAGAAGCTGGCGATGTGGTGCCCTTCCGGCGACGTGATGGAGACCGGAGATTCCGCGGGAGATCGGGACGACGACGAGAAGACCGGAGGACTCGGATCACTCGATATATCTCCCTACCCGTCTTTTAGTTAGCTAGATTTAGATTAATGGCCGGATCCGGTTTT